>OW679196.1:150148303-150227468 GCA_940337035.1 Agriotes lineatus | reverse complement strand
TTAGTTATTTTCTAGAATAATCGTATTTAATGTTATTGATTAATGATTACTAAAGGCCGGATTTTGCCTATTTTGCCTGTTTATTTTGCTAATAGATATTGATAATTTAATAAATTATAAATTCGTTTTCAGAGGAGGGGATGCTTCTACAGATATTTTATTTTGCCTAAAATTGCCTGTTTTAAATGTTTTGCCTAAAATTTGCCTGAATTGACAATTTATAACAATATGGGCCTTTTTCGTTTCGTAATCGAAAATAACGCCTGAAAAATTTAAGTCGCACATTTTTTTTCTGGGAATTTTAAAACGGGCCAATAGGAACATTGTCCACAAGCGAGCACGTGCTTTTCTACTGCCTTCTTAGGCGTGAGTCACTAATGACGGGACAACCGATAAGCCGAAGGTCACTTCCGGATTTCAAAATAGGTACTAAATTAGCAATTAGCCCTCATAAAGTAAACATTTTTTCCAAGAAGTGTGTTTAAGAGAGCACGAAGTTGGTGAATCAAGCTTCATTGAACTTTCGTGGAGTCAAGGGAGAAAAAGTTCATCAGAAAATTCTTATGGTTCTGGAAAAAACCCAGGGTGGCAAAAACTTAACAACATCAAAAATGCCCTTGAGGGAGGGGTGTAGCAATAATGGATAGCTTGTCCCCTAAAGAAGTATCCTGTTTTAAATACGCGCCCATCACGTCTCGCGATGTGGAACGTTCGTTTTCACAACATAAACATATTTTAACTGATAGAAGACTGAATTTTACAGAAAATAATTTAGAGAAATACATAGTAGCGTATTCGGTTTACGTGTAAAAAAATAGTATAAATAAAACTTAAAAAAAATAAGCAATTTTTATTTTTTGCTTCAGGGTATTAATTAGATTGTCTTTGCCTGAAAAGTGCCTGTTTTTAATTTTTTTTTGCCTAATTTCATATTTTATTTTGCCTACAAATCCGGCCTTTAATGATTACATTATTTCACACTTTCATTACTGGTAGTAGTTTAATACTCCTATTAACGAAACTAATTACATTATTCTGTTTAATTTATAGGTTTTTCAACATGCCTGGCAACCGTTGTTCCTATGTTTCTTGTTTCAAGAAACAGGTTGATTTTCCGGGGCTGCGGATGTACCGCTTTCCATGCGACGAGCGATCTAAAGCGTGGATACTGAATTCAGGTAAATTGCTAAATACTCTAGTATCACAACAAAAATGAAAGAATTAGATGCCTAATACAATGCTAATACTGTTCGACTCGCAGAATTTAAAAAAACCTTTTTTTGCTTTCAGGAAACGTTAGTCTTCTGGATTTGGCAGAAAAGCAACTGCGTAATAAATATATATGCGAAAATCATTTTCAAGTCGACGCATTTGTAAATGAGTCTAAGCATCGGTTAATAAGTTCAGCAGTGCCAGTAGCATTTAATGAAGAATTTAATGGAGATAAAGGTTCCTCATCATCTGAAAAACTGAATGTGTCTGCGACTCAGAAAACTTACAGTGGACCACGTAGGCAAGAGAATACAACGATAATTAATAATATTGTTTATCAGAGTCCGAATCGTGCGTCCGATTGTTCAGAGGTATGTAGTCCATCCTCTATTGAAAAAATTATAAGCATGCCGTCCATGTTTGAACAAAATCAATTAAAACGAAAATTGTTCGGAAATGTTGAGGAAACTCCACAAAAAAAGAAGATGAGAATTTCTATTGCAGGTTATAAAACGAAAATCAAAAATTTGCGTAAAAAATTTTCTCGTGTTACCGTTAAGGTAAAAAATTTAAAAGAACAAACCAACGTCGACAATTTTTTCAATTCATTTCAATTCTCTTCTGAATCTTCGAAGACTTTTGCAAAAATGCAGTTTAAGGCAAAGAAAAACAAGTGGGCTGCTTCTGAAAAAAAATTCGCTTTAATGTTGTATTATAAGTCGTCATCGACATATAATTTTTTAAGGCGACAGGGGATTATTCTTCCGGGAAAATCGACAATTACTAAGTGGTTGGGTAAATCTCAATTTAGGCCTGGATTTAATGATGAATTTTTTTATCAAGTTAAAAAAAAATTTGAAAATGCTGAAGAGTCAGAAAAAAAATGTGCAATATGTTTTGATGAAATGGCAATTGCGGAAAAAATTGAATTCAATAAACAAATGGATGTTTTTGAAGGGTTCGAAGATATGGGGCATTTAGGACGAAAAGGTGCACCTGCCAAACATGCACTAGTGTTTTTAGCTCGGGGTCTGTATTCACCCTGGAAGATGCCCCTGGCGTACTTTTTATCCGAGAAAGTAGTTAGTAAAGACGCGTTAAATATTTTGGTGCCAGAAATTGGGCAAAGATTACTAAATGCAGGTCTAAATCCTCGCCTGATAGTTTGTGACCAAGGCACAAACAACCAGGCAGCGTTTAAAAAATTAAAAATAACTAACGAAACTCCCTTTTTCATTTTAAATGAAGATAACGCAAGCAAAAAAAAAATTTTTGCAATACCGGATTCCATGCATATTGCTAAAAGCATGCGGAATAATCTTTTAAATGGAGATTTTGGGATGGAAAATGACCAAGACAAGAAAATTTCATTTGACGATGTTGTAAAAGTGTATGAAATTGATAAAAAAAATCAAAAATGCAAAGCCTTAACTAAGTTGACAGAAGCCCATGTAAGACCTAATTGCTTTCAAAAAATGAATGTCAAACTGGCCCTTCAAGTTTTTAGCCACTCAGTTGCTTCTGCGATTAGAACCTGTGTTTCAACGGGAGAATTAGTAAGTGCTACGGCTTTAAATACGGCAGATTTCATTGATTTTATGAATAAATTGTTCGATTGTTTAAATAGTCGTCTATTATATGACAAAAATCCCTACAAATCGGTTCTCTCCGCTGAAAATAATCATGTTTTAAACGTTCTCAACGAAGCAAAAACTCTTGTTTCAAACCTATATAAAATTGACAAAAAAACAAATAAAATTAGTAAACCACCCTGTTTTCAAGGTTTATTACACGTGATTGAAGGCATTTTGCAGCTATTTAAGGAAGAAAAAGAACAGGGAATGTCATATATGTTAACTAACCGATTGACCCAAGATGTGTTAGAAAATCAAATTTCTATATATAGGCAGCATTGTGGATATAATCGTAATCCAAGCGCCAGGGCACTTAGAACAATTTTTAGAAGCAATGCAATCAATTCTTTAATGAAATCCACAAACAGTAACTGCGAAACAGATAATGATAGCATTGTGGAATTAATACCGGAAAATGGTATTATCGGTTCTTCCGGTCCTCTGACTTCATCTGTTCAGGTTGTTTCTGAAAATTTAAGCGAAACCATTGATTGCGAAACCGATTGGGAGGATATCGATGATATCACTGAATATGATACCGACGATAATCCTTCCACTTTGGAAGACTGTGCGGTAACGTACTTTGCTGGATATTTAGCAAAAAAATGTTTAGATAAATTTGATTGTGAAGACTGTAAAACAAGTTTAGTTGTTTCCTCTGCACTTGATAATGAGAACGAGTTATTGTTGTTACACAAAACTTACTCCGATATCGCCGAACCAGATCTCTTTAGAGGTTTAAAAGCACCATCATTACAATTTCGAACAATAGTGGATAAGTGTTTGGATTCTTTTGAAAAAAATTATTCTAATTTTTATTACGTTTATGGTGTAAAATCGCATTTAATGAATCAAATTGTAGTGAATTTGCAGAAGTGGCTGAGTAGCGAAACATGTAGGGAGCACAGGATGTTTATTTTAGAGCTTTTGATAAAATGCAAATTATTTAAAAAGGGAAAATGGTTTCCAAAATCTTCAAGGAATCCAAATAAATTTGGAATTTTTAAAATTTCCCAATAATATTAACGTTCTCATTTTTCATTTTTTCTATTGTAGTATGGGTACCTGACCTACCTATATGAAATTTGATTTGTTTTCGCAATGAATATTATTATATGTATGTAATGTACATATATACATTTTGCTATACTTAAATCACTGATACTTGAATTAACGCTTATTCTTTACTGTGCAATTTGATTACACTTTATAATATAATAGTGCATTTAATCAATGATAGAAAAATCCTTATTTTATTAGTAAATAAATTAAAGCTTGTTTGTATATTAAATAATGGTTCCAAATTATTGTATGTATTATAATAAATTATTAATGTTATAAGTAATCATTTTTTGTAATAATAATAATTATTAATTATAATATTGACTCAATAATTTTCTTGTGGGCTTTTGTACGGCCATATATGGCCATATTTGTATTTTGGAATTTTCCCGTTTAAAATTAATAGGTATTTGTCTTATACTTTGTATAGGATAGAGAAGAGATGTCTAATTTCTGTAATAGATTTTTTCGCCTGTATGTTAAAACATGTTTTATAATACAATTATATATATATATATATATATATATATATATATATATATATTATAATAAATTATATATATATTATTATTGTGTTAATGTTATTATTATATTTTAATAAATTTATATCTAAAAATCTTTTGGTTTTGCTTTGCGTTATTTACTGCAACAAATTCCAACGAAAATGTTTTTACAATCTTATTGTGAAGTAGGCAAAGTTGAGTGAGTAATAAAGGTAATCGTTTCCAAGTAATCCCCAACTCCCAGGTAAATATGCAATTATGCAAATGAGATAGACCATGGTGCACAGATGAGACGAGCTATGTCCCCCCACTTAAATTTTTGTTGTGCCATCTGTGTGGGAATAGGATATTTTAAACAAACTTTGTATCCGCAAAATGGGGTTTGGGTCCCAGGTAACGACTGAGTAACTGGGAATATTTTTCTGAATTCGCGAGCGTTGCGCCAACTAGTGACCAATCATAGAACAATTTTCTCGACTCCGTTGTCGGCTATTACATTGAGTTATCTTAAGTGTAATTAATCAATGTTTATACTTAAACTCATATACAGATTGTCTGCAGGTACTAGGTACACACGGTAACTAGATACAGAGACGGTTTAAAATTTTAAGACAAACAAACCGTCTCTGTATCTATCGTGTGTTAAAAAACTGATTTAGAGCAGGCAAAAGTTTACACTGCATTAAGTTTACTTGTATCAAGCAAAAAGGAAAATGAGATGGCATTTACACGACAAAAAGGAGCGTATTAATCATAACAGTAAATAAAATTTGTTTTTATTTAATGTTTTGTATATTTTTATAAAAATAGTTCAAAATCAAGATGTAATTTGTTCTTTCTGATTTATGATAGTTCATTTGCGTCGATGGGTATGTCTAAAGTTATGGTAAACTTCAATTTGATCATGGCATGCTGCGAATGAGTTTTTTTAAACACACAATAGTTACCACGTGTACCTAGTATCCGCAGACAATCTGTATGTAGGTATAAAAATATTGCATTACCATTGCCCATTATTTTATATCTTCAGAATCTGGATGTCTACATTTCAGTGGAGCAGCCACGGATGTCACAGTGATTTGAAGGATTGTGACGTCGCTGTTGCTACCTAAGTAACCAGTTAAGAGCGTGCCTTTAGTGGCGGGGACAAATCTCTGACTTAAGACTTCGCTATGGACTGCAGCTGGCCCTCATAGAGGGCGGGGATAGTAGTGATAGCAAATAAAACAAATATTGTTCCATTTTTAACTACCAAACTATAGTTGGCGCGGCGATCGTTGTCACTTCTAAGAATTAAGCTATGCACTTGGAAAATAATTTGCAGGTTTAGGGGCTGTGGGGTCTGTCGTTTCGGGTTTTACCTCAGACAAAGAATAGAATTGCCTGAGGGGTTTAGGACCGATCCGAATTGAACGTACTTACCTACTATATGAATCGAAAGTGAAACAACTTCTTGATTTACAATAGAAATTAGTCACTACATTACACTGTTCGCTATTGTTATTATTGCTCGCTATTTTCAACAGTAAACTCATAAGACTATATTTTTATCGGTAAAATTGGTTTCTTTATAAAAACAATGTTGCTAAACAAAATTGATTAGAACAAATTGTCATTAATCAAACACCCGAGCCCGTTAGGGGAAAGGCTTTTATGCAGTTTGTTCCAGTCAATTTTGCTTTAAGGCAGCAATGTTTAAGAGTTCAACAATTAAATGTTACCAAAAAGAATAATGTAAGCCCGAATAATTCCTAGTATAACAGAAACAGAGACGCCGCATTTTATACGATATGCCAGAAGGACGTAATAGATATTTACAATACAATTGGGATAAAAGCATTATTAACATACGCGTGTGAAATTTGAACAACGAGGCTCTAGCCGTCCGACGTTTCTCATTATTGTTTTGACAAGTAGAAAACTGACACTTTGAAAATTTGGGAGATAATGAAGTCTCATTTAAAATGAGTGGGATCAGTGACATTTATATCCCGAGCGTAGATAATACGATTTTTTATCATGGTATAAATGAACGATTGGTTGCAAAAATACGAATCCAAACACTGTATAGGACGAAAACGGACATTTGCTAGTTGACGAATTTGCAACAGTGTTGAGTGAAACTACAGCACATTATATCAATTAACGCTGTCTGAATTACAATTTACACTTTGTGAATACCAGTTTACACTTTCTGAATTACAATTTACTATTCTGAATTACATTTGACTCTTTCTGAACTACAATTTATGAATCTGAAAAAACGAAAAAACACAAGTGATAAAAATAAACTGATTAAAATTTAAGGAAAAACTTTGGTTTTTTACAACTATAAAAACGCGTGATTAATTGCATTTTAAAAAATAATGACAACGACCAAAAAAAGTTCCACAAAATGACATAAAATATAGAAAAAAATACAAAAAAATTAACACATTTGATTTAATGCATTAAACAAATACTAGTGTGCTATACTAAACTAAATAAAACTAAATAAGTTAATTTATACCAAGAAAATGTTATAAATTTATCGAAAAAAAGCAAAGTGTAATTTCATTGACACGGGCACTAGCCTATGTCAGCAACTGTAAATGAACTTTTTTACGAAATTGATGTTTGGTTAATGAAAATAAATCTATATTAGGAAAGTGCTTGTTATAAGAGTTCATTAGTCGAGGCATAGTGGAATTTTGCATAGATAAAGTTTTGATAGAATCGACTTTAAAAACCAAGTGAATGCGGATGTTAACAGGCGGCACATTTAAATTTATTAATTGTAGTATGTATGAGCTATCAATGGAATTATGCAGCAATTTATAAAGAAAAAGTGCGTCAGTCAAAATTCGGCGTTTTTCGAGCGTAACAAGATTCAAACCAGAGTTTAAATTGTCTTATAAAATATTTAATTTAAATTTTGAATTTACATACCTCATAATTAATTCGATATGGTTTTTATAGACAGTGTATTGCGGATTCCAGATGACACTACAATAATTCAAATTACTATTTACGTACGCGATATACAGAACCTTGACAGATGCTACATTTTTAAAATCATAAAAAGTTCTCATAAGAAATCCTAACATTTTATAGGCTTTCTCACAAATGTTGTTAATATGATCCTCATAGATTAACTTGCTATCAAAAGTGACCCCTAAGCCTTTTATTTTGTCGACTGTTTTAATAATATTTTTACCAAAAACGTATTGTTTTGATATTCGTGTGGTCTTACTAGTAAAAGTGATGTGAAAACACTTATCAAAATTCAGGTACAATTTATTATCTTTGCAGTATTTATACAGGCGGTTATCTACACTACTAGCTGTAGTTAAGGGTGACCAATTTATGTGGGCGAGTGCATTATTTATTTCTGAGTATTTAGCTTTACGAAATAAGTAGTCTTTTTATATTTTCTTTTAAATCGATATTAATACTAGTTTTTAATAAGAATTCAATTACTGGATGCGGATTATCCAGTTTAAGTAGAGGAATATGACAGTTTTTTAAGTTATTTACCGATTATTTATTATATTTATTATTATATTAATTTCATGACTGTACTTTCAAAATTCATCTTTGTCTAGGAATGTCCTTTCAAAAAGTTACTGAAACAAATAGGTTAAAAGGGTGTGACATTTACCTAACATCTGTCACAAATGTTATAAATAACTACTTTTAAGAATATTATACAATTACTGTATTGGATACTATTGACGTAGCGTTTATTAATAGCTATTTTTATTACGTTTTATAGAAGTTCAGGCGAGAATTTTCAGAAAAATATCTACTTGACACTGAAATAATGAAAAATATTAATTGTCATTTTGAAATTTAAACCTGCCTTTACGCAGGTGTGGAAACCTTGGTAAAGCATAATTCAGAATCCCTAATACAAAAATTGCATCTCTATACCAACTTCAAAAAAATTCAAATGTTTTTGTGTTTACTGAATAGCTTATACCTATGTTATTAAATTGAAACAAGCCCGAGTAGCAGTTGTGTCAAAGAAGTCTCTTGATCCGTTATCTATGTTAGAAGGCGCGAAGTAAGTGCTAACACGGATGGTCCAATTCAGTTTTGTAAAAGTAAAATCACCGACCACTAAAAACATAACGTTATTGTGATTAGCAATTTTGTCACTCATAGAAGTCTTGAAGGCTGCCAGAGCTACGTCGTCATGCGGTGGAAGATTTAGCGACACCTTTAGAGATTTATGATCGACCCTTGTAACCAGATGTGGATTCTGTATCCATCGGCTGCCCCACAAATTTTTGTGGTTCATAATCTTATGCATTTAACTACGCGCCATCTGTGATGTTATAGCTGAACTTTCCGACTAGGAGTACGTAGCCATTTTCATAGCTGAGTAAGAAAAATTAGCTTTGTGAAGACAAATTGGCCTTATTATTGCAAGTACATCATTTAAAATTTGGAATTACGTTTTCAAATATTGCCTTAACGGAATGAAGCAAAAAGTATTGATTTATCGGTCGACGGAAAAAATTAAAACTTCTTTTTTGCAGGCCATTTTTTTCCTAAAATAGTTGGAATTTTAATTTGAAATTTGGTCATGCCCTAATTAGATATGTGCTTTAACAGAAAATCACGTTCCGATAATTACCGTTTAGTCAGAATGCATGATTTGTCCGTTTAAAAATAGACCTACATTTTTCGCCTGCTGCCATCTATCAGTGAATATCGCAGCGGGCGCGCTCTTAATTAAAGTGAAATAATATGCTATATGTTACATACAACAGTAAAAACAGTAAACGGTAAAAACGTAATACAAAAATCTAATTGTTAACGTAGCTTTTATATATAACGCAATACAGTTATCGTTCTTAAATTAGTTTCTAATTTGAAGTTATGCACAAATCCTGTCGAAGATTAAAGCAGCAGGAATTTCCTCTAATAGCATCATTTTTAAAATATATTGGTATCTTTATTTTTCAGATAGAGTTAGCAGAATACACTCTATGACAGTGCAAGTAGTATAGCTGTTTCTGAGACAGTCGGATAACATGTATTGCAAAGGCTCCCCTATCTTGATGCCGGTTTGCAATTTATTTATTTTGGGTATAAAAATAATATAAGTTAAATTTTATGGCAAATTCCAAGTACACACACAATTCTCGGTTTATATTTTTATACTGTGCTCATAGTTTGTCAGTAAATTAAGGCTGGTTAAAATGAACTGTAATAATTAATCGCACAAATAAAATCTATTTTATTTAACTGCAATACTGATTACGCTAGCTCTCGGCAAAGACAAAACTTCTTTTCTAATGGGTTGGGTTCATAAATGGACTATATTCTCCTATTTTAGGTTATTTGTCTCAACGTAGCTCGTTTTCTCGTTATTAGTAGATGAAATTCACAATCTCGTAAATTGATAGATGACCACAAAATGGTACAGCTTGAAATTAAACGTTTAAAATCGTGAAATGACAGTGAGAACGCGTCAGGTAAATTATTTGAATATTCCCGCGTGCCAACTATTAAAACATCCCCTTGATTGTTTTTAGGATGACGTCTAACCTCCCTTGATTGTTTGGATGACATGGAATGCCCGCCGATCTTTCAACTGTTTCTGGCACTTGGGGCCCCGCCGATTTTGCCCAAACCTGGTGACGCCGTTCGATTTTTGGAAACCACGAAGTAATTGAACTTTTGAAAAAACGTTAGGCCTCTTCGGCAAGGTTTAATCTTTGATTTAAATCGTTTTCCCGAACGCTGACACTCAATTTTTAAATCTATCCTACCTCGTGAAGTTCGCTTCGTTGCTAGCTTTGGAGCTGGTCGTAATGACGCTGCTAGAATATCTCAGGTTGTAGCTGTTTTCCTGCCGGCCAATGTTGATTCGGACGTTCTTGCAGACTCGGCTGATGTCCTAGACTGCTAACATCTGACTTCCGATGGTAATTTCCGTCGTAGTCGAAGATCGTAATTTTCAGTTGGACTATTTCCGAATCCTCAGAGATGAGATTTGTAAAAATGTATATTTTGAAAACGTTAGCACAGGCACACTACCACATTGGCAATCAAATGGACCACTTTTTATGTTTTATTATAAAACATTAATTAAATGTGGAGCACAAATTCGACAACCTTTCAAATTAATTTGATTCAATTGTTTTCTCTGTTAAAGACAAAAAAGCATCATGTTGATAAGAAACGTTGTTCTTCTACTATTAATTGGAAATTAGCTTTGATAATATTTACCACAAATAGAATAAAGTGTGATTACATAAATTGCAATCTAACATTTTCTTAGTCTAAAATATTGTCGTTTTGCTTATAACTAATATTGTTCTATAGCGGTGTACTCACAAACATTTTTTAATTTCACTGCTCTGCTTTTGCACTATGTTTTTAAATATTAAAGCACTGATTTTTGAGTTCCGCACTTTTCACGTCGCTTGCTTCTTTTCTGTTGCCTCCATTCAGGAATTGCTCTTTGCAATTTTCTAGATTTTTCTTCATCTTCCTTCACCCTTCAGCTTGCTCACAAGTTTCACAGTCTTTTGCTTTTATTGATAACTACGCTCCTTTTTATGCACGTAACAACATTTTTGTGTCAATTACTTTCGTTCGGTCTGGCTTTACATGTGCACAAACCTATCATTTTAATAATATTACTTTATTCACAAGCCAAATTTAAATTCTCTGAAATATGCTTTGTTTTGCGTGCCTTTATCCGACTAATTACTGTTTCTCGCATCTCATAATCAATGCATTTAATATTTTTATTTTCGTTTAAAATTGCAATTATATAAAATATCTTAACTCTGTGCTTTTTTTGATTTGGTTGAATATTTTGTACTGCAAACAGAGCCAAGTTGTGGGTTTAATACCATTTCAGTATATCCGAAACGTGACCTGTTCGAGTATTTCAAGGTCAAAAAGCACTTCTTGGAGCAGAAGAAGTGGCGGTGGTACTATCAGCAATAAGCAACAGGTCTTAGATATTTCATAATGGTCGTGGCTAGTTGAGATTACTAAGGTACCGATACTTATTGTAAGAGAAGAAGTAGTAGTGGTTGTATTGTGAACAATAACATTGTTGTTATTAAAGGCTAAGGTCAAGGTTAATGGACTGAGAACTTCTTGTAGGAAGATACGGGTTTATATTGTCAGCAATGACCAGAAAGACTTAAATATCGCGTAGTGGTTGTTGATATTATGAATAGTCAAGGTCAAGAAATTCTTTTGCACAGACTGGAAGAGCAATTAATTATGTATACATATTTAATGATACGAAAACTGACTAAACAATGTCTGGTCTCTCATCTGGCAGTAACTTTCATTAATTTTTATAATTTGGATATTTGAAGGATCTGTCATAAATATGATGCTTTACTCGACTTATATCATAACATTTTTAGCTGCAAATAAAGATGCTAAAACCCACCTTTGTAATGCCCCATGCTGTGTGGATGCTTAATTAATTCAATAATAATATTCAGATATCTAATGGGCATCATGCGATAACAGTTGTGTGTATATAACTGGTGGTGGTTGTAATAGGCAACCAGAGAGTTGTTTACTTCAAGTGAAAAAGAGTATCTTGAAAATAATAATCTATGTTTAATAAATCACGTTAAAGGGCTATATTTCCTATAATTGTGAAAGTAATATTTGTACATCCAAATATTCAGGGGCAGAGAGCTTCAACGAGCTATGGTGGTCGTGAACAACCGAAAGGAGGTGTTTACAGGCTGTCATTCAGTTAGGAGCTGATAGAAAATACACTCAGGTACAAGCGATACTTCAAAGAAGGTTAGTGTGTATTTCTTTTATTTCATTAAGAAATAAATAAGAAGTTTGGTACGGCAAAATTATTGGAAACCATTGTAATTTATTTTTAGAGCGTAATTTAGAATATTTATTTTTCTAAATTTACATCGATTCGGGTACTCGACGCTTTCGGATTTTATAATTAGAAATTAATATCTTTTGGATTACGGTATCTGTAATTAATTTTAATATCAAGTTTGGAAATCTAAGAACATTTGATTAAATAATTTGACAACATTTAGTTGATTGATTGTAATGTCAAACCAATCTTTACAATACTAACTAAATGAAAAAGAAGATTTAATTTGGAGTACTAAAGAGAGTGTAATTGACCACAGAAGTCAATTTGGTAATAATTTAATAATTCAGTCTTCAACAAGAAGAAGATTAATAATTTTAACATTAACTCATTCAGCTTAGGAAGAAATAGAGTCTCATTGCTTTAAAATCTGTCTAGCCAATGTAAATTTTAAATAAGAATCGAATGACATAATTTCAAAAGTCACATTTTCAATAGTGCGAGATGTCAATTGGAATTAATTCAATAAGTAGAAAGGTAAGTGTTTGATAAAGTATTCTTGATACTACTTCTTCTAAATAAGCAAGAGGGTTTTGTAATAACCGCTCGAGAAAAAGTAGTCGCCTACTTCGGGTGAGCAAAATATGTAATCTTCTTTTCCTCTTGGTTCCATGCTTGTATTCAAACATCATTATGTTTGTAATCCTTTGGAATTCCTCACGCTATGATACAGTACGAAATAGATCTTCCACACCATACTGAGCGTGAAGGTTATAAACGGAGCTAAGTGTATTCAGACCATGCATTAGTAATAGAAGTGAGACATTTAATTATTATTTTCGGCTAATAATTCGCATGCTTGTTATAAGACCCATTTAGCACCGAGGAGATAGCGGTTCCAAATATTGTCCGCTTTCGTCCTTCCGGGTTGTTGTTTTTTCCGTCAAGTTGTAAAGAAGGTAGCTGTCCTCATGTTCAGCATGGCATTTGAGTTTTGTAAAAATTGCAGAATATTCCGCCGAACAATCCATGGGGTTAAAATGCTGAAAGCAGATATTTTAGTGTTTTTGATGGCGAGAATTTGTTAGCGTTCGAAGATTGAACCACAAGCGTTATGGACTTTGTTAGTTGCAACTCTTCACATGTTGAATTAGGCAGAGTTCTGGTAAAAGGTCGTTTTGCTTACGGAATTGTAGTCCCACATTATTTTTCGCTGTATCCTTTTTTGGATTACTGACCTTCGTGGATTATCTACGTTTTTGGATTACCTATTTTTTAAGGTTACGCATAGGAAGATGTAGTTGCTGTGAAGGTTCTGGAAGGCGATCTGACTGATACCAGGTAGATACAGGCCCAATCTTCCGTCTGGGATCGTTCAGCCTATTCAGTAGAAGGAATTATTGTTGGATCTTCGTTTGGAGCAATCCGTAACTGAACGAGACCTGTATGTGGGTCATCACTGTATTTAGTTTCGATATGCTTCAGTAGTAGCAATATGTTCTGTAATTCAATTTAATCGTAATATGGTGTATCTGACATCAGATGCTAGGTTCTACTACCAGTGAATTCCATTCATTTTCTTCGTACAAACCGAGATTTTGTATTTGCATAAAATTTCGGTTTCAACTTAATGTGGCGACTTCAGTGATCGCAAAATCATTGTATACTGCTAGCATGTGCTTGAGATAAATTAAGTCGCTGATTGACTTACCAATTAGTGAAAACATGTATTTTAAATTGCTCGTTTAAGGACATTGCTTTATTACATTAACGTTTCTCACCATCAGCAGTAAATAGCTTTCTGCTATACCAATAAAGTGTGGATATCATCTCGGTCGAGTCCTAGAGTCCCTGTATAATATTAAATAGTAAATTGGAAGAAGAATAAGCTCGAATACTGTTTCAATAAAAAATAGGATAAGATCTCAATTAAAATAATGACGAACAAAGAGCAAAAATTTTAAAAATATCACGATAAAAGCAACTGAAGAATATTACAACAGACGACGACCAGTCTCAAGAAGCAATTGATTTTGAAAGAAAATATAGAGGTGGTAAAACATAGAAGGAAATGTCAAAAGGCAACAAGCGAAGAAAGTAAAGCAAAGTATAGAAAAATAAGAAATGAAATTAACAGAAAGAGTAAAATAGCTAAGAATTTATAAAAATAACAGATTTCGACAGAGCACTCAATCATCTTAGAAATGAGATAGCAACCAGTGTCGATGCTATCTCTGTTGAAACCCTGATAATATTAGACAAGGAACGACAGAAAGAATATAAAGCTGATTAATAGAATATGTGAAAATAGTGATATCCCGAAAGACTACACTAGTAACAAAAAGTAAACATTACAGGATCATCATTGTAATGTCCCATGCTTCTAAAATACTTACATAAATAATACATAAAAGAATAGAGAAAGCATAAAAAGCAGAGCGGAATAAGGCAAGAAAATTTTAACTCTAGAAAGAATCATAGAACAATGCCGTAACCAAAATCTTCTTCTTCTTCTTCTTTTAGATTTTTCCTCTATGGATTTGTCGTCTGCAGCTTCCATAGTTGTCGATTTTCCCAGTCTCCGTATTTAAATCTCTTTCTTCCATAATCTTATTTACGTGTGTTTTCCATTTGAGAGGTGGTCTTCCTATTAGTTGTCTTCTTTGTGGTGTCCAGTGTAGTATATTTTTCGGCCACCTTTCTTCTGGCATCCTCGCAACATGCCCATACCATTTTAAGGTTCTGTTGTCCAACTTCCTAGTGCTCGATGATTTGATTCCCATTTTCTGCCATATTTTTCCGTGCGCCATTTATCTTCTTTCGTAATCTGCAGGCTTCTCCTCAGGAAATCTAATTCTTTAGTTCTTATTTTGTCCCTAGCTTTTGTAGTAATAGGTCTCCGTTATATAAAACTATATTTTGTACAATGCTTTCGTAAATGTGGTGTTTTGTCTTTTGTTAACGTTTTACTCCATATAATTCAATTTAGCGCCCTGGTTGATTTTTTCTTCATTATTTGTAATGCAGTGTTTAATGGTGTGGTGTGTTATATGCATGTCGTTTTGTTCTTCTCCAATACACATATATTCGGTCTTCTCAAAATTTATTTTCAAATTCTTCTCCTATCACTTCAATCATGTATTTCATATCCGCTTTCGTTTTCGCAAAGATCACTTTGTCGTCCGCAAAGAGTAATGATTTAAGTTCCTTCTTTTCTATCGATATCTCCTTTCCTATACATCTACGATTCCACGTTTGTAGAACTTCTTCCATATATGTAGTAAATAATAATGGCGATATTGTACATCCCTGTTTAAGCCCATTTGTAGTGCCGATGTTTTGAGTCATTAGTTTTTCGATTATTATTTTTACCATTGTAAGCTTGTACATCTGTTTTACAATATTAATCCATTTCTCTGGGATCTATAACCTACGAGTGGGTCATTTTTTTTAGCATGATCATTGTGATATCCCATGCTTCTAAAATACTTACATAAATAATACATAGAAGAATAGAGAAAACAGAAAAAGCAGAGCGGAATAAGGCAAGCCATTTTAGCTCTAAAAAGAATTATAGAACATAGCCGTAAGCAAAATAATTATCTATATATCACTTACGTAGATATTAAGACAAACACATGAGTAAAATTAAGCTGCAGAAATAATATACTTACGAAGAATTGTAAGTCCATCAAAAAGAGATAACATCGGAAACGTAGTAATAAGCGAGAAGAATGGAAGTAAGAAGATAAAGGAATAGAAGAAGTTGGAACCCAGGAAAACGTGGATAGACACCATCAAGAATATGACAGAACAGAGAGAAAGGAATGTTGAGAGAGTAAAGAGACTGGTGCTAAACAGAAGTATACTGGAAATGGATCGAAAGCCCGGTACTTTAGGGTATAGTAGTAAAAAAAAAAGAAAAGGAGGAAAAAGTAGCCTATAAAGAACAATAGAAAACTTAAGGGAAAACCTGCAACAGGTTTGCAATATACAAAGAGAGGAAATTGACATGATACAAGATACTGGCACTGATGATATAACGTTAGTTAGCAACAGCGAAGAAGAAGATAAATAGCAGAAATTACATATTAAAAAATTGGGAATCAAAATTACACCAAGGAGACGAAGATAATGATAGATGGGAAAAAATATTGTAAATATACAATTACAAGAAGCGGACTCTAATTCTAATTTTTCATGCAGTACACAAGACGGAAGCTCCAACTTGGAAAACAAAAAGTCATCTGACTAGACGAGCATTTTGTAAAGAAACAACTTAGAGACTGTTAAAAACGAATGTGTGGAGGGTAACCTTACAGAGATCAGAAACTGGTTTGGAAGACAATAGAGGAAAATATTAGAAACATTTTACGACATGGAAGGTTGCTGCTTACCTTCTTCTTCTTTTTTTTAGTTTGTTTTTTATACATTCCATTCTTGATTCTGCACCTTCGCCACATCAATCCTGCTTGTGTTTTAAGGGTATCGTTCCATTTTATTTGTGGTATTTCTCGAGATCTTTGTCCAGTATAGGCGCTAGGTTGCTATCTTCTTGTTTTAGCGTTAGTCCCATTGGCACTGATTATGATTGTGATAGCTTAGTGTGACTTAGATATGGACTTGAAACTCCTTCTTATCGTGAAAAGTTTATTCCAGAACCTAAATCTGTATTTAGTGTAAAGTAGCTGAAATTCGTCTGGTTATACTAGAATTCAAAAATATTCCAGGAGCCAAACTCACCTCTGGACAATCTCCAATTTCAGCTTCATACCACCCCGCTTAGTGTCTTTCCCTTTTGCGGCTGTGGTGTCATTACTAGAAACACATGAAGAAAAGTTTTGTGCAAGATTTGGGTGTGCTGTCCAGGTACCTTGGCAAAATACTTCTCTCCGATGTACTCCTAGACCTTTCCCTCATACGATTTCAAATCGTCAACTGGGAAAAGGGCCGCGGATTCCTACAGTTATCGGGACAGCTTCATCACCAAATTTAGAACCACAACTTCTCGGACTTCGCCATGGTCGCCGCCCTACAGAATGGAACATCCCCAGTTATAGTATTCCAACCAAGAACTGGAAAACTATTTAAAATCAAGTACTCATGTAAAATGTAAGTCATGTCTAAGTTGGTTTCATACAAATAATACATAACTTTCTAATGTCAAGCAGCTTTCAAGTAATGACAGTTCATCTATAAATTGTACATGTAACTGTTTTGTTAAGGCATTGTAACATTTTGCATGATATAAGTAGATACTAGTTGTTTAACCTCAGTTTTTAAAACCATATACTAGCATAAAAAATGTTGAAAAACATATATGTATGTCTTCCAAAATTCCCAATGCATATGTCAAATTTGAAGATTGTTATCGACCTGATGATACGGCCTGATTTTAAATAGCTTTCCAAATTCTGGTTGGAGTACTATACCTTCTTTACGATTCAATCTCGCGGAATCATAGGACTGGAGAAATATATCTCGTGTATATCTCGAATACCTGAGGAATAAATCGACTGCAGCTTTATTTGATCCATGCCTCGTGCACGTCGAGTTAGTTTTTACATGCTAGGACTTTTTAGCATTTTTGTAGTAGCTGTCAAATTATACGGTTTTGCTCGCAATCAATTAGAGCTGGGCACGTTCAATGACTTTTGTGCGCAATAATGTTATTTGCGAGAAAGCAGTAGAGTTTTTGTCTGTTACTCGATTACGGCTATTACACGAATTTAAGTATAGAACAAACATTCAGACGCACAAAGCCTTCTGCGCGAATTTTGGTTTGAAAGTAATAAAACCTGATATACGAATTTTAACCCACGTACTCTGCTTTCGCCCAGTTTTTAATTGCGGTTGGAAGACGTGTGTTGGTGTAGGGCATTTCCGGGAAAAATTGTACAGCAGTTTGCTATATTCAGTTTATTTGAATTTCTCTTTACCAGTAGCACTGTGTACACGTACGTATAAGCATTCACCTTCACAATCAAAATAAAATTTGATATCAAATGAACGCCACAGTCCCTACAGTTACAACTAGATAAAACCTTAGGTTAAAATGGCATCACTACAAATACATTAAAATATAAATATATATATATAGGTTTATCATTCTAGTGTGTATAGGTGTAGAATTCGCCATTTCTCGTGTGCCCTTCTGAATATTTTTGCTTGTGCAAGACTTATGTTCTGTTTGGAGCAAATTTTATATATATTATAAACATTAGGCTATAGCAATTTCAGATTTTTATTTATTGCTTTATGAGAAATGTTACTTGGTTTAGGAATTTTCACTAATAGCTGTAGGTCTTCTAGTTTTTGGCCGTCTCGAACCAGTGGCGTTTTCGTATAACCCACTCTATCCTGCTCAGAAACTAGATGGCAAAACTTTTCTGCACCGCAAGACATTTCCCGAATCACAATATTCTGTTTTCGTAAAATATCATTGAGAATTTGGTTGGTTATGTCGCGGGTTTGTGGTTTGCGCCACTGGAACCATTAGGTTGTTTATTACTGCGGAATTAAGTTCAGTAAAATACAACCGTTTGTGGGACACAATAACATTCCTTTTTATTTCTTTAGAACACACGAACAAAATACAACATATACAAACTCGATAATATTAATTTAAAATACAATTATGATTTTGAGCAGCCTGGTTTTCGATACCGAATTAATTATTAAATGCGTACAAATCGGAATACTACGAACACGTGATATTGAGTCAAAGTAAAAAGTACAAATGATACGCGATGAGTTGAGTGATTGAATCGAATCGAATGAATGAATCTCAGTAAGTGATCTCGAAAATTAAGTTACTCCTTTATATATCGGGCTCCTGAATTGAAGGGACATTCCCTGTTCTATTCAGTACAATGCGATTGTCCAGCTGTATGGAAGCACGAGAGATTGAAATCGTCGGTCGAAAAGACTTTCCCTTTTCGAATGTTTATGACTGCATTGTTGACCGGGCCTTCACTCTCGCTTTTCGACGGGTTTATTGTGACTTGAGGAAAAGGGTTTGTTGGCCGTTCTTCTTGCATTTACGACATAACCCTAACTGTATTGGAAATTTCATCGTGAACGTTAAGACCTGTTAGCTTTGATTGTTCAACTTGACAACACAAATCACATTTGACATTACAGATCTATTACTCTTTCACCAGACCTGTCACAACGCGAATTTCACTTTTTAGTTGCTTTAGCACAAAATAGATCTGTCACGATGCGAATTTCACTTTCTGATTTAAAACTGCACTTAGCGTCATGTTTCAGTTTATAGCCGTCTCTTGCACGACAGGCGTTTTCAGGCCATTTATCACACTACGCTACAAACATTATCGACTATTTATTTAATTTATAGAAATTATTTGTGTAGTAAAGACTGCTTGGGTTTGTCTTTTTATATATCACTACGATATTTGCATTATTTTTCTGCGCTGACACGTCCCTTCTGGTAGGCATTTATTAAACAGAATTTATAAATATTGAGAGATAGTTTTGCCACCCTCTTTGAGTAGTTCCGTCAAGACGCCGTCTTCTCGGGCAACTTTGTTTTCCTTTGCTTCTCTAATGGAGTTCTCTAGCTCTTCCTCCATTATTTCTGGAAATTTTTCTGAATTTACGTTTACTATCTTCCTTGACAGGTTTCTCTAAGCCTTGTGGTGGAGTTTTTTGGAAGTGTATAAATGTTTATACCTTTCTGTAATTTTTATTATATTGTCCCTGTCCCGTTTTTCAGTTTCTTGATAATTTCTAATTAACTATTAGCTTCTTATTATTGGTTCTTAGTTTCATAAATACAAACTGTCGATTTTCTTCTATTATTCGTTCTGTATATCCTTCTAGTTCTTTTTAATGTCTACCTTATTGTATTTCTATATGTTTTCGTTCAGAAGAACAAAATGCTAAGGGAAGACCGAGACCGAGACTAATCCGAAGATTGGTTACCCTAAAAGAGAAGTGTTGTATTATGAAAAGCTGCATAAAATAATTTTTGCATGTGCTATGACTATGACAGGCGGTGTAAAATTGTTATCGAATGTATTTGCATTTATCGTTAATAAACTCGTTTAATGCACGTCTATTATACCTAAAAACTAGTGCTTTGATAAGGTAGTTCCTACTGTTAATGTATTTCTATTAATTTCAAATTTTTCCTAGTTTGGAAAGTGTTAAATTCCTACGAAACATTCCTTACGTGCAGTTATAATAATGCGATGTAGAACAGAAGGTGTAAATATAGAGCCATGATATACACAGACTCACTTGCAATGTATGTACCCCGTATTATTATTAACTTTGTTGATGTTGGCATAAGTGTGATGTGTAACGTTGCTAGTACCTTGTAGTTCTTGTTATCCGCTTACTTATGCATGTCCATGTCTATACTAGGAACATGCGGGTTATGCAAGATAATAGTTTATTGTATCTCGCTGGAAATAAACAGGTGAAGGTGACTGTAAACACAAAGGAGTAAATAACTGATTTAAAGAGCAGTTGTGCTCACATCTGCCGAGAAATAATAATAAAATCTCACTCATATACTTTCAACTGTATTTTCCTAATTTGAAAGAATAAACACATTTTTCCCGCTGCTGATCATGTAAGTCAGTGATACAGCCTTAGTTACAAAACGTGTAAGTCGGTCATTATATTTGTTTGCTGCTTTTTCTTGACAACGGAACTTAATACTATTATTAAGTTCCTAGGATAATAAAATTAGCAAAGCAAGATGCAGATTTAGACGTTTTGTTTATAAATTGCAAGTGTTTATGTGACATGTGACACTCATAGGTAACACGACTCACGAAAATTAATCCTGGTGACAGGTGACAAACCAAACGATTTTTTCAAAAATCTAGGAAAATTTTTATAAGCAGCGGGAAAAATATAATAAGATAACTCGGAATGTATCGCCTATTAACATTTTCGGCAGGCAACAAGCCGCGACTTCGTCTTGGCTTGTACTTGCGTACCTCAAATGTTAATAGGTCCTTACATTCCTTGTGACTTAAATAGCTATTGCAGGTTTTCTTGCTCGAAATGTTGTCATGCACAAATATTAATCAAAACCTAAATATACCCCTGGTCGCTTGCAACTGATATATATTTTTAAATTCATCTGCACATGACTAAGAATATTGAAAAAACAATTTTGGAAACGTTTAATACAACAATAGATATATAACATAAACAAGATTGCTCTGTAAATAGCTCCCTTAATTCCGGCACTGCAACAACAAATTAGTTTCAAAATTTGATATCCAAACTGCCGTCGGTTTTGATATAGAAAGAGGCACAATAGTTCTCTGGGGAAATTATTGTGTCGTGGGTTGCCATACTAGCAGTCCTACATCTTTTTGGAAACCGTTTCCATTTTATACTATGTTAACTACCTTGCTTATCTATTTCAAACGTTCATTTAAGTTGTCAGTTGCCACAGTATGATAGCTACATTCAATTGTCATCATTTATGTAGAATTTGCTAAGTCGAAAAACAGGCTTGAATATTGTAGCTCAAGACATTCAATATTAATAAATTGAAAGAATTTTAGAACACGATTGCCCAATAAATTTATGATTTAAGCAGTTCACCGGTCGATGATAGTCGTTCCGTAAACGCTTTGTTTCCGAGATACAGAGTGTTAAAGTTAAAAAAAAAGTTTTTTATTGTTATCTAAAAAACGCTTTGGGCGATCTTAGTGAAATTTTTACAGTTGGTTTATAATTTTTTGAGGTATCTTTTGGACCTATTACAGTTGATCCAGTAATTCCAGGGGCATGCCCGTGGAGCATGTGAATTTGGTTTTTTCACAAAAATAACGTCCAGTAGATTTTTGAAATTTTTGTATTTTTCTTTAAAAAATCAACTAAAAATGCAAGTTTTTTGTCTACTGAGTTTTTTCAAATCTCACTTGGTTTTCAAGAAACAAAATAAAGCCCACATTTTTGCACGTCTCTGAACCTGTTAAGACCAAAACCCAGATGCTTCAATTTTTCAAAAATCCCTTTGCGGATTTTGGTGAAACTTTGAAGTTTTATTGTTGCTATTAAGAATAGTGTTTTGGCGAACTTAGATTTAAATTATATAATCCAAGACTTTTTTTGTAGTGATGAGAGCTATAAGTGGGTAAAATATCCGAACGTATTTTTTAAACACCTTGTATATCCATAAATAAAAAATTTCAAAAACTTGATAAAACTCAAACTCAGCATGACATAAACAAGACATGGACTGAAATAAAAACAATTATAAAAACAACTCAAGAAGAAGAAATCGGTAAGCAACATGTAATGAGGCAAAAATGGATGACAAATGAAATTTTAACCATGATGGAAGAACGACGAAAATACAAAAACTCAAACCAAGACAAATACAAAGAAATTCACAACCACATTAGACAAAAGATTCGAAGAGCAAAAGAAGCATGGATGATGGAGAAATGCAAAGAAATCGAACAACTGCAGAACAGGCATGATATTTTTAATTTACATAAGAAGATAAAAGAAGTGACAGGAATGAGACGTACGCAACACTCAAGCATCTTAAAAGATGAAAGTGGAAACATTATTATGGACTTAGAAGGAAAATTGAGAAGATGGAATAAATACATCAAACAATTGTTTTATGACAACAGATCCATAAAATACAATATAAAGTCAAAAGACGAAGGTCCAGTAATAAACAAAAGCGAAGTTGAGAACGCAGTTGCACTAACAAAAGCAAACAAGGCTCCTGGGCCTGATGAAGTGTACAGTGAATTATTAAAATTACTAGATGACAATGCCATGACTATACTGGTAGAACTATTTAATAACATATACAGAACAGGAATAATACCATACGATTGGATGATATCTACATTTATTACCATCCCAAAAGTACCACATGCAACAGATTGTAATGACCATAGAACAATAAGTCTTATGAGTCACGTGCTAAAGATCTTTCTACGAATTGTACATACTAGAATATACAAAAAGTGCGAGGCAGAAATTTCTAATACCCAATTTGGGTTTCGCAACGGTTTCGGTACCAGAGAGGCGCTTTTCAGTCTCAATGTACTAGTTCAAAGATGTCAAGACATGAACAACGATGTATTCGGATGTTTTATAGACTATTCAAAAGCTTTCGACAATGTGAAACATGACAAACTTTTGAAGATACTAGATAATTTACAAATAGATCATCAAGACATTCGCATAATAGCAAATCTCTATTGGGCCCAAACAGCGAAGGTAAAGGTAGAAAATACTCTATCAGAGGAAGTAGAAATAAGGAAGGGAGTCAGGCAGGGGTGTGTGTTGTCGCCCCTCCTGTTTAACATATACTCTGAGGCAATTTTCAAAGAAGCTTTAGAGGAAGAAGGAGGCGGAATAATAGTTAACGGTGTTCCCATAAACAATTTAAGATATGCGGACGATACTGTGATTCTAGCTAACAACATTACAGATCTACAGAGAATGACAGAAAAAGTAAAACTAGTAAGTGAAAGATATGGTCTTAGCATGAATATCAGTAAAACCAAACTAATAGTGTTTACAAAGAACCCTATACAGCCTGTGAATTTGTATATAGGGAATAAGAAAATTGAGCAAGTCCATCACTATAAATACTTAGGAACGCTAATTAACGAAAGTGGACAACACAGACAAGAACTGCTGTCACGTATAGAACAAGCACGAGTGGCCTTTATCAAAATAAAAAAGTTGTTAACAGCGCCTGATCTGTCACTTGAAATTAGGCTGAAAATGGTTCAGTGTTATGTATTCCCGGTTCTATTATATGGAGTAGAAAGCTGGACACTTAAGAAAGAAACAATGAAAAGAATAGAAAGTTTTGAAATGTGGATCTATAGGCGATTACTACGAATACCTTGGACCGCCAAAATAAAAAATACTGAAGTGCTACACCGAATAAATAAAGAAATGGAATTAATATTTACAATTAAAAAGCGAAAACTTGAATACCTGGGCCATATTACACGCAATGACAAATATCAGTTGATACATGTAATTATGCAAGGAAAAATCGAAGGAAAGAGAAGTGCAGGCCGGCGGCGAATTTCCTGGTTACGGAACTTACGAGATTGGTATGGCATGACATCAGTTGAACTGTTTAGAGCAGTAACATCGAAGATAAGAATAGCCATTTTGATAAGCAACCTCCGTCGGAGAAGCTAACTAAGAAGAAGAATATCCAAATAAGTAGATTATCAACTGCAGTCTTTGCCATTTCTAATTAATTTTATTTATGATGTATTTTTACTTGTATTTAAATCGCTTTAGTCCCCCAATTTTGCCCCAGCGCCCTGTTTCCTGTTGTACCGCGAGTCGGAAAACAACAGCACACACCGAAAATTGAGTACCTTTAAAAAAATATTACCGTCAAACAACACATTTTGGAAAATAAAATGTATACGCAACAGAAATACTAGGGTTTTCTACTATACGCTATATGGTTAAATATATAATCCAATAAAATAAAATAGCAAACGCGTGAATATAAGCTATAATAAGAATCCAATTCAACTTTTACTTCTGTTGGGTGGTGAGGTTTGATATCACCTTTGTGTACGTGTGTCGAAATGGTTTTAACCTAGCACTATTTTTAATTAATTGATATTCATCTTTTAGAAAAAGATAGCTATTATTTCACGAAAATAGTAGGGAAATGGACAATTTTAGCCAACCAAAGTTGCAAAGATTATTACACTAATTATGCTGTGACACTTCGTAATCAATAGCAGAGGGAATTACTATCCATTATCATCGAACTATAGTTAGAATTAGGGATGTCGGCGGGTACCCGAGTACCCGGGTCGACCCGGGTAATAGTCAACCCGGGTATATTTTCAGGACCCGGGTACCCGACTAGTAAATTATGTAATGCCCAAAAAGTCAGCCTTTTTCGGAGAAGATAATAAAAACTTAAAAAGAATAGGAATAAGTTCTAGAAAAACACAACAATGCAGTAATAACAAGAATCAACCCATCCCATACCACAGAATGTTGATTATTGTTTCATGTAAGGCAATAAATCCGCTTCACAGAAATATTCAACCCGTCAATAGCACCATTAAATCGCATCAGTATTGGTTGAACTAACATAAACATCATCTGTGTGATGTTGATGCTGCTACCAATTTCGCATAAAAAGTCACGTACTTGAATTTGATAACACTTGGAAGTCTGAAAATATTCAGGGAAGACGACTTGCAGTTTGAATTGGCGAGTAGGTACTTTTTCAAATTAGTTCACTTTAAAACTCGCGGCAATAAAATGCTTAGAGCATAGAGCTTGAACATTGTATGAAACTACAAAAGTACAAACAAATAAGAAAACAATGTCATAAAAAAATCGTCTGTATGAAAATATTTTCATTCGCCAGAAAATAAGGCAAAATGTAAAATCTTCAGGTACCCGGGTACTGCTTTCGGGTACCCGGGTTTGATTTTAGACCGGGTACGACATCCCTAGTTAGAATATAAGTGAAACCTAATGCTTTCTTTGAAATGTATTAGAATTTGAAGATGTATGAGTTGAACTTACTTTTACTATCGAAAACAGAGAAATTCAACAATAGTTAATATTTACTATACAGTGCTTTCGTAAAGTAGTGAATAAATTCGTTAAAAGTTCAAGGAATAACTTTTGGCAAAAACGCTCGGGCCCGTCGATGTTTATTTTTATTTGAACATTTTTTGAAATAAAATGCATACACACAGGGTGTCCCGTATGGCGTTATCGATGTTTTTTTAATGGAAACCCCCTTTTTTATTACGGAACCTGAAAGAACGCATCGTTTTACTTGGGTTAAGCTATTTTTTGAGTATAAATCAGATGAACAAAAATTAAGAAAAAATTTAAAAATTGCAAAATACTAATTTCTAAAACAACTAAATTAAATGTACAAATTGTGCACCGTTGTCTTCCTGACAGTAACTAAAACGACCGATATGTTTTTTGTTGATTGCTGTCATTGATAAAAGAGTAAAAGCACACTTTTAATTTTTTTGTTCCTAATTTTTGGTAATGTGACCTATACCCAAAAATTACCTTAGCGTAAGTAAAAAGATGCGTTCTTTCAGATTCCGTAATAAAAAAAGGGGTTTCCATTAAAAAAAACATCGATAACGCCATACCTCATACACGGGACACCCTGTATGTATGCATTTTATTTCAAAAAATCTGGTGTGATACACGCACACAACTTCCTTTTACAGTGATCTTATAATTAGGCAAAAATTTGATTTAAAATGTTTTAAACATTTGTCAAAAATTTTCAAAAATTAAAAATTCTGCAAAAACGGTACAAAATAGAGCGGGAGTTAAAGAGAGAAATTTTCTCTAGAATTTTAAGCTGAATTCAACAATGTAATAATATACCGGGTGTTCTATTTAAAATAAGAGTTAATAAAAAACATAGACAAAAAAACAAAAGAAACCCATTTTAGAAGTATTCAACTGGAAAATCACCTATCTCACATCAATACACATTCAAAATGTAATAAAAATGTAAAGTTTAAAAAAATCGTTAGAGCCGTTTTTGTAAAAATCAAAAAAACTGAAAAATCACAAGAGTAAACACCTACTTCCGGTTATGCGATTTTTTTTAAAAGCTTGCTGTCTCATATACATAGTACACAAAACTTATATATGAAGTTTCAACGCCATACCGCTTTTCGTTTTTGAGATATTCTGTTCACAGACAGACAGACACACAGACACACAGACAGACACACAGACCAATGAAAAAAAATATGTTTTTTGGGATCAGGGGACTCTAAAACGTGAAGATCTGTTGAAAACTCAATTTCGAATTTTTGGGGTGAATCCAACACTTCCTTTATTGTAAAAGGAAGTAAAAATGCTCAAATAAAAATAAACATCGACGGGTCCCAGCGTTTTTTTCCAAAAGTTATTCCTTGGACTTTTAACGAATTTATTCACTACTTTACGAAAGCACTGTACTATAAAGGAAATAAAATAATAAAGTAATAGCTATTTATGCAACAAGTGCTAAAAGTTGACGTGTTATGAAACTCAGCATTCGGCTTCGTTTCATAATTTTCATGTCTCGTGCATAAACGACTTTTAGCATGCGTTGCATACAATATTTTATCTACGACCTTAATTTTACTGTTATTAATCCATAAATATCGATTTAATAAAGGTTTGCATCTACGAAACTTCTGATTTATGTCATAATAAACAGTAAGCCATGCCGCGCGGGCGAATGTTTGCGAATGACAATAGTCAAGGTCAGTTACGAAATGTAATTATTAATACTCCACATCCGATTGTATTCATTACATAACGCTTTAATTATTTCAATTATTTTAACGCAAGAAGCAACTAGAATAACTTTACAACTTCACTTCCAGTTCGAAATTGTTGTTTTATAACCTCATTTCACTTTTAGCACATGGGCTAAAAGTAAACAGCTGATTTCTTTAACCACGGTAAACTATAAAACGTCACTTTTAGTGAAACAAGCTAGCGCTAAAAAGCCTACTTTTAGTGGAGGTCGTAGATAAAACATATTTTTAATTATTTCGGGATGCTGGGTTACATATCAAATAAATATTTTATATGCCTAATGAAAATTTTAAATGGAATTCCAATAATATCTGCTTTACTTGTCTTATTGACAGTTCTTACAATTTGATGCAGAGGACTATTATTACAATAGTTGGCACGGCGATACTCTTGTAGCAACATGTGCTGTAATCTGACATGGAATGCAGGAACGCATAAATTAAAAGCAGGCAGTATCTCTGGGCAGACTATAAATCCATTTAATACTTTAAAAGCAAAACATAATTCAAAATACTGGCTTCCTACAAGGTAAAATCCAATATATTGTAATAAATATATATAATTCACATCTTTTTGTCTTATCTTAACCTTAATACAAGGAGCTTATACAATTGTCTGCTGAATACGTTCAATCCTGCCACTATGTATATAATAATACAGTTGTAATCCAATATTGACCGTCCAAGTGATACATACAACGTAAACAGACATATTACATCTGTAAAATTTGTTGTCACTGTGATCCGGACAGATTTAATGATAAGCATTTTTCAACAAATTTAGTTTCTTAGTCGCGGGTTACCAATTTGGTTGATTTGGGCCACTGGAACCATTGTGTTGTTTATTACTGCGGAATTAAGTTCAGTAAAATACTACCGTTTGTGGAACACAATAAGATTCCTTTTTATTTCTTTAGAACACACGAACAGAATATAACATAAACAAATTTTTTGTTTTGATACCGAATTAATTATTAATTAAAGACTTTGGAAACTGACCTCAGTCCTCGACCCAGCAAATGCGTACAAGTCGGAATATTACGAACACGTGATATTAAGTCAAAGTAAAAAGTACAAGTGATACGCGATGAGTGAGTGATTGAATCGAATGAATAAATCTAAGTGATCTCGGAAACTAAGCTACTGCCTTTATATATCCGCCTCTGAATGGAAGGGACATTCCCTATTCTATTCAGTACAATACGATTGTCCAGCCCCATTGTAGCTTGAAGTCGTCGGTCGAAAAGACTTTTTCTCTTCGAGCGTTTACAACTGTATTATTGACCGGGCTGACTTTTCCTTTTCGTCTTATTTGGGACGAAAATGGTTTGTTTACGACATAACCCCGGTTGTATTTAGAAATTACATCGTGAACGCTATGAGAGTTAGTTTTGATTGTTCAACTCAACTACACAAATCACATTTGACATTACAGATCCATTAACTCTTTCACCAGACCTGCCACAGAGCGAATTTCACTTTTTAAAGATTAAAAACTGCACTTAGTGTCACTTTTTAGTTTATAGCCTTCTCTTGCACGACAGGCGTTTTCAGGCCATTTATCACGCTATGCTGGAGCCAAAATTAAATATCACAGCAATGAGATAACATGAATAACAAAATAGCATGCTCGAGTAAATAAGAGATGACGAAAAAAATTAGCGTCAAGCCTACTCGAATATTTGCTACTATGCTTATCTCTTTTTTACTCAAGCAATACGTGTTATTTTCTTGTTCATGGTATCCCATTGCTGTGATATTTAATGTTGGCCCCATCTGTACTTACTTATTCACGTACGCTGAATATGTATCAGCTATTATTTGACTTTTCAATTTCTAAAGTGATTGTAATAAATGCATATGCCTTATTGCTTTCTATAAAAAATGTGTCCAGTGATTTTTTCAAAATAACTATTAAAGTAACTCCAAGTTGTCTGTAGGAAATAGTTAATAGTGCATAAGCAATTGAATCATGATCCTTCTCTAGCTGCATATATAGTAGCACTACAGGCCCAATAGGCACATGGCTTGGTTGACTGTCTGCTGCCAGTCCTTTCGATTTTTTGTTCTTCGTTTCTAATCCCCAGCTCCAACTGCTTTTAGGTGTTCCAGCACCTCACCGAACCATCTCTTTCTTGGCTGTCCTCTTCTTCGCGGTCCTCCAAGCGTCGATTCTATCACCTTTTTAGGAATTTTCTCTTCTGGCATTCTCATAATATGTCCTAACCATCGTAACCTTTGTGCTTTAATCATTCCTATAATATCGGCTTCTCCATATAACGCCCTCAGCTCATTGCTAGTTCTTCTCTCTCATATACCATCGATTTTCTTCCCTCCCATTATCTTCCTCAGTACCTTTCTCTCACACACGCTTAAAGTCACTTTATCAGCTTTCTTTAACGTCCACACTTCACTCGCGTATGTCACTACAGGTTTTATTAACGTTTTGTAAATACGTATTTTCGCCGCTTTTGAAATTTATTTGCTTCTTAATATGTTTTTTACTGAGTAGAGACACTTGTTTCCCTTTATTAATCTTGCTGCTATTTCGTCTAAACTTCCCGGTACTTTTTCAATTTTTGTTCCTAGGTAGTCAAAACTCTCCACTTCTTCAAATGGATATATTTTTCCGTTGTGTCCAAATGTTTATTTTGCACAAATTCTCTATCCTGCCAAACCATGTACTTAGTTTTCTCTTCATTTTTTACTAAGCTAAGCGTTGGGCTGCTTTCACTAACCTGGTGATTGTTAATTTTACCTCTTGTTCGCTCCTCGTTATTATCGTTACTCTCTAATTGTACTGTGATGTATATGTATTTCTCTGAGACTCTTAGGGATAATAAAACCCCACCCGCACGCGTCTAATTATTATCTCAGTTTAAAAAGTCGGCATAACTACATGTCGTGCAGCGCTGTTGTAAGTTTACATATATTGCATTCGCGATCTTTCTGGATGAGGGATGACAGTTTTGGCAGTGTGATAGGTGTTTACGGAGTTGAATTGTGACTTTAATATTTAACGTTCGATAATTTTACCTTAAGGTTATGTTTTCTATCATTTATCGTTTGCGCTATTGCAAGCGCTTCCTCTGTATCTTAACGCAAAAGATTTTATAAATTTAAATTTTTATTAAACTAATCACATGTTTTTACAAGTAGCAGAAAATTGTTAGAATTTTAATTATTTTCCTCTGTGTTTTAGCGTATATTTCGACGGTATTGGCAACAAGTCGTTTATTTTCATGTTATAGTAGGTACCTCTGTTAATCCCTCCTTTACAATAAGCGCCTAAACGAGCTGAAGGAGAAACATGAAGTTAAACTGCTCTTCCGTAGAGTACCTGAAAAATGCTATAATTTCAACCATGCACAGAGAATAAAATATGAACTACCGCACTATGCTGTGCTTTGTTTCGACTGCACTTTCGCTGCATCCACTCAGAGGGTTTGATCTTCTTTAATTTTCTTGTTCACTGGGCATTACTATATGATTGCTCCGACGTTCCCGTGGTAGTGTACAGGTATAATAGACGCCTCTGTTGCTAAATAACTCTTTTTGGTTACTTACTTCTAAATTACTGATGACTGCCTTTTTGGCTTATTTGGCAGCCTTTTTTGTTTGCCACGTTTGCAATAACTGCGTTTTTGCTCTTGAATATTTACTGAAATTTTGAACCGAAATGATAGAATTTTTTATTCCACTTCGATTACTTCACTAAGAGATTCTGACTGTGATTCAGAATCAGATTCTGCTAGTGAAATAATAATGGGAGGAATATTTTCAAACGAAAGGTTACCCATATGTTTTGTCCAATCTGCCGAAATAAGTTCCTCACAAAGGTTACAATAATTTTGCCACATGTCTGGTAAACATTTTAAAAGAGCTTCAGACCATAAATTTGTAACCCTATCCTTAGATGGTGGCCGCAAATTTATATGTTTGTTATAATAGGTCTTACAAAACCCCCCTGCCATTTCGATAGGGTTGTATTGACAATGGTAGGGGGGTAATCTAAGAACCTGATTACCTTTCTCTTTTAAAAATTCGTCGACTGCATAGCGCTTGCTGTGATTTTCTCTAAAAGGTTTAATGAACTGCCAAAGCTGTTTTTTTGTATTATTATCAGAAAACTTTACACTGTGTTTAACCAGCCATTCCTGCATTTCCCCATTTTCTGGTGGAAAATGTGGGCGTTTTGTCCAACTGCACAGAATGATAAGGAGCGTTGTCCATAACTACCACACATTTACCATTAATCTTAGCTAAAGCAGGAATAAGCTGATCAATTACCCAATTTTGAAATGGTCTTGTAGTAATCTCTGTCCTTGTTTTTTGAATCCAATAAAAAATCGCATCCTTCCAAAAACCCAAATTTAGATCCAGCATGCAAAATTGTGAATCGTTTTCCCTCCCCCCTGAATTTAGATGGATTACTTTTACTATCATCTTCGTGAACCCAACGACGAATCGCATATCCATTTTGGTAGATCCACGTTTCATCAAGGTACACGAAGATGATATTTTCATCGGAATTTTTAAAATGTAGATTTTTTTCGCAAGAAACTAATTTTGAATGCAACAACGTGCTTTTGTTCACATACAATTTTGCGTCCATTAGTAAGTTTATACTTATATCCCATAGATTTTAGAATTTCATATAGCAATGTTCTCCCTCCCGTAAACCCACACTGTTCCTTAACATCAACCAATAGATCACTTACTGTAAAAACCTATTTTCGGAATTATATTGCCAAATCAGTTGTTGCAAGTCCTTCCTAAAAAAAATGATTTTGATATAAACTGGATTTAGAGCGTACGCCAACGACAGAAGATTCCAGCTCTTTGGCTGTTGTTTTATAATAATTTCTATTGTCGACCTCCCAAACTCAAAATTAATGCCTTATTAGGTAAATATACAAAACATGTATGTAATTATCTTTACCCCAAAAATATTGCAAACGCTGTTTACCAGACAATCATGGGTTAAATCAGGCCGCATATTTCGTAGGGTTTCAAAACATTTATTAATGTGCACTTTGGTTTCTTTTGATATCGTCTTGGGCATCTTCTTGCTGCGTTAATTCAACTTGAATTCAAATTAACACGAGCTTGACATGAACTACCGAGATCTTTTTAAAATCGCTAAATTTAGATTTGGCAGCACCGTAAAACGTAGTTTTTAATAACAGGAAAACCTAAAAGAAACAAAAAATATAATAAAGAAAGTAACTTGATAAAACGAAATCATGGCCAACCCTCATCCAGAAAGATCGCGAATGCAATAAATGTTTTATACTTTTTAATTCAAAGTTTAGTTTGGACAACTATTGCAGTTTTGTGAATTTATTGTGTTATAATTAAATCTGTCCGGACCCTAGTCGTCACTCTCTTAATAAATCCAGACATTCGCATAGCTCTGCTAACAACAAAATCAATGTAATTAACCAATGATAGTGAAGTATCTAATAGATCACCAGGATGACGAATAACAGATGCATTTTCTGGTGATTCATGGCGAATATAATAATGAAATAGAGTATCATTTCGTTTTCTACTAAATTTAATATGTTTATATTTAATAGTATTTAAAGGCATATCATTTTTTGTGCACCAACGTACTAGATTATTTAAATCATTTTGCAAAATAATACAGTCCGCCTGCGTTTCACATAAACTAACATCGTTAATGTAAATGGCAAATAAGATTACTAAAATAAGATAACTATTAACATTTATCTACTGAGAACGATTAGTGATAATTGAAATTATCCACTCCAATAAAGTTTCTTCAGTTTGGTAATTAGTAACTTGCGATTGACCCTGTCAAACGCTTTACTAAAATCAGTGTAAACAAAGTAAACCACAAATTCTTCCTCCATAGATTCACAAATGAAATTTACATAGGAAAATAAATAAGTACATGTATAGTTCTCCTATGAAAATAGTGAAATAAACATTTTTATAGTTAGCTATGAAATTTTAGGAGGCATGTGTATTATTAAATCAGAAAACCAAAATATTATAACCTGACAAGACACTAATGACAAATAGAACCTAACCTTAAATATTTGGTCTGTTATTTTGCGTTCGTAATTATAAACATTTTTTATTATTAAAAACTGAATAAATACAAAACATACGAAAAAATACTACAATGGCACTTGGCAGTATATAATATTTATGTAACATATAATTAAATAAAATTAATGCAGAGTAAAACCGTAACACTTCAGAAATAACGAAATTATATTAAAAATAGATTAGTCATCACTGTATTCGGCAAAGTCTGAAGTATCAATTTCGTCATTAACATTTATTATTAATAGGGAAACTTCTACGTTGCTCGAATAAGAATTTTCAATATCAATAACGTGTTGAACACATTTATTCCAAAAGCAAATATCAATTTGATTTACTGCTAGCATAATATGATCTAAAATATTATTGCTCAAATTTGGTGAAGTATTTAAAGCTCGAACCTTGTGTTTTAACTGGCTCCAGACAAGTTCAATGGGATTTAGTATGCAGTAATAAGGTGGTAGTCTTAATACCATGTGTCCATGTTTTTGAGCAAAATTATCTCTAACGTAAGATTTCGAATACCGTTTTTCAGAAATTATTAATTTAAACACAATAATTTTGTAGATTTTGCTGGCACTTCTAAAGCATGTCTTCGCATGAATTATATAATTTCCCATTTTTTACTATTTGAATTTGGAATCTTCTCTTCTTGGCGGGTGTGGCACGAAGCTATTACTATTTTTTTTTGGTAATTCTGGTATCAATGTATTTTAAATCAGCTTTCAAACAATTCTGCATTCATATCGCAGTGGTAATCTGCAGAACTATTTTTAATATTTTTAGCGGAGAGTAGCAGTGCTCCATCAACCCATCCATTTTTTACTTCCAGCATGCAACATTATATGTATCCAAACAACATTTTTTTTATGAATCCACCCATCGTCTCTGTGTAATATCATGGGTATCGTACCAAGTTTCGTCTAAATAAAAAATCTCATTTCCTTCTGATCTAAATTCTCTTCGAGGAGCAATAAATTTGATTATGTGAGTAGTAAGCCGAAGAGATTCATTCCATTATCTTGAGTCTTTTATTGATTTTTTAAAAGTAAAATCCATATCCTTAAGAACAGACCGTAAAGTAGGTATCACTTTTATATAAAAAATAAATGCCGCAATCCACTAATTTTGTTTGAATCTGGTGTAGAGTAGGTACTTCTATATTTTCGTACATCCTGTAAATCACATCTCTAATGGATAACTTTTCCGTGTCAGTTAATTTACTAAAAACATTTCTTGGCTGTTGAGCTTTTCGTTTAAACCTTTGTTTGGAAACTATATTAACAACAGTAGATATAGGAACTTTTGTTAGTTCTGCAGTTAACGTTAAAGGATTCTTACATTTTTATCTAAAAGAGCATCATACATATTTTCACTATTAACTTTGCATCTTCCGAAAGATGAATTCGTTTTGCTGACAAATTTAAACCTTTTTCCATGTGTAACAGAATTTGTGAATGATTATAATTTAACAAATGTCACTGTCATTAGTGTCTTGTCACGTTATAATGTTTTGGTTTTCTGATTTAATAATACACATGCCTCCTAAAATTTCATAGCTAACTATCAAAATATTTATTTCACTATTTATAGGAGAACAATACTTCTGCTGGGACAAAACTCATTCTGCTGACTAACAATTATGTTCTTAAATATTTGTCGAAAGGTAATACGAACTAATTTATCTAATATTTTAGGTATGACAGATAGAATACATATTGGCTTATAGTTACATAATCATTACGGTTGCCACTCTTAGAAACCGGCACAATAAAAGTATGCTTCCAAACACATGAAAAAACTCCACTATCCAATAACCTATTAAACAGTAATGCAATGGCTTTACTAATTCATTGGAACAATTCTTAATGAAACTAGGGGGCAAATCATACGGGCCCGGTCCCTTATTAATACACAATTAATTCTCTCAGACACTTGCTGATTTCATCAGATGTTAAATTAAGAGCCGAAATATGTAGTAGCAAATCATAATGCTCAAAGGTTCGTTTTTACTATTTATATAAATTGATTCGACGTAATCACAAAAACATTTACAGCAGCAACTCCACCAAATGCTACATTATTACTAAACCACAATCGAGTAGGTACTGTTTTGATGCCCTTGTTTTTGCTTTTAACATAACGCCAAAAGCGTGTAATACCATTTGTGATAGCATTTTCTGTTGCTCTTACATAGCTTTTATGTGCTACAGATATAAAATTCTTACACGGATTTCGTAATTCGCTAAAAATACGGTAGTCATATATACATTTTGTTTGCGTATACTTTTTTTGAGTGGCTTTCTTTTAATTAATCTCTTAAGTTCAGGTGAGGACCACCTCCATTTGTTTTTGCACAAGGATATCGAGTAATGTATTATTATGATACACAAAGGTCAGTTATTAAATAAAAATTAAAATAAATAAATTTGGTATATTAATACAATCATATTTAAAAAAGTTTTGAATAAAATTGTTTGTTAAGTTGAACTTGAGTAATGGAAGTTAAGTTTGAGACAATTTAGAATTTATTTTGAAAATTATAGCAATTGAGTATTTAATTATGGTGGTTGAAGTTAATATGAAAGATAAGCTAATGTTACATGTGACAAATATGCCTACTATTAGAATATAGAAATGTAGTAGGTATAAATCAGATCATTTAATTTTAAAAGAGTGTAATAATAATTATAATTAGCATAAAGAAATTTTTTTTGAATGGTGATAAAAATAACATCCAAAATTATGTAGACATATTTTGAAAAAACTTCTTTTAAATTAATAAAAACTTGACATTCTGCCTGTATGTATATGAATACTTGGGTATAATACAAATATAAGTATACCGTCATTGAAGAGATTATGGAATATTGTTTAATTAGATACAAGTAAGAAGAATATAATAATATTTAAATGGAATTGGATTATTTAACACACACAAGGAATAATTAATATTAATTACTGGATTTGGTTATTGTACGGAGGACGAGTTGATCATTTGACAGGAGTTGCTGATGTAACTGATTGATTTGCATTGTTCTATTTGGTTGATTACTACAAAGTAGGAACTGGGAAAAATAGAAGATTAGTTTGGGTACCATCTGTTAGTGGGAACTTACCAGAAAGCTGTTGGGTTGACAGTAGCATACAACAGTGTGCGGAACGGGACCATATCTGCAAGTAGCCAGGGTTTTAACAGATTGGAGTTTGTTGGAGGGTTAAAGGAGCGTCGAGGCTGGTCTGGTAATGAGCTGAGCTGTGTACGTCGGGAGCAGTAGTGTTTTGAGGTGACTATAAGTAGAAATAAGAGGAATTCAGGTTGGTCTGAATTAGTTCTATGAAAAATATTGAATAAAAAACAATTAAATGAGTGAAATAGATATAACACAGTACTTACTTTAGTGAATTGAGTCATTGATTTGTAAGTAGAAAAAATGTTTGTCATTTTTGGTTTGATTATTGTTTGATAGTTGTTTGAAGTCAAACTGACAATTAGTAGCAGTCAATAATTAAAAGTCATTATAAAATTAGAATATCAAAGCACAGACAACTAGATTAACGAACCACCCCTTTTAAGAGTCTCAAATGCATTACATTAGTTAAACAGAATAATATATAAAATTTCAAATTAAATCAATCAATTTGAAAGAAAATAGTATAGGTAATATTACTTAATTAAATAAAAAGCGTCTCAACGTTATAAGCTTTTACATAATTATGAAACAACTAACTGTGGGGCTGGTAAAAATATAATAAGGCAAGCCACCGTTCCAGTATGTAGGACATCATAGAATATTTTAACACAACCTTCTACAACAGTTTCGTGAAAAATAGCTTCCCAATTAAAAGAATCCAAATTATCATTTATAATATTCTAAGGTGCATTATTAAAATGAAAATAAAATATATATGTCGTTGCAATTCACGTAGCTCAGAACTATTTAACTTAAATGAAACAGCAGGGTGGTGCATATCACAAGGAGGCGGAGGTTTAAGCTCCAGATATTGCAAGCTGTTATTCGAAAATGTAAGATCTAAGATAACACTATTAACATTTTCATTATATTATATTTTATTATAATTGATATGTAGAGTGGTGACTGATTTAATTATAGGTAGAAGATATCTATTTCAAACAGCATAGTAATTATAAGCAATTCATAAATGTTATTACTTCGATAAAGAAGCTAACAATCGATAATCTAATTTAAAATTGCATACTACGCGGCTATATTGTTATAAATATGAATGAATATTACAGATGCAGAATCTGGAATATAATTTTGGAATTACTAAAATTATTTCTTTCACAAGTTTCCATCAAAATTTTGAATATTTTTGAGTTGTATTCAATTCACTATAACTGTAAAGGTAACATAATTAAAAAATTGAAACTATGTATAAGACAAACTGTGTATGTTATAAAACCAATCCTAAAGAATTAATTATTTAGAGATTATCATAATTTTCTATATAAGTATAAAAATTTGCAAGGGTTCACTTGAAACAAAATTACAATAAGCAATAGCTACTTATACAAAAAGTTTATGTTTCTGGCAGATGACATAAAAATTGTTTAACGAGGCAAAGTGTAGTTGGACAACATGGCAAGTGCCATAAACACACTTGAAGTTAAATATTACTTCAGTTAAAAATATATTTTTAACTCAATTGCTACAAACTCTAAAACTTGCAGAAATTGCAGATATTAATTTAAGCATTTAAACTTACACCTGACGTATACATCAGGTGCGTCTCATTTTCTTGAAGTGCGGCAGCCATGCTGCCGTTTCGATTTTAATGAGGCATTATTTTAGAAATACCTCCCGAATAGGCAGTTGTCTGAAATATACAGGATTTACAAGTACTTGAAGTAACAGAGATAAATAAAAAAAAATGTAATTTTGGTAACATACTTTTTCTCCAAAATTGAGCATTGTAACAATACGTTTACTTAGCCCTACACTCTACTGTACTATTAATTTATATTGCCCTGAGTTCGCTAGCTTAAACAGTATTAGAAACATAAAACTCAATATAAACCTTCAGTGCGGTTAAGGGAAATCAATATTGCTCTGGGATTGCTCGTTGTCAGCTAGAATGCTGAAATTATGCATGCAAACACTGCCAGCAATAAAAATCCAACAGTTTATATAAAAATGTATATAATCTATAAGAGAAACACAAATACAGGAAGATAAATTTACATAAAACATCAAGAATAGACGGTACCAAAATGTACAAGTAAAGCTGTCAACAATACAAGCTTCTTACTGTAAATATCTGCGAGCAAAAGCTGTTTCTACTCGCGTTGTTGTAACATACCTAAAAATACATGTAAGAATACACAATTTTCCTATAAAAACACTGTACGCTACATGCCTGAAAGCACCTTAAATAGTGCGTGAATGTTCAAGTGTCGATGCAAAGTCAAACTCTAGGCGATGCTTGGATTCTTCAATTGCAAAAATCGGTGTAACATGAACGCTGCCTTGGCACGTTAAAATCAAGCTGACACGCTGCGTCAGCAGATGACGCACTAACTTCGTACTGAATGCGGGTAAGCCCCCTTTATCTTAGGCATGCAACTATTTATTGAAACGATTTCCCCAATATGTTGCAATAATTTCTCACTGCATATTGTGATTCTAAATAGAAACTAACCTTGCATTCGGTTGCTCCCAAGTGTTCTCGTCGTTGGACAAGAACAACGCTTCTATGGCGTTAAAACAACAGCTTTCTGTTATGAAAGAACGGCAGCACCTCGGTGATGATACCCAGGTAGATCGATGCTTTCGTGCGCTATGATTCCACCTCGGAACCTCTCGATGTCGGCGGCGATTAATGCAGGCCAACACAGTACTGCTTGGTGCACCTTGGGGCTTCTATTAGCGCTTGGCGTCACTTAGGTTTTGGTAACAACACACACCTGCCTCTTATTCAGATGCAACTGACTTCGCGGTAGTTTAAACCCCCGGCGTTGGTCCTATTTTTAACTACACTGTCCGCAATCAGCTGTCTTGGCGCTTTCACTCACGTCGGAGACAATTATAATGCATACCACCATAATTAATACATATGAGGAATACGGTTCAGTTTTATTACTAGCAGTATATGATAAAAAAGATATGAAATGTATATATGGGGTGACACGAATTGGCCCATTACAACATTAACACATACGTATCAATTGATAATCCATGCGGGGAATATATTACAAAATAACACTTTTGCCTTTTAGTTATGTTTAATTTGCCCTGAATTTAGTAGATATAATTGTCATTTAACTTTAATGTTAATTTTCCTTCGCGTAATTCACAAAATTTAACGAACTTGTTTACAACAGCTTCAGGCGTGAACGTTCGAGCCCTATAGAGACACTTTACTTGTATAAACCTATCAATCCGTCAGGGGATGCAGCAAGATAAGGAAAATCTTCATCTACGAATAGGTCACATTCTTGTGCACTTAATTTTGTTTCCCTTTCGAACTGTCCAACTGCTCTAAGTCATTTTATTTCATACTGATGTCAAAAATTACATTTTTCTGACTGTTTATCTTAGAAAAAATGGGACATCAAAGTTTTAGTACTTTAAAGTAAAATATTAAAGTTCAAGTACTTTAAAATTATATGTTGACATGAAATTTGAAATGATTTACTACATTTTATTTAAAATTCATTAAACTTGCAATTTGAAATAAACCGTTGTATTCACCATGAACGAAAAGTCCTCGGAAGTAATTCCGTTTTCGGCTGACGCCTCGGCCCTAAAGAACTTTCTCGTCCTTTAAAATGTCACTTTTCGTTCTAGATAAATAAACTACTATTCAGTTCCATATCGAGTAGCAGAATTTCCCATAAATTGAGTGTAAATAATACTTTTTACAACATTGGCACTCGAAGTTGGTCTTCGCATTTTGCAAATTCTGGCAAAATTGAAAGCTGTTAATCGTTTACGACGTTCCTGATGCCAAATATGATTTTTAGTCTGTCCTATGGTATCTGTCAAAAGTGTTTTCCTCTCAGTTTCAAGTGCTAACAAATAATGTTCTTTAGCAGCTTGAATATTATCATCAAACATGTCTCTTACTGGTTGTGCACCTTCTGGACCATAATCACTATCGGTTCCAGCACTTACTCTTAATCTGTTGGTTGGTTTCCCTTTTTCTCTTCGTAAGCGAGCTTTTCGTTTTTGTTTTTCACAAAATAAGGAAGTATATTTTCCCGCCGTCCTCTTAGCAACATTGTGAAGAAATGCGTGAAGTGCGCCGATATAATTATGTGCAATGACGCATCACGTTGAGCCTTATCGAAACCTCTGTGCAAAATTGATACGCTTGCCACCAACAAATTTTGCAACTTACGAATTGTAGGTACTTTGCAGAGTTGTTAATGAAGTCGTATATTAGACTGTTGGCATGACTTACTACGCGCCGTACTGCCATCATAATATCTTCAAAGGGGCCGCTTGTAACGAGAATCTGGAGCCAAATTCAATTCACCTTGTATAGGACGCGAACAAAAGTATCGTCTCTCTGCACAACCTGCATGATCTCCGAATATGTGTTTTGGTCCAATTAGAATATCCAGATGTAATACTCGAAATTTAACCATAACAGATGAGTTTTCTGATTTTCGAAATTTTATTGCCTTTGTGACGGCACACGGAATCGTAGAATGCTTTGCAAAATAACACTCTAACTTAACTTTAGTTTTTGGTTTTTAGCACATTCCTTAAGTGTATTGATGTAATTTCCCAGGATATGATTTTTGGACTCAATTTTTACTTCCTTCATATTCATTTTTATAGTAAATACTTCAATCTACAAAATTTTCATATTAGCACTAGTGTCAATCTGAGATCTTATATTGCAACTAGTGTCAATATGAAATCTCATATTGCAACTAGTGCGAATATATGCATCATTTTGACATTGAAAACAACAAAATTATATTAAGTCAAAATTACAGAAGCAATATTTTTCATGCAGATTATATGTCTACCTGGTATCAAACTGAGAAAAATTCAAAGAAATATATTCAGGGTGCGTACCTTAAAAAATAAAATTTTGTTGATTTTTGCTTTAACCGAGAAATAGATAAAAGTAATAATTTGCCCATAGCTCAGGCTTTATCAATGGCGAACATGAGACGTAACAGATGCAGGGTAAACATCACAAATGAGACAGAATAGCATGGTATCTTTATAACGCAGCAGAAACTCATACAATTCGAGCACAGCCGTGGCTCAGTTGCTGAAGCGGCTGCAAGCGATGGAATAGAAACTGGTCTCGAAATATTCGCCTGGGAGCACGGAGTAAAAATCCCAGCAGACTACATTTATTTTCAAATTGATGTAATTCGAGTAGGGTTTCTAGTATCGGCTCTTTCCCGGGATTCTAAAAAGAAAACCGAATCCCGGGATCATAGTCACCACAGGATCTTTTATTTTAATTAAGAGATGGGTCGCTAAATGCCCTTGTAGCGCTAAGATCCTATTTTATGTCAAAATAGTTTATTTCTTCATTATTTACAGTTGTTTACTATATAACGGGTGCCCAAATTTGAGGTTAGATTTTGACTTTAGCAGCATTTGCTTTCTGCCAAACATACAGCGCTAATATTTGAAACAAATCTTTAGCTCCTGCTATTTGTTTCGCCATTTAGTCACTTCCGGGAAAGCCTGTATATTTTCACTTGAATTATAATTCGCTGTATTGCAATCGATATCAAATCTTGTTTGAGCAAAGGTGTTGGTTTTGGTTTTTCCGAAATTCACTTGTTATCTCTTTGCGCTAGCCCCCGCGGTCATTTTCCGTCCGCGACCTCATTTTTAACTACGCTTTGGTTGGAGCAACTCGTTCCAAGAAGGCTTCTTGTGTGCTATATTACACCTCGATAATTATTTAATTTTGTTTGTGGGCTGATGACTGAAATCAGGTATGTTTACGCTCCTTGGTTTGATATTCAAGTTTAGTAATTTCCCTTTCTTATCAGCTTTTAGTTACCACTTTTAAGTGCCGCTTTTAAACGCCGTTTTTAAGCGACTTCTTATTTGGATTGACGCCACGTTAGTTGTCCTAATCGGCATCATAATTAATAATTTGGACCAGCAACTCCTTTCTGGAATGCCATTTTGGGCTTGCCGTTTGTAACACGGAGCGTCTGTTCCTTTATCAACTTTGGCCACGAGGTTGCTGCTGCTGATGGCTGGATCTCTAAAATAAACCTGGACTAATTCAGTGCCTGCCGGCAAAGTTTTTTATCACCACCCAGGTTAGTCTTGTTTCAACGTTTGTTGACAACCACGTCCGCCTATGAGTTGTTGGCTGAATCGATTGTAACGCCGCTTCAGATTTACAATTTACAAATTTAAACCACGCTTTACAAATTTAAAACGTAATGTATTAATGGTTCATAAATCTATGCTTTACAAATTTAAAACACAATGTATTAATTGTTCCCAAATTTACAATTCACAAATTTAAAGTTTTGCTTAATGAATACGTATTAAGAATTTTGTAAAAAGTGCCCTCACGCCATTTTACTATCATTACCGAGATAACGGTTAAAACATATGACAGTGGTAAGCTTACTCCTTCATTGAATTGCAATCATATTCAATCCAAGAGCCCAAAAGAGGTTCACATATTTTTTGTGCGTGCTGCATTTTCAGTATTAATAATATACTGTATTATATACTGTTTTTAAACTTTGTGATAAACAATTTACAGACTTAATTACGATTTTGCAAGCAACTATTATTTATTAACCAAATAAACCTAATTGTTGCTATAATTGTATTTATTTCTCGAAATCTGTGATTTCTGGCGCCCTGTATTTTTCTTATTATTGAAAGAGCTTGCAGTAGTACAGCTGATAATAGAAATCTGCGACCCAAGGCCACCGAATTTGAAGCTAGCTAGGTCATTGCGGTGAGTAAGAACATTTCAGAGCTACCGTGGTGTATAAATGATAAGGGGGTTGATCTGCGATTATACTACCATAGATTATTATTAGTAATCAATCGCAGGTTGGCTTCTTTATTGTTTCATATTTTATAGGTGTCATTTTGTCACATTGCCATTTAAGCTATTCAAGTTATGGAGCGAATCACGGTTCAGTAACGCATATTTATTGTTAAAAACCCATTACAGCTATGGTGAAAGTTTTGCAGAAACTGCAAGAAAAGTTCGCGCTATGTACTTGCGTGACATGTGGTTTCAACACGATGGTGCCACATGTCTCACAGCGCGCGAAACAATAACTTTACTGCAATCGAAGTTCAGAGGTAGACTTATCTCTCGTTATGGTGACATCAATTGGCCGTCAAGATCTTGCGACTTGACGCCTTTGGATTTTTTCTTCTGGGGTTATGTGAAAAGCAAAGTCTATGCCAATAGTCTACAGACAATTACAGACCTAAAGGCTGAAATTACACGCGTAATTGGTGAGATACAGCCTCTTTTATGTTTAGATGTCGTTAAAAATTTGAAAAAAAGAATAGTTTCACGTCAGACGAGCCGGGGAGGGCATTTATCTGATATTATCTTCCATGTTTAATCGTTACGTATATGCTTTAAGTTCTCATTAAAATATCTTATAGTTTCAAATTATTTACGCGTTTTATTAACGAATTAAAAAACAACCTCAAATTTGGACACCCTTTATTATACTATACTACCACTATGTATTTAAATACCCGTGATAAACTGATACTGCCAATATTTATATAAAAAATACTTTATTTGACTTGAAACACTTGTTTTTCTTTGGACCTTTTTTCCAGCTAGACACTATTGTCCTTTTGGGATCATTTTCGAGATTTTCGGGACTATTTCCGGGACTTGAAATTTAGCTCGTAAGTCCTGAAAGCACTTTTTGTCCAGGAACTTAGAAACCCTAAATTAGAGCGGGGCAAGTTACGTGTAAATCCCTTTACAGATTGTTTTTGTTAGTATTGCTCCATACGGCATGCATTCTAGAAGTTTCCTATAAACACTACTGACACCGTCACCCACCAGTTTGACATATTTTATACAGTACATAACGACTGATTTGTTGAAACCTTCAACGATGATACTAGCTTCCATACCGAATGAGGTTCCATTTTAGCATAACTCTTTTCTAACACATACTAAACAAAATTTATATTTCACTGACACTGTCTGTCTATCTGTTGGCAGTATTCTCAAAAAGTGTTCGTTGGAGGAAGACAATTTTTTGCACGGAGATTATATGTCTACTTGGCATAAAATCGAAAAAAAGTAGGACAAATATATACAGGGTGAGCTCCTTAAAAAAATAAAAATTTTTGTGTATTTTTGCGTTAACTAAGCAATAGATAAAAGTATTAATTTTAACATGTTAGGCTTACATTTGACGAAAATGGGTCCCACCAGATACAAGTTAACGTGAGGTCCTCGATGGGTCCGTGGATTAGGCTCCCGGATTTAAATTCGCGGTAGTAGGTGCTGTAGTTGGAATCCCATCGCCCGTATTTTTTTTATTTGAAATTTATTTAATTCGCATTGCCAAATCGAATGTATATCTCGGCACTTTTTTATCACTCTAACACACAATTAATTATTACTGTTGTCAAAACAATAGTATACGCAATATGAGCCAAAAGTTGTTTTATAGAACTCGTGTTCCTCACACTCGTTCCATAAAACAATACTTTAGGCTAGAGATGGGGCGTGTGAGTGAGTATTCATTCAAGTCACGCACGTTTCACGCTTGCTTTAAACACTCACTTTCACGCACTCTCACGATCACGGAGTGACCCCCCACTCACGACGTGACCCGTAGCTTTAATTTTAAAATTCAAATTCAGATATAATAGAATGTTCAATTTTAAAACCAATAAAGGACCAGCAACAGAATTGAAAACTCTAAAATAAAATATGTTTTGCACGTGAATTAATTTACGTGATATGTTGCAATCAGAATAGCTGACACAAAAAAAATAAATGAAAAATGACTACAATAGCTTACAACAAGGGATAAATACTGATTTCTCGCAAAAACGTTTTTTTGCAACCGTCTTCAAAGACATTACTTTTAATACCAAAATCTGTCATTTGAATTGACGTTTTCCTTACTGATACGAGTACGAGAAGAAATGTGTTGCTAGGCAACACTTTTAATTCCTAGGTTTAAAAGTACTTTTACGTCAGAGGACCTAAACGTAAGTTCTACTTGGTCGCATATAGACCCAGACACGCGATTGACTGTAGACACAACATTCACAGCACAACACAGGTGCGAAGCTTCGTCGCTGCAGGCTGCCACACAGAAGTATAGAAGTTCCAGCTCTAGATCTTTCACTTGTGTGGAAGACGGGGGAGCGTTTATTTTTATTCGTTACTAAATATTTAACGTGAAACATGAATCACGCCTTAGAAATTTACACTCACGTTCACGGCCCGATTTTCAAATATTACTCACGTTCACGATTGGAGCCGCCGTGACCCTTCGTGACCCGACTGTTTTCACGTCACGCCCCCATCCCTACTTTAGAAACTTAGTGCATAAATAACTATTCAGTAGATGTTAAAATAAAAATAATTTCAAACTTTGCACCGATATCCATAATCATTGCTCATTAATCATTAGTGCGACCAGTTCCATAGTACACATTAAAAGTTTATATGCCTCGGAACGCGGAGTTCGAATCCCAGCGGACTATATTTTTTTATTTGCAATTTGATCAAATTCGCGCAAGGGAAGTTCCGTGTAAACCCCTTTACAGATTTATTTCTTTCTGTAATAGTGTTATAGATAGGCAACCCAAATGACAGAAATTGCATTTTTAAGATTACTAAAACCAAGTCTTAACTGTTAACTTAATTGATAAATACTGTAAAAATTTCAAACTAATAAAGTGTTTCTTCTCATTTCACTATATTGTAATGTAAAATAACCTCACTTTTTCACTTTGGTCGTTTTTACTGAAGTTTTTTTCCGAAGAGCACTATTATTTGATGATTTTAAACCACAAAATCATCTCTAAGTGATTTACGTTGTAATAATTAGAGAGACCACTCAAATCGAGCGTGTTCTGAGGAAAAACTGAAATCGGAAACGGTTAATTTTGAATTAGCAAATCGCAATTTAATTAGTCCAATTAAACATTTTGTTGTTTTTGATATTATTTTGCGAATCCAGTAATACTTTTAGTCAAATCTTTGTATTGCTGTGTTAACGCATGTTAAACGCATCTATTGCTGACATTAAATTTTGCCCTTTGTGCGGATTATTATCTATAGCAATACATACAGTGTGTCTCACTTTAGACGGCACCCAACCAGTCTTTTTTTATATATTATCGATTTAAAAAATGTTTTTGTTTTGATTATACCCCTCAGTAAATTGTACTTTTAGAGTATGTAACTTTTCCGTCACGGTAAAATACTAGCCTACTACGATTTAAAATAAACAGAAAATTGGAGAAGTCGTATTAGGGATTTTTGTATCAAAAAATCTTGTTAATAAAAGTTGTTTAGAATCGTTCAAATAAACAAGATCCGAAATTTCATTAAAAACAAAAAAATTGAATTTTTCTCAAAAAATTTAAATAACTATTTATGAGATGCATTACATGATCTTCCAATTGCAGTACGGCAGGAAATGTACTATCAATTAGGCTATACATAATGCAGTTGTGGTTAGGGAATGGTTAAAATACTGTTATTTAAGTAATTAAGTATTGTTTTTTAGTGTGTTAAATTAAAAGAATAAAATAAAAAATCGTGTTAAACTTGTGAGATTATTGTTCGAAGTTTCTGGATTTTTTGTTTTTAATTAAATTGCGGATTTAGCTTATTTGAACGATTCTGAACGATTCTTTTATTGACAAGACTTCTTAAAAACTCCCTAATACGACTTCTTCAATTTTGCTGTTTATTTTAAATCGTAGTAGGCTAGCTTAAAGGAAAGTAACATACCCTAAAAGTAGAATTTAGTGAGGGGTATAAACAGGAGAAAAATATGTTTTAAATCGATAATATATTAAAAAAATGCTGGGGTGGTGCCGACTAAAGTGAGATACACTACTATATGTCGTAATGCACTATTAATTATTAATAACATAAAATTTCGAAATTTTCTATTTGTTTTAATTTGAAACAAGTAAACGTCTCTGCAATTAATCTATTAACTATGTCAATAAGTAACCATCGACTTGCTCTTTCTATCAGCAAGTTTAATTCAGGAATTGCAAAAATCCCGTTGGAAGTCTCAATACGGCTTCGCTGTTGCGTTTTGCGCGAGTGTACCGTGTTCTGTTGTACTATTTACGGAGTGTACCAGTCGCACGACAAGCCGAGTTCTCCTCTACTATGTCCTTTCTGTTTCTCTGACCTTGAAACCTCGCCAAGCGCGCGGCGCAAAAAAAAGTTGGCGCGCGAACTGCATCTGCAGCTGGACCAAGTTAAAACCAGCGGCTGTGACTGACTTCACGTCCATCGCAGGGCGCGAGAGAGACGGCGAAAGCCGCCTGTCCACCACGAAGCTAAAATTATTTAAGACCGAAGGTGAGCGGATTCCTCTTCTTCATGACTACAAAAACTCGCACAAGTAATAATGGATATTTTTAGCTGTAATTTGCTTAAGGTTTTTGTGGACCGTGCTGGGTGCGACAGATCCGGCACTTTTTTAAACCTTACTATCTACTGATTTGACAAGAGCGTCGCTGCGCAGTGTTGCCGGATTATATTTTTTATTTCTCTACGAGCACTTAGTCTACATGTTAGCACTTCTGTGCAATAAAATTAAGCACACGTGTTATGACTATTTTCACAATATTCTAGTTTGTTAAATTCGGGTCTATTTCCTAAGTTCATTTAAAATTCCCTACATTTTAAATCAATCCGATTATATTACCTTTTCCCTAACTGGATTTACAATTTCCTGGGGTTTTGATCAGATTGATTGCAATTGCCTTTTCTCTAAATTTATTTAAAAGATCACTAGATTAAAATTGCCTTTCCCTAACGCGAATGAAAACTTCCTAGGTTCTTAATTAATTTTAATAAATTGCCTGTTCCATAATTCGTCTAGGGCAGTGTTTCCCAACCTTTTTTCCTGACGTACCACTTCACAACACAAAATATTTTGCGTACCACTTAGTTACGTGGAGGTAATTATGGATGGAATATGTTTATTATTTTACTAATCTAACTAACCCATTTTCCAACCATAAGTATGAAAAATAAATTCTGTGTAGTGTTATAATATTTTATTAATTGATATGAACAAGCGGAATTCCGCTACGGTAGCGGATTTTCAGCCCGCGTAGCGGCGGCAAAACCTTTTTTAAAGAGAACTAGCGGAATGTGTGTCTACCAAAAATAATAATATTTAAGGATTTTTTTTAAACACGATTAAGCAAAATTCTTTTAACATTTATTTAACGTACTTACACAATAAATTAGTTTTGTCAATTCGCATTATCATGTCGACATCAGTTGCACTAAGGAATGCAATCAGTTAAAAATTTATTTTGTACTCAAAAGATTTCACGAGGAATATATTTTTAAATATATTGCCGTACGAGCCCCTATTATTTTGTGTATTCCACACGGGAATGCTGATGTTGAAAGAATATTGTCTAATATTACATATACTGAAACTAAAAAAGGAATAAGCTTTCAACATCACTTTTTGAAGCTGTACTGCGAATAAAAGTTGATCTGCATGGCAAGAAGTTGTGTTGCCATAATTGTTGAAATGTATTCTTTTAAAAAATGTGGTTTTGTTCAACAACTAAACTTTAAAACATTTTTTTTCTCGTGTGCAGTCCATCGCGTACCACCGCAGTGGCCTCTGCGTACCACTAGTGGTAGGCGTACCACAGGTTGGGAAAGACTGGTCTAGGGAACTTAGATCCCTAATCAATCTGATTCAGTTGCTTTTTCCCTACCTAGATTTACAGTTTCAGTTTGATTAAAATTGCCTTTTCCGTAAGTTGATTTAAAATTCTCTAGATTTTCGATCCATTTGATTAAAATTGCTGTTTTCCTAACTTGATTCCAAATTTCCTAGATTCTTGATTCATTTAATTAAAATTACCTTTTTTTTAACTCGATTGATCATCAATTGCATTAACATTTACTTTTCCCTTGATCTATTTAAAATTTCCTAAATTTCTGATCAATTTGATTATATTTCCTTTTTTCTATCTCGATTTCCAGCTCTTTAGAGTATTGGCCATTGTGATTAAAATTGCCTTTTCCTTACGTTGATTTAAAATCCTCTGCATTCTTGATCGATTTAATTAAATTTTCTCTTCCCTAGCTCGACATACAGTTTCACTGAAATTGCCTTTTCCCTAATTTGATTTAAAATTCCCTAGAATCGTAATCAATTTGATTAAAATTGCCTTTTCTCTAATCTGATTCAAGATTCATTGGATTCTTGATCAATTTGAATAAATTGCCTTTTTCTCAAGTCAATCTAAGATTCCTTAGATTCTTGAATCATTTGCTCAAAGTTGTCCTTTCCCTTAGTTTATTTACCGCTGCGTCGACCTTTGATCAATTTTATTGAAATTACCTTTTCCCCAAGTTGATTTAAAATTCTTTTACCGCTGCTGATCATGTAAGTTAGTGATACAGCCTTAGTAACAAAACGTGTAAGTCGGTGATTATATTTTTTGTTTGCTGCTTTTTCTTGACAACGGAACTTAATATTATTATTAAGTTCCTAGGATAATAAAATTAGCAAAGCAAGATGCAGATTTAGATGTTTTGTTTATAAATTGCAAGTGTTTATGTGACATGTGACACTCACAGGTAACACGACTCACGAAAACTAATCCTGGTGACAGGTGACAAACCAAACGATTTTTTCAAAAATCTAGGAAAATTTTGATAAGCAGCGGGAAAAATATAATAAGATAACTCGGAATGTATCGCCTATTAACATTTTCGGCAGGTAACAAGCCGCGACTTCGGCTTGGCTTGTACTTGCCTACCTCAAATGTTAATAGGGTCTTACATTCCTTGTTACTTAAATAGCTATTAGTTTTCTGATCAATTTGATTAAAATTTCCTTTACCCTAAATTTATTTAAAATTTTCTAAATTCCTGACCAATTTGATTACATTGTCTTTTCCAATTGGATCTAAAATTTCCTAGATCCCTGTACAATTTGATTAAAATTGCCTTTTGTCCAAGTTGATTTAAACGTATCAAAATTTTTGATCATCAAATTGATTGCCTTATTCTTAACTTAATTTACAGCTCCTTCGAGTTTTTATCAAAATTGCCTTTACTATAGCTCAATTTAAAATTCGCAGGATCCTTCATCAATTAAATCGCTTTTTCAGTAAGTTGATTTAAAATTTCCTATATTCTCGATCCATTTGATTAAAATTGCTGTTCCTCTAACTCGATTTAAAATTGCCTTGATATTTTATTAAATTGCATCTTTCCTAACACGATACACAAAATTCTTGGTCAGTTTGATTAAATTCCCCCTTTCAACTCTACTTAAATTCTCTACATTCTTGACGAATTTAATTGAAATTGTCCTTTCCCTAACCTTATTTAAGATTTCGTAGATTATTTATAGATTTGATTAAAATTGCTTTCACCTAACTCAATTTAAAATTTCCTCGATTCTTGATCAATTTGATTAAAACTCCTTTTAGTCTAACTCCATTTGAAGTTCTCTTGTTTTTTTATAGATTTGAAACAACTGATTTTCCTAACTTAGTTTAAATTCCCCCGATTCTTATTCAAACCGATTAAATTGTGTTTTTCCTAACTTGATTGAAAATTCCATAAATTCTTTTATTACAATTGCTTTTCTCTAAGTTGATTTAAAGTTCCCTACATTTCTGATCAATTTGATTAAATTGCTTGTTCCCTAACTCGGTTTGCAGTTTCCTAGAGTTTTGATCAGTTTGATTACAAATGCCTTTTTTCCAAGTTGATCTAAAATTGTCGAGATTCTTAATCCACTTGATTAAAATTGCCTTTTCCATAACTTTAATTAAGATTTCCAAAATCCTTAAACGATTTTAATAAATTGCCTATCCTTTAATTGAATGTAAAGTTCCCTAAAAATCTTCGTTAATTTGATTAAATTACTTTTCTTCTAACTCGATTGAAAGTTCCAGTTCAGTTTGTTTAAAATTGCCTCTTTCCTAATTCAATCGAAAATTTCCTAACTTCTTGATACATTAAATTAAAATTGCTTTTCCTTAACTCAATATAAAATTTACACGATTCTTCAGCAATTACATTAAAATTTTCTTATGCCTTATCCTATTTAAAATTTCCCAAATTTCTGATCAATTTGATTAATTGCTCTCTACAGTCTTGATCAATTTGATTAAAATTGCCTTTTCCCCAAATTAATTTAAAATTTTCAACATTCTTTATGAATTTGATTAAATAACGCTTTCCCTAGGTAAATGTAAATTATCTACATTCTTGATCCATTTGATTAAGATTGTCTTTTCCCTAATACGAGTTACAGCTTCTAAAGTCTTGACGAAGTTGAAAAAATTACATTTTCCCCAAGTTGATTCAAAGTTCTCTAAATTTTTTTATCAATTTAATTAAATAGTGTTTTGCCTAAGTAGGTCTAAAATTCTCTAGATTCTTGATCCATTTGATTAAAATTGCCTTCCCTAAGATGCTTTACAGCTTTTGGGCAATTTGATTAAAACGGTTTTGCCCAAGTTCATACAAAATTTCTTAGATTCCGTATCCATTTAAATAAAATTCTCTTTTCCCTAAGATGAGTTACATCATGCTAGAGCCTTAATCAGTTTGATCAAAGTTACCTTTTCCCAAAGTTGCCTTTTTCCAAAGTTAATTTAAAATGTCTTAGATTCCTGATCAATTTTATTAAATTGTTTTTTTTTCCAACTCGAATAAAAAATTCTAAGAATCCTGATCAATTTGATTATATTGCCATTTTCTAAACTCGATTTGCAGCTCCATAAAGTTTTAGATATGATTAAAACTAGCATACCCTAATCAATTTCAAATTTTTCAAATTCCCCAGATTCTTATTCAAACTGATTAAATTGCGTTCTACTAAGTCGATTTAAAATTTACTAGACCCTTGATCGATTAGACTGAAGTTGTTGTTACTCTAGCTCGATTTAAAATTCTTGCTTTTTGATCAATTTGGTTAAAATTGCCTTTTTCCTAACTCAATTTAAGATTTCGTAGATTCTTTATAGATTTTAGTAAAACTGCCTTTACTTAACTCAATTTAAAATGTTCGATATTCTTGATCAATTAGATTAAAGTTGTTGCTACTCTAGCTCGATTTAAAATTCTGTTGATTTCTGATATATTTGATTACATTACTATTTCCGTAAATTGAATTAAAATTCCTTAGATTCTTTATAAATTTGATTAAACTGACTCTTCCCTAGCTTGATTTCAATTTCTATAGATTGTTGATCAATTTGACTTAAATGTCTTTTTCTCTAACTCTATTTAAAATTCCCTTCATTCTTGATCTATTTGATTAAAATTGCCTTTTTCCTAACTCGATATAAAATTAGCAAGAATGTAGACCAATTCGATTTAATCTCTTCTTTCAACGCGATTTAAAATTCTTGATTAAGTTGATTAAAACCCCTTTTCCTGACTCGATTTAAAATTCCGCAGATTCTTTATCGATTTGAGTAAAACTGCCTGTCCCCAATTCAATTTAAAATTCTCTAGATTCTTCTTCAATTTGATTAAATTGCGTTTTTCCTAACTCATTTTAAAACTCCCCAGATATAGGAAACTTTTACGACGCCTGACAACACTGTCACCACGTTGTGTAAACACCTAGTCTGGTCCTCGCATGCTAAGAAGCAGCTCTTCCATATTCTAATTTTTTATTATCGCATTATTTATGACTATCGCTCAGCACTTTTTCGTGCTTTGAATGACAGGGCATTATAAATCTTAATTCAAGGATGCCCACTATTTCTGCGTTCTCGTACCGAGATTCAGATAAAATCGGTGTTGGAACCTGCTCAGAAGTTTATTTAGATATTGTTTCGTAAAAAATTGAAATCATTAACCTTCAGTTTCCTTGGGTTGAAAAATGATCGTCGTCCGAGCTCATAATTAAAATGTTTAATGTTGAATTTTAGCAGCAATAATTTTATCATAAAAACAGATTTAACAATCCAACCGCTGTGAACGCATTTTGCTTCACAAATTCAGATCCTGCATATTTACACACGCTTTGAAAAGCGCGAAATAAACATAACCCCAGCCCGAAACCGGCTGGAAGTCAAGATTAAGGACCGAGATATGCAATAATAATCGTAGCCAAGCGTATTTTGCCAGAGTTTGTTGCTTTGATATTTATAGGATAGTGGGTGACACTTCCATTTATTTCGGTGCGAGACCAAGTTTGAACACTGCGGCTGGGATTTAACGAGTTTAAGACGCGAGTAGTCCAAAGTGTCTAACCATTTTAAGAATTTTCGGCAAGAATTATTGTAGTTGATGCTCTCCCGATGGTTATTTGTAATTCTTTCCCATTTAGACTTAATAGGTGGAAAGTTCGAGTAACCATGTTATTATAGTTTTTATTAGAAACTCCGGATTCGATGAAGTGAAGCCCTTAGTAGCTATAAAAACCGACTTTATCGTAAAGGAGCACCTTCAAGTTGTTATAAAAATTCCGCTTTCGAAAGTAAAGAAATGGTGGCTAAGGCAACTGTGCCAAGGTAGCATTTTAAATAAAAATCAAAGTTAAATAGCAAAAATTAAGCGTTTGAGAATACAATTTGAGCCGTAAAAAGCTATCAGCTAGCATAAACAGCTCGAAATAAGTTGTAATGGTTTCTAAGATACAAGGTGTTTCGATGTAGCACAATATCGGTTGGAAACTATACAAGCAAAGCTCAATTCTTATACACGTTGAAAAGGAATTGGCATAAAATCTTCAAAGTGCTGAATACTTATGGCAAGACGTTCGAACATAACTGGAAGCAGCTTTGCAATGATATCCAAGTTTTCTCGATGGTGTCTACGTACCTGAAGCAGCAGGAATGTAGCATCTTTACTTCACAGCTTCACATAACTTGAAAATCCTAAACAAGGACAAAGATGAATAAAATTAAGCAAAGGATAAAGATTTTTACCCTAAATAAGGTTTGTGTCATTATAAAACTTTTATGTAACATCATTTGAATGAAATAATGGCTTATTTCGCAAGAACCCACAAACCCCAGAGAAAGTGTTATAGACAATTTTATACAATTAAATAACACCTTCACGCAAGAAGAAGGGGCCAAACGGCATTAGTCGTTCAAGCATATCCTGAAATCAAAACCAATTTTTGATTATAAAGCAACAATATAACAATGCTACAGAAGATCCATATAATGAAATACCAGCAACGGCTATCGAAAATACAACAAATGAAGAATTTAAAACAGTCTTCTAATATATCGAAACTGGAAGACTTCCAACAAAGAACGACGAGAAACAGTTTTACCCGATAACTGCCAACAACAAACCTGCCTCGCAATGCCAAATTAAAGAGTTTTGGAAATCAATATGCTCACCCCCATAGCTCACAATACTGAAACTCCTTAGATCAGTAGAAAAGAATGAAACAACTGAGACGAGTGGATAATACTTACACATCTCTCGAGCAAGTTAAGCAAGCAATTAACGACTTCTTTAATTGGAAAGTCGCTGAGTTCGTCTGCATACACAGCTTCTGGTAGAAAAGATATAAATGTATTCATGTCGACATAGCTCATCGTTTGTGCATAAAAATATTAATTTTAAAATTTAGATAGGTATTCCCAAATATAAGTGAGGGGAATATCTAAATTTTAAAATTAATATTCTTCTGCACAATTAACATTATCCAATAAGTTTTTAATACAACACGACGTGAAAAATTATTCTCTTCAGTTTAGTACCACTACCTTTTCTTTCCATAAAAATAGTGAGCAGGAATATTTTAAGCGTGACAAGCCATGTAAATTGCCTATGTTCGGAGGTATGACCAACCACCCGGTAGACTATCGAAAGGCATTTGACTCGGTGTCACCTTTCTGGCTGGTAAAGTACCTCTAAATGTATAAAGTAGCTCCGTCACTTTCTACTTAATGCCTGAATGGTAGACTCAATAATTAGCCCTTGGTTATAGAGATGGTACTATTGCGACTAGAGAGACTTCTTACGTCCCTTCTTGCTTTCCCGGCTCTGACCCCCCCCCCCCCCCTCCACAATATGCTCAACGCGAGTCAACGCAAATTTTCCCACAAGATCCACAAGGAAATCCATAAACAAAGTGTCACATTTTATTTTGATGTTTGTGCATGACATGAAAATCTATGCTAGTACTGTAGTACAGTCAACTCTCTATTAAAGACTCTAGATCTTCTCTCGTGATATACTGTAATGGTATTAGGCTCACGACTCGACTCTGCTAGCAGTGCAACCTTATGAACAATTCAATAAGCACAGAGTTGGGGTGTTTTATGTAACTGCAATGATAAGCTTAAAAGTCAAACAATGAATGCATTGGTAAAGAGATGCCAGTAATAAAAAGGCAAGCTTGTTTTTCACAGGGGTCGAAGTTGACTTTCAAATAAATTAAATAATAGGTTTGTGCACAATAAATAGCCGAACCGAAAAATATTAATAGTCACAAAAAGGTTTGCTATGTGCAGGTAAAAAAAGCGTAGATTTCAATAAATCTAGTCAGTGAAATTTGTGAGGATTCTAAAAAGGTAAAGAAGCCAGAATAAAATAACAGTACATTGCAATAAAGCAATCTGAAGAAAGCAGGCAGTAGGACATAAAAAGGCAATCTTGAAAAGCAGGCAGAAGGACATGGAGAAACAGTTGCGAAGCAATGAACTCTATAAATAATCAGTGCATTTAACGTGAGTGAGAAAGAAGAGCAAATAATAAAACGTGTTTGTGCGTGTGGCGCAAAGAGACGATTTTAAATATAAGAAAAAGACAATATTTAGTTTGTAAGAAATTTGAAGATTTAAAACTATGTAATCAAACTTATTTCTATTATGTACAAAAATTCATCAAAACTTATTTCCGTTAGCATTGTAACTAAGCAACATAGATTCGAATTTTTTAATAACAGGGAGAACAAATGAAAAATTAGTTGAATTGACAGTGTTACATGTGTGCTCCACTGTAATTACAAGTTTTATACAATAAACGAGCATTTTATAAACTAAAAAGTTTATGTGGTACCGTTTGTGGAGGTTTCCGCCACATAAAAATAAACATTTCCGAGAATCCGGCAGCCGTTCCAGTTCGGTTTTCCGATAACCGTTCCCGGCCAAGATAAGGGTCCAGAGCCAGGGGTCTTCTCTGCCACACATCGGGCAGGACTTCAGGAGGGCTACCACCAGCATCAACACCAGAGAAAGCCGTTCCAGAGGCAGATACCAACTTGGGTCATTTCCGAGCAGTGCAGCAGCCACCACCGATCATAAGGTACCAATTTTGCCTAAAAATATTAGTGTTAGCGTTTAGAATTCGATGGGCATATGAGATTTGACCTTACTGAAGAAGATACCAGCTTGTTAAGAGCTCCACCGAAGGAGCAGTTCGAAAAATAAGCGGTGTCCAAAATTTTTAGTTATGCGAAGGTTTCGAAAAGGGGAAGTGTTCACAAACAATTGCTAAATTTCCGGCCGCGTCCATCTGGCGTCACGAAATAAATAAGTGCCTAAAACAAAAACTGTTCATTACCGCCAAAGCGCGAAGATTTGAATAAATACCTTTTCGAATGTTCATAATTTCGCTCATTTTAACGTCAACAACGCGGACTGCACGTCACAAACCATTCTGTAGGTAGCTTTTGACAGTATTTCAAGCAATTAGCTACAGCGTATTTGAACTAATTCTGGTGTACAGTACCGTTTAAGATCAATTTTAATTTACAATCGGCTTAGAAACCCACCTGTGAGGAAGTTTGTGTTCTACCATTAGAGCTAGCGTTTTATTATAATTAATTGCAGGTAAATAAGATAAGGCATACTACCATTTATTTTGTGTAGTAATTAAGTACAGGTCACATATTAACCAGCCTAATAATTTGATAACTGGCAAAATTTCGATCACAGTAAAATATTAAACCGAGGATTGTGCATGTGGATTTTGCTCTAACTTGCAATTTAATTAATTAAATAATAATATTAGAGACCCAAAGGGGAGCATTTCCATCGCAATACATATGGGTTTAGGTCTTGACATGTGCAAAACCCAAACTGGGCTAAAAGGCAAGCACAGCATCAACACATTCAAATTGCAAGATGGTGATCTTAATAAACCAATGGACGAAAGGGAACCTTACAAGTATCTGGGTGTATCAGTCCGTACAGAGCATAAGACTGCAGATGCAGCAAACAAGTCGCATGAATATTACCCTTAGAACTAAGCTCAACGCTAAGAACCCGGTAACAGCTATTAATACAAATTCCTGTTTTAACGACCGCATTTGGTGTTATTAAATGGACGAAGACTGATCTAAAAGGCATCGAGAGAAAAACAAGAACTACTGTGAGTAGGTTTCTAGCCTAACACCGCAACGGGAGACGACTAGCAACCAAGAGTTCAAAATTAAAGAGCTCTGATTGAGCTCTCATTTCTACTCCACAAACAAACCGTAGGTCTGCAAAACGAATTCCCCCAGACAAAAGCCAACGGGCCCAATATTGAAAATATCCATGGCCAAGCGTCAAACTATTGGCTGATTCGTGGCGACTGAACGCTTCATCATGGCCACGCAAGACCAGGTAGTCGCCACGAGGAACTATCTGAAGTATATCGTCAGGGATGCAAGTGCAACCGACGACAGATGTAGGAGACGTCTTCGCTCCTCAAAAACAATATCTATTACCTATACAGCACATCACTGTAAGTTATAAATCTCTTTCAACCATTCTATACTTGCACGCCACAATTGTATAGGCAAAATTCTACTCCTGCAACTTGCACAGCTTCACCATCTCACGAAAGACGTCAGCCCGTATTATTAATAAACCCTGAGAACGTCCTAGAAACCGAAACTTTCCAGTTCTATTGGGCTAGAACAGTGCTTACTGAAAGAACCATGTCATGTTACATTCATTTGAATCTATTTATTAACGTTTTTGTAATGGTTTGCTTCACCTGAGTGTTTTGTAGATTAAGCTACTTAATTGCTATGCGTATTTAAAAGAACCAGCGACACATCTTCGTGTGATATCTTGTATTGTCTTAGCTTATCGGGCGTTCTCTGTTGGGGTTTGACGTGTTGTCTGCTCTATTTCGAGAACTTATCGTATTCCCACCGTGAATGATAGCGCAGTAGCTTAGGAACTTCCCAGTGTGCACATACACTTTGAACTAACGTTCAAACGCAACTTTTTACCAAGCGCTTTATTAACGTCAAAGTGTCACAAAAATCAACTAGTTTTTCAACGTTATATGGTTGATTCTACGTAAACCTATTACGGTCTTTTAACGTTAAGTCATGGCTAAACAAAACAGTTACCTGTGGACGTTATAATCACGATCCAAAACCCATACGTTTTTAACATTGTTTCCGACTATTTAACCGTGGTTTTTACGTTTGGTTGCACAACCGACGTATTTCTAACGTCACGTTGTTGCACATTTTTACCTATCTTAACGTTGTAACGTCATTGCCTTTTCAACAAAAAATGTACGTATTTTATACGTTAGAACAAAGTTTTGTTAACATTATTGTTTAGTTAAGTGCTAACGTTATAAGTATGTTACGTGGTAATCACAACTTCAACTTGATTTTTACGCTAAAACGACGTTTTATTTGATACAAAATTGACAATTTATTTAGGTCAAGTGTTAACGATAGAAGAACTTACTTCTTTTTCTGAATAACCTTTATTCTGCCCAGCCCAGTTGAATAAAACCGCGACTTCATTTGACGAACGAAATCGCAAAGTAGATCATACTGCTTCATCAGTAAAGCTAGGATAGTTAGGCAAAATAAAGTCTCGAAAAAGGCAGGCAAAAAAGCAAAATAAAAGATTTAAAAAAGCACTAAAAAGGCAAAAATAAAGTAAAAAAGGCAAAAATAAAGTAAAAAAAGGCAAAAATAAAAAAATGCAAAATTAAAAGAAGTTTAACTGAGAAATACAATCGATGCACTTCACAAATCCCAATGTTAACACATTCAAAAATTGTGACAAACTGGCTGATTCAGTAGAAAACTTTCTCCTGACCATACTGGTACCCTAATTAAAATTAATCTCAAGAAAATAATCCTTCTGAGAAATTTTCAGCCCCTAACAATATAGGGTTAAACCCACTAAACCTCTTACCTGTAAGTGCTTGGGAATAATACTTTTCACAATTTATTTTAGAAATTTAAAATGTGCACTTTCTTGGAAAATTGCAAGTACATTCTTTTTAAATTGAAAAGGTAAGAACTAAGTTTCTTAAAATTCTAATTTAATATATCATAAAAGGCACCAAAAGGCAAGAAAAATAGGAAATTCCTCAAAAAAGGCAGAATCCTTAAAAAGACGCAAAAAAGGCAAAAAAGGCAAAATAAAATTTGCATTTTTGAATTTCACGCATTCTAAAACAGATTTAAAATTGGGTCTGCCTTTTATCCTTCCATTTACTAAAAAAGGCAATTTGCCTAACTATCCTAGCTCTATTCATCAGTATATAGTTTCACCCAAAGTGGAGAGCCGTTTTATCTCAAATGGGAAAGACTTAAGCTTAGTGGAACATGGGACGTACTATTTACCATATATTCTTTCAATCCAACATCTTCTGCTAGCCGTCAAACTGGAATAATAGACACACAGCCACAGCGTTCTGACACACAGATCGTCCGATTTTATCAGCGACTTAAATGGCGATCCAAACAGTGAACCCAGCCCTACCAGTCAAAGTAAATGAACGGTTTCTCAGCATTCGGTAACGCGTTTCAATTGGTCGGCACGATCATGTGAGCAACGACCTTATGCGTGATAGGCGCGCTAAGCACACGTGTCTTTTGCCGACCTTACAGGGTACAACTTAAGTGTTTTTGTTAACGTCGTGTCAACGTTTAACATTAACCGCTGGTCTAAAATCCATATCAACGACATGAAAACGTAATGCAAAAACGTAATTATCATGTTATATTAAAGTCATATCGATGTTAAGAGTCGACTACTGATTTAAAAGGCGTTTTATAGTAACGTTTTTCAACGTAGTACAGAAAATGTTAAACTTTCTTGCTTTTATAAACGCCATGTGAACGTTTCACATTAACCGCGCGTCTAAAAGGCAATTAAAATCAACGACACATAAACGTAATGCAGAAACGTTATTATCACGTTGTTGTAACAACGTTATATCGACGTTAAAAGTCGGCTACTAATTTAAAAGGCATTTTATATTAACGTTATTTTAACTTAATACAGAAAATGTAAATTTTTCGTGTTTTTATAAATATCATGTCAACATTTAACACTAACTGCTGCTCTAAAAATCAATTAAAATCACCGACAAACAAACGCAATGCAGAAACGTTATTATCACGTTGTTGTAACAACGTTATATCGACATTAAAAGTCGACTAGTAATGCTGAAGGCGTTTTATATTAATGTTATTTTAACGTAACATGAGAAATTTTGAATTTTCGTGTTTTCATAAACGCAATATTTACGCTTTGCATTAACTTTTGGTCTAAAAAGCTCTTAAAATCAACGACATATCGGAGTCATATAAACACGCTTTACAAACGTCATAGCCTACATGTTTAATGAACAGAATAATTACGTAACCAGTAAAAAGAATTACTAAAACTCACCATCTAATTTAGGTTAAGAACGTGATGTTAACATTAATTAAACGTTTAATATTCAACGAATAATATTTTTTCAACGTCTTTTTGGCGTATTTTAAATGTACGCAGGCACACCCTGCTGGGTTTCTACCACGGTCAGATTTTCTAGTAGTATATTGTGACACTGGAGGTAAAATTGCTTACAACCTATTTTATTTTGGTGTCCAAGTAAACAATTTATGGCTTTAGCTAAATAAAAATAATCCAACGAAATATTTAGACATTACATCGGATTCGGTATGGGTGATTTGTGATTGAGAAAGAGTTGCATCTCGGTATGGTTTCTTGTCCCTTGGTGCCGGTTAGTAGAATTAAATCTGGAAAATACACCAGCTGATGGATGTATTGGAGATATCAAGTTTTCATGTAAGCTCGGTCGTTGAACAGTCGTAGGACATTGGTCCTTATACAATTTTATCCCATTTTTAGATATTTTTTTAATAAGTCTGCACCTCCGGATTATTCTACGTAATATTGGGGAAAGAACGTTAAGCCGATTTACGTCAGAGGTGAGTAATTTTTAGGCACTCCACTCTGTAGGCTAATGGAATTTTATTCTTTAAAGGCTTTCTCTTTTTGGTGTTTAGGTTTACATGCTGTCCTATTTTCATATTTCATTGTTGAATTCCTGGATTACTCCTGCAGGCTTTTCCTTTTTATGGATGGATTTTGAATTTCATTATAGTTGTGGCCATCTGTGATTTTTCCAGATTATGGATTTGGTTGCGATTAAGGTTCAGCTTTAACTTTGCTTGTGTAGACTGCACCATTCACCTACGTTGCTCTCATCTCAACCATTATCTAAGTGAGATTGAAGCTAGTTTTCTTGATCGACGTTGAATTCAACAGATAAGCTACTACCTTGTATTCTAATAAATATTTTTACCGCAATTCAAAAATGTATCGGTGCGAATAAGTATATGAACCGACAATAGTGATTTATATGTGTATTTTCTGCCTACTTGGGGCTTTGTTTACTGGTGAATTTGAAATTATAAATTACATAAGTGTGTTGACTGGTAGGACCAGATTAGTAAGTTTGGTAGATAATGAAGCAATGAAAATTTGTTAATGATTTCGGGTAGAATGATCTTTGTGAGCACCCCAAACTTTGCCTTTAAGACATTTGTAGCATATGATATTCACAAAGAAGTCAACATAGCTATAGTTAGCATTGGTTTATTTAAAAATAATTCTGCAATTATACACTAAAGTAGGTCTACAGCTATAAGCATAATAGTTCCATTTTATATTGTCAATTCAGTGCGACTCAGTAGCATGTTTTATATTAAATTTCAATGACTAAATGGACGGAGCATGCACGAAAAATCACAAAACCATTACTTTTTGTCTCAGTCATACACCATTTGAATTTCCTGGGCCTGTAAGTACGGAATATCTTCTAAATTAGTAATTAAGATTGCTCACATCGTGTCATTGATTTAAAATGACATTTACAGCAAGTCAATAATGAAAGCCGTGACATTAGATTTAACATTTCGATGTTTTGTCCGTTAAATCAATAATCACTAATCGACCTATATGCGCTTTTATTGTCGAAACCTCCAGTTCTGGTAGAAATTGCTTATCAACGTCCAAAAACAACTATTCTACTTAATATAATTAATAATTAGCTCCAAAATTCCCATTTGGTCAAAAATCTAATACTTTTTCAAACTATCCGCATATTTCATGGTTAACTGATGCATTTATGTCTAATTCGCCACGTGTCCTTGTTGTGTATTTGTCAATGCCAAAACCTTTTACGTAATTGTTTCGGTTTATGTAAGCCCTAATTACGGTGCATTTACAAAAAAGCGGCTCTTAATTCCGCAGAGACTTGGCGTGCTCATTGTAATCTGCGGAGCAAAGCGCTGGAAACGAAGGACTCGGAAATTCAACTTTGAGGTAAGCCCTAATGAAGCACATAAACGATCTAATCTTCCCTTTGTAAACGACGAAATAGCAACTTGGAGAGCGGTTAAGACTTTACATAATGCACTCGAATGTCAAGACGGTCGTCCGTAGGTGCTGGCTGTTAGCTGTGCACGGCTTGCCTTTATTCGGCTCGAATTTATTGCTAAAAATCCATTGGCGATATTCATGTGTTTCAAAATGGCTCTACTCCTACTGAATGGTTATCAAATGCAATTCCTACACAATAGAGCCATGTCATCATTAGTGTAAAGATAAAGATCATAGTCGGCGATGTGAAGTGGCAAGTGATTTATGTAAGGTTAGGGGAATAAAAAAAACATATTTTATTATACCTATCTCATACATTATTAACTTACAAGAAATGTCGCATCTATGTTAATTTTTCAACTGAAAATAAAATGTTAATATATTGACTCCATGGAAAATTAGTCATCCGCGTTTAAGAATTGTAATGAGAATAACTATACTGCATTCTAATAATAAAAGTCAGCCGCTACGGTAAGCCATTTAATTTTTATAATAAACTGCCTTATTTTTTTTATTTAACAAGACTCAATGAGACAATTCACACATAATTATGTTATCTAATTTTATCTTGTAAGTAAATCTGTGAATTTTTCTTCTTTAAATAAACTTATATCAGTCTACTATTTCTATTTATCCATATGAATGTTTAAAAATGACTTGGAAATCTTCCTTACCGGCTAATGACCCCTAGTTCTGTCTTTCTATTGCGTGACGGTATTGTTTAATTGAATAAAATTATCTAGAGTGCTTATTTTGTTTAGGGTCTGTGGGTTCTCATAAAAGAAACTACTATTTTCATCCAAATAATCATATCGTAAAGAAAACCAAAGACTTTATTTTGGAAAAAATTGCAACAAAAACAAAATAAATCCAGAACAAACCAATCCCACAGAAAGCGTAAGTATCGACGAAGAAATGTAAATCTTAGAAAGAAGTACCTACAATAGAAAAGAAAAGTGATAAACAAACCAAAAAATGGAAAAGCCATAAACGTCAAAATCACTCTCAGAATGAAGTTTTAGTGTGTTGCTTCGCTTACACTAATTTAATATTCGAATGTGAACCATATTAATTTTGTAAACCCATTTATACGGCGCTGTCTATTGTCTGTTTATTCACAATTTGGTAATCGTCGAACTTGGCTTTGCTGACTTCCTAGACAATGCGGAGTCACAAACGTCGACATTCTTTGCTATATTACGAATTCCTTGAATTGTTTGCAAATCGTGCCATATATCTTGTTCCGCTGTGGCACACTTTGTTTCAATCGGATCTCAAAGAGTTATACATACAAGGAAGATGCAAACGATATTGGCACTGTAACATGTTGGGCTATGCATGCTGAAGAAAGCCTTGTAGGTAGAATGGATATGGACAACGCAAAGCGCCATGTCTACGTTTCAAGCTAACTTCTGGTCTAAAAAGCACTAAAAATCAACGCACTGCAAAAGTGTTATTATCACGTTGTTGTAACAACGTTATATGGACGTTGAGAGACGTAAACTAATCTAAAAGGAGTTTTATATTAACGTTTGTCACGTTGTTGTAACAGCGTCATATGAACGTTAAGAGTCGACTACTAATCTAAAAAGCGTTTTATATTAACGCTATTTAGCAGAATATGGAAAATGTTAAATATTCGAGTTTTTATAATCTTATATGTATACGTTATACATTAACTGGCAGTCTAAAACGCAAGTAAAATCAATGACATATCGGCATTATATAAACACGCTCAATAAACGTCGTAGCCAACCGTTTAATAAACGGCATAATTGCGTAAATACGAGGCTTGTGCCGTAAGTAATTCCTGTTGGCCTGTTGACCGTTAAATTAAGAAGTATCTAAAAGAAATCTCCTATAATATTTATTCAAACTTTGAACTACAAATCATTATTTTTCAACATAATTCCTCTCTCTTTCTAAACAGGTGCCCCACCTTGAAACCCATCTTCAAATTCATTTTGAAAAAAATATGCATTCGTGTTTGCACTTTAAATGTTTTCGGGTGTAGTGATGACGTGTGACGCCATTCTTTTGAATGATTTTTTGTTTCTGGGTCATATGTAGACACCACGGGCCCCGTTACATAAGGGCAAGGAGAGGCGCCTGCCCCTCCTTGGATTTTTTTCAAAAAATAACAAAAATACAAAACAATATTTAGATTTCCGTTTCTTGACACCTTTAAAGCCCTACCGATGTTGGATTTTTTTGTGTCTAGGCACGTTGTCGTAATAAATCAAATTGCTCACCAAATCCCTGTGCACCTGCATGGAATGTTTGCAAATATTTTAAATAAATGCATTACTTATCTCAAATTACTCTTATTCACTCTCTGGTTGAGTTCCTACTGTTACATTATTGTGTATCCTGGTTTACATGGTTTTTTATTTGTGACTTCGATGCGTTCTATACGGTATTTTTTTCATCTTTTATTTGTTAATTAATTTTATGTCAGCATTATTGTTTGCTATTAGTAACGCTTCCCTATTTTGTACATTTCTATACACAAAGCATAAGGTAAAGATGTAGTAAAGAACGTAATCATTTTATTATTTCTAATATCTGAATGTACCTTGCTCGTGCAATTTTTACAAATAAAATTTCTACTATTTTTGATTTAGATACGCAAAACGTGTTGGTGTTCCAGGTATTTTTTGCAAACCTTGTAGCATTTGTTTTTTATTTTTTAAAATCTTATAGCATTTTTTAGGTGCGCATCAAGCGTTTCTGTTTTTAGACCCTCTGTGAATTTAATTGTCTTACCTCAATATTGAAAAAATATTGCCCCTCCCTGGTAATTTTTCTAACGGTGCCTATGGTAGACACCCGTGGTTCATTCCTAGTCACAAGGTGCGAGGAATACGCGATAAATCCAAGAGCCCAAGCGGTGAGCTAACGTCCGTCGAATCCAGCAAACTGCACCGTGTATCGTGAGTTGCCGCTTTTCCAGGTCGAGGTCTGCAGCAACCGCCCGAATGCATTTTATTTTCTGTTGTACATACATTATACAGGGTGTCCCAAAAAGAATGGGACACCGATTAGTCATAGATTCCTTACGTCATAATAAATCGGTTAAACCTAATATACCTTAGTACAAAGTACCTTCAATTAGAAGTTGTAGGGTCTTGAAGTTCAATTTTTTATTTTTTTGTTAATTTCTACAAATGTAGAGGTATCGATTTGAATTTTGGTACACATGCTTACTAATAGCAAAAATTTCAAAAACTAGACTTGACTGTAAGGGATACTTTACCTATCTTTCAAAACTTTTTTTAGCTCTAACTTCGTTGCCTGTAACATTTTTTGATATATTGGTTATTATCTGAAAGAAAAATTAATGTACTCTTAGTTCATAAGCGTAAGAACGCCCGTTTACCTTAAAATGACCATAAAAGGTTTTTGGTTGTCATTAAGACGTGCAATCATCAAGTAGCCATGATCACAAAAACAATGGGTAATGATTTTAATCTAGTAAACAACAACAAGAAATCAATTAATGACGTTGGTGACATCAGTTTTTTGTCTTTTGTTCTTACGAAAATGTTGCGACATAACGAACCTTTCAGTATTGGAGAATTCGTAATGTAGCAGCATTTTCTTAAACATAAAAGAACAAATTCTTATGTCACTAATGTCATTAATTGATTTATCATTGCTGTTTACTAGATGACCATTGTTTTTGTGATCATGGCTACTTGATAATTGCACGTCTTAATGGCTACCAAAACCCTTTTATGGGCATTTTAAGGTAAACGATTGCTTTTAGACTTAAAAATGAAGAGTACATTATTTTGGTGTTTTTTAATTATTTTTCAGATAATAACCTAAAAATTTCAAAAAATGTTATAGATATCGAAGTTAGAGTTAAAAAAGGTTTTCAAAGGTAGGTAAAGTGCCTCTTACAGTCAATTCTAATTAATTAAAAAAATGTTTGTTAGTGCAGTATATAATAGTAAGCTTTTATACCAAAATTCAAATCGAAATCTCTACATTTGTGGAAATTAACAAAAAAATTAAAAATTAAACTTCAATGCCCTATAACTTCTTACTGAAGGGACTTTGTACTAAGGTATATTAGGTTTAATCGATTTATTATAACGTAAGGAATCTATGACTGATCGGTGTCCCATTCTTTTTGGGACACTCTGTATAAGTAATTTTATTTAAAATAATTTGACCTGTAATATACACAGCAATATATACTTTCTATTTAATGTGTTCTGAGTATATACACTTGTGCGTTAATCAGACCCTGGCTTTCTGAACTACCTATAAGGTAAAATTGAATAATTGACCAAAATTATTGCTGAAAATGACACAGGTGGATGGATCGATAGAAGACTACTTCAGTATGAGGTTTATAGGGCTTATATATTGGATATTGGAAAGTATTAGCAGAGAAAAAAATCAATTGTTTGGGCTAGTACATCAGTTGTGAAACAGAAAACGTGACTACCTTCCTCCATAACTGTTTAACTAGCTCTGCTAGTACCAAGAAACTGAAATAAAAATATATAAAATAATATATATTTAAACTCGTATATATGGTACTGAAAGTATCACACCAACTAAAAGAAGTGAAAGGAGTTACAAGGCGTGACAGAAATGGAATAATTAGAAAAGGTATAAAACAGTAACCATCAATTCAGAAGATAAAGAAAGCTTAAGGTAGTATGAACATATATACAGAATAAAGATGCAAAAATATGTGGAAACAGGTAAACGAAAGAAGCAAAAGCCATATAAAATGGGGGAAGACAGTATAAAAAAAATACCAGATGTAAAAAGGAATGACAATAGCCCTAAGAAACTACAATAAATGGAGCAACGACACCAGACCCTATAGGCAAAATAGTTTCTAAGCCACACCATCGCTTCTCATAGCCTCATCGATGCCGTGCCCCTTCTTCGTTTTCTCTCAAATTCTTCTTCTGATCGGACTTTTCCAAAATATTTCTTTGTATGGCGAGGTTGAGATTCAAAACCTGTCAGAATGTTGCAATACAAGGGTACGATAATGTAATTTTCTTGTGTTGGTTGTCTAGATTACTTTAGTTCTTTTAATCATGCTATTCTTCGTTTGTTACTTCATCTATCCAACTTCTAGGTAGAAGCCTTTGGTAAGAGTGTCCATGAGCGTCTAGCTCTTGGCACTATATACATATGTAGTAGTGCAGAAAATATGTAATATTTTTAAAGCTCAAACTAAATAGGATTCTAGCCGCATTTTGAAGAAAGCTGATTTTAATTTTTCTATGCAGATTCTATTTTCTTTTTTCATATAGCAATTCGCATTTAGATTGCAATATGCGGTTGTGCCGTATACCTAAAATTATTATGCACAGTTTTACATCAGTACCATCGTACTTGTTAGTTCTTTTTCAACTCTATAATGCACAAATATACTTTTTCTGACATCCCTACAATGCTAAACCTATTAGGTTGTTATGAAATTCGAACTAAATTCCGCTGATAGTATCTTCTATTTGCCGCATATTTTAGAATGAAGTATACGAAGGAAAGTCCTTAGACCATGACTCGTCAAGGTGATATGTGGTGTTTTAGGACTCGTTGCCAATGTTAAAGCTCATTTTACTTCTTCTAACTTGAGGGCTATTCCAGTTTTATGTGTGTCTAATTCGATTTCAGTTGTTGTATCATTTAAAAGGTCCTTGATATTGCTATAATATAGACTCTGACTTGTGAAATAGTATTACTGCATCGGCGTAGCTGTAATAAATGTATCTGCCAATAAAAGTTTCAGATAAACTTGCAAGGAAAATATGGCATCCATGTCAACGTTACATCGAAATGAATAAATACTAAAAGCAGACTTTCTTTCTCAGAATAACTAAATTTATCAAAACAAAAGAAAGACGCAGACGATGTCGAGTACGGGTTAATTTTTAATTAAAAATTGAGGTTATATGTGGCCAATTCAGTTAGAATAAATTGAACACTCAATGAAGCAAATCACATAAAGAACAAATCTCTGAATAGGAAACTTTGTATTACAAGTAGCAATTACATAAAGTTTAATGTCTTTACGCCGAGTGACCATTTATAAGGCTAATAATAAACAGTGAACTAAAGCTAAAACATATGTGCCTGATGTGTTCCAAAAGGTTTTTTACTATTATGAAATAATGTGGTGAGGTCAAGGTCCGCAGACAGACTTAGATTAGAGGTAATTATTTACTACCGCAGCCGTCCTGAAGGTTAGTATCTTCCCAAATGTGAGAATTGTCTCAGTAATTCTTGCAGGCTAAACCAATGGCATAGAAACCATGCCTACAACAGAGATGAGCTTTAACCTAATCTATGAAAGGTCGTCCAAAGGCAGACAATAGTTTAAACAACATTTCGATTGCTAAACAGGAACGTACCTGTCAAAGAACGACTCTGCAAGCAACATTTTGATTTTAAGGAAACCGAGTTCTTGCTACTGGACGGTCAAAATTTAAGTCAACGAGACAGCGCATCGTTTTGGAGCAAAAATGTCATCATAGGGGTTTTCGAGTGCGCTGATCCTAAAAACAATATTAGTTTTAAGCTAAAAAAAAATGTTTGTTTGTAATCTTTAATACTATTTAGTGCGTATTTGATATTCTGCTTTGTTCGATTTTCAATTTGTTGTAACTGTAATATTTAAATTTAGCAATTAACATTGATTGTTATTAACAATAGAATGACGTTTCTGTGGACAACCATCATAGACTATAAATACGGGTGCCCCTCAAAATGATAAAGATCTCGAATTTTAGAAGTGTTAAATGGATCAATGCAAGTTTGTTTTATAAAATTTCAAATTTAACTGTTTCTTGACAAGTAAATGTGAGGTTGACAATTGCGTTGAGTTTTATATAATCGGCTAAGTTTGAATAAAATGTTGAAGGAAGATACATTATTTCGTGTTCTAATCTTTATTTAAACTGAGAAAGCTGTCAACTAAATATCAAGTTGACTCAATTTTGGTTTCAGCAAGCGTAGTGAAGGGCAGCGTTAGCGTGCCGTCTCGAGAGGGATCGAGTATTAGCCTAAAGTTGTGGAAAGGTTCAACAACAGTTGATAATTATATTGTATTGCCATGTTTAGCTCGCGATAAACCAGTAAATGTTTACTCTTTCAAAATTGTACAACTTCATTCAGTTAGGCGTGAAAACGTTGCTGTAATGTCAAACTTGAATCATTATAACCAACAGCTAAGAATCCGCGAGAATATTTATTTGACACCGTCAATTTTAAGCTGTAATTTTAATTAATAACGCCCTATCATAAAAATATATTTTTTCCACCTATCCAACTTCTTTTGCTTGTTCATAATCAGGTTACCATCTTTCTTTACCAGATTGTTGGACTTAGTGTTGTACATAACAACCACTTTTTTTAATCTTTGTTACATTCGTTGATTTAGACATACAGTTTTTTGTTATGATTCTCGTATTGTCAACGGCTCTCCATTAAAGTTTGATACATGAGCATTCCATAGCTTTAACAAGTTCTCGTCTGGGCTTAATTACTGCAATACCTGGATTACCAAACCAAATTCACTGTCCAGTTGTAGGATATATCTGCCCCTGGGTGCGTTTTTACAGATTTGACTGCGCTTTTATATCTCGTACAATGTTGGTGGGTGAGTGAAAAGACGAAAGTTTTTAAGGTAACTGGTTTTTTATGATCTCTAATGTAAACATCTTAATTACAACCGTTCTGTTTTTAAACATTTGCTTTATTTCTACAATTTTAAAAGTTTTATGACTTTTCGTTTCGCTTCGAATGCATATAGTTCACAAGACTGTAGTAAGTGGCATTTAATGATTGTTTGGTATTAATTTGTTAGCCCAAATACCAATAAATTTCCTGTATTGTACAATTACAGTGTCTGTTAAATTTATTAATGTCTAACATATTTGCACATTACATTAAGGCACACATTAGCAATTAAACATCAAAAGACATAACTCGTTGAGCTATCCATCAACAACAATAGGCCTTGAAATTTGTTTTAACTCGTTTACATCGTCACTGTTTATGATTTCAGAACTAGTTTTCTTGTTATTTTTGTTTTTCTCACATATATTGACTCTCTTTCTGAATCAAAATAAAAGATTTTATTATAACCAATAAAATATGTAAATAATAACTTCGTACTTATTTTGTATAGCTAAATAGTTTTATTAATATTTGTTACTGGATTTACACATATGTGTTGTTTTATATGCTATCTTGAAAGTTAATAAATATTTGATTTCTAAGGGTATTACTAGTTATTGATTATATGTAAGTAATCCCTTAATTAATTAAAGATATAAAATACTGGTATTGCGTTACTAATTAATTATAATTTTGAATACTTGATATAACAATTTTGTTTTAAACACTCTTAGATTTAAAACTGGTCAATATTGTTGTGGTAACTTGCAGTGGTTATTTATTTAAATAAAACAGTTTATATTCTCAAAGAGTTGGGTTTCTACATCCTAGCAAGTATTATCTTGATTGTATAAATTATTGGAAATACATTTGCTTTCAACTTAAATATCGTGGTATATTTTTAATAATTTACTTGTAAATCCTTTGAACAATGTTCATTTAACCACTACAATACTGATATTTTAACTAATGGGATGCAAATTCATATATGTCGATCCCAACCTCACAATTTCGCAACACAAGTTCGATATTCTTCTACAAATTATCAGTGATTACGCAATTAAAGCGTTGCATAGGTGATAACAATAACAGTAAGTAAATACACGTCACGAAGAAAAAAAAACACTCAGATGAAGCGTCTGCGGAAATGCACAAAACCGCGCCACTTGCAAACCACTAAATTCAATCTTTAAGGATAAACTTTCCTGACCTCTATGTTGCTTTTAGAATGAAAACTAGGCTTAACTCGGGCCCCCAGCAAGTTCCACGATGCATGGGCCCTTATTTCTACGTTGGCCTGCAAGTATAAGTCGCTTATATCTTACAGAACGACTCCTGTAGCTCGACCGCTTTGATATCTTTTTCAATTTAGCCGTTGCCGCACACCTAGGAATCCAACTGCATCCCACAAAGGTCGCTGCCTACCTCTACCTCGCATGCTTCAATTACACTGTTTGTACCTTGTACAGAACCTCGAAAAACCAGACAAATTAAACACTTTTTATAACCTCTGCGGAGGTACTACGAATTAAGGCAACCTACGACAACCTACCCAAAGGATATAGAATTAATATAGAATTAATTTCACTGTATTGGGAGAAGGGTGTTTATTTACGTATGAATAATTATTTATTGGGGAAGCCAAAATTAACACCACTTAGCAGCTTGGCTTCCTTTTCCCTAATTGCTTGTATTTTCTTCGATCTTGCATTGTTATATATTATTTCCAAGCTTGCTCTGACTACATTTTTCTGATCAAATCAAGACTAACACTATTTTTAATACCGTTTTACAAATATTATCAAGGCCAATTATATTGCATACAATTTGCAAAAATTAAACTAGCACATTTCTGGAAAATTTTATAAAATAATATCTGATATGCTTGAAATGTTATTAATCGCTATTGTAATCATAAAGGCTTAAAATGTGTTCATAGCAATATACTGGGCATCTTATGTGGTTTGGGTTTTACGCCTACATTTGTAGGTCTTCTAGTTTGGACTGCATATAGTCAGTGGTGCTTATGGACATCCCCTCCCCTTTTGCTCAAAAACTAGCTGGACGAATGTTGCTACTTACTACGGCAATCCTATACCACGATGTATATGTTTTAGACTTATTTTATTATCAAAATTTTATTTACTTTACAAATCTCAAGTGTGGCAAATAGTTTCAAAAAGTTGGGGCTGATGAACGCGCTCTCATTTTTAGTTGTTGAAAAAACGAAAGGATATGATGAGAAGGCATATATCTTAAATTGAATTTCAACAACTATTCTTTCGGCCATCCGCGTAGTGACAAACTGTGGTCAGTTGAAAAATAAGCTGTCGAAATAAACACAAAATGCATTACAAGCTCAGAAGGCTTTATATTTAAATAAAGCTTCTGTTTTCCCCAAGCTTTTATGCTGGCATAGTAGAATCCAGTCGTTGACGTCCTTTGTTTCCACTGTCAACAAAATGATTCTCTACCAAAGGTGCCATACAGGGATTTGCGTCAACTTCGGTTTTTTTAATAATTCCGTGAAATCTGGGAAACTAAGACACGACTGGATAAAAGACACCTAATAAATCATATATTTCTCCACCATTACATTGAGATAATCTTCTATGCCAAGAGGAACCCCTTTCTTGTTCAATTTCTGTATGCGTTAGTTAAAAAAAAACATTTTAGAAGGTTATCCATCACTTCCCTGTGCCAGGACAAAGGGTTGATGAGCGTTTTGGAGCATCTGAAAAGTACATAAGAAAAATAGAAGTAGTTTTTCTACCAAATCAATACTTCAAGAAACTCAAGAAAGCCTCCAGAATATTTAATGTAGTTCAATTGCTACAACTCACGCGCAAATTTCTTCTTGGACACCTTAACGCTGCTGTCAACATATAAGGTGCGTCCCGGCCTATGTTTACCGTCAGAAAAGGTCTGAAGTTAAAGCTTGCTGGCAGACAACCGTGTGGCCGGTTCCTGAATTTCTCGCCAAGTTGGTACTGTAGACCATGCTTTAGGTAGGACTGTTAGAAGTCGTTAAACATTTCAAATTGTAACTTGCGCCATCGCAGACAACATTAAGCATAGCAGCTTGTTTATCATCTAGTTAAGGTTAACGATTTTAAAGCGCTGAAGTGCATCTATACTGCCTCTGTCCTAGACCATTTTTTAACTTCCCCGCGCAATTTAGAATTAACTTGCTTACTGATACTTTTTTTTTTATTTGAAATGTCATTTAACGTGTACAGTTGGACACAGACACCGATCATTTCAGGTAAAGCATTAACCATTTTGAAGGAGTAAGGTAAGTTCCGCCCTAGGCAAGTCAATTTTTCCAAAACCAGAAAAAGTGATGTAACTTTTTAAACGTCCTTGAACGCAGAAAATTACAGTAAAATGGAATACACCTACGTCGATGATGGTGGAAGTGATAGTAAATGAACCATTAATTACGATGCGACGATACAAATAAACAAGTGGACTATAAACAAATCTTTAATCCTTCCCAGGTACAGGTACATAGGCTCGGGGTGAGTGGTTTCGTAACGCTGAAGCGAGGATTCGAACACCCAGTACAAGATACACACGTACTTTACGACGAGAACACTAGTCCATTTTCTAAACGCTAAAAACTCGCCAAAGTTCTAACTTCGTTGACTCAAAACCGATTTTGAACATTTTTTTTTTATTATTTTGGTAAATGTTTATAGAAAAGTTCCCCATAGGTGAGAAGGTGTGCTTTTTATTTTTTCAATTGTTATTAACAAATAAGTGTTTTTTAATATACTCTTAATTGAAAAATTTATAACTATTTGATTTATTTAAACAATTGCCTGAAATTTGATAACATAAGGTTTATGGGGTCGCAGATTACGAATCTGGCCTCAAAATGGGTCTAAAAACAAAATGGCGTCGAAGGTCTAATTTTTTATTTTATTTTTTTTTAAATTTTTATTAGAAGTCTGGGGGGGTTGTGGGGTTGCTGATTACGAATTTGACATTAAAACTTAACTAAAACAAAAAATGGCGGAGCCAAAATGGCGGAAAGGGGTAATTTTTTAAATTTCTGATACCTAGTTTTTTGGTTCGCTCATCCCAAATTTTATGTTAAAATTTATCAAAAATGGAAACCGCGGTATCTGAAAAATGGTGGAAACAAATGATAGAAGAGTTAAATTAGTATTCAAGATATTATAATTTAATTGATTTATTAAAATTAACCCAAGATACATTTAAAAACAAAAAACAAAATTATTTAGCTTTATTTTCTTCTTCCTCTACTTGTTCCATTGACACTGTCGGTCGTGAATTAAGGCAACTATTTCCGCCACATTCACCGCAAGCCGCTGAGCCTAAAGGCCACTTTTCCTATACCCACAAGCTCGCCCTCAACTAGTTTTGTAGTTCCAAAAAAATAATTTTTAAGATGTTTTGTGGATTTGGTTCTTGCGTCATTAGGATTGGAAAACACTTTCCTGTATCATATTTCCAACCCCAATCTTCCCTTGAAATATCTTGGTTTCCCAGCCACAACTGTGTTTGCAAATACACGTGTTTTAAATGTTGTTCTGCTGGATTCATCGTAGGGCACAATTATGCTAAATTAACGCTACTGTTTTAGTAGACGCCTTAATAAAAGAATCAAACCCAAAATTCAAAACGTTTTTATTTAAAAAATATACCTATGTATTGTATTGTCTGTAACCTCATTTACCTTGCGGTATATGAATAATAAAAAACTTTCAATCACTTCAACATTTCTGTAAGAGTTTAAGCAGTTACTTTTCTTCGCACCATACATTGCAAGCATACATTTTATACCAAAATTGTTTTATATAGATTTTTGCAGTTTCTTGCAAATCACTGCTATTTTCAAATATTTTGACAAATTTATTCTTTCCTGAACATAGCCATTGCTTCATTTACTAGGACTTATCTATGTGGATCTTTAATAAGGTGCCGGTCCTATTCGTCTTGTTCATCCTTATACATCTTCAATATATTAAACTATATTCAAAAGCCATAATCTGCACCTTGACACAAAAACTCACATGCTAAGATGCTACATTTTTCCCATCTTGCTCTATGGGGTCGAGTCCAGGACAGTTAACGAAACAATCACAAAAAAATAGAAGCCCTTGAAATGTGGTTATACCGTAGAATATTGCGGATATTATGGAAAGACCGTGTAATAAATATTAAAGTCCTAGAGAGAATGAAAAAAAAAAGTAAAGAGATCATGGGCAACACCAAGATACGCAAATTCCAATACTTCGGAAAAATAATGAGGAATGAGAATAAGTACATCCTACTACAATCTATTATACAAGGCAAGATATATGGCAAATGTGGACCAGGACGCGGAAGAATATCTTGATTGAAAATCCTAAGGGCGTGGTATGGGAAATCATCTAATGAGTTATCTAGGATTGCAACCAATAAAGTGAAGATAGCCGTATTAATGGCAAACATACGAAATCGGATAAGCACCTGAACAAGAAGATTCTTTCTTCTGTTAAAACATGCTGAAGTGTTACATCCAGTTAAAGCATGTACAGAAAGAACATGCTCACTACAATTTATTGGGATGCGCAAATTGTAGGCTTTTAGAAGAAGATATTTTTTTATTTTCTTTATTTTTGGCAGGTTTTAAAAAATATATATCTTTATCAGCATGAAACTAAAGCTGTTAATGTAAGTAATACGTCTATATTCTCTGATACTACGACTATGTTTTTATTTGATGCATTGAGAGCTGTTGTAACTATTAACCGATCAACATCACTTTCAGCTTGAGAGCAAGAATATTATTTGCAGCTAAAGTTTCCTTTAAAAAATTAATAAAACGACAGGAAAGACATTTGCCAGAATTTTTTCTTGATACAACTTTAAAAACCTGTCTCTTTCAAATCGAATATCTGGTGCAGTTTTCGTTTTTAGACGTCGGTCTCTTTCAGTAGATTTTATTCTATGTTTCTGATAATCGACAAAAACACTTGTTTTTTTCCATAATTACGTACAATAAAATTAATATATCTAAAATTGCACAATACTGTTGAACAAGTTACCATTTGTTTTTATGTAATAACATTCCTCCGTCGGTCACAAACAGAAAAATATTTTAATTCAGAAATATCTTTTGGAAATTGTACAAAGAGGTCGTAGAAAACACATTTTTAGGCGTTGGAATTTATATGTATTCGTATGTTATATTTAAATGTATTTAATCTATTTAAATTTGAGTTAATTTAACAATATAGAATTTTATTTGTATATAATGCTTATTAAATAATAATACTAATATTCGTACACAATAAAAATTAACCTTTTATGCTATATTTGTAATTACTGTGCCCAAAATCCCTAGATATGAGGCAACGTGCGGAATTCAGAAAAGAAGCTATTTTGCCGCTTTAAAGAAGTTATTTTTCATTTTTGATAAATTTTAACATAAAATTTGATATCAGCGACCCAAAAAACCCTATAGTATAGCTAAAAACTAAAGTCCGAATAAAAAAAAATTAAGCTTTTTCGCCATCTTGGATCCGCCATGTTTTATTTTAGTTGAGATTTAATGTTAAATTCGTAATCAGCGACCCCAAAAACCCCTAGGCATCTAATAAAAATTAAAAAAAGAAAATAAAAAATTAGACCCTCGACGCCATTTTGTAGACGCCATTTTTGTTTTTAGACCAATTTTGAGGCCAGATTCGTAATCTGTGAACCCAAAAACTTTATGTTATCAAATGTCAGGCAATGGATTAAATAAATAAAAAAGTTATATTTTTTTTAAGTTAAGAATATATTAAAAAACACTTATTTGTTAATAACAATTGAAAAAATAAAAAGCACACCTTCTCACCTATGGGGAATTTTTCTATAGACTTTTTCCGAAATAATAAAAAAAAAATTTTCAAAATCGGTTTTGAGTCAACGAAGTTAGAACTTTTTTCCTTTAGTAAATGGACTACACTGTATGCACGAGATGTTCGCTCTTCGACGGGTAGAGACGAATTACTTTTAGGAACGAAGGACGTTTTTCGGGACTCGGGGGTTCTAAGATTTTAGGATTTCTAGGAAAGTGGAATACATGTTAGAATATCGGAGTGGCACAACTAGTAGGATACAGTCCACTACAAAATAAATTTAAACTACAAAGCGAATCCTAAACTTTAAATAATACACGCTACGCACAAACAAAAAATATTAATTAAAACTACAACTAACAGATAGAATAATAGTGTTATGTTTTATATTGATTGTTACGCAAACAAATTTTGTTAAACAAATTTTAAAATAAAGTTTTATTTATTGAGATGTGTGATGCAGGCTTCATTTTGTATTACCGTGTTTTTGTAAACAGGTAGCAAAACGATAGTTTCAAATTAATTAACTGATTACGAGTTATAAGTACATTTTATTTGTGAGCTCTAGACAGTCCAGAGTCTAGACAGATATTTAAGCAGTACAGCACGTTCTCGTTTCTCCTGTAAAATTACTTGTTGCAATCAGCTCTTCAATAATTGCTCTGGAACGAATTTAAATTGGTTAATTAATAAACAGCTTAAATAATAGATAAACCTGCCAAATAATAAAAAGCGAATGTTTAAAGTAATTGAAAATATAAATGTATTCACTGGCGAAGCAAGAACATGTATCATTCATTGTAGCTTAATGATTAATAATTCATAAGGTTGGCTAAATTTGTAGATAATTAGCATCCAGGATTATTTATTAACATACAAGTCACCTCTGTTTGAAGTCAATTTCAAACTGCTCATCTTGTATCGAATAGCAGATATGTCAAACAGCTCATTCCCGTCCGTGCCTCCAGGATCCATAATTTTAGGGCCCACGCGTGGGTCGGGCAACTTCCCAAGTTTCCTATCTTGCAGTATTTTTACGATGCTGTAACGTCAGATCCGACTGCGCCTTTTCATTAAGCAAGCGGCAGTTGTCTGCAGTCGCACGTAAGTTTTATGTAGCGCCCCAGGCCGCTTCATGAAACCTGAAATCATGCCGGGATAACTCGCCATAACAGCAAACCCGTTCGAACTGTTCGCTAGCAGTAATGCATCTGCAGCTC
>OW679196.1:150063368-150148203 GCA_940337035.1 Agriotes lineatus | reverse complement strand
AGCGTTTTTTAACGTAGTGCAGACAATGTTAAATTTTCCTGCTTTTTATAAACGCCATGTGAACGTTTCACATTAACCGCGCTTCTAAAAAGCAATTAAAATCAACGATATATAAACGTAATGCAGAAACGTTATTATCACGTTGTTGTAACAACGTTATATCGACGTTAAAAGTCGGCTAATAATTTAAAGGCATTTTGTATTAACGTTATATCGACATTAAAAGTCGACTAGTAATGCTGAAAGCGTTTTATATTAATGTTATTTTAACGTAACATGAGAAATTTTTAATTTTCGTGTTTTCATAAACGCCATATTTACGCTTTGCATTAACTTTTGCTCTAAAAAGCTCTTAAAATCAACGACATATCGGAGTCATATAAACACGCTTTCTAAACGTCATAGCCTACATGTTTAATGAACAGTATAATTACGTAACCAGTAAAAAGAATTACTAAAAATCACCATCTAATTAGGTTAAGAACGTGATGTTAACATTAATTAAACGATTAATGTTCAACGAATAATGTTTTTTCAACGTCTTTTTGGCGTATTTTAAATGTACGCAGGCACACCCTGCTGGGTTTCTACCACGGTCAGATTTTCTAGTAGTATTTTGTGACACTGGTGGTAAAATTGCTTACAACCTATTTTATTTTGGTGTCAAAAAAACAATTTATGGCTTTAGCTAAATAAAAATAATTCAACGAAATATTTAGACATTACATCGGATCCGGTATGGGTAATTTGTGATTGAGAAAGAGTTGCATCTCGGTAAGGTTTCTTTTCCCTTGGTGCCGGTTAGTAGAATTAAATCTGGAAAATACACCAGCTGATGGATGTATTGGAGATATCAAGTTTTCAGGTAAGCTCGGTAGTTGAACAGTCGTAGGACATTGGTCCTTATACAATTTTATCCCATTTTTAGATATTTTTTAATAAGTCTGCACCTCCGGATTATTCTACGTAATATTGGGGAGAGAACGTTAAGCCGATTTACGTCAGAGGTGAGTAATTTTTAGGCACTCCACTCTGTAGGCCAATGGAATTTTATTCTTTAAAGGCTTTTTCTTTTTGGTGTTTAGGTTTACATGCTGTCCTATTTTCATATTTCATTGTTGCATTCCTGGATTACTCCTGCAGGCTTTTCCTTTCTATGGATGGATTTGGAATTTCATGATAGTTTTGGGCATCTGGGATTTTTCCAGATTATGGATTTGGTTGAGATTAAGATTCAGCTTTAACTTTGCTTGTGTAGACTGCACCATACGTTGCTCTCATCTCAACCAGTATCTGTGAGTGAGATTGAAGCTAGTTTTCTTGATCGGCGTTGAATTCAACAGATAAGCTACTACCTTGTATTTTAAATAAATATTTTTACGCAATTCAAAAATGTATCGGTGCGAATAAGTATATGAACCGACAATAGTGATTTATATGTGTATTTTCTGCCTACTTGGGGCTTTGTTTACTTGTGAATTTGAAATTATAAATTACATAAGTGTGTTGACTGGTAGGACCAGATTAGTAAGTTTGGTAGATACTGAAGCAATGAAGATTTGTTAATGATTTGGGGTAGCATGATCTTTGTGAGCACGCCAAACTTTGCCTTTAAGACATTTGTAGCCTAATAATCCCAAAGAAGTGAACATAGCTATGGTTAGCATTGGTTTATTCAAAAATAATTCTGCAATTATACACTAAAGTAGGTCTACAGCTATAAGCATAATAGTGCCATTTTATATTGTCTATTCAGTAAGACCCAGTAGCATGTCTTATATTAAATGTCAATGACTAAATGGACGGAGCATGCACGAAAAATAGCAAAACCATTACTTTTTGTCTCACTCATACACCATTTGAATTTCCTGGGCCTGTAAGTACGGAATATCTTCTAAATTAGTAGTTAAGATTGCTCACATCGTGTCATTGATTTAAAATGGCATTTACAGCAAGTCAATAATGAAAGCCGTGACATTAGATTTAACATTTCGGTGTTTTGTCCGTTAAATCAATAATCACTAATCGACCTATATGAGCTTTTATTGTCGAAACCTCCAGTTCTGGTAGAAATTGCTTATCAACGTCTAAAAACAACTATTCTACTTAATATAATTAATAATTAGCTCCGAAATACCCATTTGGTCAAAAATCTAATAATCTTTCAAACTATCGGCATATTTCATGGATAACTGATGCATTTATGTCTAATTCGCCACGTGTCCTTGTTGTGTATTTGTCAATGCCAAAACCTTTACGTAATTGTTTCGGTTTATGTAAGCCCTAATTACGGTGCATTTACAAAAAGCGGCTCTTAATTCCGCAGAGGCTTGGCGTGCTCATTGTAATCTGCGGAGCAAAGCGCTGGAAACGAAGGACTCGGAAATTCAACTTTGAGGTAAGCCCTAATGAAGCACATAAACGATCTAATCTTCCCTTTGTAAACGACGAAATAGCAACTTGGAGAGCGGTTAAGACTTTACATAATGCACTCGAATGTCAAGACGGTCGTCCGTAGGTGCTGGCTGCTAGCTGTACACGGCTTGCCTTTATTCGGCTCGAATTTATTGCTAAAAATCCATTGGCGATATTCATGTGTTTCAAAATGGCTCTACTCCTACTGAATGGTTACCAAATGCAATTCCTACACAATAGAGCCATGTCATCATTAGTGTAAAGATAAAGATCATAGTCGGCGATGTGAAGTGGCAAGTGATTTATGTAAGTTTAGAGGAATAAAAAAAACATGGTTTATTATACCTATCTCATACATTATTAACTTACAAGAAATGTCGCATCTATGTTAATTTTTCAACTGAAAATAAAATGTTAATATATGACTCCATGGAAAATTAGTCATCAGCGTTTAAGAATTGTAATGAGAATAACTATACTGCATTCTAATAATAAAAGTCAGCCGCTACTGTGAGCACCATTTAATTTTTATAATAAACTGCCTTATTTTTTTATTTAACAAGACTCAATGAGACAATTCACACATAATTATGTTATCTAATTTTATCTTGTAAGTAAATCTGTGAATTGTTCCTCTTTAAATAAACTTATATCAGTCTACTATTTCTATTTATCCATATGAATGTTTAAAAATGACTTGGAAATCTTCCTTGCCGGCTAATGACCCCTAGTTCTGTCTTTCTATTGCGTGACGGTATTGTTTAATTGAATAAAATTATCTAGAGTGCTTATTTTGTTTAGGGTCTGTGGGTTCTCATAAAAGAAACTACTATTTTCAACCAAATAATCATATCGTAAAGAAAACCAAAGACTTTATTTTGGAAAAAATTGCAACAAAAACAAAATAAATCCAGAACAAACCAATCCCCCAGAAAGCGTAAGTATCGACGAAGAAATGCAAATCTTAGAAAGAAGTACAATAGAAAAGAAAAGTGATAAACAAATCAAAAAATGGAAAAGCCATAAACGTCAAAATCACTCTCAGAATGAAGTTTTAGTGTGTTGCTTCGCTTACACTAATTTAATACTCGAATGTGAACCATACTAACTTTGTAAACCCATTTATACGGCGCTGTCTATTGTCTGTTTATTCACAATTTGGTAACCGTCGAACTTGCGGACTTCCTAGACAATGATCAGTCACAAACGTCGACATTCTTTGCTATATTACGAATTCCTTTAATTGTTTGCAAATCGTGCCATATATCTTGTTCTGCTGTGGAACACTTTGTTTCAATCGGATCTCAAAGAGTTATACATACAAGAAAGATGCAAACGATATTGGCACTGTAACATGTTGGGCTATGCGTGCTGAAGAAAACCTTGTAGGTAGAATGGATATGGACAACGCAAAGCGCCATGTCTACGTTTCAAGCTAACTTCTGGTCTAAAAAACACTAAATATCAACGCACTGCAAAAGTGTTATTATCACGTTGTTGTAACAACGTTATATGGACGTTGAGAGTCGACTACTAATCTAAAAAGCGTTTTATATTAACATTATTTTAACGTAATGTTTAACGTAAGTTTCCGTGTTTTTATAAACGCCATGTCTACATTTCAAGCTAACTTCTGGTCTAAAAAGCACTAAAAATCAACGCACTGCAAAAGTGATATTATCACGTTGTTGTAACAACGTTGTATGGACGTTAAGAGTCGACTACTAATCTAAATGGCGTTTTATATCGACGTTTATCGCGTTGTTGTATCAACGTTATATGGACGATGAGAGTCGACTACTAATCTAAAAAGCGTTTTATATTAACAGTATTTTAACGTAATGTGGAAAATGTTAAGTTTTCGTGTTTTTATAAACGCCATGTCTACGTTTCAAGCTAACTTCTGGTCTAAAAGCACTAAAAATCAACGCACTGCAAAAGTGATATTACCACGTTGTTGTAACAACGTTGTATGGACGTGTTGAGAGTCGACTACTAATCTAAAAAGCGTTTTATATTAAAGCTATTTTAGCAGAATATGGAAAATGTTAAATATTCGAGTTTTTATAATCTTATATACGTTATACATTAACTGGCAGTCTAAAACGCAAATAAAATCAATGACATATCGGCATTATATAAACACGCTCAATAAACGTCGTAGCCAACAGTTTAATAAACGGCATAATTGCGTAAATACGAGGCTTGTACCGTAAGTAATGCCTGTTGGCCTGTAATACCGTTAAATTAAGAAGTATCTAAAAGAAATCTCGTATAATATTTATTCAAACTTTGAACTACAAATCATTATTTTTCAACATAATTCCTCTCCCTTTCTAAACAGGTGCCCCACCTTGGCACCCATCTCTCAAATTCATTTTGAAAAAAATATGCATTCGTGTTTGCACTTTAAATCTTTTCGGGCGTAGTGATGACGTGTGACGCCATTCTTTTGAATGATTTTTTGTTTCTGGATCATATGTAGACACCACGGGCCCCGTTACATAAGGGTAAGGAGGGGCGCTTGCCCCTCCCTGGATTTTTTTCAAAAAATAACAAAAATACAAAACAATATTTAGATTTCCGTTTCTTGACACCTTTAAGGGCCGACCGATGTTGGATTTTTTTTTGTCTAGGCACGTTGTCGTAATAAATCAAATTGCTCACCAAATCTCTGTGCACATGCATGGAATGTTTGCAAATATTTTAAATAAATGCATTACTTATCTCAAGTTAGTCTTATTCACTCTCTGGCTGAGTTCCTACTGTTACATTATTGTGTATCCTGGTTTCATTGGTTTTTTATTTGTGACTTCGATGCGTTCTATACGGTATTTTTTTCATCTTTTATTTGTTAATTAATTTTATGTCAGCATTATTGTTTACTATTACTAACGCTTCACTATTTTGTACATTTCTATACCCAAACCATAAGGTAAAGATGTAGTAAAGAACGTAATGATTTTATTATTTCTAATATCTGAATGTACGGTGCTCGTGCAATTTTTACAAATAAAATGTCCACTATTTTGGATTTAGATACACAAAACGTGTTGGTGTTCCAGGTATTTTTTGCAAACCTTGTAGCATTTGTTTTTATATTTTTTTAAATCTAATAGCATTTTTTAGGTGCGCATCAAGCGTTTCTGTTTTTAGACCCTCTGTGAATTTAATTGTCTTATCTCAATATTGAAAAACTATTGCACCTCCCTGGTAGGTTTTCTAACGGTGCCATGGTAGACACCCGTGGTTCATTCCTAGTCACAAGGTGCGAGGAATAAGCGATAAATCCAAGAGCCCAAGCGGTGCGCGAACGTTCGTCGAATCCAGCAAACAGCACCGTGTATCGTAAGTTGCCGCCTTTTCAGGCCGAGGTCTGCAGCAACCGCCTGAATGCATTTTATTTTCTGTTGTACATACATTATACAGGGTGTCCCAAAAAGAATGGGACACCGATTAGTCATAGATTTCTTACGTCATGATAAATCGATTAAACCTAATATACCTCAGTACAAAGTCCCATCAATAAGAAGTTGTAGGGCCTTGAAGTTCAATTTTTTATTTTTTTGTTAAATTCTACAAATGTAGAGGTATCGATTTGAATTTTGGTACACATGCTTACTAATAGCAAAATTTCAAAAACTAGACTTGACTGTAAGGGGCACTTTACCTATCTTTCAAAACTTTTTTTAGCTCTAACTTCGTTGTCTGTAACATTTTTTGATATATTGGTTATTATCTGAAAGAAAAAATAATGTACTCTTAGTTCATAAGCGTAAGAACGACCGTTTACCTTAAAATGCCTATCAAAGGTTTTTGGTTGTCATTAAGACGTGCAATTATCAAGTAGCCATGATCACAAAAACAATGGGTAATGATTTTAATCTAGTAAACAATAACAAGAAATCAATTAATAACGTTCGTGACATCAGTTTTTTGTCTTTTGTGCTTACGAAAATGTTGCGACATAACGAACCTTTCGGTATTGGAGAATCGTAATGTAGCGGCATTTTCTTAAACATAAAAGAACAAATTCTTATGTCACTAATGTCATTAATTGATTTATCATTGCTGTTTACTAGATGATCATTGTTTTTGTGATCATGGCTACGTGATAATTGCACGTCTTAATGACTACCAAAAACCTTTTATGGGCATTTTAAGGTAAACGATTGCTTTTAGGCTTAAGAACGAAGAGTACATTATTTTGGTGTTTTCTAATTCTCTTTCAGATAATAACCTAAAAATTTCAAAAAATGTTATAGATATCGAAGTTAGAGTTAAAAAAAGTTTTCAAAGGTAGGTAAAGTGCCTCTTACAGTCAATTCTAATTAATCAAAAATTTTTTGTTAGTGCAGTATATAATAGTAAGCTTGTATACCAAAAAGTAATATATATTTAAATTCGTATATATGGTACTGAAAGTATCGCAGCAACTGAAAAAAGTGAAAGGAGTTACAAGGCGTGACAGAAATGGAATAATTAGAAAACGTATAAAACAGCAACCATCAATTCAGAAGATAAAGAAAGCTTTAAGGTAGTATGAACATATATACAGAATGAAGGTGCAAAAATATGTGGAACTAGGTAAACGAAAGAAGCAAAAGCCATATAAAATGGGGGAAGGCAGTATAAAAAAATACCAGATGTAAAAAGAAATGACAATAGCCCTAAGAAACTACAATAAATGGAGCAACGACACCAGACCCTATAGGCAAAATAGTTTCTAAGCCCCACCATCGTTTGTCATAGCCTCATCGATGCCGTGCCCCTTCTTCGTTTTCTCTCAAATTCTTCTTCTGCTCGGACTTTTCCAAAATATTTCTTTGTATGGCGAGGTTGAGATTCAATACCTGTCAGGGTGTTGCAATATAAGGGTAAGATAATGTAATTTTCTTGTGTTGGTTGTCTAGATTACTTTAGTTCTTTTAATCATGCTATTCTTCGTTTGTTACTTCATCTATCCAACTTCTAGGTAGAAAGAAGCCTTTGGTAAGAGTGTCCATGAGCGTCTAGCTCTTGGCACTATATACATATGTAGTAGTGCAGAAAATATGTAATATTTTTAAAGCTCAAACTAAATAGGATTCTAGCCGCATTTTGAAGAAAGCTGATTTTAATTTTTCTATGCAGATTCTATTTTCTTTTTTCATATAGCAATTCGCATTTAGATTGCAATATGGGGTTGTGCCGTATACCTAAAATTATTATGCACAGTTTTACATCAGTACCATCGTACTTGTTAGTTCTTTTTCAAAATCTATAATGCACAAATATACTTTTTCTGACATCCCTACAATGCTAAACCTATTAGGTTGTTATGAAATTCAAACTAAGTTCCGCTGATAGTACCTTCTATTTGCCGCATATTTTAGAATGAAGTATACGAAGGAAAGTCCTTAGACCATGACTCCTCAAGGTGATATGTGGTGTTTTAGGACTCGTTGCCAATGTTAAAGCTCGCTTTATTTCTTCTAACTTGATGGCTATTCCAGTTTGATGTGGGTCTAATTCGATTTCAGTTGTTGTATCATTTAAAAGGTCCTTGATATTGCTATAATATAGACTCTGACTTGTGAAATAGCATTACAGCATCGGCGTAGCTATAATAAATGTATCTGCTAATAAAAGTTACAGGCGCAAAAGATAAACTTGCAAGGAAAATATGGCATCCATGTCAACGTTACATCGAAATGAAAATACTAAAACGAGACTTTCTTTCTCAGAATAACTATATTTATCAAAACAAAAGAAAGACGCAGACGATGTCGAGTACGGGTTGGTGTCTAATTAAAAATTGAGGTTATATGTGTGTTTTTTGTATGATTAACTTGAAAAGAGGCTTCCACGAATGGGGCCCCCAGTTAATCCGCTGCGAATTCCGGTTCAATGGGATTGCCGGGAACTGCAACTTAATAACCCTAACTTGGGTTCAGTTATTTGTTGGAGTGAAACAAGACTTAACAAACACGAGTATATTGAGTAACAATGATTACAAACGTCACTGATGGACCGATGGTTTTTTACAATAGCTTCAACTGTTGTGACACGCTTGGATTGGCCAAGCGAAAATAGCGAATTGCGCGTAACCGTAACACAAAACAACCTGGAAACGTCTTTACCAGGGAGCTAGACCGACCGTAACCCAGCACAAAGCATAGCTGAACTTGCTTACTCGAAATTCTGAATCTAACTGAAGCTGAATTGACAATGATCTGAACTCGCAAATTCAACAAGGAGGGGAAGACTCAAACACTATTGGCTGAGGCGATCCTGCGTAGCCAATCGGAGCGTCGCACGTTGTTTAGGAATGAATGCTTATTTTAAGAAATCTTAATGCTAAGCTCTCTCAATGAGGCATTGTATTGAACGAATTCCATAAACACATGAGTCCCAAATACGCTAAGTCGGCTTAAGTCCTATTAGAAAGTGTATCCATCCGCTTAAAAGCCATTAAGGGAAGCTTACAAATTCATTTCCATTATTAACAGAGACAAACAAATACGGCAAGATGTAAATTTGACTTTACCACGACCTTTGAATGAGATAGAACAGTTATGACTTGAATTACATGAATAATTATAAGCAAAAAGGTTTTGATGCACGCATCTGTGTGAATCAAACAATGTGGCCAATTCAGTTAGAATAAATTGAACACTCAATGAAGCAAATCACATAAAGAACAAATCTCTGGAATAGGAAACTTTGTATTACAAGTAGCAATTACATATACGACATTAAACTTTACGCCGAGTGACCATATATAAGGCTAATAATAAACAGTGAACTAACGCTAAAACATATGTGCCTGATGTGTTCCAAAAGGTTTTTTACTATTATGAAATAATGTGGTGAGGTCAAGGTCCGCGGATAGACTTAGATTAGAGGTAATTATTTACTACCGCAGCCGTCCCGAAGGTTAGTATCTTCCCAAATGTGAGAATTGCCTCTGTAATTCTTGCAGGCTAAATCAATGACATAGAAACCATACCTACAGAAGAGATGAGCTTTAAGCTAATCTATAAAAGGTCGTCCAAAGACAGGCAATAGTTTAAACAACGTTTCGATTGCTAAACATGAACGTTACATGGGCACCGTTACATAGGGGCAAGGAGGGGCACTTGCCCCTCCCTGGATTTTTCCAAAAATAATATAATCCACCATTACGCGCCACGCGCTGACCGCCGAATTATCAGAACGCACCGCACAGAAATTATTTTCATAGGGTGTAATAATATTATATCGTGTGCGTAATAACAGCAACGATTTATTCATTTGTCCGCCCCAAGGGCTCACTTTACAGAACCGATTCTTTGAATAAGCAGAAATAAGTCGATGACCAAAATATCGAGATGAGAGGCGTCTATGAACTTGTCACTCAGCGCGATACAAAACAATATTTAAATTTCCGTTTATTGACGCCTTTATATAAGGGCCGACCGATGTTGGGTTTTCTTGTGTCTAGGCACGTTCAAGTAATAAATTCAATGGCTCACCAAATCCCAGTGCACCTGCACGGAATGTTAGCAAATATTTAAAATAAATGCATTACTTACCTCAAGTTAGTCTTATTCGCTCTCTGGTTGAGTTACTACTGTTAGATTATTGTGTATCCTGGTCTACATTGTTTTTTATTTGGGACTTCGATCCAATCTATACGGTATGTGTATTTTTTGCATCTATTACTTTAGTTGTTAATTAATTTTATGTCTGCATTATTGTGTATTGCTATTACTAACGCTTCACTATTTTGTGAGCTTCGATGCCCAAACCATAAAGTAAAGATGTAGTAAAGAACGTAATGATTTTATTATTTTTAATTTAGATACACAAAATGTGTTGGTAATACAGGTATTTTTCCAAACCCAGTAGCATTTTGTTTTTATATTTTTTAAAATCTAATAGCATTATTTGGTGCGCATCAAGTGTTTCTTTTTTAGACCCTCTATGAATTTAATTGTCTTATCTCAATATCGAAAAAATATTGCCCCTCCCTGAGAAGTTTTCTAGCGGCGCCCATGTAGAACGTACCTGTTAAAGAACGACTCTGCAAGCAAGATTCTGATTTGAAGGAAACCGAGTTCTTGCTACTGGACGGTCAAAATTCAAGTCAACGAGACAGCGTATCGTTTTGGAGCAAAAATGTCATCATAGAGGTTTTCGAGTGCGCTGATCCTAAAAACAATATTAGTTTTAAGCTAAAGAAATTGTTTTTGTGTAATCTTTAATACTATTTTGTGAGTATTTGATCTTCTGCTTTGTTCGATTTTCAATTTGTTGTAACTGTAATATTTAAATTTAGCCATTAACATTGATTGTTATTAACAATAGAATCGCGTTTCTGTGGACAACCAGCATAGACTATAAATAGGGGTGCCCCACAAAATGATAAAGATCTCGAATTTTAGCAGTGTTAAATGGATCCATGCAAGTTTATTTTATAAAATTGCAAATTTAACTGTTTCTTGACAAGTAAATGTGAGGTTGACAATTGCGTTGAGTTTTATATAATCGGCTAAGTTTGAATAAAATGTTGAAGGAAGATACAGTATTTTGTGTTCCAATCTTTATTTAAACTGAGAAAGCTGTCAACTAAATATCAAGTTCACTCAATTTTGGTTTCAGCAAGCGTAGTGAAGGGCAGCGTTAGCGTGCCGTCTCGAGAGGGATCGAGTATTAGCCTAAAGTTGTGGAAAGGTTCAACAACAGGTGATAATTATATTGTATTGCCATGTTTACCTCGCGATAAACCAGTAAATGTTTACTCTTTCAAAATTGTACAACTTCATTCAGTTAGGCGTGAAAACGTTGCTGTAATGTCAAACTTGAATCGTTATAACCAACCGCTAAGAATCCGCGAGAATATTTATTTCACACCGTCAATTTGAAGCTGTAATTTTAATTAATAACGCCCTATCATAACAATATATTTTTTCCACCTATCCAACTTCTTTTGCTTGTTCATAATCAGGTTACCATCTTTCTTTACCAGATTGTTAGACTTAGTGTTGTACATAACAACCACCTTTTTTATCTTATGTTACATTCGTTGATTTCGACATACCTTTTTTTGTTTTGATTCTCGTATTGTCTACGGCTCTCCATTAAAGTTTGATACATGAGCATTCCATAGCTTTAACAAGTTCTCGTCTGGGCTTAATTACTGCAATACCTGGATTCCCAAACCAAATTCACTGTCCAGTTGTAGGATATATCTGCTCCTGGGTGCGTTTTTGCAGATTTAACTGCGCTTTTATATCTCGCACTATGGTGGTGGGTGAGTGAAAAGACAGATGTTTTTAAAGTAACTGGTTTTTATGATCTCTAATATAAACATCTTAATTAAAACCGTTCTGTTTTTAAACATTTGCTTTATTTCTACAATTTTAAAAGTTTTATGACTTTTCGTTTCGCTTCGAATGCATATAGTTCACAAGACTGTAGTAAGTGGCATTTAATGTTTGTTTGGTATTAATTTGTTAGCCCAAATACCAATACATTTCCTGTATTGTACAATTACAGTGTCTGTTAAATTTATTAATGTCTAACATATTTGCACATTACATTAAGGCACACATTAGCAATTAAACATCAAAAGACATAACTCGTTGAGCTATCCATCAACAACAATAGGCCTTGAAATGTGTTTTAACTCGTTTACATCGTCACTGTTTATGATTTCAGAACTAGTTTTCTTGTTATTTTTGTTTTTCTCACATATATTGACTCTCTTTCTGAATCAAAATAGAAGATTTTATAATCACCAATAAAATATGTAAATAATAACTTCGTACTTATTTTGTATAGCTAAATAGTTTTATTAATATTTGTTACTGGATTTACACATATGTGTTGTTTTATATGCTATCTTGAAAGTTAATAAATATTTGCTTTCTAAGGGTATTACTAGTTATTGGTTATATGTAAGTAATCCCTTAATTAATTGAAGATATAAAATACTGGTATTGCGTTACTAATTAATTATAATTTTGAATACTTGATATAACAATTTTGTTTTAGACACTCTTAGATTTAAAACTGGTCAATATTGTTGTGGTAACTTGCAGTGGTTATTTATTTAAATAAAACAGTTTATATTCTCAAAGAGTTGGGTTTCTACATCCTAGCAAGTATTATCTTGATTTAGTATAAATTATTGGAAATACATTTGCTATCAACTTAAATATCGTGGTATATTTTTAATAATTTACTTGTAAATCCTTTGAACACTGCTCATTTAACCACTACAATACTGATATTTCAACTAATGGGAACCAAATTCAAATATGTCGATCCAACCTCACAATTTCGCAACACAAGTTCGATATTCTTCTACAAATTATCAGTGATTACGCAATTAAAGCGTTGCATAGGTGATAACAATAACAGTATAAGTAAATACACGTCACGAACAAAAAAAAAACACTCAGATGAAGTGTCTGCGGAAATGCACACAAAACCGACGCCACTTGCAAACCACTAAATTCAATCTTTAAGGATAAACTTTCCTGACCTTTATGTTGCTTTTAAAATGAAAACTAGGGCTTAACTCGGGCCCCCAGCAAGTCCCACGATGCATGGGCCCTTATTTCTACGTTGGCCTGCAAGTATAAGTCGCTTATATCTTACAGAACGACTCCTGTAGCTCGACCGCTTCGATATCTTTTTCAATCGGTTGCCGCACACCTAGGAATCCAACTGCATCCCACAAAGATCGCTGCCTACCTCTACCTCGCATGGCTTCAATTACACTGTTTGTACCTTGTACAGAACCTCGAAAAACCAGACAAATTAAACACTTTTTATAAACCTCTGCGGAGGTACTACGATATAGGATATAGAATTAATATAGAATTAATTTCACTGTATTGGGAGAAGGGTGTTTATTTACGTATGAATAATTATTTATTGGGGAAGCCAAAATTAACACCACTTAGCAGCTTGGCTTCCTTTTCCCCAATTGCTTGTATTTTCTTCGATCTTGCATTGTTATATATTATTTCCAAGCTTACTCTGACTACATTTTTCTGATCAAATCAAGACTAACACTATTTTTAATACCGTTTTACAAATTATTATCAAGGCCAATTATATTGTATACAATTGGCAAAAATTAAACTAGCACATTTCTGGAAAATTTTATAAAATAATATCTGATATGCTTGAAATGTTATTAATCGCTATTATAATCATAAAGGCTTAAAATGTGTTCATAACAATATACTGGGCATCTTATGTGGTTTGGGGTTTACGCCTACATTTGTAGGTCTTCTAGTTTAGACTACATATAATCAGTGGTGCTTATGGACATAAACGCGCTCTCATTTTTAGTTGTTGAAAAAACGAAAGGATATGATGAGAAGGCATATATCTTAAAGTGAATTCCAACAACTATTCTTCTGGCCATCCGCGTAGTGAAAAAGTGTGGTCAGTTGAAAAATAAGCTGTCGAAATAAACACAAAATGCCATACAAGCTCAGAAGGCTTTATATTTAAATTAAGTTTCTGTTTTCCCCCAGCTTTCACGCTGGCATATTAGAATCCAGTCGTTGACGTCTTTTGTTTCCACTGTCAACAAAATGCTTCTCTACCAAGGTGCCATACAGGGATTTGCGTCAACTTCGGTTTTTTAATTTTTGTCTAGATTCCGTGAAATCTGGGAACTAACACAACGACTGAATAAAAGACACCTAATAAATCATATATTTTTACACCATTACATTGATATAATCTTCTATGCCAAGAGGAACACCTTTCTTGTTCAATTTCTGTATGCGTTAGTTCAAAATAAAACATTTTAGAAAGTTATCCATCACTTCCCTGTGCCAGGACAAAGGGTTGATGAGCGTTTTGGAGCATCTAAAAAGTACATAAGAAAAATAGAAGTAGTTTTTCTACCATATCAATACTTCAAGAAACTCAAGAAAGCCTCCAGAATATTTAACGTAGTTCAATTGCTACAACTCACGCGCAAATTTCTTCTTGGACACCTTAACGCTGCTCTCAACATATAAGGTGCGTCCCGGCCTATGTTTACCGTCAGAAAAGGTCTGAAGTTAAAGCTTGCTGGCAGACAACCGTGTGGCCGGTTCCTGAATTTCTCGCCAAGTTGGTACTGTAGACCATGCTTTAGGTAGGACTGTTAGAAGTCGTTAAACATTTCAAATTGTAACTTGCGCCATCGCAAACAACATTAAGCATAGCAGCTTGTTTATCATCTAGTTAAGTTTAACGATTTTAAAGCGCTGAAGTGCATCTATACTGCCTCTGTCCTAGACCATTTTTTAACGTCCCCTTCGGCTAACGCCGCGCAATTTAGAATTAACGTGCGTACTGATACTTTAATTTTTTTTATTTGAAATGTCATTTAATGTGTACAGTTGGACACAGACACCGATCATTTCAGGTAATGCATTAACTATTTTGAAGGAGTAAGGTAAGTTCCGCCCTAGGCAAGTCAATTTTTCCAAAACCAGAAAAAGTGATGTAACTTATTAAACGTCCTTGAACTCAGAAAATTACAGTAAAATGGAATACACCTACGCCGATGATGGTGGAAGTGATAATAAATGCACCATTAATTACAACGCGACGATACAAATAAACAAGTAGACTATAAACAAATCTTTAATCCTTTCCAGGTACATGTACATAGGCTCGGAGGTGAGTGGTTTCGTAACGCTGAAGGGAGGTTTTGAACACCCAGTACAAGATACACACGTACTTTACGACAAAAACACTGTATGTGCACAAAAATTGAATTAGTCGGCGACAACCAGCACGAGATGTTCGCTCTTCGACGGGTAGAGACGAATTACTTTTAGGAACGAAGGAAGTTTTTCGGGACTCGACGGTTCTAAGATTTTAGGATTTCTAGGAAAGTGGAACACATGTTAGAATATCGGAATGGCACAACTAGTAGGATACAGTCCACTACAAAATAAATTTAAACTACAACGCGAATCCTAAACTTTAAATAATACACGCTACACACAAACAAAAAATATTAGTTAAAACTACAACTAACAGATAGAATAATAGTGTTATGTTTTATATTGATTGTTACGCAAACAAATTTTGTTAAACAAATTTTAAAACAGAGTTTTATTTATTGAGATGTGTGATGCAGGCTTCATTTTGTATTACCGTGTTTTTGTAAACAGGTAGCAAAACGATAGTTTCAAATTAATTAACTGATTACGAGTTATAAGTACATTTTATTTGTGAGCTCTAGACAGTCCAGAGTCTAGACAGATATTTAAGCAGTAAAATTACTTGTTGCAACCAGCTCTTCAATAATTGCTCTGGAACGAATTTAAATTGGCTAATTAATAAACAGCTTCAATAATAGATAAACCTGCCAAATAATAAAAAGCGAATGTTTTAAAGTAATTGAAAATATAAATGTATTCACTGGCGAAGCAAGAACATGTATCATTCATTGTAGCTTAATGATTAATAATTCATAAGGTTGGCTAAATTTGTAAATAATTAGCATCCAGGATTATTTATTAACATACAAGTCACCTCTGTTTGAAGTCAATTTCAAAACTGCTCATCTTGTATCGAATAGCAGATATGTCAAACAGCTCATTCCCGTCCGTGCCTCCAGGATCCATAATTTTAGGGCCCACGCGTGGGTCGGGCAACTTCCCAAGTTTCCTATCTTGCAGTATTTTTACGATGCTGTAACGCCAGATCCGACTGCTGCCTTTTCATTAAGCAAGCGGCAGTTGCCTGCAGTCGCACGTAAGTTTATGTAGCGCCCCAGGCCGCTCATCATGAAACCTGAAATCATGCCGGGATAACTCGCCATAACAGCAAACCCGTTCGAACTGTTCGCTAGCAGTAATGCATCTGCAGCTCATTCAAGGTCAGTCGGTCCGCACTAAAAACTAGACAATCGGCTTGTAAGCGCAAAAGTGGAATGCCGGGAGTGGGATTCGAACCCACGCCCACGGCCCGGGCGGATTGACTCATTTTTGCGGCGCAGCGGAAATTCACTCTGCCGCTGAATTTCTTGGCGGTACAATCGGGACTATTTAAGCAAGAATGAGAAAAATGAGGAACACGGCAACCACCCCGACTAAGAATAGAAACTGGGACACTTCTTAAGAAACCAGCGTAGACGTTTTGCTTTTCTTCCCACTGATCTGTGAGGTACAGCTTTTGGCAAACATCAAAGGTGCAGTGGCATCCCAAACATGTTGGGACAAGGGCGGCTGTGTTCAAGTACAATAACTCAGTTGACACTGCCAAATCAAGGTGACTATATTGTCTATACCAAAATAGTTTTACACAAGAATACAATTTTACCTTCCCTCGCCTAAAGGAAGTATTGTGATAGTCAAAAAATCACTTTCATATATTTCTTCAGATCTTCACGTTTCAGGTTTCCTAGATGACGAAAAAAAGGTTTTCTCAATTCCGTATGTCTTTCATTCTGTTGGTAATATAGTTGAAAAACTGTTGGAGGTAGACCATATTTTGCATGCGGACACTCGGTCAAGAACGAGTATATACGGGCTGAAGATCTCAACTCTAGAACTATTGGTTAAATAAAAATAATTTCATATAGCTTAGGCTTTTATCCTTGACCTTGACGCAGCAGATACATGATAAACGTTTTTTCTTTGATATTTCCGATTTTCATTATCAAAACTTTTACTAGCGGGGAAGTTCTGTGTAACACTTTACAGATTTTTTTATTGGATTTGATACACCCTTATAAGGGGTGTTGAGGCATCAGGGCCGTAGCCAGACAATGATCCTAAAGATGCCAAAGATTTTATTGGACAGGCAAACATATTATCAGAAATAAAAAATACGAATAGATACAACGTATATCTAACTTATGTAAATAATATATAAAGCAATAAAAGGAAAATAAGAAGTCCTAAATAAATTGAACAAGCAGAAATACAAATCTTACGCTGTTAGCATCAACTCGATTGGTTGGATAATTTTCTCAAAACAAAACACACTTCATGACTACTTGGATACAGTTGGCGTGCAGTTCTTTAAGTATTGACAAATTATTAAAAGCCAAACGGGCGCCAACGAATTAATTAACGACAGTGTAGCCAGGCATTCAACTGATAATTCGTATACTCAGGTAGCATAAAATGTCCAAAAAGAGAAGCTCAAATCACGCACAGGTAGCAGTAACCACTAATAACAACAAAATGCTAATATCACTGTATAAATTTTTCTAATTTGGTAGAATTCGGTATAAATATCAGGTAATTAATAATACAACTAATTTAAGGTTAATTAGTAATACAAATTTCAAATAATTATTGGCCAATTTAAAGTAAACCTCACAAACATTCGGCGTGTGAGAACAAAGACTTACACAACAGCCCTAACAAAGGTACAAACATGATCGACAACAGTTTAAAATTAAATGCGGTGGCAATTAACCTAGACGCCGTGGTTGGGAAATCAATTATTCGGGTACGCAGTTCGGGAAGCGAACTGTACAATAGCAGCCGACGTCCGAATTGGTGGCAATCGGGTGAGCCTCAAACACTGGTTCACTGTACGCATCTTGTATAATTTCACATTAAAAAAAGGAAAATAAAACCTAATCTTACCTTCCTTTGAGCCCCTTCTGCACGCTGCCTGACGATCCAGATAACCGGAGGCCAACACATCCGAAAGTTGGAATGCAAAGGGTGACGCGCTAGGCAGCCGTGATGGCATTTTACAACCAATGCTGAACCTGTGAGCCTCGGACTGGTTGCTGAAGAAATGGGAGAATTCAAAATAGATAATTTCGAAAGGACTTACCCCAGATGGATTTGGGTCACGTGCCGCTGAATGACAATTGATGTTCATATAAAATCCGCCAACTAGGCGCAAGAAACAAATTCTCCACAGAACTGCCCTGCTACAACAATCCGCAACTTCTGCGGAGGCCACAAACCAAAACAACCATATTCTTTAAGCCCATAAAGCCGCAGGTCAGTTTCAAAAACGCTACAACCAAGTCACCATCACGTCGTTCGACATAAAGAAAAAACGCGTTCAAACCAAAGCCAACATTGGAGTCGCTTGGGCGCGCTGATAAAAGTTAAGGAAGGCAGTGAGTGCGCGAAAATAAGGGTTTTCGTATTACACCACAGATATTAAAAATATAGACGGCGCACACACCAAGCTGTGAAAATAATAGAAGAGCCATCTAAACTTAACAACACAACGCAACAAGTAACAAGAAAAACATTATTCTGGAAGTAAAATACAAGAAAACCACAAAGAAGGAGCAGCAATAATAGTAAACAAGGAAATGACAAAAATGGTTAAGAAATAGAAATCAATAAACTCAAAGGTTATTTATACCGGGTGTCCGTTCTCAAAGTCGAACATAGGCGATTAACATTGTATTGAACGTTTTTGCCGATTCCTGCTCGCCAATTCAACTTACAGGGAAGGTAATGGTATCAATGGAAAGATAAAATTATTACGCATCAAATGATACCAATAATAATATTCAAGATGCGATTTTTATTTTAAAATACTAATTTAAAACTTGGGACTTTTTAAATATGCCATGCCTTGCTTTTCAAGTTCGATAGCATTTGTCAAAAAAAATTGCTAATTAGTTGGCGTAAATCAGGTATTTTCTGTCAATGTCTTTTAAAATTATCTACAAAAAAATGAATTATTTCAATAAAGAACAAGTGAATGCACTAATGTTAATTGCCTATGTTCGACTTTGAGAATGGACACACGGTATAAAATTGAAACTCGCAGAGAACATAGCAATAGTACAAATATATGCACTGATGGAAGGTGCGAAAATAGAAACTATGAAAAGGTTCTACAGTAAATACAAGAGGTGATCGATAACATATAAGAAAAACATAATTACATAGTAACAGCAATCAGTTAGAATAAAAATAAGATCTGAAACAGAAACAGGACTAAGAACAATGAGCATATCAAATAGCCCAACGGTGGGCTTTTAAACATAAAATTGAGGATAGATATACATACATACAGCAGCAGAAAAAACCCTAATTGATATAAAATATAAAGAACAGTAGAAGAGGTCTGAATTAATACAGAATCAGAGCTAGAAACGAATCATAAAATGATAATGACAGGAATTTAAATAGATAAATCAGATATGGAAGAAAGCAAAACATACACAAGAATTAATAAATCCAAGTGTGAACGAAATTTTGCAATCAGAAATAGATAAAGATTTATCAAAATGACTGAAGAGCATGGGACAACTGGACATACCGTGAACAATGGAAGATACTGAAAATAACATTAATAAATAAAGCCAATTTGGTATATGGCACTATGAAAACAAGTGATTACAAACAAATGCAAAACAAGATGGTAGACAGAAACATTCAAACCGGTAATTAGAAACAAATCAGCTTGAATAGAGTGCAGGAAAATAGGAAGCGAAGAAGACCAAAATAAATCCATACACAGAGGCTAGAAAAAGATACAATTGCTGAAATAAAAGAGGCTAAGAAAAGAAGTTGCATACAGTTTGAAGATGATGTAAAGGAGCAATAATAATATTTGGGGCGTTCTAAAATATCGTAGAGAAAGAAAAGTAAGAAGATGCTAAGCATAATAGATGGAAAGGGATTATTAATATTCGATTTCAAAATAAGTCTTAGTATCTCTTGCCTGCAGTGTTAATTTTTACATTTAAAGTTAAAGATTGAAACACTGTATTTTAATACAATGAAAACTTCGTAGAACCGGTCCTGCGCCGTGAGCGTAATGTGAATTTTAATTCGAGTGTGTGTCATGATAAATATTACGTTTAAGCCTACTCGGGGGGATGAACGGATTTTCAGTGTAATGAAATCCGCCATTTTGAAATTTTCGAGAACATAGCTTTTAAAGTAATAAAAATCCAATACAAATCAAGTAAGTTAATGTTTTGATAGCTTATTTACTTTTGCATTATGTGGATTGCAACCATTTTGAAATAGAAAAATAAAAATAACAAAATACACAAAAACAATTAAATTAGATGTTCGTATTGACAGCCATTTTCCACAAGACAGTGTCAAAGCCTGTATTGAAATTCTTCACGAACTCTACGTAGAGTTTCAGATTGATTTCATCTTATTTCCGTGTGAATTCTTCCCTCTAACTCTTCTATTGTCTAGGGACGATTTATGTAGACCTTACTTTTTACATAGCCCCATAAGAAAAAATCCAACAGGGTCAGGTCGGGTATACGCGGAAGCCACTCAATAGCTCCCCTTCTGCCTATCCATCTGCCAGGAAAAATTTTGTTCAAATAATTCCGAACAGCAACAGAAAAATGTGCCGGAGCATCATCTTGTTGAAAGCATAACGTATCGCTTGGTAGGTAGCTCCCAATCTTCATTATTCGGATAAAGCACCGCTAGAGCAGGAATTAGATCATTTCTTAAAAATTCTAGGTACTTTTCACCCCTCAATGAACCTTCAATAAAAATGGTCCTAGAATTCTATCCCCAACAATTCCCGCCGTTCAGTTTTTGAGAAAACTGCGTGTGCGCCTCGCTCAACCAGTGAGGATTTTCAGATACCCAATATCGATAGTAATGGCGATTAACTGTGCCATTAAGGTGGAACGTTGTTTCATCAGAAAACAATTATGCAATTGGAAAATTTGCCATCGATATTATACCGCTGCATTATTATCTCACAGAACTCGGTTCTGCGATCAGGATCGTCCTCGTTAAGCTTTTGCACTATTGAACTTTATAGGGATGCCATTTATGTTTTTTAAACCTTTACAACTGACCTTTGAGAAATTTCATTATTTGATGTTAGCTCTCTTGAAGTTCTATGGGGATATTCTCGCAAAGAATATTTAGCTCAATATCTTCATTGTTTTTTCGACGACCACCCCTACGGCGATCCCTCACATATCCGAGTTCAGAAAATTTTCTCTCTATTTTAGAAACTGTTGTTCTTGTAACAAGTTCTTTATCGGGATACTTTATATTGAATAGCTCACAAACCTCTTGTGTTGCAGTACGGTCACCACATCTCCTCAATACAAAAATTTCAATTTGTTCTTTTTTACTCAAATATCGCACCATCACTTATTTAATTAAGAGCACACAACAAAAACAGGTAAACAAACTACGAAGAACTGTCATAATTTTAAGGCTAACTCACTGTTTCATAGCTACTTGATTTTTGTTCGATTTTTGTTTTAATACTTTAAAAGCGATGTTCTCGAAAATTTCAAAATACAGTATCATTCTTTTTTAGCGTATTTGGTCTATGAATTTCATCCTCTATACAAAGTCATACAAATTTAGGGTTTCCATTTAAAAAATTATTGCTAACGCCACAACTCAAAAACAAAAGAAAATCTAAAAGTGACAATGAAAGTAAAACTGACATGTTCGAAGATTTCCTAAAAAATCATTTGATAAAAGATCTATTTAGATAGTTCCAGACTACCCTCGCACGGTATACAACAAAGTTAAAGTAGCCATGTGGATCTCCAACATTTGATAATGGATAGGCAACAATGTTATACTACAGCTTTCTGCTAGAATTCGATACATAGTATGACATGTTCGTAACTAGTCTATCTTTACTGGTTTATATTTCAATATCCTACTGTATATTTGCTTGTTTCTTCCGATGCTTTCGTTATATAGAACAATTGAAGAGCCATTAGAGTGGCAAAAAGTGAGTTGTTACTAGAAATCGCTTTTCCAAACAGGCAAGAAGCCACACCATTTTTGCTGTGGCTCAACATATGGTACCACAATTACTAATGTCTTTCTTGCAGTAGAAGTAAATGTAGAATTTTTTTAAAACAGAACAGGAATACGTTGCATGTGTTTCAAGATGACGCAGCTGTGTTCATGGAAAACTGTTTAGAAACGTTGAAAATTCCGGCGAAAGTGAAACAGATTTTGGCGGAGATAAGGATAAGGACTATGTGCAATCTAAAATCGTTAGTGAAAACAGCAGCCTTTCAAAAGATGAGGTAAGTTAAATTTTATCTGGCTTATTCCCTTTTTAACGATTTTTGAGGTCTGCAAGGACTAGTGAGTCACCCGAACTACGCTTCGGTTCGCTTATTTAAGAGTGATTCATTAATATAGGTAAATTAAAAAAGACGATGCATCGGCCGGGAATCGAACCCGGGCCGCCCGCGTGGTAGGCGAGAACTCTACCCCAGGACCAACCTGGGTTGTTTGAATAATGCGCCGCTATAATGATATATGAACATAGGTATTCACCAGAGCTAATAGCACACGGCGACAGCAGCTGTCACACCGTAGCCCACGGCGACAGGCGCTCCGCTCCGCCGCTTAGAGGATTTAATTAAATCACAACTTTTTCGTACTTTTTTTGAAAATAAAAACTGGCCTACGATCTACGAGGGTAAGGTGAATAGTTCTCGGCCTTGACATAAGATGGCGTTCCAATCTACAAAAATTTATTTTTCCTGCCTGCGTGCAAGTGTTATTAGTTCGTATGACAAGTTTCAACTTGTTCTCTCAACTAGTTTGTTTACACGAATTTTTGCCGTAGACGTCTTGCGTGTTTTTCGTTAAAATGGATATGAATATCGTGCGGTCATAAAATTCTTCGTTTTAGATGGATTAACCCCTAAGGAAATTCATCCGAAGTTGACAAAAGTATACGGGAACTCTGCTCCTTCCATGTCAACCGTTAAAAAGTGGGCAGCTGAATTTAAACATGTCCGCACGTCCCTCGAAGATGACCCGCGTGAAGGACGGCCAAAAACCGCAACCACACCGGAAACCATCGAAAATGTGCATGATATCGTGTTGGACGATAGGTGAGTGAAGGTCAGTGAGATAGCTGAGACTGTGGGGATATCGGAAGAAAGGGTGCGAAATACCTTGCACAAAGAATTAGGGATGAGAAAGCTCTGCGAAAGATGGGTGCCGCATATGCTGAATGCCGATCAAAAGGAAATGCGCAAACGAGTTTCCCAGCAATGTTTGAACCGATTCAATAGACATCCGACCGATTTTGTGCAGCGATTTGTCACCATGGATGAGACATGGGTTCACCACTACACCCCAGAAACGAAGCAGCAGTCGAAGCAGTGGGTGGAAGCCGGTGGTTCAGCGCCAAAGAAAGCGAAGTCGATCGATCTGCTGGAAAGGTCATGGCCAGCGTGTTTTGGAATGCGAAAGGGATCCTGTTAATTAATTACCTTCTTGACCAATTGGATGCCAAAATCCGGGAGAAGAGGCCTGGCTTGAAGAAGAAAAAAATCATATTTCACCAGGACAACGCACCTGTTCACAAGAGTACGTTGGCGATGGGAAAACTGCGGGATTTGGGGTACGATTTGCTCAGCCATCCCCCCTATTCTCCTGATTTGGCACTCTCGGACTTCCATCTGCTCCCAAACTTGAAGAAATTTGTTTCTGGGAAGCGCTTCGCGTCCAATGAAGAAGTTAAGAGGGCCGTAGATGAATATTTTCACAGCCTTCCAGACTCTCACTTCCGGGAAGGAAATCTGATGTTGGAGAAACGCTGGACCAAGTGTGTTGAAGTCAAGGGAGATTATGTAGAAAAATAAAATCATTTTTTAACTGAAAATCGCAGTCTTTCATTGTCAGGCTGAGAATTTTTCACCTTGCCCTCGTAAGTCTAAAAATTAGGAAACTTTTAAGCCATCATACAACTTAATCGGTCCAGTATCTTCGGAGGAGATAGCGAACAAACATAGAAAGATAGCAAGAAAGAAAGAAAGGAAGAAAGAAAGAGAGCAACGATTTTATGTTATAGGATGTTTGCTGTTTATTATTCCTGAAGGTGAAACATTAAAAAATTACCTATATTTTATGTTAACTGTCTTCTTTTAATAGTTAAAAAGATAGCTATTTATTATACAAGTGCTAAAAGTGACTGTTTAGTGCACAAGACTTAAAAATTATAAAACGAAGCCGTAGGCTGAGCTTAAATTTACTGTTATGAATCTATAAATATCGATTTGTCATCATAAAAAAGTAACAGCGGATAAGTAGCCGGTATCGGTGACTATTTCTGCATCTAATAGTTGCCATCGTTATTTGTCAAAGGTAATTACAACGTAACAATTTTACATGATGTTTTAATAGTTAAAAACACTAGTAGAAGTAACTAGAATAACGTTATAATTTCACTTCCAGTTTAAAACACGTAAATTCGAAATCAGCTGTTTACTTTTAGCACACGTGCGAAAAGTAAACAGCTGATTTTACTTTTAACACGCTGATAATGCCATTTTCAGTTCAACAAACTGTTGGTAAAAGTCGTGCTTTTAGTAGGGGTCGCATATAAAATATATTGCAGGGCTTATTACTTTTTTTGGAACGAAATATTCTTAAAAAATATTTCGTATCTGTATTACTGATCGTGCACGTATTGTAAGATACTGAATAAAAATCTGTATATAGAAGAGTCTGACACGGCTTCTTTAGATCCACTGTGGTTTGAACCCACCGTTACAAGTCTTGATAAAAAAGACATTTCGTACGCCTTAATATTTTAATGATTATTTGCCCTTTTTATCACTCAGTGTAAACAGGTAACTCTCTTAATCTCTCAGTTCGCAGCTTATGAAAGAAAATAAAAGAATTATCTGTTAACAAAAATCTATTAATTTCACAAGACAAATAAAAACTTAGAAAAACACCAATAAAAGTAAAATAGAGCATGCACGAGTAAGTTACAAACATATATATTGCGATGGTCTTTAGCCCTGTACTCGACTCTGGTTGCAATACAGAAAATACAAAATACAGTCACAAAGGCACAAAGTCGAGGCAATGCAAATAACTGGGAAAAGTCATGTAATTTTATTAAATCAGAATAATACTGGTAGAATGGACGATTAACTTTAAAAGCATTCAAATGAGTATACAAATAGGGGAACTCAATTTCAAGTGTTGGAGTTAATAAAAGAATTTCAAGTATAATTTCAAAAGTTTGGCAATGTAGAAGCCAGACATGAATTAGTTAAAATTGACACAAGAATTCAAATTGTGCAGAACTTGAGATGAAGCGTTAGTTAGTACAGTAATTAAAGAAAAACTGACGTTGTGAGCTTATTTGATTAAGGTAAGAAAGGATTTACGAATTGGATAATGCAAGCAAGATTAGCATAAAAGAGATTTTGGCAAAAAGGACACAGTTAGTTATTTTTGAAGAAAATGAAACAGTAAACAGGAAATAGACAAGTTTAGTGCTATTAGTGAGTCAATGAAGTGATGTGAGCAAAAAGACATTTGTTATAAACAATTTACTTTGAAAGACAATAATTTTAGTATTAAGAGTTCTAGTTAAATGTTTGTAAAATATGAACTTAATGTTAAATGTTGTTAATTTGTACTAAGCTGATTTCCTTGTATTTGATTTTTGATGTTCATTTGTTTTTAGAAGCTTGGATATTCAATTATTATTAAACGTTGACACCAGCAGCATCTGCCTTTTACTCTGCAATTAATTAAAGTTTTTATATGGTTATAATAAAGATACAGAGTTGAAACTTTACCAAAGTGTGCAGTTTTATATGTGTAACCAGTGGTGTTAAAAGGGGCGATCCATCTTGAAAGAGAAAAAAATTTTCACGCCTCCTTCGACGAACCAGCAACGGCAGGCACCCGAGGAGATTGTAATCGAGATCCCAGCGTTCCGGAGGGCTACGAACGGGTCCAGAAGGTGGAGACAGGCTGTCCGAGGGTCCCAGCAGCGATACCGGCATCAAAGGGCGACCGCAGGTACCGCAGGCACCAGGGAAGGCTTTCCGCAACAGCTACCGATGCAAGAGCGAGGTTAGTGTGGGAATTTTCATTAATCGACCGTAAGGGCGTGAAACATATGAGCCTACCTGTGTCTCGTGAGCTTCACAACCGAGGGCCAGCATTAGTTTCTGTCCAGGCAACGATAATTAGCCAAAAATCTCAATTTAATCCAAATTTGGAGGTTAGAATGCAAGAAACAAAAGAGTAGGCGCAAACAACGAAGATCCGGTTTTCCTAGAACAAAAGAATGTACAGCCGCTACCACAAAGGCGCAAAAATCAATCCATAACTCACCTGATTTTTAATTTGCTCATAATTTGATTTTACTAGTCATTTCACAACGCAGAAAGTCGCACAAACTGAAATTTATGTAGGTCAAGGTTAACTGTCAACTCGAGCACCGGCGCAGTGCAGTTTTGATATTATTTCCCAGTGGCGTGCTGCCATTTTCAAATAAATTTAAGGAACCCGACACCTGAGAGCTGAGTTTTCATGTACTTAATTTTGCAGCTAGCAAATATTATCAATAACGGTTATATGCAATGTTTAAGAGGGCAAAATACCATGGATATTACTAGTTAATTTGGTGAACCCAAGATTAGTCAGTTTAATGTAACATTTACCGATCTTTGAACAATAATTGGTATGGTAGACAATTTTAATTTAATTTATTTTATTCTATAATAATAAAAACACACATATCATATCATAGCAATATAAAGCATCAATAAAAATGTATCAAAATAACGTTAATAATTATCTTAAAAAACGTGTGGCTTAATGCCGACTTTGATCACGCTTGCATATATTCAAATCGGGCCAAATTTCACATTTAATTGTATTCTCGCACGCTTTCAAAAACTTCTCGTAATAGCGTTTACTGCAAACATTTTACCTGAAATTGATCCTCAGTCTCGCTAGATGCCCTTGAATTGCGCACGTCTTATATTCCGTTATTAATCCTGGACGGTACAACGCGTGATATTGGGAAACCCCGATTTCGGGAAAACCTCTAAAGGGTTGCTGCATGGCGCCTGGCCTTCCAAAATGGACGTTTCTAATGCGCCTTTAAATATGGCACAATTGGTGTACTTACATGTACACTGCATAAATTGCGTTCATGGGGTTTATAAACGCTTGTTCGCTGCTCTTTTTACCTACATGACCCTTCTAGTCCGCTTCTACTTTAGCGAACTCGTAAGCTAAACTTTGGAGTCGCAAACTGCTGCATGCGACTGCCTTCTTCTTTGTCATGTGTTGCAACGCCCCTCATCTTGCGAACAGGCTTGCACGTGCGTTCGATTAGACTACTAAATACAATCTTAAAACTAATTACAATAATAAAACATAGAAAAGTACAACTTGACTTTTAAGTGTGAAAACAAGCATTACAGGCGAAGGATGTCAAATGGCCTGTTACAGGTCCTTAAAATTCTTGAAAAGAAAAAACCCGGTCAATAGTGGTAAGTAATCATAGAATTATGGAAAAAATAAAAGTTCAAACAAAAAAAGGGCCGAGGGGTCCACCGTTTAATTGCAAAAAAATTCAGTGGGCCAATAAATGACGAAGAAGAAAATATTTGCCATTCCATTTGGAAATTAAAGGCTTTTGATAAACAAAACGCTTAGGTATATGGCACTCTCCAGAGTGTTGACAAACAGATCATATCTACAGAAAACTAAAAGACAACGTCAAGATCAATTACATTTAAATATTTTGTGAAAATCCAGGATATAGACAAGAAAGTATGCCAAAAAGAATTTATATTTAAAAAAGAGACTGTAGTATTATATAAGCAAATAAAGAATGGACTAGCAACTTCAAATCTGATGACCAAGAAAAGCAGTTAAATCGTAAAAATATTACCAGAAGAAGTAGTAGAATCTGTTGATAAGATGATTTCTGAGGCTTTCACGGTCATTGTCATTACGTAACAAACGATTTCTAGGATTGGACCGTTTCATTATTGAAGTCGAAGAACTCGTTTCACCCACTTTCACCCAATTTCGCCTTTCTCCTTCCGATCGTTAGAAGAGTTTCGCATCTGGCGTGGTTTGCCCGTTGCGTTACCGTGCTTTTTTGCTTTTCTCCTGATGAAGCCCCTTACAAAAGTGGGCGGAATGTTGAGTTATTCGACCTCAATAATGACACGGTCATATAAAATGCATTACTAAGTACACGAGCCATTGCAGCAGGAAAAACCCAAAAAAAGTTTACATTGATCACACTCTATTAATATCGCTGAGTATCGTAGAGTGAAGTAGTATTAACACAGCAACCATTACAGCGTAGCAACGACAATTCGTCTTACGTTTGGCAATACTGAAGTGTATTGTTGGTGGTACTGTCAGTCTGTCATATTTGAAGCAGGTTAGGTTTTGCGCCAGTCTACGTCAAAACTGACGCAAAACCTAACCTGTTAACCTCGAATTGAACATGGACTCGTAGACCACCAATAATACATTTCAGTACTACCAAACGCATAACATCGACAAGTTGCTTATTGTGCTCCAGTAAATAAAAACCAGTTCTGCTCAGCTTGGTTATGTTTTGACATTTAATATCACTTTCACATAAAATTGTAATATTTTACATTTCTGCATGAAATGCGATAAAATAGTATAAAAAATGCGTTAGAAAAGTGATTTACTCAACTCGTATTTACACATCTTTTTCAGTATTTCGCCACACTACAAAATTAATAGTAATTTATTATACAAGACGATAAAGTTAAATTTTATCCACGAATGAATCGTTTAACGTCGTTAATGATTCAAGAGTGAATAGTAATAACTTTATCGTCGTGTATACTACAAAACTTTTTTCTATAGCAAGAGCTGTAACAATTTCACATTTTAAAATCTCAGTAGCTAGCTTGGGTTGATAGGATAAATAAAAAAATTAAAGTACTTTATCTACCCTTGATATTAAAGTGCTACTTTATCTACTCTAGTATTACTTTATCCACCCTTAAGGTTAAAGTACTACTTGATCTACTATTTTGAGTTGATAGAGTAGCACTTTAACATCTGCTATAGAAAAATAGTAATTTATTATACAAGACGATAAAGTTAAATTTTATCCACGAGTGAATCGTTTAACGTCGAGACGAAGTCGAGACGTTAATGATTCAAGAGTGGATAGAAATAACTTTATCGTCGTGTATAATACAATATTTTTTTCTATAGCAAGAACTCGACAATTTCAAAAGAAAATAAGGACAGTCAATCACATTTCAAAATGTCAGTAGCTAGATTGGGTTGCTATGATAATACGAAGCTGTCATATTTAATTTAAACAAAAGTTAGAAAATTAAATTACTTTATCCAACACCTTCTAATAAACATGACTTTTTTACGTCAATTTGAAACGTCAAAAGTTATTGTTTATCTACTCTTGTTGTTACTAATGGAAACCAGTGGAATAAAAGCATTTTTTCCACTAGTGGAAAAAAGGCCAAAGAAACAATTCATATGTATGAAACCCTATTGTAACAATAGTGAAATTTTAAAATTTTTAAATTTCTTGAGCTCCACGTACACATTTTCGTTCATTGCAAATTTAGTTTGTTGCTTCTGTGAAAATCCATTTTGCATTTTTTTCGTACAAAGATGTCGTAAAACTAACCTAATTTTTCAGTCACAGAATAATAATCTGACAGATAAAAGCTAAGTTTCAAACCGGCTGGCGTGGTTCTGAACTGAATCCCTGGATATGCCGAGTCAGAGCTTTGTAATGCTATTTGTCGCAAATGAACAGGCCGCGAAGAGCCGGCAGGCACGCTAATCGAGAAGGCCGTGATCTAACCATACCTAGCCTAGCAACCATAAATTTCACGACTGCCTACTATAAAAATTCACTTACCTAATTTTAAATAATCTAATACTTTTGAAAATGTTTTATAACGAGGTGTTGGATAAAATATTGTATGCGACACGTGAATAAAGACTTTTTATCCATTCGGGGAAATTATCTCACTCGGCTATCGCCTCGTGAGCTAACTTTTCCCCTTATGGATAAAATTGAACTTTATTCACTAGTCGCATAAATATATATTATCTATCCTTGATGTTAAAGTGCTACTTTATCTACCCTTGCTGTTAAAGTAAAACTTGACCTTTTGTTTTGAGTTGATAAAAGCACACTTTAACATGTGCTATAGAAAAAAATATTATATTTTACTTTTTAATAGTAAATATCATATTTTCTTCTTAAACCAGGTATTGACATTGAAAGTGCATGTTTAGTACTAGAAAGCGCTGTAAAGTCATTAACAAGACAAGTACCTAGAATTTGAAATAACGTTAGAATGTAATGTCTGAGTAAATCTTTAAATACTGATTGATCTGTGACTTAATTCGACTTGTGGTTGACAGTAACAACTTGAGGCACCCAACAATAATCCTACTTTACTAAATTTTGTTCATTTCAACTCGAGTGCTCTACTGTTTGGATAACGTTAACCCACACCAAAATTTCGCAAACAGCATAAGCGATTTTATTAATGTACGTACCCATTATTTTGGGCAATGCTTTTTATAAAACAACGTGGCGAGAGCGCAGTGCCAGACCTACGCTTTAAAAATTCATGGACATGTATTATCCACCGGAAATTTTGTGAAATATTTAAAAGTACGCTGTGGTACTTCTTTTGCCAAACTATTAAAACTTTAGAATCTCATATTATAATAAAGCTTAAAATATGTACCTACCGACGGAAAAAAAATGTGTATCTAGTAATGAAATTTATTTTTCTCTACAACCGCTATCGATAAGCGAAGTTTGTCATTTTTAACATGGCAAAAAGTAGCAATAGAAACCTTTTTTACAGTGAAAAAATATTTTTTGTAATTTTAACACATAAAGTGTCACTATTCACACTAGCGCACCTACTTGATCTTCAATATATTGACATTTAGTTGATATAACATTTATAATTTTATCAGTGTAAGATATAAAAATCGTTTCTTCTCAAAACTAGAAAAAATCTTGTATGGTTACAACACGTTAGTGTCGTTAGAGAATGCTATTTTGTGTAACTAGTGTGACTTTGTGGGATCTCGCTACGCTTGTCCCGCAAAATCCCACATGTTACATAAAATAAGGCATTTCCTAATTGGTTTTACAAATAGATATTTTTCACTTCTTCCCCGTGTAGAAATACTGAATCTAGGAAAAAAGTGCCGAGGAAAAAAGTGCCGCGGAAAAAAAGTGCCTGGAAAAAAGTGCCGCGGAAAAAAGTGCCGGCGGATAAAAGTGCTGCGGAAAAAAGTGCCGGCAGAAAAAAATGTTGGGGAAAAAAAATCGAATAATTCAAGCGCCTAAATACACTTTTGTTCTAAAATAATTAGGCAAGAAATAAAATTAAAAGTAAATATTAAGAATTTATATTTATTAATAGTTATTAACTACTAAATAAAATACAAGTTTATTATAAATAGTCACAAAAAAACTAAAGTAAAATCTAATATTTTATAATTAACCCTAAGTTATTCATAAACTTGAAATCTAATAGTATGTCCTATGATTTGTTTGCGCTAATTGCACTTAAGATGGTAGACATAATCCACATGCACTGTAGATAAAAATCTTCAAATTGAGATATTTCTATGTATTATATATAAATCTGCATTCCTGTCGATTTGGGAACAGGTAAATACAATACATGTTCAAATACTGCACAATACTACAATGCAGTGATTTTTTAAAAATAAAAGAGTAACTTCCAGTTTTGTTTAAATTTTGTAAACCTTCTTCATCCGGTTATTACTTTATTATTATTTTCCCCTATTGGCACTTTTTTCCGCGGCACTTTTTTCCATCGGCACTTTTTTTCGCGGCACTTTTTTTCATCAGCACTTTTTTCCGCGGCACTTTTTTCCGCGGCACTTTTTTCCAAGGCAGTTTTTTCCGCCATCCAGAACTATTATAATGTTTCAATTTCATTTGAGACGTAACGGTTTCGGCTAAAAGTGATATTCTCATGAGCTGCAAAAAACACTGATTTCGCGCAATTAATACAAAAATAACTAAATGCACTGGTAAAATTAAAATATCTATCAAATTCGATATAAGTAGATACATTTGAACGACTTACATTATGCAGATATTTCATCAAATGTTCTTAAAGCAGGAGAGTGTATTCGATAAGATTATTTTGTAATACAAAATACAGTCAATTAACAAGAATAAATCAAATTATGGTTAGTTGAAATTCTAACGATGTAGTAAAATTTAAAATTCAATAGCACTACCTTACGCCAACACTGCTAAATTTTTCAGTTGAAAATGTAATTTAAATTCTAATTAGATGCCTTTCAAAGCACCCTATATAATAACTAAACCTTTTTAAGAAGTGATATTAATAATAATGTTGACTTGCAAAGATATTCAATTGCAATATTATATCTAATAACTATATCGTGTGTTTAAAAAAAACTTGATACATACCCATTGAAGCAAATGGTCAGAGAGAGCTAAATTATATCTTGACCTTGAACTATTTTCCCAAAAGTATATAAAACCCTTAATAAAAACAATTTTGATTGACTGTTATGATTAATACACTCGTTGTTGTTGTGTAAATGCCATCATTTTTTCATTTTTGCTTGATACAAGTAAACTTAATGCAGTGTCAACTTTTGCCTATCACAGTGACAAATGTTTACATAAACAAAATGCAATTTGACATTCACCTACAGACTTAAGTTAAGGCATGACTAGATTTTTTATCTTTCTTTCCAACGCCTGCCCTAAATGAGTTTTTTTTTGGAACACACGATACTATTCATTTATAACAATGGTAAATACGCCAGTTTGTATTTCCATAGTACAAATCGGCAAAACCGGACCTCTGGGAAAGAACTGCATATCCAGGTTTACCTTTGTGTGAAGTAAACTAGTGCTGTGAAGGATTTTTACGGTCATACACACATTTTTTATATTACACAGAACTGTTTGCGCTAATAGCCCAGTCATATTAGGCAAAAATAGGGGTCAACCTCGGAATGAAAGATAATAAGCTGCAAATTGGTATAAACCTTTATTTTGGCGTTCTAAATAATGTCTCAAAAGTCTCATATAATCTCGTGTCCGCGTCTTAAGATATTCAAGGTCAAAGGTCGCAAAAATAGGTTTTTCGCGAATATTTCGGTTCCTATGGTTTATATGACATTTTTACTTATTATAAAAATTGTAGAGTATAAAATTCTCTACAACTTTTGTTCAAACTTTTTTTTCATACGAGTAACCGTTTTCGAGGTAGAGCGTCGAGAGTGCGCAGCTCACTGCCATATATGGCTTAATGCAAGGTCAAGCATGAGTCACGATTAATCGTACGTTGTGAGAAGTTAATTATTCACTAAAATATGCAACTTATGTAATAACGGCTACTATTTATATTCTAATTATTAATTATTTATAATTAATTAAAATAAATATTTTAATTATTTACATTTAATTATTTATATTATATATTTTATATAATTATATTTTTGATTCTACATTGTATTTCTTAATTGAATTTTACACTAAAGAAATATTATGTATTTTTTCTTTAAAACGTGTAAATTCTTCAATACTTATATTAGACAGTATACCTGGACATGCGGGCCCCTACCCTACGACCTTATCTATTTATAGTAAGCCGGAGCAGATGTTTTATTGTATAGTTGAGGCCCACTTTCTACCTTAGTTTCTTCTTCTTCTTCTTCTTCTGATGGGGCTTGCTGTAAGCTGCACTGAGACCTATTGGTCCATTGTGCTCCCACCTAATTTGTTATGGGCCTCGTTCGAAGAGGCCGGTTTCCAACGCGAAGGAAAAAATCCTACCCATAGGAACGTCCCTTATTGCCTGGGGTTCCACCAGGCCGGCTCCAAAATGTTTATGTCGCAGTGTTAGGAGAGCCACACCTTGACATAAAACATGAATTGAGGTTTCTTCCTCCAACTGGCACTTTCTGCTGGTGGCATCATTTACGATTCCAATTGTGAATAAGTGCTTCTGTAGGTGACCGTGTCCTGTTAGTAAACCAGTCACGATCCTAATGTTTTTCCTGCTCATTGACAGGAGAGTAAAGGTGTTGGTAGGCGACATTTCCCCGATGAGGAGTTTTGCCTGACGTAGCCTTGGTACCGAGGCCCAGTTGGCGCCGGATTGGTTACTTAACCAGCGCTCAACTTGTCGCTTTGCAGTGGCACGGGTAATTCCTAAAGCCGGCTCAGGGCCGATGAGCGGCTCTTGAGAACCTCTTCTGGCTAGAGCGTCAGCTTCTTCGTTACCCTCTATTTCACTATGGCCTGGTACCCATAGTAGTTTCACCCAGTTTGTTGTACCGAGTCTGTTCAGTGTCTGGCAACATTCCAGAACCAACCTGGAGTTGATTCTGGGTGAACTCAATGCTCTTAGTGCTGCCTGACTGTCTGTGCAGATGTAAATATGCAGATTGGAATAACCTCTTTGAAGGTTCTCCTGAGCACAGGTTAGGATGGCAAATACCTCCGCCTGGAATACAGTGGCATGTTTTCCTAGGGCAACGGTGAGTTTGACCCTCGGCCTACAGCCGTAGATGCCAGCACCAGATCCCCCCGCCATCCTGGAGCCGTCTGTGTACCAAAAAAGTCCCCTTGGAGTGAGAAGACGCTGTTGCTGACACCAATCGTTCCTATCAGGGATGAGTACCTGAAATGCTTTATAGAACATGTAAAGCGGAGCCATGAAGTCGCTCCTTGTGAGAAGTTCTGGGACCTTCTCAAAATGTTGGATGATCCCTGAGTGTCCCACTTGTTCCCCTTTCATGGCCCACATCTGGCCTTGGCTTAGTCTGTAGGCTGATTTCCTAGCCTCCGCCTCAATCACTAGGTGGAGGGGCGGAAGCCCCAGAAGCACCTCCAGAGCTGCCGTAGGAGCAGTGCGCATTGCTCCAGTTATGCCTAAACAAGCCAATCTCTGTAGTCTGTTGAGGCTGTTTCTGATTGTTGCCTTGCTAGATGCTGGCCACCAAACAAGAGCAGCATATGTTATTATTGGTCTTGTAACCACCGTGTATAGCCATTTGGTGACACGGGGCTTGAGACCCCAGCTGGTTCCAAAGGTCCGTCTACATCTCCACAGAGAAGCAGTGGCCCTTTGAATTTGTCTACCTTAGTTTAAAATTGTGTCTTCGCAACGACGGACGTACAATCTTAAGAGCTATGGCTGATTTGTGTTTCATATGTAACAAGTCACTTTCAGAAAATGTTTCTGTGAATGTTGTGCGTGGTTTACAAACTTTAAAAAATGCGAGTATCGAAAGAAATGATGGACATATAAACTATTTAAATTCTTTAAGTTCTGTGAATGTGCATAGTGATTGTCGAAAAGTGTACATTAGTAGAAATTCTATTGCAGCATCGAAACGACGCATAGAAGAGGGCGAATCTTCAACATCAAGTGCAGCTCGTAAAAAAAGGAATGAAGTATTCGATTTTAAAAAATTATGCTTATTTTGTGGCCAAGAAGCTGATGAAGTAGCAGAGAAAAAAAAAGAGAAGTACAGGCGCACAATTAGTAATGTAAGTACTCTTGCATTCAAAGACAATGTCATTAAAAAAGCAGAAAATCGAAACGATTCCTTAGGAGCATTAGTAAAAGAACGTATACTTTGTGAGTATGATTTTATTGCTGCTGAAGCAAAGTATCACACGATTTGCTATACGAATTTTTAAAATCGAGCACCATCTGCAGATCGGAAGCCTCGCCAAGATGATCAAGTCACCCAAGCAATAAAAGAGATTTTTTATTATATAGAAAGTAATGAAGATTCTCAATTTACATTGAAGGAACTTAAGGATATCCCTAAGGAGTATGTCCCCGATGATAAAACAATCATCACAAGACTGCAACAAAATTATTTAACTGATATCATCATTACAAAAAAAAAATAGGATCATTTACTATCATATCGTTTCGTGATACACAAGTTAATGTATTATCGAAATGTTGGTACGAGAATAACAAAAATACTCCCGAAGAAGAACGATTACGGATTGTAGAAGCTGCTGCGGCTATTATAAGGGAAGATATTAGATCATCTGTAGTTGAAACGAAGACTTATCCACCTCCGAATAAAATGTTAGATAATGTTAATGAAGAAATTCTAAAAACATTATTACATTTTTTAAATGAGATTATATTAAAAAATAGAAAAGGACAAATAGATCATTTAAAAACAAAATGCACATCTATAAGTCACGCAATAATGGCTTCGATACGAGAACGGTCATTTTCATCACAGCTCTTATTAGGCCTCTCTGTATTTCTTCACAGAAGATATGGATCTAAAAAATTATTAGATGTTTTATCCACTTTGGGATTTGCTGCTCCGTATAGTAGTACTGTACAGTATGAAGTTTCATACATAATATTTCTTTAGCGTAAAATTCAATTAAGATATACAATGTAGAATCAAAAATATAATTATATAAAATATATAATATAAATAATTAAATGTAAATAATTAAAATATTTATTTTAATTAATTATAAATAATTAATAATTAGAATATAAATAGTAGCCGTTATTACATAAGTTTCATATTTTAGTGAATAATTAACTTCTCACAACGTACGATTAATCGTGACTCATGCTTGACCTTGCATTAGGCCATATATGACAGTGAGCTGCGCACTCTCAACGCTCTACCTCGAAAACGGTTACTCATATGAAAAAAAAGTTCGAACAAAAGTTGTAGAGAATTTTATACTCTACAATTTTTATAATAAGTAAAAATGTCATTTAAGCCATAGGAACCGAAATATTCGCGAAAAAACGATTTTTGAGACTTTTGACCTTGAATATCTTAAGACGCGGACACGAGATTATATGAGACTTTTGAGACATTATTTAGAACGCCAAAATAAAGGTTTATATCAATTTGCAGCTTATTATCTTTCATTCCGAGGTGAAACCCCTAATATGACTGGGCTATAAGTACACACAGATCTTAACCTGCAGCTAACCTAAATTCATACTTTTGTACAAAACGCATTGTGGTAAAATTTTCAAGTAAACGAAGCAGCTTTGCAATTTCAAACTCAATGAGTGGGACTGAGCGAAATATAGTTACGACATAACAGAGTGAGACAAATAGTCTTTTGCGTGTCTGGCGAGGGTAAATAAAACCCATAGTTTCTAGTTCGTCGCTCCTCAGTGGTAACCCAACCACATTTATTTTATATTCCTGGCCTCAAACTACATTTTGAGTTACGTGACAAATTTTGAATATTGGCTGATTTATTTATCATTCTTTTGTTTTGGGTCCAAATTAAATCGTATGTTTTGTTTTAACATGACATGCATCTAATTTAGCTTTGATTAAACATGTTTTCCTTTAAAACTGTTAACTATTGCAAGTACCCTATTCAAGCAAGAAAGCAAGAACACAACTCAACTTACATTGTTCGAAAATAAAGCCCAAGTTATATCTAAACTCATGGTAAATTAATGAACTTTTGATTAATCCAAGTCACAAGAATATTACGGAAATCGTTTGTTTCAATTTCAGCTTGAGGAATTAGTACTAAACTACATTTTCAACAAAATGAGACCGATTAGTACAGCAGAGAAGACTTTTTCGTTACATTAGTAGAAAGACCTTCTGGTAAAAATCCTAACGTTAGGAAGACATTTTTAATAAATTAAAAAATCTTGATCCATGTAAGGGTTGTGGTCCCGACAATTTTTCTGCTTTATTATTTATAAATTGTGCACATAGTATTGTATCACTGTTATCTATAATCTTTCATAGATCTCTAATAGAGGTATGGAGATATGAAGTGGTAAAATCCCTCGTTGTACCAATTTTTAAACCTGGAGATGTTTGTAAGGTAGAGTGTTATATAGACCTATCTCTCAACTTTCAATGCTCGCAAAAGCTTTTGAATCCATTGTTTATGAAACTTTATTCAGTTACGTAAAAAAATATTTGTCAACTCAACAGCATGGGATTTTATAGCGGAAGATCAGTTACTACGAACCTAATTGAATATATGTACTAAGTACAGTGGCGTAACTATGGGGGGTGATATGGGTGTCAGAACACCCCCCAGAGGCTTTAGGAATAACTAAAATTCGTCTTAAACAAAAAATCTAAAATTACATTTTAGTAATGTATAATTGAATATCAATTATTACATTCGAAATTCAGACTCGACCATTTTTAAAATTCGACGTCAACGAACCTGCTTCGGAAGTGATTGCGGAGTTCAAATTATACCGGAAATGCAAAAATGTTACAATATCTTCCATATAAAACAGCAATGGATGCGCTAGTTACCTGCAATAAGGACATGTTTCCAAACATATTCAAGTTGCTGCAAATCCTTATAACGATTCTTGTGGCAACTGCAACAGCTGAAAAATCATTCTCCACCTTAAAAAGGATTAAGATACTACTATAAGTTGTATTACAATTGTAAAGATTTTATTGTTTATAAATAAACAGTATATTTGCTTTCGTTTCTATAGGACTTGCAGTGGGCTGGAATTTAACTAATTTTTTACACTCAAAAATTACATTTAACATTTTCATAGGTTAGAGTTATTGCAAGGACAGGCAATATCTTGCAATTTTGTTTTACAAGCAAGCTAAGTTGTTATTTATTTAGCAAATAATTATTTCTGACTTCTTTTGGTTAATAAACAAAAAATAAATTCTTAAATGTAACTAGGTGGTCTATACTGCCAAGAAGTTAAATCAAGGCCTACCGAAAGTTCTGTAGAAATTAAATCAACTATACTTTATGGTACGCTCGTTTTTTTACATTCCTCGTCTGAAAGACGAAGGAAGTATAGTAATCGCGAAAAAATCACCTTCCGATATTTCTTCAGATCTTTACGTTTCAGGGTCCCTAGATGACGAAAAACAGGTTTTCTCAATTCCGTCTGTCTGCCTGTCTGTCTGTCTGTCTGCTGTCTGTCTGTCTGTCTGTTTGTTAGCGGTATAACTTAAATCTATTTGTTGGAGGAAGACAATATTTTGCATACACATTATATATCTACTTGGCATGAAACCGAGAAAATTTTAGAGAAATATATACAGGGTGAGCATATTAAAAAAATAAAATTTTGTTTATTTTTGATTTAATTTAGCATTAGATACAAGTAATAATTTGTACATATAGCAAGCTTTATTCTTGCCAAAAATGGGACCCGAAAGATGCAGAATAAATGCGCAAGTATAAATAGCCCATTCTCCTTGCAAAGCATTAGGATTGCATACGCATCCGCCGGCTCTTCGAATTTCACCACCGGTAATGCTTTTTAATTGAAAGTTTATTTAACTTATTAGAAACGTGAAGATATTTTTACCCCTAACTTAATTTGAATTTTAAAATTATTTAGTGTCACAATTTCCACGAGGGAGGTTCTGGATAAAGTACAGATTTCTATTCTAAGGTTAATCACTCTCCCAGAATACCCCCCAGAGCAAAATCTTAGTTACGACCCTGACTAAGTATATCCATAGATTTTTGGATGGATGAATGGAGTTGGATGCTGTGTACATTGCTTTCAACAAGGCGTTCGATAAAGTGAATAATCGGATTTTGAGTCGTTGGATCGTTTGGATCGTTCACATGCTGTTAGTCTGAGAGGTGTTACGTTCAAATGGCTCTTCGACTATTTTAACAGCTCATTGTGTGCGCCGCTTATATTTTTAATGTCTGTGATGCAAGTTTTCGTATTTTCTCACACTCACGGCCTTCCTTGACTCTTATCTGTGCTTCCAAGCCACTCGAAAGTTGGCTTCTTCCTGTCGAACGCCGCGCCGTGACGGTGACTTGGTTGTAGCGTCTTTTAAATTGCCCTGCGGCTTTACGGGCTTACAGAATATGTTTGTTTTGGTTCATGGCCCCCGCAGAAGTTATGGATTGTTGTAGCCTGGGCAGTTCTGTGGAGAATTTATTTCTCGCGCATAGTTGGCGGATTTTATATGCGCTTAATAATAATAATAAATAATAATAAATTGTTTATTCCTGTACTATTATTACAAACACAAGTAGTAAAGATATATATGGGAGTAAATACATTATACAAGAATCACAAGGTATTTGTACAGGCGCTGAACTGCAGTGCCTGATCTTCCACATATACCTTGATAAAAAAAGTTAAATTTCTAATTAAAAAAATGCCTAAATTTCTAATAAAATTATATATAAACTCCGGTATTTCAGTTGCGGTTCAGTCATACCAAACCCAAAATGAACAAAAGCGCACCATTTTAAGAGAGCTTGCAACAGCAATTTATTATAAATATATTAATAAAGATATTTGGATGCACCTCTGTCCATCTGAGCCCGGCTCAACCAAGCCCGAACCACAACCGAAACACCGGCGCTAAAAAACATAAAAAGGAAAATGAAACAGAAAAAAGTATAGATAAAATAATTAAAATAAATAAAATGTTGCAACTGTCTTTATATGGAGGGCAAACGTATTTAAGAATAGAGAAAAAAAAGAATAATAAAAAAAATATAGAACAAAAGAGAATGCACAGCACAAATCTAATACGTATATATACATATATAAAAGTATTATTATATAGTAATACAAATTTAGAACGTATTATTGCCTGTTGAACAAAACGTGGCGGAACCTGCGCTTAAATGAACCTAACGCCCTAACGGTAAATTTTTCAATGAATTCGGGACAGAACTATAGACTTTATAAATATTAAAAGAAAAAGCTCCTTCGTACATAGAGGTGCGGTGTATTGGAGGAGTGATCCCGCCTTTGTATCGTAAATTTAAATTATGTACGTCTGTTCTAAAGGAGATTTTCTTATATAAATAAAGTGGACTTTTTTCTAAGATTAACTTGTGATACAAGCAGGCAGCACTCAGCAATCTCCTGTTTTGCATATTGAGCCATGACAAATCTTTCAGCTTATGAGAAATTCGTTCAAATTTACGGATTCCAAAAATTAATCTTAGGCAAGAATTTTGAATTCTTTGGATTCGTTGTGCAGTATCAGCTGTTATACACGGACCATAAACTTGGGAACAGTAGCTAAATTGGCTTAAAACCAAAGTTTCACATAAGGTGACCTTGACAGAATTAGAAAGAAGATGCCTGTGAGGATAAATTAATTTTAAACCAATGTAGGCCTTTTTAATATTATTTAAAACTTGTGTTTTATACCTAAAACTACTGTCTAGCGTTAAACCAAGATTTTTTGTCTCTTCTTTGACTGGAATTGCCACATTGTTTATATTTAAATTAACCTCATCCTTAATGACGCAAACATCCTGGGTCCTACCAAACAGCACAACAACTGATTTTAATGGATTTAATAAAAGAGCATGTTTTGTTGAAGCATCAGCTATGGCATTTAGATCTGATTGAATATCTTTAAGTGACTGTTGAATGTTTTCATGTTCAAAAGAATAGTATAACTGAGTGTCATCTGCATACATATGGATGTTACAGAATGACGTTATAGCACTAAAAGAACGTGTATAGATAGTAAACAGTAATGGACTTAAAATAGAGCCTTGTGGGACACCCCTGGTTACTGGTTTGAAAGAAGATTGTCCATTAGGCAATCTTACACACTGCTCGCGACCGGTTAAATAGCTGCGGCACATAGAAACGGCGTTATGATCGAGACCAACACTTTTTAAAATAACTAATAAAATTTCGTGATTTATAGTATCGAATGCCTTACTAAAATCTAACAACACGAGTACAGAAACTTTATTTTGATCGGTGGCAACCATAAGATCATCTGTGATACTCAAAAGTGCAGTCGTGCAGCTGTATCCAGCTCTAAATCCCGACTGAGTATCAGGAATAAGATGTTTTTTTTTCACCTGTCATTCAGCAGCACGTGACTCAAATTAATCTGGGTAAGTCCTTTCCAAACTGTTTGCGCCTATTCTTATCGAAAGCATCTATCAGTCTATCTTGGGTTCTCCATCGTTTTCAGCAACTTGCCCGGGGCTCCTGAAACTCATAGGTTCAGCATTGTGAAACGCCATCCCCGCGAACGAGCGCGTCGCCATTTGCCTGGTTCCAGCTGTTATTATTTTTTTATTTTGTTTTATTTTATTCCGCACCCCTCCAACAGCCGTTAGGCCAATTATAGGCGTAACTGTACTGTACTGCTAATCACCCTTAAATTGGCCAATAATTATTTGAAACTCCTATTAACGACTACTCACAATTTGTATCATTAGTTATCTGATATTTGTATGGAATTCTACCGAATTAGTGTCACGACCTTGAGCCGGTTTACGTGCGGACGGATGAGTCACACCCTTCGAGAAACGACCTTGGTGACTTATGCGCGCGAACACGTCAGCATTGCGGGAAGGATCTAGCAAGGTCTCAAAGCTTCCGGAATGACTCACCCGGCGCATATATAAATATGCGAAAAGGAAATAAGAGGACGGTCGAAATCGAAGTGGAAGTCCGAGTGCCGACTCCAGCTTGGAAGAAGCTGCCATATAAATAAACCCGTGTGTACATAAATCTAGCGAGATAAATAACGCGTGTATAACAAATAAATATAGCCATATAAATCATTAATGTTGTTAGAAATAGTCCTGTTAGTTTATAAATAATGTGTGTTTCGCCTTAATAATTCTTGTTTTGTGTAAATAGATTAAGATAAATCGTTGTAAATAAATGCTTAAAACAGATGCGGCGTATAATTTTTAATAGCCCAAAACGTAAAACGTAACAATAGTAAACGCAATCATGGGTTGCCCCCAAATTTCAATACGCTAATTTCAATACTTCACCTCACTCTTTAAAATTACCGCCATTGTGTAACATCCCCTGTTTCAACACATTCCTTTTCAATCACTCTCCTATCTTAAGGATGTGCAAAACATACAACGATTTGTTTTTAGACTTTGACATTATTCATTTGAACCTCCTGAAATTTTAAAAATACTACATTTCAAGGTATTTCCTGGATCATTGTTACTAAATTAGTAAAATTATAGTAATGTGTTTATTTGCGATTTTTAGAATTTAATAATAGTCATTATATTACCCAAAAAACCTCTATTGGTTTGTGAGTTATACAGTTTTTTCTTAGTTTTAAATTTTTAATTAATGCTACATTTTGTATTATATTTACGTATAAGTGGATATTTTATTGGGTTCGTCATGTTATATTCCTAGAAGGTAAATAAATAAATAAAACACCCTAACAAACCGTTTGTATGAGCAACAAGAAAAAGTGACAGACTATTTAAAAACAGTTTCAAAGAAAACTAATTACGTGTGTACTACTGCTGATGTTTGAGTCAGTAATAATAAAATAGCGTATTATGTCATTAAGAGCAAAATTAAGCTTTATGTGCAGAGATTGGTAGCTTGGCTGCGGTAGTGAGGCAGTCAAACCACAGCTCAGTCACACGACTTTATGTTGCCACTTTTAACTAAGTACAGAGAAATTGTCTTAGCAAAGTCTACGAATAAGGCAAACACTAAATGCTTCCATATGCTAATTTTTCGAAAAATTGTCTACATTTTCCTCCAGTTTACATTGTCTGGATTTCTCCATAAGTTGGTGTAGATTCAAAATTTGCTACATTTCACGAAAGCTTGTTTTGATGGTAGTTGTCAACAGTCACTAAAACTGTGAATTGTTGAATTGCTGTCACGTATTTTTTACCTCTAATGATTAATTTCTAGCTCTATATGACTTAAAGTAACCTTCCTAATATTGGAAACGTCGCGGTTACGTATGGGACTACCTTAAAATTTTAAGAACTTGAAGGTGGCTAACGATGGAAAGGCAGCTAATTTATGTTACTGAAATGTGGCTTCAAAGTTGTAACTACTTTCATATAGTTTTGATAGCTGCCGCCACGTTTTGAACATCTTTACTAACCCTTTACAGTTATAAAACTCGCCAGTAATATGTATTAGTCCGTGAGAAACCTAAAATTTTAGTTTCCATGAGAAAATTTACCGGACGGCTATTTACGCAGCCCCACTGGACTTGCGGGTAGCATACAAAAATTGGAACTTAGTTTTTAAGCAGAATCATGTTAACCATCCAACAACGCAGAAGTCACTCTTAAGAGCTATTTGTATATATTATGTGAATATCATCTAAAACTATAAAATCAACACTTCTTCAATTTATTCAACTATACCAGCATATACTGTAGTTGACAAAGCTACGCTGCATCAATAATCCACAATCTGTTCCATTTGTCGCCGTTTTCTGATATCTCATCTTAACTACTTTCCCATTTTTTCTTTGACTGGTCTTTTTGTTTATCAGTAGCTTTAAATTATTCTCAAACTTTTCTAATTTTATCATGCAAGTGGTGTGCTTGATATGATAATCTATATATCTATGAAGAGGTAGTTGCAATTTTGGCTTCTGGAGAATCAAGAGATAATAGTTAAAAGTGCGCAGGTGAAAAGTTTTGCCAAAAATGTTTCGCGGTTATCTCACACGTGATTCGCGCCTCCTCTGTATTTACTCCTTTTGTACAACTTATCTTTGTGAGACGGATTGCCTCATGTAAGTACATAATATAAAAAATAAACAACGAAATCGATTGTACGTGGAATGACTTGGAAATCGACATGTCAAATATTGAACCTGACATTGCAAATTTTGTAGCAAAGAATAAAATGATTCATCGCACAGCTACTAAGGAAAAACTATATAGTTACGAGTCTACAGTGTGTCCATAACCTGCCCAACATCGGAATCCTGCAAATAGTGGGAGATAGGGATATGATTAAATTACAGTCATAAAAAAACATTTGGCATCACAAGAGTTATTACCATCAACATTCCAGTTCTAGAATTTTTATTTCATTGTTACTTACGGTATTATTTTTCATAGTTTTAATGATATTGGGTTTTATATATTTTCATAAATGATAAATTGTATATCAAAACAGAAAAGAATGAAAGTTAGTGGATTTACAGAGTTTCATATTAATTCCTTATTTGGCTAAGTTATTTGTATGCTATATTTATTTGTAGTTTAACTATGTAATGCTAGTATTAGCAGTATACCAGGTGGCAATGTAGTGGAAGCGGATAGCAAAAGAAAACTGCACTTTATCATAAAAGCAAACGGCTTTTAGGGATAACGTATTACACCCTAGGGAACAATTTTGCCGGCAGTACCCCAAATTCCATCCCTTAGAATTCAAGGTGGCGGCAATTTCTAAATCAATTTCAAAAACAATTATTAAAAATTAATTTTTAAATTCTTAATATAAATATATTATTATTTTATTATACAGGGTGAATGAGACCACCCGTATCAGTATTTTTTTAAAGAACGGTGAGTCGTAGAGAGTTGGGATAAAAAAATTTATTATAAAAGTCATACTAAAGAATCGAATGGTGATATTATTATTTCTCAAAAAAGTCAGCATCACGAGTAGTTTTGTCCACAATGTCCAGAACTCCAAAATTTTAAATGGCACCATAAGTCGAAAAACATATTGTTGAAAAGATCGTTAAAAAAGAAAAAAGTTTTGTAGGAAAAATTATTTTATTACTACCACCCCTTTTAAGTAATATTCGATTAAAGTTATTAAATTTGAAATTGGTTGTTAACAAACAAAATTGAAAAGTCGGCTTTTAAAATCTAGTTACCGAATTAAACAATGTTACAAGTGTTCAAAATGTTATTGACATTAAAACGTGTGTGTAACATTGTTTAATTTGGTAACTACATTTTAAAAGCCGACTTTTCAATTTTTTTTGTTAACAACGAATTTCAAATTTAATAACTTTAATCGAATATTACTTAAAAGGGGTGGTAGTAATAAAATACTTTTTCCTACAAAACTTTCTTCTTTTTTGACGATCTTTTCAACAATACGTTTTTCGACTTATGGTGCCATTTAAAATTTTGGAGTTCTGGACATTGTGGACAAAACTACTCGTGATGCTGACTTTTTCGAGAAATAATAATATCACCATTCGATTCTTTAGTATGACTTTTATAATAATTTTTTTTTATCCCAACTCTCTACGACTCACCGTTCTTTAAAAAAAATACTGATACGGGTGGTCTCATTCACCCTGTATATTGAGCGAGTGGATTACAGCTGCCTCCGTCTCTCGCATCCCAGTCGACACGCCTTTCGATCATGCCAGATTTCCTCCAAGTTTCTACTTTGCATGGCTTCTTGAATTTCATTTCTCCATTCTCTTTTGGGACGGCCCCGTTTTTTTCTTTCTGGTGGCATGCAGTTCCATATACGTTTTGGCCATCTTTCTTCTGGCATCCTCTGAGTTTTATGATTTCTATAATGTCGATATCTACCTCCATCTGTTCTCGAATTACATCGTTTCTCACTCTGTCCAATTGCGTAAGTCCATAGCAGCGTCTCCAAAAATCCATTTCCATGGCTTTTAATTTTTGTTTATTACGTGTATTTATCTCCCATGTTTCAGAACCATACGTGCTTATACTTTCTACTATTGTCTTATAAATTCTGCGTTTTGTTTGTTTTGTAATTTTTTGGTTCCAGAGTACGCTATTTAGCTGTCTAATCGCAGTTCTTATTTGATTTACTTTACTTCTTATTTCTTCGCCGCTGTCGCCTTTGTTCGAAATTTTAACCCCCAAGTATTTATAGCTGCTACTGGCTTTTACTGTATCTTGTCCTAATTTCATATATGTTGCTTCTCCTCCCACTACTACGTATTCAGTTTTGTCTAGGTTTATTTTTAGTCCCCAGTCTTCATATTCTTCTTTCAACTTTCTGAGCATATAGTGTGCGTCCATATCGTCTGTTGTTAAAATCACTTGATCGTCGGCAAAATGTACACTGTACAGTATTTAGTCTCCTATTGGAATACCCATTGGTCCGCATTTCCTTCTCTATCTGGCTAAGGCTTTATCCACGTATATTTTAAACAGTGTCGGTGACACACAGCAGCCCTGTCTTAGACCCTTGGTTACCTTAATCTATTGGCTTTTATTATGACCAATCTTTACTTGAGCTGACATTCCCTCATACATGGCGCTAACCGCTCTTATGAGGTGTTTGTTTAAATGGCTTTCTTCTAGTGCTTGCCATAATTTGTTGAATGGCACACTGTCATAGGCCTTTTGTAGATCTATGAAGACTAGGTGTACTTCTCGATCTCGCGCTAATCTTTTCTCCATAATCTGTTTTATGCAGAAGATATTGTCAAGACAGGATCGTCCCGCCCGGAATCCACTTTGCTTCTCCAATTCTGTCATTTCTCTTTCTATTCGATTTTTTATTACTTTTCCGTATAGCTTCCCAATGGTATTTAACACACCTATGCCTCGATAGCTACAGCATTTCGTTTGATCTCCTTTCTAGTACATATTGCGTATGTGTGCCAACTTCCATTCTTGTGGGACTTTATAGTTCTTCAAACATTTATTAAATAATTTAGATTTCTCCTCGAATAGTTTTTCTGGCCCATATTTTAAAAGTTCGGTATATATTTCCCCAGGTCATGGAGCTCGTCCATTTTTCATTGTTTGTAAGGCCTGTTTAACTTCATCTACTGTTATGGATTCAATAAGTTGTTGATCCTCTAGTCCTTGTAGGATGTATTCAATTTGAAATTCTTTTCTGTTTTCAGATAGCAACTCATTGTAGTAGTCCTTCCATTGTTTTATTTCTGTAGGCTGTATTATGCTTCGTTATTGTTTAGTAGTTCGTAACGTTTTCAGTGTTTTCCAAGCTTCTCGAGATTTTGTACTGCCTATATAATTATATAGTTTGCCAAGCTTCATTCTTTGCTTGTATTACATTTCTCTTTACTTCTCTATTGCTTCGTTGCTATCCTTTTTTGTCTTCTTCGTCCTTCGTTGATAGAGCTGTTTCTTTTCAGCTATTATTTTTTTGTAATTCATCTTTTCACCAGTAACTATCTCTTCCGTTTTTAACGATTTCACGTTTCCCTAGGGCTTCAATTTCGGCTTCTAATATTTTCTTTCAGTTGTTCATACATTTTCTCTACTGTAAGAGCACTCGGTAAATTATCTAATTTAAGATTTAGACGTAATCGATATAAGAATCTTATTGAATCTTCTTTTAAACCTTCTATATTTAGTTTGGTAGACACTGTTGTTCTAACTGGCATTTGTTCAGTTTCTTTTATATGAGCTTTATTTCTGTATGGGAAGTAGACATGTGTTCGTACCATATAATGGTCTGACCAGCATTCTGCCACTCTTTGTGCCCGAACGTTCTGGATTTCTAGCTTTGTACTCTGTCTGTTTATTATGTAATCAATGATTGATTTCCGTTGCAAGGTTTTTTGTATCCATGTATATTTATGGATTTCTTATGTTGGCAGAACCCATTTAGTATCTTCAACGAGTACCTTGAACATGTGTCTATCAATCTTTCGCCATTTTAGTTCAGTACTTGCTCGCCCTATTGTCCCCCTGTTTGGTCGTTTACTCTTTTGTCAGTTCTTGCATTCAGATCCCCTAAGATAAACAGTTCTTTGTGGGAGTTCGTATTTTCTATGCATTCTTCCAAGTTTTCATAAAACGTTTCTGTATTTTCTCTTATATCGTCTTGCGTATGCACCTATTATTGTCACATCCCATCCTTTAATTTCCATTTGTACTCGTGTCAATCGTTCGTCAATTTGAGCCCAGCTTTTAGCAATGTCGCAAGTTTTTCTTAATTTCGATTGATACCCCTGCCTTTGCTCTGTCCTCTTTGTCGACTATCCGCTATAGATTTCAATATAGTCTCCCAAGTCTTCACACCCTTGTCCCTTCCGCTTGGTTTCTGTTAGTACTGCTATATCGACATTGTATCTTTTCAGTTCATTTAGTACTTCATGTTTTTTTCGAACTTATCCACTCTACGTTCCACGTGCCCATCATCTTTGTCCGTTTTCGTTTGCGCTGTCGTCGTCTGTTTGATCCGTCCGGCTTTTCGTGATTGAGATTTTTAGCGTAATAATAATTTTACGAAAGGGTAACGCAGATGGGTAAGCGCTGGCCTTGCATTAAGCAAGTCCTCGGTTCGAATCCCGCGAGTACCGGAATTTTCCCCAGCCTTGTGATTTGAACCGGGCTCGGTGAGACCATTCACAGTTGGGCACCAAATTAACTCTGCTCTACTCAGAACCACAGACCTAAGAGATAGAGTAACAAGGTCAACATAACACACACAGACACCTCACACAATGGTTGCTGTGCAAGCACAATAAGGCGCGCTCCAACTTTGTATCCCGAATCCGGGGCAAGTTGAGCATTTGTACCGCCAGATGCCAGCGCATAAAGCACCAGCCTCTACACCGCAAGGTAAAAACGAGGTTATCGATTATACATACATACATACATACATACAATAATTCTACGAGTGGGAGGGTGCTGGCCTCTTGCCTCAACCACCTATCCTGGAAGACCGGGTAATTTTTCTTTTGGGGTTTTCTTCCCGTGGACCAACTGTCTTACTAGACTAAAGGGTTCGATCTACCCTTGTTTACTCTTATTAGCTCCTCCGCTTCTTTCACCTTTGAGAGTCTATAATATTCATCAGCTCTTAGAATCGTTGGCCACTTCGCCTGGTTGTTGCTGGTTTTGGTCTAATGACAGAAAAGTTGGTGGAATGAACTGTACAAGCTTGTTCTTGGTCGCAAAAAGATCTCTGCGTACTTTATGTAGAGACGTGTACGAAGTATGAGGAACATATAAAAAACAAGTAAATTTTTCCAAAAGTTTCATATTTTCCTCTGACATCACTGATAATGGCGAGGATAGCATGGCAAAAGCTGGTGTTACCTCCGGATGAGTGAGCCACGTATTAAAACACGTTTTCTTATCCTTCGAAGCAAAATATGACGTATTGTCGCTGCCAGTGTAAGCGTGAAATCCACGAAGGGCTTCCGATTTATCTCTACCAAGAGCCTCTGCTATAGCATGCACCGGTACATATCGACTTTTTATTCCTGTTCCGGTCAGCAGCCACAACCCACAACTCTTCCTCTCCCTTTTAGAATGCCAAAATATGACACAAATAAAACCAAGACATCGGTATCTGAAGACTTTACCAATACACATGTGGCACCATGTTCTGCCATATCTCTTGCGTGCCGGACTAGACGAGCATCAGCTTCCTCAATATAAAACTCTTTGCCTACGATAGAGGAAACATTATTATCACTAGAAGCATACACCATTTGATCAACGTTTCTTGCTACATTTACTTCAGGTATGTTACTTAAAAGATTATTTGCAAGAAATTGGAGGAACTCGGTTTTATTGTTTCCGTTTCAAAGAAAACTCAACCAGTCCGAAGGCAAAGAAGTGTTGGATGAAACTTGTCTTTGAGACCCAACTCCTTGACCCTCTCTTTCCTGTCTTTTTAAACTATTTAGCAAATACAAATCCCAAACAAAATCAAGCCTTTTACATTTTGTTTTCTGAACATCCCGCATTACATAGACCTTCAGGTCTATATCAAAATACTCCTGAAATGTTTTCGAATTTTTAGGTTTGATCTTTTGTACTAATGCTGCGCCATCGTAAATAATGCAATCAAAAATTTCAGGAATATCGTGTGCACCTCCTAAAGACTCCAATTTTTCAGCCAAGTCCGCTTTCGTTCCTTGGCGTAGTAGTCCGTTCGCCGATAACGCGGGAGGGTATTTATGATTCTCATACTAAAAAAACCGTCTATATCAAACTGACGTTCAATTGCAATTATAAAAAGTCTTGAAAATAGCTAGACATCACCCTTTAAAGTATTTTCTTTAATTGCGCTTGTAGACTTTTTTGTTTGCTGCGTAGAGAATATCTTTATTTTATTTTTTTTATAGGGTCATAAATAGATTTTGTAACTTCTACAAATATTTCTTTAATAAATGATTCATACATGTCTTTACCGGATTTTTCTAAACTGTATAAAGCCTCGGCTAAGGCTTGTGTTGCAACTACCCGTGTATCTAGAGCTTCCAGTTCTTTGCCGTGTTCTAGGAACAATATTCGAAGTATTTTCTTTGAACATCAGGATAATTTTCATAATGACGACTTTTAACAGCTGGTTTAAATATATGAGACACATATTCTTTCAAAATATAACTTATTTGTCGACCAGCACTTTACTGCTAAAGCGTCGCAGAGATGCCGGATCTTGAGTAAGACGAATAGCTCCCCTAGATTCTTTTACCAATGCATTATTTTGTTCATGAGCTTGATCTATCGCCACTCCCAAAAATGATCCAGATAACTTATGAATTACAAAATAGCCTAAAAATTTAATTACTAAATATTACTATGTTACAGTGCATAAACCGAGCCTTGGTAAAATGAGTAAAAACAGTTTATAATGAAGTATTCATAGTTTAAGTACTATCGAGAAATTTACGGGATTTAACTTAATTCTGAATTGATATACCTTGAGAACGCCTTCTGCTGATTCTTTTTCAATAATTCCTGAGTTGGCTACGATTCCCAACCAGGCGCTATCTTCTAACAGTTGGCCACATACACGTAAACAGTTTTGCTCAATATGAAGCGGGCCAAATAAAAGTACGAATTTATCTTCGCCAAACTGATCTGGACAGTTTCACTGGATTATCTTACCCAGAGTATACAATGGTTGGTCAGCACATAAAATTGGTATTTGATCCGAATTTAAATATTTTGTTAGTTTCTTTATGATATTCATTCCATGATGAATCATTGAAGCAATAGCGGCATGCTCATGAAAAAGTGGTAATATCTACCTTTAGCACATTAACAATTTTTTTTAACTTAATTTTTACAGTAAATATGGAAAATAGCTGCCATTTCGAGTACTAAGGGAAGAAATTTTGGGTACTGCCGGCAAAATCGTTCCTTAACGTATTTTGTATAATCCCTGAAAAGCATTTGCTTTTATCATTAAGTGCAGTTTTCTTCCAAGTTTAACTGCTAACCGCTTCCACGATAAGGCCATGTCTCTATATCCTCTACTTATCAACAGATTTGGATGAAAGTTGTTAAAAGGATATTAAATATAATTTCAGATTAAGAGACAGATATAATTCACATGTCATTAACTTTAATTTTTTTAATGGATCGCCCTGTATGTTTTATGTTTTTCGGAATGTACGACTCAAATTACATACGACAGTGTTGCTAAATTTGCGTAGGTATTGCACAAAAATATTTTAAAAATGTATTAAAAACGCATGTTTCAGTTTTAGATAAAGAAGTGCATCATGCATATCGTTAGATTGGCAATTAAATCTTCTATATAATGGCACTATGGCCCTAGGTAGATACCATTTTAAAACTGACTTTTTCTAAAAAAAATTATTGATAAAATTGGTTAAATAGCTAATATTATGGATTACTAGTCAATTAGAACAGATTTTCTAAAATCACGGCCTTCTATGACAAATAAAACTTAAAAACAGTTTTTTTTGTTCATAAAATAAAAATTTGGAAAAACTATCATATGTAGTTTGACCCGTACACTTCAAAAAATCATAAAATGTATAGGGTGATGCATTAAAAAAATCAAAGTTAATGGTCCTCACGGTGACACCGTAAGTCGATCATTGTAACTATATTTATCCGTCAATCATAAATTATGTATATTATCCCCGTATCAGATTTAATCCAAATCGATTTATAAATAAAGGAGATATAAAAATGACCCTCGTCTCATTGTCACCCGGTATACCTACATATTTTTTATGTGAGGCTTTGATACTGTGAAACTGCTATATTAAGATTATAAATAAATATAGTTTTATCGTCATCATTTTAGCTTGTTGTCATCGACTGCAGGATATAGACCTCTCCTAATTGTTTCCATTCTTCTCTGCTCTACCCTTTATTCATCCAATCATGCGTGCGGGCATTCTTTTGTTTCATCTTTGCAGCATATTGGTGGTCGTTTTATCCCAGCCTCGAATATTATTAGAATCATCTTCCACTTTGGTTTTATTTCTAATTATTTCATTTCGTATTGTATCTTTTAACTGATTTTTAACATTGCTCTTTCTATCGATTTGTGTGTTACTCGGAGTTTATGGGAAAAAGCTTTAGTTAATGTAAGCGTTTCTCTACCATTTGTCATGACTGGCAGGATACATTGATTAAACACCCTAGATTTTAAGGATAAGTATTGGCAAGATACTTCGTAGGGTATGTGAACGTTTACTAAAAGCTTTATAGTTTTATACTAAACATAAATGCAATGTCACAAACTTCGCTGCTACATCATGCTATCTGTATCTTCTTTTAATCTTCATAAGTTTAAGTGATTTAATGGCAACCAATCGTAAAATTGTAGAACGACTATTTATTCATTTGAATACAGCAACTGAATCAAATAATCAATAAAGACAGACTGAAATATTTGTCTAGAGTGCGTGATGCAGATGGGAGACTGGAAAAAGAACCCAGCTTAGAAGAAAGTCTCAAAGTGGTAGATAAGTAAAAACTGAAAGTAGTCAAAAACCCATAGAGGTTGACAGAGTTGAGGATGGTCTCTTACCCTCGCGTCTTATGACGGGAATGTTAAGCTATTATTGACATACTTATTACGCAGTAATAATGTTGCCATACGAAATCTATGCTTGTGAATTACACAACTTGTGAGTACGGCAACTGGCAATTCCGAGATAACCCATCTGGGTCTTTTGCTTCTTTAAACTTGCTTTGGGAAGGACCTTTTCTCTGTTATTTTTACTATTTCGCCTTACCTATCCGATACTTGTTCTTTTCAGACCCCAACGCTAGTATTCGAGGACTAGGTATTTTTCTATTCATCAACTATAAGTTCTTCAAAACTCGCCTAGCAATAAGATAATGTTAAAGCTTAAAAATAAATTTTTCAGATGGCCCACAATCCCAGACCGAAAACGGAATTTGCCTCAAGAACATGAATATCACAACATTAAAAATACAAGATCCATTAAATCGCAAGACAAATTGTTACAACTAGACGAAGAAGTGTCACGCATGTTGTGTGAAGCCAGGAGAAAAAGAGTACAGGAAAAAAATGTATGGGACATTATAACCGTGGAGAAGAAAACGATTAAGGATAAAATCTTGCTATCTTTTCAGAAGAACAACTAAAAGCGCTGAATATTTTTTTTAAATAGTCAGTAATTCAAAATAGACATGCAGAACCCTGGTGGCAAACATTTAACGGAATACATTTTATTATTACAGCTCATAAGACTATAATATAGTAGTACAGAGAGATTTTTCTTACTACGAACACGGCAGACGATATGTCGAATTTACAAATGCCGAGAATTTAACTTTGACAGTTCGCGTATTTTGTCAGTAGATAATATCTGCTGTCATTTCTATCTTAAAATCGATAACTACGAAGCAACGGATCCATGCAAATTGTAAAATGGTAATATCAGGGTCCAACGGTCCGGGAAATTCAAAATTCTTTCACAACATTTGAAAATAGGCGTTTTTTATCGTTATCAACGCTACATGGAGTTATTTCAAATTTTGGAAACTTTGGATGTGTTTCTCCCCAAAAGCACAAAAGCCCTAATGTTCCCAATGAAGACAGGTATTTAAAAGAGGTTTGTATTACCGCTAATGACTATCCAGACTATTTATTTAAATAAATTACAGAACTAGTAGATTTAGCTGCGATATTCTTCCCGTTGGCCATTTCAGAAGTATGGAATTTTGTGAAACTGTGACAGATATGCCTAAAACTTCTTCTGAAAAGTCGTTTTCACTACAACTAACGATTTGAAGAACTGCGTTTAAAATTTAAAAGGGTTGTTCAGAGTACTAGCACTAATACGTTTCTATGATCGCTTAGGATATTGTTTAGCGCAAGAAGGCAGGCTCTTTGAACAAGAGCTAATTTAAACTTCTTGAATTTTGTTGTTTGAAATAAAAATAGTTTTATTTTTGTTTGCATCTTTTTTTACTGAGTTAGTTTGTTCGGAAGAAATTATTTCTTTCTTCAGAATGCGTTTTACTTTAAGAACTACCTTCTTTTACTGTACTGTTAATCTCTAAAAATCCTGTTTTTCAACTCTGAATTTATCACCTGAATTAATCACAGAATAACAGTACCTCATACATTCTATCTGTGATATAATAATTAATTTAAAAAAATTACACTAGGCGTCTGCGTTGAACAATTACTTAAACAATCAACGCAGACAACCCGTGGATTAATATCAGAGTACCTTAGACCGACTGTCCATCGGTCTTGGCGTATTTTTAGGCAATCGTAAATTCGCCTTGATTTACTCGTGTTCGCAGTTCATGAATTTTCACTGTATGTATTATGGTTGATTGTAAAATTTGGCATTTCAAAACTCAAAGGTATGATTTAGGAGATATAAGCCAAACCGACTACTTTAAAATTTTGTATAAATAAATAAAAGTCAATTTGTCGTAACATATTTAATACTTAAAACGTTTCGCCATTTTTGATGGCTTTCTCAGTTACATATGCAATTATGATTAATTTTACATATAAATTATTTGGTTAGTTGTTATTAAAAATGTCCTTAATAGGAAAGCTACATTACGACATTTAAAACATTTAGTTATTCATTGAATTTGATTTACATTTATAAAATTATTTATATAACCAGTGAATCACCCGAGCTACGCTTCGGTTCGCTAATTTAAGAAAGATTCATTAATATCAATTTAAAAAAGTACGCATCGGCCGGGAATCGAACCCGGGCCGTCCGCGTGGCAGGCGAGCATTCTACCACTGGACCAACATGGCTTGGTTGAATAAAACGCTGCTATAATGGTATATGAACATAGTGAATCACTCGAGCTAACAGCCCACGGCCACAACAGCTGCCGCACCGCAGCCCACGGCGACAGACGCTTCACTCCGCTACTTACACCATTTAATTAAATTTAAACTTTTTCGTACTTTTTTAAAATAAAAACCAGCCTACGATGTAAGTCTAAAAATTAGCAAAATTTTATACTATCTTACAATTTAATCGGTCCAGTATCTTTGAAGGAGATAACGAACAAAGATACGAAGAACGAAAGAGAACAACGATTTTATGTTATACGATTAAGTACTTCATATTTTTAATAGTAAAGGTACAGAAATGACACATACATGACGGAATGTTTAAATATAAAATATTTTAGTGATCATCGACTAGTAAAAATCTAAATAAGAATGACCACAAAATTCGAAGGCACAAAATTACTAGAGAAGAGCACAAAAGAGCTAAACCCTTCCTTACTATGAAGTTTCAAACAAGGATGCAAAAATAAACTAGAACACCAATTACAGACAAACTCGATTGACGAAACACAAAATATAAATGATATAAATGAGCATGCAATACTTAATACAAATGATGCTGTAGCTTATGAAAAAAGATAAATAGGTACGGATTGGGCCGTAATTATACCATATATAACAGCAATGAGATAACATGAACAACAAAATAGAATGCTTGAGTAAGAAAGAGATGACCATACGAAAAAAAATATTTTAGTGGGCATGTGTGGTTGACATCTGTCATAATTAAATGTGCGTCAGACCTACTCGAATATTTGCTACTATATTTATCTCTTTCTTACTCAAGCAATACGTGTTATTTTCTTGTTCATGTTATCTTATTGTTGTTATATATAATTGTGGCCTCATTGGTATAATTTAAAAAATTAAAATCATACATAATACAGGACTGAGAAAGACAGTGATGACTAAAGGAGAATTAAAACAATTGAACAAATAAATAAGACAAACATTAGGAAGAGTGTTGCTAAAATTAACGAAATAACAGTTCTAAATTAACACAGAACGACACTGGCCTCACACTCGAGGGCGTGGCGACGGTTAAAAATGGCTTTTTTAGGGCCATTTACCAAGCTAGATCATGGTAGGGATGTCCACGAAAGACGGCGATTGGAGCTCCTGTAGAAGATCATGATTGGTTTTAAGCATTTGTTTATTTACAATTAATATTTACAATGTTATAGAATTAACCTAAAGATATTAAAAAAATATATAAATAAGCTATGCCGTGCGCGTGACAGGTGGAGGGCATCGCCATAGGCGAGAATCGGATAGGGGCGGTCGACCTGGAGGCAGGAAAACTTCGGCCAGGACTTCTTAGACCGGGGGCTCGCGTCCTAGCAAGGCCCTTTGGGGGCGGGGCGATGTCCACGTGCCGGATGACCTGGAGGCAAGATGACACACCTCGGCGGCAGGCAAGGAGCGGCGGCGCAAGCTTGAGGCGTCATTACCGTAGCCAGGTGCATCCTCGGCGGAGCGGAGCGAAGCCGGGGCTCCGGTCCTTGGGAGCGCGCGCTCAGGCAAAGTCCTCTGCGTAGCGTGGAGTTCCTGGCTTCCTGGGAGCGACCTGGTGGTGACGAGGAGCCGGACGGCGGGCGGCGAGCCTGAACACTCTCTGGTCCGCACTCAGCTAGCGTTGCTCTGGAGCTTGGGGAGCCTTGGGGCCGAGCAGAACGCGTCTGACGACAGCACACTCCAGGGGCGGGCTGCTGCAACGAACCTCGAGCTTGGGGACGGCGGGCGGTGAATTCAGGCGTCGGCTGTCCATCCTTCTCCTCCTCGATGATCAATGGCTAGGCCACGCTGGAAGGCGCGAGCTCTAGGAGTTGGCCGGGCAGAGTCGAACGCAGGGGGTTCGGGCTTCGGTCCTCGGCGGAGCGGAGATGTGAGGACCCGGACGGGCGCTCGAATATTTCTCCGGGGCGTTTCTGGCATTTGGTAGCTTGCGGCTACAAGGAGTGGCGGCGGCAGGCGTCCTCTGTGGATGCTGCGGCGGCGAATGGGCTGAACGGCGTCAGCAGGCGGCGCGAGCGGACGGCGTCGCTTGACAGCGATCCTCTTCTGTGAAGGCGGCGTGTGCGTGTAGACGGCGGTGGCGTATTTGGAAGGATGCGTGCTTCCGGACATGGGAGCGGCAGCGTGCGTGGAGACCGTCTGTGCGACGGCGTCGTCTTCGCAGTGGGCTGGACGTATGGGCAGACGGCGGCGGCGTCTGCATTCACACGAAGGTGTTTGTTTCTGGCCCCTTCGGTGGAGGGCGGCGTGTATGCGACAGCTTTCTTAGCTGCAGGTTGCGGCGTCACGAGGTGACATCTTCGCTTTCTTATTTAACATAAGCTAACCCCTTTTAAGAAGCTTTAGCCCTTTTTCCTTTGTTAGTATTGAGCAGCCGGCGGACTGCGAATTCGCATAATTTGCATTTCCTAGTGTGCCAAAATCTCGATCGTCTTTGTTTGCGCGGAGATCGCTTGTATTTGTCGGCCTCGGCTTATTTGAGGGGCAATTTACCCTAAGAAATAAAAAATTCCTTTTGGGGCCGTGTTGTATTTTTGTGACGGCGGCGTTGGCAGATTCTTTGATAGATTATAAAACGGCTGTAATTGCGTGCTTTTCTGCTCCTTGATAAATCGCACGCGAGGTCCGAGAGCGTTGCTCACATGTGATAGATTATTACATGTGTGAATCGTGTCAAAATATACTCGTAATAGAACAAAACAAGAGAATCGCGACTATTCAGAAAGAAACTAAATAAAGGTAAAAGAGAAATCACTAGATTAATAGACGAGAAAGGAAACACACTACACAAATCTGAATGAATTTTAAAATATATTGAAATCTTTTACCAATATAAATCTTGATATTCTTCAATAAAGGTACTACTCCGAGGATATGATGGAATCATCATTGAGCTGATGAAAAGTGATAGCAATGCTCTGATTCAATAATTACAGAATTATTCAACAGTTGTTTGGATGAGAGCACTGTACCTGACGCATGCAAAAATGCTAACGTGATGGTAATATTTAACAAAGGAAATAAAGAAGACCTAAAAAGATACCAACCTATAGCACTACTCTCACATATATACAGGGTTTAACAAGTGCGAATAGAAACATTTTGGAAGCTAATAGATTTCCATTTGCTGTTTGAGCACCGCATATTACTGAATTATTTAAGTAAAGTTGTCAATTTGTTGTGAAACTGTTTTTCAACTTTGATGCAGTTGGACAATTATGTGTTTAATGTTATATACCAAGGATGTTTTGTTCAGTACAGGGAAATATACCTTATTTAATTGTAAACAATTTTTATTTCTACCTTTTGTAATCACATTCATGATGTGGTTCGAACCCCACCGTTGTAAGACTTATTGTAATGAGGCGTTTGGTAGCCCTGTCGTTGTGTTAATTTTCTATACTTATGTACTACTTTGTTGTGAGCTAGCTCAGTTTACAACAAGAGAACTCTTACCTTTTGTTCCCAGCCGAGGTTACGGACACTCAGTGCAACCAAACCCCGGAGTTTAACCAATCTAGCTCAAAACATGAAATAATATACTGGAATAAAAGCCAATCCGCTCGCAATCAGTCGAACACAAAGATCAATTGCTTCAAATACCCACAATTCGAGAAAGAAAACGCATAGGATTACACATAAAATAAAAGGCCATTAACGACCCAAACGGTGTTAATGAATAAGATCAGAACGACGAGCGGTATAGTTTGTTTCTACGCACATTCGCCAGTCCTAGCAACTAGTGTAATTATAAACAGCATTCATAAAATAACATTAAAATATTAAAAATAACGTCAAACTATGGCGATGTCTCTAAGGCTGACTACTCCATAATGCAAAGGATCATCCGGCTCTTCATGAACACCCTTGCAAACCTGTTCCGAGATCTCCACAGCCGTATTCAGCCCTTAATCTTTCAAATTGGCTCCACGCATCCTTGATGTGAAAAAACTATTCTTTGCCACCACCTTCCACTTCGATCTTGTTTTTGGATCCACATCAGGACTATCAAAACCAACGGTTGGACCAGGAAGCCGCCCCTTATCGGGAACTTCTTTCAAGCCGAGTATTTCATCCACTTCCTCTTCTTCATTTAGGTCCGCCTGAAACCTGAATTCAGCATCATTAACTCTTTCCCGATTTCAGATCTTTCAAGAAGGACGGACGGCCTTCAAAGGAGAGCAGGCGTCTCCCTTGCCATCATTGATCGCTTTCCATCTTCGCCTTTAAAACTTCCAGAATAATTCTTCGATTTTCATTGCTGCAAGGCGATTCTTCACACGCCCCTAGGCCCCAAGCACGTCTTCAGTCTCTACCTCATCGCTTCCAGAGAACCTGCCGGAATTTGCCGCCGCCCACCGAAGACTCATAATCATGGGAGATTTCAACACCAGGAACACCGCCTTTGGAGATAGCGCCACCAACACTAAATGGGACGATCTACCCAACTGCCTTCTTCTTCTGGACCTCTACAGGACACTCAACCAAACTCTTACTCTCATCTCATAACTGTTCCGTAATTGATTATATTTTGATTACAGATCCACCATTGGTACTTCTGCTAGCAGCGAGCATCTCCCTTTAGTACCGTCCACCAGCGTCATGACTCCTCCACTTCCTCCCCAGAGTTTTAGGACAATTCTGGACTGGAACAACGCTCGCTGGATATCATTCGGAAGCTACTGGAAGACCGCATCTCTCCACCACTATCCAAGAGGCTATCGGTCAGTAAGAAGCGGTGTCTTTAGCTGATTTTATCCGCACCAGAGATCTCAACGCCATTGTTCGTCTTCAAATCAGTGGATTTAGGCAAAAGCGTTGAAGGATAATCCGCTCCGGCCTCTACTATTCTGAAGGGGCAAGATTCTAAAGGAAACTAAAAGGCCTCACAAGGCCATGACGCTCCTTCGGAGTTGCGTTCCACCGCAATGACGAGGTTATAGCAGACCTCCGGCAACAAATCGAGATCTTCGCCAACATCTTAGAACAGCTTCACTTGATCCTGAACGGCCCCCACTTCTCTCATGCTAGTTATCTCAAAGTTGGTCGAGTCATCGCTGGCAATCCCCATTACCTACTCCAAGTCATCCCCCCATTCCAGGCCATCCGCAATAGCAACCTTCTCCTTTCCATCGAGGAGCGCGAAGTCATCGACGCCCTGTCCTCTGGAAAGAACACCACCCCCGGGAACGATGGGTTCATCCACCGAACCGTCCGTCAACTTCCCGCTGTAGCTATCACCCTCCTTACATTGCTCTTCGATTACTGCTTCCGTTCTGGCCACTTTCCCCCGGCTTGATTCAGCTAACGTGGTATGCTACCGAAGCGCCACAAGAACCCCCACCTCCTCTAAGCTTATAATCCAATAAAAATTGTACTTTAATCGAACAGTCTAAAGTCCAGTTTGACGTTCCCATACGATGTGCTTACGGGATGCCTAAATGCTTAAAATTGAAAACAAGAGATTGCTTTTAACTCCCAATAAAATATTGTGCCTAATATGTATGTTATCTTCATAAATATTGCTATCGATAATGTTGCTATTAGACTTTTTAATATCAACCTTTGGCTTCCATAGACGAAAAGAGAAGCTTATCTATTTACTAAAATATTTCAGTAATCTAAAAACAATATTTTTCAGTAGAAAAACGTATAAATTGTAATGGTTATACCCTATCGGCTATTGTAATATTTTATTAATTTTATGTAAAATAAATGAATATCTCATATGGGTCGGATTTTTACATCCTAGCAAGTATTATTTTGATTTAGTATAAAGTATTGAAATAATAAATACTAATAAATTAACTGTAAACGCTTTGAACAATGCTCATTTAACCACTGGGACCGCTACGATACTGGATATTTTAACTAATGGAAACTAAATTCAAATACGGCTATCCAACCTCACAATTTTAAAAAACAAATTTGCTACAATAGCAGTAACTAAATACACGTCACAGAAAAGAACACTCAGATGACGCTTCTGTCGAAAGTGCACATAAAACCGACGCCACTTGGAAATCCCTAAGTTAATTTTTTTTGGGGATAAACTTTCCTGACCTTTCTGTTGCTTTTGTTATAGAAACTAGAGCTTAACTTGAACCCCTAGCAAATTCCACGATGCCTGGGCCCCCTTTCTCCGTTGGACTGCAGATAAAAGCTTCTGGTGATCTGAAAAACGACTCCTGTTGCTCGACCGTTAAAAAAAAAACGCCTCCAACTCATCCGTCGTCTACCTCTAGCTCACAGGGCTCCAATTACACTGCTCGAACCTCGTACACAATCCCGGAAAAGTCAGCTAGTACTCGATGCATAATTAAACAATTTTTGAAACCTCTGCAGAAATGCTACGGATTAACGCAACACACTGAATTGGGAAAAGGGTATTTATTCAAGTATTAGTAATTATTTATTAGGGAAGCCAAATTTAACACCACTTCACAGCTTGGCTTCCTTTCCCCAATTATTCGCTTGTTTATTGATCTTACAGTGTTTTACATTATTCCCAAGCCTGCTCTGACTACATTTTGTTGTTAAAATCAAGGCTAACATTATTTTTAATATCGTTTTTCAAATTATTATCAAGGCCAATGCTATTTTATACAATTTGCAAAATTAAACTAACACATTTTTGGAACATTTTATAAAATAATTTGATATATTTGAAATGTTATTAACTGCTATTATAATCATAAAAGCTTAAAATATATTCGTAGCAAAATAGAAACTGCTTATTATAACATTATAGCGTTGTGCTTTAAAGTTGTAATTAATACACTACCTGAATGTATTTGGGATGCATTTGTTTCTTCTTAGCAATGAAATGCCATTCTTATTTAGCTCTCCAAGTAGGTACTTAGTTGGGTTTGTATTGAATTGTTTCACGTTTGGAGGCTTATTATCAACTACTAAAAATAAATGCCATCCCGTAGTCACGTTTTACAAAAACATGCTTAAACATATTTCAGAATCTTTCCAAAACGATTTCACATAAACAAACATATTTTAAAATCAAGTAAACAAAGGCTTTAAGTTGATAGCTTCCCCGCATAAACAATTCAATTGCATTGTAAAAACTGGCTCTCTTCCTTAAAAATACCGACACGTAGCATAATACGACTAGCGACTGTTCGTAATTTGAGTGTATGCATGGGGATTTCGACCATGTCGATTAATTGGGTCGAAACTGGAAATTTGGCATGTCCTACTTAGCATCATTAGAGTCTGCACCTATAAATCGCCGCTTAATGCTCATAATGCCGTGGATCAAGCAACCTCCGGCGGCGCCCAGCTGCAGCTGATCTCCGACTTTTATACTTACCTTTAGCTTTAAAAGATTTGCAACTAGATGGTTAGAATCGGATCTACATTTTTGTAAGTTATTCAGAGGTGTTGAGAGAGGGTAGATGATTTGACATATTTCTTGTGTATCGAAGTCAGTTTAGAATCCCCTATATGCCTTTAAATTAAATATTTTGTATTTGTAATTACCTATGGCTTCGAATTCGGCCTTCTTGTGCTGACTTCATGCCAGAGATCTGAGGTCTTGTTCTTCAGCCGGTATTGACCTACCTCATTTCGGTGTAGACATTTTCGAGTAGTTCTTGAACACATTCTAGCCATCACTGTTAGTTGGCCGTATACTTTTCCATGCCACATTCATAATTCTTATAAATAATTTTAGTCTTAAATCTTCCCCAAACTTCATGGCCAACCAGCCAACCCCTTTATCATTTTCTTGTTGTAGTTCCCTTTACTGCGCATGGTATCTACCCAATACCGGCTAAAAAACAAGGACTCAGCTCTCCGGAGTGACGTCAGCACAAGAAGGCTTACCTACCTCCTTTCAGTGTAGCCCTTTTCGAGTAGTTCTTGAAAACATTCTAAAAATAGTGATTACGTTTTTTATTAGCGCCTTGTCATATTAACATCTTATTCCTATTAGTTGATCATACAGTTTTCCATGCCGCATCAATTATTCTTAGAAGCAATTTTAGTCGTAATTCTTCCCTATACTCTATGGCTCCTACGGAAATTTTTCAAGGAGTTAATAAGTTATAACTTCTATCTGAAAGTTTCGGCATGCGAAGTACCATGTACCTTAGACACCGACTGCTATCGTCATATGATCAAAGCCACACTAGAATTATGCAGAGACTTAGATGTTCCAACCCCAGCAAGGGGTGCTACACATCGTTGCAGCATGAAGCCCACTGTTTTAGATTTCCTCTGCAAATGCCATTCTGTAGACTGTTATCCTCATTTTTATTTTTACAAACCTCACCAGGATCAGAAATTGAACTAGCAACTCTTAGATCAGTAGTCAGGAGAATGTAACGGCCCATTTTTATTTGTGCGTTCCTTGCGATTCGCTCCTTGATGCAAGCCTTCATCACTAATATGAATATCACGCGCGCTCCTCTTTTCGTCGAGCGCCGTGCTACAATTTTTTTTGTTTTTCCCAAAGGCTCGCAACCATCGTTAACAGAGAAACTGGATCGAGCTTTTTGAAGTTGCTTCTTCTATTGCAAGCGCTGGGCTAGAGCGGCTGTGAACACCTGAAATTCAAGCCTCCTGAGAGATTTGAAATACCTTGATCAAGCAGGCTATGCTTGTTAGCAGAATTTTTGTTTCCTTTTAACTACCGCTGCATACGTTATAACGGCGTCGTTTGCACGTGAGGCCGATTTCCGTCTTTGGTGAGATATTTTCTAGTATTTTCTTTGTTTCGGTACTAATTAAGTGGTATTTAGGCGTTTCCTTTTTACGCAGCAGTAAGGAGCATCCCCTACCACCGTAGAAACATACTTAATTGCAATTCAGCCTGTTGATTGTTCGATAAGGGCATTTTAGCCGCTATGATTTGAGTATTTTTTTACAAAGGCCTTTGATAGTAACAGCGCACGGGAAAACGTAAAATTCGTAGTTTTATCAGACGCTAGTTCGTTTTCAACTATGGATTAGCTGGAAGCATGGTTGTTTGTATCCTGTACAGCACCCTTTGTGCAGTGTGACCTTGATCGCCCGGCTTTTCATAAATTCAAATGTAACCAGTTTAACGAGCCGGTAGAGAGCACTTTGTTTCATTAATCTAGCTGGATGTTTGCATGGCATCCACATGTTAATTATGCCATATTAATGGTGGGGTGAGCTCTTTTAATATGTTGTAATGTGTTTCGAATTTTAATAATTCAAATTATTGTTTTTGACTTTAAATTCAATTTTTTATTCATTGTATCGATGTAGAGCGTCAGGTTACCTGAGCTGTTATTATACCATTACATCGGTAATTGTTATATATATATTTTTTTTTGGTTATCTGTATTACGACCCTTTATGTACCTGCTCGTGCTTCTAAGATTTGACTGGAGTAAGAGACATCCAAGGTAGGTGGTGATTTGTTTTGGCGGCTAGATTTGTGGTTATTTTGTGTATAACGACTGGCGCCCATTTTGTATTAATCTTTATGATTTTTTTTTGTAATCTTCAGAACCGCTGCCTGGTCCTTATTCACGCCGTAATTCTGCCGAAGCCGAGCTAGCTAGGGCTGTACTCCCCCTCTTTTTAAGGTGGTACACGGATTATATTTATAAATAAATCAAATAACATGCGTCTTGCTAGGGATACTTCATGGAAACGTTTCGATTATAGACAATTTATTTTTAGGTGTAACATATTTTCCACAAATTTTCCTAGTGGTATTTTTAGATGATTCCAGACTAAACTTATGTAAAATGCTTAGATAGTCATATTCGGTAGAATTTATTGTAATTTATTTACGCTGGATTTCTTCTCTTTGTTATTGTTTACAGAAATAAAACGCACTTTTACTCTGGACTAATTTAATAAGCCACGTCCGCTCGACTGTCTGGCCCACAAACAAGTGGTGCTCGTCCCTTTTCTCCAAAACAGCCTGCACTAATTAGGGGCGAGCATGCCCATTACAAATTTTAGAATATGTCAGAAAAATATAAATGCTATACATACTCTAGTACTACAAAATAAATCATCGACTTCTATATACACATTAATCAAGCCACAATAGATATAAAAATAATATACACAAGTTAATTGAAGGAAATTACAAACGGTACAAACATACTCCCCACGTTGAAAGTAGGAACTTTCAAAACGAACTGCACAGTGGTTAGCAAAAAAAAAATCTTAAAATTAATACATAAAACAAAAAATAGAATGCCAATATATACAAATTTTTACACGGCAGTCTCATTGTCCGAGATTGGAAGCACACACACTTTATTTACCGGGCGCTTTAATTGCCTTTCGCGAGTTTTCACTGTCACCACCCGCACAATTCCGTCCTTTCCTGGATGTAACTGCACTATCTTCCCAAGGACCCACTTCATAGGAGACACATTGTCCTCCTTCAGCAGCACAACTTCGTTCCCTTTAAGATTGGGTATTTTTTGCTGCCATTTTGTTCTCTGCTGCAGCAGCGACACATATTCCTTTGCCCATCTTCCCCAGAAATGTTGAACGATTTTCTGAACTTTTTGGAAGTAGGAAAGACGGTTCTCCGGCAAGCTGGTGTAGTCCAAATCGGGCGACGAAGTTGCTGGTCGTCCAATGAGAAAGTGAGCTGGGGTGAGTGGCGATAGGTCTTCAGGATCAGAGCTTAAAGGACTCAAAGGACGGGAATTTAGGATTGCTTCTATTTGCACAAGTACAGTGTACATTTCCTCAAAAGTGAGCAAAGAATTCCCTAAAACGCGTCGTAAGTGGTGCTTTGTCGATTTCACCCCGGCTTCCCACAATCCACCAAAATGGGGAGCACGGGCAGGTATAAAATGCCAGTTAATTTCTTCACTAGCCAAGCTTTGCTTCAAATTATTTTCATTGGTTTTTAAGAATTTTGACAATTCTTCCAACTCTGATTTGGCTCCCAGAAAATTTGTCCCATTATCGCTATAAATTTGAGAGGGTTTTCCTCGCCTCGAAATGAAACGCTTTAAACATAGTAGAAAAGCATCCGTACTGAGGTCTGTTACCAATTCAAGGTGTATGGCTTTAGATGCAAAGCAAACAAATAAGCAAATATAACCCTTTAAAATTTTACATCCGCGACCTTTGCGATCTTTAATTTGCAACGGTCCTGCGTAATCAACACCAACCACCTGAAATGGGAACCCTGGAGTGACACGCGCCGCAGGTAAATCCCCCATCATTGGGAATGACGTTTTTGGATTTCTCCGAAAGCAATGTACACAATCGCGTATGGTCTTTTTTGCTAGATTTCGCCCAGAAATTGGCCAGAAAACTTCACGTACTGATGCGAGCAATAACTGACTACCGGCATGCATTAATCGCATATGTTCACGTTTAAAGATTAATTTTGTTAAATAATGCTTGGAAGAAAGAATGATTTGGTGCCTTTTCTCGAAAGCAAATGGCGAATGTCGCAAGCGTCCTCCTACCCTTAATATGCCGTCATTGTCAACAAATGGGTTTAAACTTAAAATACTTGATTTTGTATTTAAGTTTTGGCCCAAACTAAGTTGTTTAATTTCCTTCGAAAATGACTCATTCTGGGAAATTTTGACCAAAACGTGCAATGCTAAACGAGATTCCTTTACAGTAATTGGCCCAGATTGTCGTTCACGATTTCTATTCAAAGTATTAATTTTGAATCTTAAACAATACGCGATGATTCGTTCTAATCTACTTAAATTCGAAAATCTCTCAAAATTTAAGTTATTATTTTCTACGATGGCAAACGATTGTGTTTTGATGCGCACTTCTGGCAAGTCTTTATTTAGATCGTCGTCTATAAGGTTACGTGGCCAATATGATCTATCTTTCCTCAACCAAGATGGACCATTCCACCACAGATCACAATTGATGATTTGATTGGGTGTTATACCTCTAGATACAAAATCTGCAGGATTATGCTCGGTTGGCACATGGCGCCAATTTTGTATGTTGGTTAAGTCTTGAACCTCTGATACCCTGTTTGCGACAAAGGTTTTTAATGAACTAGAAGGCGCCTTCAACCAACCCAAAACTATTGTAGAATCCGTCCAAAACACTACATCATCAAACTTTGAATCCCACGACTGCAAAACCTTAGCGTAGAGTCTTGCTAGTGTAACTGCTCCACATAACTCAAGCTTAGGTAGGCTGATAACCTTTAACGGAGCCACCTTGCTCTTTGCACATAATAAACGTACATCGGATTGCCCATAGTCATTAATTGATTTAACATAGATACAGCCCCCATAAGCTCTTTCAGAAGCATCTGAAAATGCGTGCAACTCTACATACGCACACCTAGGCAATAAAACGTGACGTGGAATATGTAACTCGTTTAACTGTGGTAACTGATCTTTAAACTTTAGCCATTTATAATGAAAATCGGACGGTAGAGATTCATCCCAAGTGATACGCTCTGCCCATAAATTTTGTAACATTATTTTTGCCACAATTACACACGGTGACAATAAACCCAATGGATCAAAAATTTGAGCAGTGACCGATAATATGGAGCGCTTAGTCACCTTGTCATTTCTGATATTTATAGAATAATTTAATTCATCGGTTTGGCAAGACCATGTTAATCCCAAAGTTTTATTATTATCATTTTCACCAAATTCTAAAGTTTTTGCTAGTATTGGCGATTCACCTAAATTTTCTAACACCTCGGATTTATTTGATATCCATTTTCTTAAGTCAAAACATCCCCCTTTTAGTACATTTTTTACTCCCTTACAAATGTTAGTTAATTCCTCTATCGAATTAGCACCAGTAAGCAAATCGTCCACATAGAAGTCATGCTTAATAACGTTTGCTATTTTTGGAGACTCATATTTACAAAGTTCCGAAAGCTCCTGCAGACACCTAATGGCTAGAAAGGACGCAGACGTCGTGCCGTACGTTACAGTATTTAATTCGTACGTCTGCAATGGGTGATTCGGATCGGATCTCCACAAAATTCTTTGCAACGGTCGTTGATCGGGAGATACTAACACTTGGCGGTACATTTTAGCAATATCTGCGGATGCTACAAATAAGTGCTTTCTGAATCGCAAAACTATTGAAAGTAAGTCATCCTGTATCACCGGACCGGTCATCTGTAAATCGTTAATTGATACGCCACTGGTAGTGGCCGAGGTACCATTGAAAACCACACGTAATTTTGTTGTCGTGCTAGCTTCGCGAATCACTCCATGATGTGGCATGTAATAGCTAGGAACTTTAAAATTTTCAAATTTTACAAGCGACATATGCCCCATAGCTTCATACTCTTCCATGAACTTTACATATGAATCTCGCAGTTCCACATTTGCCTGAAGCTTGCGCTCTAATGCCAAAAATCTCTTTCGCGCGCGTTCTTTTGATTCGCCCAAAATTTCTACCGGTTCCTTAAACGGAATTGTCACTATGAAACGACCTTCGTTAGTACGCCTAGTTGAGTATTTAAAAATATTTTCGCACTCGTTTTGCCTTTGAAATGGTCGATCACTTGCCCAATTTTCCTCCAATTCCCAAAACTGAGCTAATTGCCTTTGTATTTCGGCGGTTTTTACTAAACTACAGTGCACGCTTTGCCGTTTTTGAACAATCGTCGGTCCCGAAACTATCCAACCTAGCCTAGTTTTTTGCAAAATCGGTTTATTCAAACCCAAGGAAATCTGCCCAACGGAAATTAGATTCCAAAACCGATCTGCCCCAATTAAAATATCCACCTTTCCTGGAGTAGCAAAACTAGCATCCGCTAACTTAATATTTTTTGGAATATTGAGTTCATTAATATTAAGTTCGTGATTGGGAACGTTACTCATAATATTCGGCAAAACGTAGCAAATTATTTCACCACTATATGCATTATGTTGCGCCTGCAGTTTGACTACGCATTTTTCCGCTATTTGGGAAACAGCACCTGCTATACCAGAAATCGCTATATTAGCCGATTCTACATGCAATTTTAAACGGTCACAAAGAGTTTTTGTAATAAAACTCGATTGTGAGCCACAATCCAAAAGGGCGCGTGCGGTGTGCATTTTGTTATTTGCATCTAAAACATTTACTACTGCAGTTGATAATAGTACTTGCTGATTTGGAAAACTACATGATGCCACAATCGAATTATTTTCGCTCTGCCCTGCGTTCGGAATTTTTTGTTCCACATGCAGCAGCGAATTGTGCCGCCCGTTACACCTAGCGCATCTATTCGTTTTACATCGCCAAGCGAAATGCCCTTTTTTAAAGCAATTTAAACAAACCTTTAAATCTTTAGCATGTGCCATTCTATTATCGACATCAAGCTTTATAAATTGCGCACAGTTTTGCATAAAATGATCCCCATTGCAAAAAGAACAATTGACGACATTACTAGCGAGAGATTTAACATTAGCGGTAACCTTGTGCACTCTTTTCTCAGCCCGCGAATTAGGTTCAATAGTTTCCAAGAAATCTGCCCTGTTTTGCAAGAACCGTATCAAATCACTTAATGTTAGAACGTCATTACCATTTTTGCATCTTTCCCATTCGCGTACCGTGATATTATCTAATTTAGTACAAACGATATAAATAATTAAAGTATCCCAATGCTCCGTCGGCTGTCCTAACAAGTCGAGCGATCTTAAATGCTTACTTAAATTATCTATTAATTTGCGCAGTTGATGTGACGATTCCTTTGTGATAGATTCTAAATCAAAAAGAGCCTTAATGTGATTGTGTACAAGCAAGCGTTTATTATTGTAGCGGTTGCACAAAACATCCCAAGCTACAGCATAATTTGACGCAGAAAACTCTAAACTCTGAATTACCTGTTTTGCGGAATCACAAACACTTGACCTCAAGTAATGGAATTTTTGTATTGCACTAATCGATTCATTGTCGTTTATTAGACTCTGAAAGGTGTCTCTAAACTCCAACCAATTTTCATAGCACCCGTTATACCGGGGCAGTTCAATGCTTGGGAGTTTTATTCCATTTAAAGCTTGGCTAGTGGAGGTTTGTGAAATCGCAGATGATGCAGTTGATTTTTGCTTGTAACCTAATAATAAATCCTTTGCAATGGATATTACATGATAGTATGCATTTTCAAAATCCTCTCGCTCTTCGTAATTGCTTTGCTCATCTGCATCATCCGCCATGGATTCAATTTGGCTATGAACATGATCAAATTCATCCAGGAGAGGTTCATTTTTGATCACCCTTTGTTCAAGACCAATCACCTCAGTACTAGTTAACGAATTAGCACCATTTGCACTACGATATTGCACGGTATCTATAAATTTAGAAAAATGCGTCAGCTTGGATTTGATTGTACCGCGTTTTTTAACTAAACCCTGTATTTCTGCGGGTAACGACATTTTTCACGAATTCTGCACTTGTACAAATAAACAGCAGGTATAACTGAAAAGATTTAAAAGACAAAGGAACTAGCTCACCCAAATACTCGGACTCTGACAGATCTGGCAAACAGCAAACAGATGTTGCATTGGGTCGGTCTGCAGTCCCTTCGTGCTATCGACACACAGATTCTCGCAAAGTTGCACTCGAAATCGAACTGTTGCCCGTGGATAGCACTTTGTTAATTACTTAATTAACACCTAGCTTCTCTTGTTCTATCTTGAAATCCGGCTCGAAGGACCATGTAATTTATTTACGCTGGATTTCTTCTCTTTGTTATTGTTTACAGAAATAAAACGCACTTTTACTCTGGACTAATTTAATAAGCCACGTCCGCTCGACTGTCTGGCCCACAAACAAGTGGTGCTCGTCCCTTTTCTCCAAAACAGCCTGCACTAATTAGGGGCGAGCATGCCCATTACAAATTTTAGAATATGTCAGAAAAATATAAATGCTATACATACTCTAGTACTACAAAATAAATCATCGACTTCTATATACACATTAATCAAGCCACAATAGATATAAAAATAATATACACAAGTTAATTGAAGGAAATTACAAACGGTACAAACATTTATAATAAGTCCATGTTTATGAACTTGTACCGCTTTTAGCAATTTCGTTATAAAATTCTTTCTCTTCGCACCACAACGACAATCAAACCAATCAAAATAACATTTCGTACTGCTTGCTGAATAGCACGCGCCGTAATTTATAGTGTTTATTCCAGGGATGTTTTCGTTGTTGGCCACCGATAATTACGGAGCGCAACATGATTGTTTACTCGCCTGGATAGCATTTACTTGTAGTGTGTTTGCGATATCTTCGGCCGGACAAGGTTGCTGATAAATAAACACCGTCTGTGTAGGCATTTCGAAAGCACGTGCACCGTGATCTTTGTTGATCAACATTCTAGAATGCATGCACCTAACGGATTAAAATAATAAACAGTCTGGCTGGCGACATTTGTATTCCCAACGGGAAGTAGTGGCTGGAATCGATTAAAAATGGCGGATCAGCTGAAACCTCAGGCTCACCTTTGTTTACAACTTTTTCCTCGTTAGGTTTAGTGTTCATGTGACGCTGTTGTTTAAATATCCAATAACCAAATACCAGTTTAACTTCATCAACGATTGGTTAGATATTAGATAAAAATTTAAATAATCGAAAATTTAGTTATGATTTTAAAATTATTTCATTCAAAAAAATCAATGATTTTACGAAAAAAATAAATTTGCTATATTTATTTTTTAACGAGGAAACTGTCCTCCATTGATTAAATGATATTTTGCTCTTGCTCGGCTAGGAGTCAATTATATTCTCGTCCCGAAATAACACTTGAATTACTGTTTGTAGCCTTACAAATATACCACAGATTGCAATGGTGTGTAAACTTATGTATTTCAAGGGCTAGTGTTGGCAATTTCTCCTTTCCTCTTAAACATATTTCTTAATAAAGTCGGATATGTGGCATGAAGGCTATTGAGTTGAGTCCTATTAAAAAATTGCATTTTAATTGCAACTGATTTACAATTTCTTCAATTGGCCACAAGTACCTTGTGTACGAAAAAAAGGCAACAACATATTTTCTTTCGATAATAACTGACCGCCTAGTTGATATAAGCCGCATCAGTCAAGCTTTCTTTATCAGTTTTTTGCGAGTTTTGATCGCTGCTCTTATACGATGTTAGAAAATAGTTTTAGAATATGTAGATCATAAATTCATTGAAGAATTTACGAAATTATTTTACTGTATTTTAGGGGGTAAGGCCGTTCCCACGAAGGGGAGAGACAACATCCGCAGATCTGTAAAGGAATCGGTTTATTAACTGTAACGCAAAAGCTCTTAACAGTCTTAACTAAGATAACATTGAAAAAATACAACCGTGATAAAAGCGAGAAAGAAGCAACAAGAAATTTGCTCTAATCGTTCAAGTCATCTACGTACCTTCAAATAGTCGAAAAGCGAATGAATTCTCCACTCCTATTTTATAGGCTTTGTAAAAGTTTTTGATCGATTACTGTTAATGTCTTGAGGATTTCCTTTTATTATGCCGCTGCTTAGGAGAAAACTTAACCTTGGGTGATGACTAGTTTTCACTTACTGCTGTGTATCAAATGTTTGGGTTATTGTCTTTAAGGCTACCCTCACAAAGCCCTGATATAATAGATTCTAGGTAGCTTTTCAAGCAGTCTCTTGTAATAAGTTATGAAGTATAGTCATGATCTTTTTTAATAAACTTCTAATAAATGTTAAGTCAACCCGAGTATTTTATTTCTAAAACCTTAACAGGTACGGCTACCACCTAATATCAGTGCTGAAGGAAACAAGAATAGCAATAGATATCCTACAACTCCTACACGATATTAATTATTAATTCATACACAGCAACAAAAAATGAGAACAGCCAACGAATCAACAAAAGAAATACAGTGCACAGCAGGACGTAGACAGGGTCATTCTCTAGGACCAGTAGCTGTTTATCAAATTTAAAGCCAAAATCAAACCATCGTAACTACATGCACATTTGTGGGGCGGCTAGCTAACAGTGAAGACGGCGTGCGATTCTTTACAAAATGTTAAATTTGTTCATGAATACAAAAGAGACGCCAATAAGTCTTTATACGACAAATCTGCTCGATAGAGCAGGTCATAACTCAGTTTGTAGTAACAAAAATTACACATAATCAATGTAAACTGTATAATGATAACAAATATGTCACGTGGATACAAACGTTAAGTGCACAGGGTGCACATAATAAACATAAATTCTAAAACTATAAGAGTCAAATGTATAAATACAATAATAATTACGTCCAATGAAAAAACTACCTAGATTATTTAAAGTAAATGATCTTTAAGCAAGTTAAACTTCGATGAGACCTTCAGGGAAACTCATCGAAGGTGCTGTAGCAATGACACAGAGGAAGATACAATGTAACGAAAACTAATCGATGCCGCTGGCAAGTCGGCACAGCAATTAATTTCAATGTAATTAGGTAGTGGTTCAATTTATATTGCACGGGAAATCTGAAGGATTCAACCCGAGCCGTAGTAGCACTTCGCCTTACAATCTGCCAAGTTAAGAGTTAATAAAGATAAAAACTTAAACGGTTGCTCCCTCGGTAAGATATCCCCCGAGTTTAATCTTAGTCCTTGGCGACAGCAAACAGCCCAACGCCGGGATCTGGGTCAAGGACTCCTTATCAACTGGGAAACGCATGCTTCCAAAGGGTTATGACACCGGTAAAACCTAACATCACATGTACAATAAAGAGGACTTGAAGATACGGAAACATTCATAGCCGGGTCAAAACATCTTGCTACAGGAACATAACCGGTAAAAACAGGATCAAAAACAGTTTTAAAAAACCCAAAACGTTAAACCAATTCGGCTCAAGTAACCCCATTCAACTTACCCTTCTAGTCGGGTTGAACAGAAGATATTTAAGCTCTGAGAGAATCAGAGCAAAATCCCTAGCGTGTTTGAAAACAAGCAAGCGGACTTGCCGCGACAAAAACGACAAAATTAGAACGATGGCGCGGGCCATTCAAAAATTATGCCAAATGGCCGTGTTTGGTCGCACACGTCGCACACCAGTAACTACGACACTGACACTACCGGAAAATACTAGTGATATAAACAGATTATTTTCTAATTGACTTTAAGACAAAGCAAACAGTAAAAAATATTTTTAAAATCTCGATTCAAACTAATAGCAAAATCGCAGAAGCTATACGGGGCGATTCAAAAGTAGGTATAGTCATTAAACTAAGTGGGTGTATACTGACCCCAGTAGAAATAGTTTACTGACCCAGTAGAAATACATCGCATTAAAAATTAATTGCTTATGAAAAATCGCACTAGGTTCTGGTGCAAACTTTTGGGAAGCACTGCTAAATCAGAGGATGGTACATTAACCTAATGCACCAGTTGTGATTAAAATACCCAAACAACTTTTTCAGCTTCTGAATTTTATTAAAATTCGGTCAATTGCAACTACATGTGATAACTACGTTGATAGAAGTTTATTCCAGTGACCGTCAACTAGTTTAAGCAAGTTTGTAAAGCAGGGTCATTTAAATAGGATCTGCGCAAGAAATTCGACGCAGGATACAGTTGGGCAGAACGGCGATGACTCAACTTAACAAAATATGGAAAGATACAAATATCACGAACACACGAAAATCCGACTCGTTAACTCGCTGGTATTTTCCATATTTCTTTATGCCGCCGAGACATGGGTTGTCAAAGAAGCAGACCGCCGTCGAATTGACGCGTTTGAAATGTGGTTCTGGAGACGTATGTTGAGAATTTCATGGACAGCTCACCCTACAAACGTCTCCGTTCTTGAAGAAATTCGACCACGACAAAGACTCTCGTGTACCGTTTACAGTCGCATTCTGTCCTTCTTTCGACATATCCACGCAGCGAACACAATGTCTACAGGCTGGTAGTTCTAGGTAAACCAGATGGAAAAAGAAGACGTGGACGATCACCAAAACGTTGGATAGACTTAACAAGAGATCTTCTCCACACTAGTTTGAGTGAAGCCGCCCATATGGCTTCCAGTAGACAAAGATGGCGAAACACGGTAAAAAGAGCCATCAGTAATATTCAAAATTAATAATGGGTCACAACACATCTGTCAAGATGTTATGAATAAGAAGAAGATGTCGTTTATTATATGTTTCGTTTCGTCTTTTATTATATGGTTGTTTAGTAAATGTGGTGTTTTATTTGTTGTTTGACTAAGTGTTTTAAGAGCAAGAAGCCTATAAGTAAATGTTTTTATTTGTTCCTCACTTGTAAACATCAATTTATCAAGTCACTGTATTCACCTTGAAAATGTTTCTTAACTGGCTAGCGTTTACAAGCGTGCTCATAGATAAATGATAGCGTGCAAAGCCAGAGTTGTCTTCCTTAGTATGTGTCATATTGATGAATTTAGTTGCTTGTCAGTTTGACATTTTGAATAATTGTAAATTTCTAGTTATTTACAAGTGAGAAACAAATAAAATATTCAACAAAACACACCAGTTAATCATTTTTACTGGCTCAAGGATATGACAGGCTCGCTAACGGCTCGCCAGTCATCCCAATCCTATCGCCAGTAAAAACTGTTTTACCTGGCTTGTAATGTTAAATACTATATTTTTCTGTATGATTATTATTAATTTTTGACGTATAGTTTATTATGCAAAGTATTTCTGTTGATGTCCTCTAACTACTCTTAAATGTAATGACCATACTTCTATCGTCCTGTATAAATATCCACTGAGTCTTTCTTTATTTTTATTTGTGACGATTAATTTAAACATTTAAAAAAGTGATATTGAATGTTCACTGAAAACGTTTATAAAATATCGAAAGCTACATGTTACTACGTAAATCTTCAATATTCCAACAATAATATGTTATAGTTTCAGCAATGTTAAAGTTATTGTTATTTTTACAGCATTGAATAAAATATTACATTGTAGCTGGCTAATTCTAAAATATATATTATGCGCCATTGTGGCTGAATGGAAACCAAATGCTATAAAAACTAAAATATCGGTTTTTATCTATGTAATATATCTTATTATTGCTAATCGCTTGTGTGGAAAATATCTTTTTTAGATGTATCTTGCAGCCCCTTGCTTTTAATAACCTCCCTAAAGCATCTAAGAGACCTGTTTTTTATAAAAAGTAAACTTTATCTGAAGTAATAAATTGGAATTTAATTTTGAACGGTGATAATGCGTTGCATTTTTCATAAAAATTGTTATATAAACATTGTCATGTAATTCAACCCAGATGCCGACCGTTTTCCGTCTCAAATGATTAATGGGTTGTTGTACAAGAAGTATCACATACTTCTAGCTGATCTTAATCACATATGCAACATAACTCATAATGAACGTCTCAGATTAGCCAGATGTTTCGAGATTTTAATACTGAAAGCTTCTAAATATTCCATCTAGTATTTTTCATAAACGTGGAGAGTAATTGTGAGCTCAAACAACCTGTAATTCAAAGCAACTCCTCTTGAAACGTAATTTAATTTTGTCTCAATCTAATATATTAAGAGATAGTTACAGACTAAATATAATATTGTTGTTGTTTGAAACTTTATGAAATAAGTAATTAGTCCAAGAGGAATGGTAAAATGTCTATAAAAATTTTATTAGAAACTCGTATGCTGACCTAATCTGCATACGAGGCTAACTTTTAAAATTATTAATTAAATTCCATGGTTGACACGTTGAATCACCGTGCTCTTTTTGCATTACTTCTGAACAAGACTTCTGTGAAAGTGGGGGAAACGTTGAGTTCTTCTATCTCGACAGTGACACGGTCCAATCCTGGAAGAATGAATTTACTTTCTACGGGTATAGTGGACGTTAAAACATAAAAAATTGGATATAAACTTTTTCTCTTAACTCCCTCCCCGCTAACTTACACCCTCCTAAAGAGGGTGATTATGTTAGAAGTTTCTTACAGACGATAATCAGATTATTCAATAGTAACGGGTGTTCATTCGAATTTGTAGTCATAGCGTATTCTACACGCGCATTGCTAACTGTCATGTCATGATACTGTCATAACACGTAAGTGATTTTTGTAAATATGAGGTTATATGTCCAACCGCCGGGCTCCATAGCTCAGTGCTGAAGTATTGTGGCTACTGATGTAAGGGTCGAGAGTTCGATCCCGATCCCGGTGAGATTTAAAAATTAAAAAAAGCGGGTCAAAGCCTCTACAGAGTGCCATCATTCAGAAGTGATGTAAAGCCGTGAGTCCCATGTTACTACGATGTGTAGCATGTACAAGATCCCTTGCTAGGGTTGGAACTAAGGTCCCTGGTACCCCGCATGCCTAGACCTTCTCTATGGGGTTGGCAAAAACGGCATATGAAGGCCTACTTTCTTGACGTCAGTTTCCCCACAACTAATACTACTACTACTACTACTAAAACTACTACTACTATGTGTCCAACTATATGATGTAATACACGACATGACTCCATCAATTCAAATTTAACTAGACCATAAATTCGAATTTTACGTTACAAGATCGGTAAGTACCGTAGAACAAGCCGAGAAAAAGTTAGAAATCCGAAGTCCAAATGTGCTATATTTTGAGGTATGTTCCAATAAAGCACTTAACGATCTAGTGTTGTATAACATTTTTTGCAGTATCAACTTTATAAAAACAAAAATACCATTGAGACTACAAACATTGTTTGCCTAAATAAAGTGCGTGATTGTTGTCTCTACAGTGAACAAATACAGAATAATTGTTGACAATCTGAAGGACAAAAGCAAAAAATATAATTGATTAGAGACCTTAACTATAGAGTCGGCAATAAAAAAATTACAAAGTAGTGGACGTTTTGCAGAAGAAAAGCTAGAACAGAAGAAGACCGAAATAGGCAAAAAATAACTAATAAAAAGAATACAGTCTTCAAGCATAAGAATAAAGCATTATGCTATATATAAAACCGAAATATCATTCGAATTATTCTATGGTCATAGAAAAACGTATCGTCGTCGTCAGCTTTCTTGGAAAAATTATCGCTACAGGGTCATCGGACTTTTTTCTTTTTATTTAATTTATTTAATTTATTTATTTAATTTAATTTAATTCGCACTCAGCCAACAGCCGTTAGGCCAATTATAGGCGTCGCTGTGCAGTTATGAGGACTTCCAACCCCACTAACGACTATCATGATGTTGTATGACCGCCGGGACCAACTTTTTTCCGTGATAGCCGTACCACGAGGCGCCGAGAAGTGCAGCCGTGGAACTCCCATCCAAGTTCTGACCAGAGACAGTGTTGCTTAACTCTGCTGATCGAACGTGGACGCTTGTTCAAGCTACACCACTCGGAACCCTTTGAAGAAGTGTAAGGATTAAGACGTAACGGTTGCCAAAGATTTGTGTGGCCGTTACAGGTTTGAACCCTGAATTTTTGTTTAGAACCACAGGCTATATCACCGAGTCACTTCTGAAACAAGGGGGAGAATATGCAAAATGGAAAAACTAGTGAAGCAAAGAGTTAAAGAAGAGAAGAATGAACAATGAAACAGCATCTGTCTACATACTGGTAATAGGATTGGATATGGAAAGCTACTGTAGCGTGCCGTAAAATAAATGGAATAAAAAGTAGCAACGAAGGAAGCATGTACCGCAAGAATTACGGAAGATCTGTAAGATTAGCATCTGCACAAAACTGAATTTAGACATAAATTTATATGCCGCTAAATACTCCACAATCGGCGCTTAGATCTCCCGTGCGTGCGGATTGAAGATAAACCAAGCGGCCCAGCAATGAGCGATAACGCGCACATCAGACTTTCACGCAATTTTTCCGGTGAACCTTGCTAACGCTCGGTTTTTTATAAAGTAAAAGTTAATTATATCGCGGCGCTTCAGGGGGGGGGGGCAAAAGGTAGTCCCAAAGACCGTCTAGCACCAGTAGCACTCAATTTACCTCAGAGGAGCACCTCAATCAGAGTTTTTCGTCAAACAATTTAAAAATAATGAACACAGTTTTCGTAGGAAAGATAAATATATACACCTGGAATGTGGAACCAAAAGGTTCCTATAGATATATGCACGGAAGTGCGTTTTAAGGGAGTTACAGCCCCGAAAAGTGTAATAAAGAAACACGGATTTTATTTAATTAAAGTAATACAGATTGTTACTTGTAATTTATCATTTAGATGCAGTCAAGGACTATTACGTATAATTTTTCGTTTAAATACATACAGATGCAGTTTAGAGGTTTCGAGTGACCTGCAGTTTCTAGGTGTGTATTTGGTCGCATACTCATTTTTACATTTTTGCATGATTTGGAAAACCTTGAATTTTAGGGGATTATAATAGTTTTCAAAATAGATTGATAGTACGATTTCCGGCGGCCATTTTATGCCTCTGATTTCTGGTGTAATTGTTTGTGGGTAAGGTAGCTCGGTTTTCCTGGAATTTTGCTTCATGCAGATCTGCGATTCCAGAACTATGATGTAAATCGTCGTTCACCCGCAAGAAATTCTGTGTGATATTGCTAGAATGAAGCCAGTTATATTGGAATAATTATTTATTTCTACAATATTACTCACCTGAGGCCACCCACTAGCTCTGGTATGTTATTTATAGTTCCGTGTGATCAGCGAATTCGAATATCGTGTAATTTTAGGTCTCCTCGTATTCCTCCTCGTATTCCTTTTTCGTCTCATTCGTACGAAATTCTGCATGTGCTCCCCCTGTGGCATTAATCTGGCTTGCCAAAGCACCTGGAGGACCACCGCCACGCAGTTCTGAGCACCCTTAACTCATGTGGTAGCCTTCGAATACACGACTTTTCCTCAGTGTGACAGCACTTCGAAACTTCAACACAAGGTTTCTCCCCAGTGCAATACTTGGAAAAAAGCCTGTCGCTCAAGAGGTTATACATTCGTGGACAGCATCTCCGTGTTATAGCTGCTCTGTATAGCCGCTCTGTCAATGCCGCTGTAGGTTTGTGATGCATTACCAGGTATCTGCTAGCGTTTTAGTCACCTCATCGTTCAAACTAAAAATGTCTTATGAAAGCTTTTGCGTTGTGCCTACATTTTACGATGGGGATATTCCTAACCGATTGTGCCGAGAAATTAAGAAATGCAGTGTAACTGCGATGTTCACCTCGTGCAATCATGTATATGGAATAGATTATTTTCAATTTATCTATTTAATATTTCGTCGATTGGTTAACCTGCCTGTTAGCCGTTTAGTCTCGTTCAAGCGTTACTCAACCTTTTATAAATTTAATTCTTTTGCGAGGATTTACTGGGAGATTAAATATTGAAATTAACTCCTTATTAGCGCTGAAAATACACAGTTTTAAGTGTAAAAAACCCCTATGCGAAATGATACCATTCGAATAGATCGCGGCTAGATAAATTAATTGATCGTTGAAGCGATTTGATGAGAACTCCCGTTTATCGTTATCGCAGTACTTGAATTTTTAAATCACTATATCCTTATAGTTGAGATACATGTTCTCAAAGTTTTATTGCGGGGCTTTGTTAAACACCTATAGAAGTATTAAGAAAAAATGGTCACATGGTCCAGATCATACTCGTTTGGTCGCCATATTTAAAAATGGCCGCCATATTGCATGATTTTTTGTTTAAGTATATCTCGGTACTCAGTGGTCCGATTTTAATTTTTTTAAACTCATATTACTCCCTTTTTTAAGGTAAAAAATCTTGTAATTATAAATTTTGTTGTAAACCTCGTAGTTTCTGAAGTATAGCGAGGTTTTGAAAAAAAGGGAACAATGGCATTTTCAGGTAAAAGTAAGAAAGTGGAATGAAAGAACTAAAACTGTGTTTTTTTCAAGTGCAAAAATATGTATGTACCAAGTACATATACGTCAAAGTGGGTAATAGTGATAGAGATCTATAACATAGTCCAAAAAATTAAAACGAATATTGTGAATATTTCAAAGATAAACACTTCAACAGAATTATTTATGAGGGTTTTTGCATTAGTCCAAAACACTGATTTTACATTTACTAAGGTCACAGCACATTACTTTCAATCTTCAACAGGGACATACAGTTTCTCTGAAGCATCTCTGGCAATTACAAGGATTAGGAAAATCTTCAGGGGCCGTTGGATCATCTTTCACGTGTGGAGTTAAAATACCGTCTATCTCTATGAAACCGTAGTTCAACGGATGGAGTTTCTCAGACGCTCCTGAATCATGAATCCATTTGTGACATTGCAAGTAGCTTCTTTTTATGTGAAGACGGATAGATCTTGAGGTAGGGGCCAAATCTTGAAAGTTTCGGAATTTTTTGTGATGGAACTGATGGTAACGTAATTTATCCATTGTACCTAAGCTTGAGGCTAGTGCACGGACCAAAAACGCTTCTGCTTTTTTTCCATGTTCTCATTCAGTGCCTCCTTGCCAAAATCTAATAACAGGTCTGCCGCGCATGATTCTGCTGCTTTCAAAGCTGCCAACTTCGTACCGACTTTACTTATAGTGTCGCAGACGGTTAGAGAATGAATAGCTGGTAAAGCTGTTAAAACAGTAAACGGTACTCTGCCTTCAATAGCAAAGGAGTAACGTGGAATGTACCGCGATGTTTTCCCACTCCAAAGGCAATCCAAAAGCTTTTTACGTCCTAAACTTTTCCACTTCTGTTGGTAGTGATAGAGTGCACTAACAAAAACATCGGTATCAGTAGAACAACTAACCACTTTGCTTACTTTTGAAGTAAGGGTCATGTGAGAAATATGGGTTAGGATCCTGTCATCTGCTTCTTTCTGATCAGATTTCAATGTAAGGTCTTCTTCAATTATCCCATTCTTTATAGTAAAGCGTCTTGGCTGACCTTCTTTTACTACTCCACCAAGATAAATGAAAAAAGAGGTGTTAACGGAAGCTTTTTTCCGGAATATCCAATCAACAAAGTCTGATTGTAACAATTCCTTGTCTTTGAACGAGGCCCAGTAAGCGTCAGTATCCACGGGAAGCGGTGCGCTGTCATTTGGTGCTCCATATTCTATAGGTTGTTTCCTTGATCGCTTGGATCTCTCAAACCTTTTTTCACTGTTTTCCTTATAAACGTCGAAAACAATGTCGACCCGCTCGCTTTTGTAAGAAGCTTGACTGATAGCTTTCCAAACGATTTCTGCAAACTCTTCATATTGTTACGATCCTGAGGGCCGAGGGATGGATGAGTCAGCAGCCTTGGCGATTAATACGCGAGCGTTCCAAAGCTTCTCGAGGCGGCTGCAGAAATATGAGTCACAGCGGTCGAATGCTCGGGAAGCGCCCTAGAACCAGGTGTACTGAATGACTCACGCTCGCTTACGAGAACAACACCTGCGAATGCCGGAGTGCATTCGCGAGGATTCTGGAATCTCCCCAGTGAAATATAAATGCGCGGCCTTCAGACCTGTAGTGCAGTTCGAATTCAACATCAGAGCGGCGAGCTCCCAGATAAATAAAACGCGTGAAATAAATAAATCCGTATGCAGTAGAAATACATCGTTAGTGTTTAAGAGTGATATAAATAAATAATAATAGTTGTTAGAAATAGTGCCGTAGTTTAAAAGTAATTTGTAATCTGCTTGATAGTTCGTTAGTGCTTGTAAATAACAATAATCGTAATAATTAATCCAATAGTGTAAATAAATATTTGAACCCATGTTTGTCGTATAATTTTAAATAGCCCGAACGTTAAGAACGTAACAATATGTAGTTAGATTTAAAGATTTAGTTGGCACCTTCCTTGCAAATGCCATAAAGTCTATAACTGTTGCTTTGCCAGGAGACTGAAGAGTTTCAGAATTTGGCGGTGTTTGTAACTTTAATTCTAGTTCATGCACCAGCTGCGATTTATCCGGTTTGGTCAAATATCCATTTCTCGTCAGAAACAAGGATGTAGAAGTTAATTCATAAGACAAAAGCTAATTTATACTATGTCCACGGCACCGTGCAATGTCAATTAACCGCAGAGCATGGACAGTTTCTTTCCCCACGTTCACTTCAAGAGAATCGATTGTTTTTTATTTTTTTTAAATCTCTTGATAGGCTGCATAAGACTGAGAGAATGTTCTTCAAACCTTTCAATCCTGAACTGAGTATGGGCTTTTTCGCCAATTTTTAGGCAGTTTAAAAAATCAGTGCTTGTTCCACGATTTATCTTTTGTTTATGTAATTACACTAAAAACGCCATGAGTATTGTCTAAATTCCTTCGCGAGCTGAAAATTCAAAAACCTTAGTGTATCTCAATACCTATTGGATTTACCTAAAACATTGTAATTACAAGATTTGCTTATCTTCAAAAAAGGAGTAAGATGAGCTTTAAAAAATTAAAATCGGACTACTAGGTATGGAGATATACTTAAACAAAAGATCAAGCAATATGGCGGCCATTTTTAAATATGGCGACCAAACCACCATGATCTGGACCATGTGACCATTTTTTTTAATACACCAATAGGTGTTTAACAAAACCCCGCAATAAAACTTAGAGCACATAAAACTGCACACGTGACATGGGCTAGCGCCTAGACTATACATTATATAAGTAAAACAAAAATTAAATCTACTATTCCAATTAGAAACAAATATTCTATCACAGATTTGTGTTACCTTTTTATGTATGGTGCAGAGTTTGTATGTGTACATACTGTAAATAAATAATTAGGTTATTTCAAGTTATGGTGTTTTCTGTCTATTATTATTTTTATGAGACAGCTAAGTGGTTTAGGAGCTTACACGGACACTTGTAGGTTTTCTGGTTTAGACCGTCTTGAACCAGTGGCGCTTCCGAACAACCCCCCTCCCCCATTCCTGCTCAGGAACAAGCTGGCGAAAATTTGCTACACTACGAGACAATTCCTGAACCGCCGTGTTGTGAATTATATATTATTTTCTTTTTCTTTTGTTTACGAAAAAATTCCCCGTGTAGCAAATAACTAGATGAAGAAAATTTGGTTTAATTTTCCA
>OW679196.1:149882712-150063268 GCA_940337035.1 Agriotes lineatus | reverse complement strand
CTGTGACTTCTATTTTGCAGGTAATCTAAGATCTCCCTCATCCATCTCTACTTTTTACCACCATCAAATAGAAATTAAAGAGAGAAATTTTACAGCAAAAAGGGTAAAGTGTACCCACCTGTTTACAGCCCTATATCTAACATTAATATTATTTGCATTTACAAATATAATATAAGCAACTGACAAATTCTAGAATCACAAAATAGGCTGTGACTTCTATTTTTGCAGGTAATCTAAGATCTCCCTCATCCATCTCTACCTTTCACCACCATCAAATAGAAATGAAAGAGAGAAATTTTACAGCAAAAAGGTTAAAGTGTACCCACCTGTTTACAGCCCTATATCTAACATTAATATTATTTGCATTTACAAATATAATATAAGCAACTGACAAATTCTAGAATCACAAAATAGGCTGTGACTTCTATTTTTGCAGGTAATCTAAGATCTCCCTCATCCATCTCTACTTTTTACCACCATCAAATAGAAATTCAAGAGAGAAATTTTACAGCAAAAAGGGTAAAGTGTACCCACCTGTTTACAGCCCTATATCTAACATTAATATTATTTGCATTTACAAATATAATATATGCAACTGACAAATTCTAGAATCACAAAATAGGCTGTGACTTCTATTTTTGCAGGTAATCTAAGATCTCCCTCATCCATCTCTACTTTTTACCACCATCAAATAGAAATTAAAGAGAGAAATTTTACAGCAAAAAGGGTAAAGTGTACCCACCTGTTTACAGCCCTATATCTAACATTAATATTATTTGCATTTACAAATATAATATATGCAACTGACAAATTCCAGAATCACAAAATAGGCTGTGACATCTATTTTTGCAGGTAATCTAAAATCTCCCTCATCCATCTCTACTTTTTACCACCATCAAATAGAAATTAAAGAGAGAAATTTTACAGCAAAAAGGGTAAAGTGTACCCACCTGTTTACAGCCCTATATCTAACATTAATATTATTTGCATTTACAAATATAATATAAGCAACTGACAAATTCTAGAATCACAAAATAGGCTGTGACTTCTATTTTGCAGGTAATCTAAGATCTCCCTCATCCATCTCTACTTTTTACCACCATCAAATAGAAATTAAAGAGAGAAATTTTACAGCAAAAAGGGTAAAGTGTACCCACCTGTTTACAGCCCTATATCTAACATTAATATTATTTGCATTTACAAATATAATATAAGCAACTGACAAATTCTAGAATCACAAAATAGGCTGTGACTTCTATTTTGCAGGTAATCTAAGATCTCCCTCATCCATCTCTACTTTTTACCACCATCAAATAGAAATTAAAGAGAGAAATTTTACAGCAAAAAGGGTAAAGTGTACCCACCTGTTTACAGCCCTATATCTAACATTAATATTATTTGCATTTACAAATATAATATATGCAACTGACAAATTCTAGAATCACAAAATAGGCTGTGACTTCTATTTTTGCAGGTAATCTAAGATCTCCCTCATCCATCTCTACTTTTTACCACCATCAAATAGAAATTAAAGAGAGAAATTTTACAGCAAAAAGGGTAAAGTGTACCCACCTGTTTACAGCCCTATATCTAACATTAATATTATTTGCATTTACAAATATAATATATGCAACTGACAAATTCTAGAATCACAAAATAGGCTGTGACTTCTATTTTTGCAGGTAATCTAAGATCTCCCTCATCCATCTCTACTTTTTACCACCATCAAATAGAAATTAAAGAGAGAAATTTTACAGCAAAAAGGGTAAAGTGTACCCACCTGTTTACAGCCCTATATCTAACATTAATATTATTTGCATTTACAAATATAATATAAGCAACTGACAAATTCTAGAATCACAAAATAGGCTGTGACTTCTATTTTGCAGGTAATCTAAGATCTCCCTCATCCATCTCTACTTTTTACCACCATCAAATAGAAATTAAAGAGAGAAATTTTACAGCAAAAAGGGTAAAGTGTACCCACCTGTTTACAGCCCTATATCTAACATTAATATTATTTGCATTTACAAATATAATATAAGCAACTGACAAATTCTAGAATCACAAAATACGCTGTGACTTCTATTTTGCAGGTAATCTAAGATCTCCCTCATCCATCTCTACTTTTTACCACCATCAAATAGAAATTAAAGAGAGAAATTTTACAGCAAAAAGGGTAAAGTGTACCCACCTGTTTACAGCCCTATATCTAACATTAATATTATTTGCATTTACAAATATAATATAAGCAACTGACAAATTCTAGAAACACAAAATAGGCTGTGACTTCTATTTTGCAGGTAATCTAAGATCTCCCTCATCCATCTCTACTTTTTACCACCATCAAATAGAAATTAAAGAGAGAAATTTTACAGCAAAAAGGGTAAAGTGTACCCACCTGTTTACAGCCCTATATCTAACATTAATATTATTTGCATTTACAAATATAATATAAGCAACTGACAAATTCTAGAATCACAAAATAGGCTGTGACTTCTATTTTGCAGGTAATCTAAGATCTCCCTCATCCATCTCTACTTTTTACCACCATCAAATAGAAATTAAAGAGAGAAATTTTACAGCAAAAAGGGTAAAGTGTACCCACCTGTTTACAGCCCTATATCTAACATTAATATTATTTGCATTTACAAATATAATATATGCAACTGACAAATTCTAGAATCACAAAATAGGCTGTGACTTCTATTTTTGCAGGTAATCTAAGATCTCCCTCATCCATCTCTACTTTTTACCACCATCAAATAGAAATTAAAGAGAGAAATTTTACAGCAAAAAGGGTAAAGTGTACCCACCTGTTTACAGCCCTATATCTAACATTAATATTATTTGCACTGACAAATTCTAGAATCACAAAATAGGCTGTGACTTCTATTTTTGCAGGTAATCTAAGATCTCCCTCATCCATCTCTACTTTTTACCACCATCAAATAGAAATTAAAGAGAGAAATTTTACAGCAAAAAGGGTAAAGTGTACCCACCTGTTTACAGCCCTATATCTAACATTAATATTATTTGCATTTACAAATATAATATATGCAACTGACAAATTCCAGAATCACAAAATAGGCTGTGACATCTATTTTTGCAGGTAATCTAAAATCTCCCTCATCCATCTCTACTTTTTACCACCATCAAATAGAAATTAAAGAGAGAAATTTTACAGCAAAAAGGGTAAAGTGTACCCACCTGTTTACAGCCCTATATCTAACATTAATATTATTTGCATTTACAAATATAATATAAGCAACTGACAAATTCTAGAATCACAAAATAGGCTGTGACTTCTATTTTGCAGGTAATCTAAGATCTCCCTCATCCATCTCTACTTTTTACCACCATCAAATAGAAATTAAAGAGAGAAATTTTACAGCAAAAAGGTTAAAGTGTACCCACCTGTTTACAGCCCTATATTCTAACATTAATATTATTTCCATTTACAAATATAATATAAGCAACTGACAAATTCTAGAATCACAAAATAGGCTGTGACTTCTATTTTTGCAGGTAATCTAAGATCTCCCTCATCCATCTCTACTTTTTACCACCATCAAATAGAAATTAAAGAGAGAAATTTTACAGCAAAAAGGGTAAAGTGTACCCACCTGTTTACAGCCCTATATCTAACATTAATATTATTTGCATTTACAAATATAATATATGCAACTGACAAATTCTAGAATCACAAAATAGGCTGTGACTTCTATTTTTGCAGGTAATCTAAGATCTCCCTCATCCATCTCTACTTTTTACCACCATCAAATAGAAATTAAAGAGAGAAATTTTACAGCAAAAAGGGTAAAGTGTACCCACCTGTTTACAGCCCTATATCTAACATTAATATTATTTGCATTACAAATATAATATATGCAACTGACAAATTCCAGAATCACAAAATAGGCTGTGACTTCTATTTTTGCAGGTAATCTAAAATCTCCCTCATCCATCTCTACTTTTTACCACCATCAAATAGAAATTAAAGAGAGAAATTTTACAGCAAAAAGGGTAAAGTGTACCCACCTGTTTACAGCCCTATATCTAACATTAATATTATTTGCATTTACAAATATAATATAAGCAACTGACAAATTCTAGAATCACAAAATAGGCTGTGACTTCTATTTTGCAGGTAATCTAAGATCTCCCTCATCCATCTCTACTTTTTACCACCATCAAATAGAAATTAAAGAGAGACATTTTACAGCAAAAAGGGTAAAGTGTACCCACCTGTTTACAGCCCTATATCTAACATTAATATTATTTGCATTTACAAATATAATATAAGCAACTGACAAATTCTAGAATCACAAAATAGGCTGTGACTTCTATTTTGCAGGTAATCTAAGATCTCCCTCATCCATCTCTACTTTTTACCACCATCAAATAGAAATTAAAGAGAGAAATTTTACAGCAAAAAGGGTAAAGTGTACCCACCTGTTTACAGCCCTATATCTAACATTAATATTATTTGCATTTACAAATATAATATAAGCAACTGACAAATTCTAGAATCACAAAATAGGCTGTGACTTCTATTTTTGCAGGTAATCTAAGATCTCCCTCATCCATCTCTACTTTTTACCACCATCAAATAGAAATTAAAGAGAGAAATTTTACAGCAAAAAGGGTAAAGTGTACCCACCTGTTTACAGCCCTATATCTAACATTAATATTATTTGCATTTACAAATATAATATAAGCAACTGACAAATTCTAGAATCACAAAATAGGCTGTGACTTCTATTTTTGCAGGTAATCTAAGATCTCCCTCATCCATCTCTACTTTTACCACCATCAAATAGAAATTAAAGAGAGAAATTTACAGCAAAAAGGGTAAAGTGTACCCACCTGTTTACAGCCCTATATCTAACATTAATATTATTTGCATTTACAAATATAATATAAGCAACTGACAAATTCTAGAATCACAAAATAGGCTGTGACTTCTATTTTGCAGGTAATCTAAGATCTCCCTCATCCATCTCTACTTTTTACCACCATCAAATAGAAATTAAAGAGAGAAATTTTACAGCAAAAAGGGTAAAGTGTACCCACCTGTTTACAGCCCTATATCTAACATTAATATTATTTGCATTTACAAATATAATATAAGCAACTGACAAATTCTAGAATCACAAAATAGGCTGTGACTTCTATTTTTGCAGGTAATCTAAGATCTCCCTCATCCATCTCTACCTTTCACCACCATCAAATAGAAATTAAAGAGAGAAATTTTACAGCAAAAAGGTTAAAGTGTACCCACCTGTTTACAGCCCTATATCTAACATTAATATTATTTGCATTTACAAATATAATATAAGCAACTGACAAATTCTAGAATCACAAAATAGGCTGTGACTTCTATTTTTGCAGGTAATCTAAGATCTCCCTCATCCATCTCTACTTTTTACCACCATCAAATAGAAATTAAAGAGAGAAATTTTACAGCAAAAAGGGTAAAGTGTACCCACCTGTTTACAGCCCTATATCTAACATTAATATTATTTGCATTTACAAATATAATATATGCAACTGACAAATTCTAGAATCACAAAATAGGCTGTGACTTCTATTTTTGCAGGTAATCTAAGATCTCCCTCATCCATCTCTACTTTTTACCACCATCAAATAGAAATTAAAGAGAGAAATTTTACAGCAAAAAGGGTAAAGTGTACCCACCTGTTTACAGCCCTATATCTAACATTAATATTATTTGCATTTACAAATATAATATATGCAACTGAGAAATTCCAGAATCACAAAATAGGCTGTGACATCTATTTTTTGCAGGTAATCTAAAATCTCCCTCATCCATCTCTACTTTTTACCACCATCAAATAGAAATTAAAGAGAGAAATTTTACAGCAAAAAGGGTAAAGTGTACCCACCTGTTTACAGCCCTATATCTAACATTAATATTATTTGCATTTACAAATATAATATAAGCAACTGACAAATTCTAGAATCACAAAATAGGCTGTGACTTCTATTTTGCAGGTAATCTAAGATCTCCCTCATCCATCTCTACTTTTTACCACCATCAAATAGAAATTAAAGAGAGAAATTTTACAGCAAAAAGGGTAAAGTGTACCCACCTGTTTACAGCCCTATATCTAACATTAATATTATTTGCATTTACAAATATAATATATGCAACTGACAAATTCCAGAATCACAAAATAGGCTGTGACTTCTATTCTTGCAGGTAATCTAAAATCTCCCTCATCCATCTCTACTTTTTACCACCATTAAATAGAAATTAAAGAGGGAAATCTTACAGCAAATATGAAGGGTACAATGTACCTCTTTACAACTCTATATCTAACATTAACATTAATTAAATTAATACATGTAACATATATGCTACTGACAAATTGTAGAAACACATAATAGCTTGGACATCTATTCTTGCAGGCAACCTAGAATCTCCCTCATCGACTTGTAATTTTTACCACTATCAAATCGAAATTAAAAAGAGAAATTTACAGCGCGGAAGAAGGGTAAAGTGTACCTATTTGCAGCCCAATATTTAACACGAATATTAATCAATCAATAAATGTAACAGATGCAACTGATAAATTGTAATAGATATTAACGATACAAGTCTTGTTTATGAGCATCTTAACGAAACGAGTTTAATTGCCAAAACGAGGCGGTGAGCCGAGTTTTGTGGCAATCAAACGAGTTTCGTTGTGTGCCATAAGCAAACGTGAATTGTTCAATATTTTATCTTCATCAATAAACTTTGGTTCAATGTATTTTTTTTATATAAAAAGTGTGCGGTAATGAAGCTCTTAACGATACTAAAATTAATTTGGTTAAGAGGCTATAACAACACGGATGAAGATAATAGTATTTAACATTACTAGCTTCGTTTTTACTGGCGAATAGAAGGATATGACTGGCTCGCCTACGGCTCGCCAGTCACCTTCTTGAGTCAGTAAAAACCAGTTACCTTGCGTGTATTGTTGAATATTTTATTTGTTCCTCACTTGTAAATAACTAGAAATTTACCATTTATTTAAAATGTCAAACTGACAAGCAACTAAATTCATCAATATGACACATCTCTGGCTTTGCACGCTATCATTTATCTATAAGCACGCTTGTAAAACTGACAGTTAACTTGTAAAGATTTTAAAAGTTAGTAACTTGTTAAAATAAACTTTCTTGATTAATACAGTAACTTGATAAATTGATGTTTACAAGTGAGAAACAAATAAAATCACATAATAGGTTGTGACTCCCTCAGCCACCTATAGTTTTTACCATCATCGCCGCAATTAAAGAGAGATATTTTACAGCGAGTAAGAAAGATAAAGTGTAACTATTTGCAGTCGTAAATTAATAAATACGTGAGCGGATGGACTAGAGAGCAAATGCTCACCTCTCAGACAGCCGGCCTGGGTTCGAATCCCGGCGGACTATAGGATTAAAAAATTCGTACGCTTCCCGGCTACCACGTTAACACCTGAGGTATTCGTTAAACCCTAAGCAAAGCAACTCCTCCTCACTTTCGACGGGCAAGGCAAGCCACCTACCCGGCCTAAGGGTAAATAGGGCTCATAGAACCAGTTTGTGATTAAAACAGGCCACTAGCCTATATTAAGAGGATGAAAAAGAAAAAATTAGTAACTGTAACATATGCAACGGATAAATTGTAAAATCACATAATAGCCTATGGCACATACTGCTGCAGGCAACCTAGAATCTCCTCCTTCACCTCTAGTTTTTTCCACTATCAAATCGAAATTAAGGAGAGACATTTTACAGCAAGTACGAAGGGTACAGTTACAGCCCTATCTCTGAAATTAATATTAAATTAATTAATGTAACATATGCAACTGATAAATTGTAGAATCGCATAATAGTCTGCGACATCTATTCTTCCAGGCAACGAAGAATCTCCCTCACCCACTTCTAGTTTTTACCACTTTCGAATCGAAATTAAAGAGAAATTTTACAGTACGTAAGAAGGGTAAATTGTACACATTTGCAGCCATATATCGGAAATTAATATTAAATTAATTAATGTAACATAGGCAACTGATAAATTGTAAAATTTCATAATAGCCTATGACATCTATTCTTTCAGCCAACCTAGAATCTCTCTCATCCACTTCTAGTTTTTACCACTATCGAATCGAAATTAAAGAAAAAAATTACAGCAAGAAGGGTAAAGTGTACCCATTTACAGCCATATATCGGAAATTAATATTAAATTAATTAATGTAACATAGGCAACAGATAAATTGTAAAATTTCATAATAGCCTGTGACATCTATTCTTTCATGCAACCTAGAATCTCCCTCATCCACTTCTAGTTTTTACCACTATCGAATTGAAATTAAAGAAAACATTTACAGCAAGTAACAAGGGTAAAGTGTACCTATTTACAGTCCTATATCTGAAATTAATATTAAATTAATTAATGTAACATATGCAACTGATAAATTGTAGAATTGCATAATAGCCTGTAACATATATTCTTGCAAGCAACCTAGAATCTCCCCCATCCACTTCTAGTTCTTACCACTATCGAATCGAAATTAAAGGGAAATTTTACAGCACATAAGAAGGGTAAAGTGTGCCCATTTACAGCCCTATACCTAATGTAGGCTAGTACTTAGGATCTCCTCATCCACCTCTAGTTGTTATCACTATCAAATCGAAATTAAAGAGAGGGATTTTACAGCAAGGAAGAAGGATATATTGTACTTATTTACAGCCCTATATCTAACATCAATATTTATTATATTTACAAGTGTAATATATGCATCTGACAAATTCTAGAATTACAAAATAGACTGTGACATCCATTCTTGCAGGCAACCTAGAACCTCCCTCCTCCAACTCTAGTTTTCACTACCATAAATCGAAATTCAAGAAAGAAATTATATAGCAAGTAAGAAGGGCAAAGTGTGCCTATTTACAGCCCTGTATCTAATATTAATATTAATTAAATTAGTCAATGTAACATATGCAACTTATAAATTGTAAAATCACATAATAGGCTAGGACACATATTCCTGCAGGCTACCTAGAATCTCCCCATCCATCTCTAGTTTTTACTACTATCAAATCGAAACTAAAAAGAGACATTTTACAGCAAGTAAGAAGTTTGAAGTGTACCTATTTACAGCCCTATATCTAACATTAATATTAATTACATTTACAAATGTAATATATACCATTGACATATTCTAGAATCACAAAGACAATCACACGACTGTAACATCTATTCTTGCAGGCAACCTAGAATCTCCCTCATCAACTCTAGTTTTTACCAACATAAAATCGAAATTTAAGAGAGAAATTGTATAGCAAGCAGGAAGGGTAAAGTGTGCCTAATTACAGCCCTTAATATAATTTTAATATTATGCAACTGATAAATTGTAAAATCACATAATAGGCTGTGACATATATTCTTGCATGCAACATAGAATCTCCTCGTCCACCTCTAATTTTTACCACCATCAAATCGAAATTAAAAAGAGAAATTGTAAAATTGCATCTATGGAATTGGACCTTTCACTAAGAGAGCACAGTAAAATTATTACAGATGTGCTTAAAATGTATGGAAGCAGTTTTCCACAAGCAATGAGTGTTCACGAAATGTAAACATATGTAGCTTGAAGAAATGCTCAAGGACTGTATACCAGCTGCTGTCACACCTACGTAACCTTTTAATGAAGATCGTTACCAGATACCTAACAAGTTAAAGATCTCCTACCTCCTAATGATGCAGGAAGATGATCAAGATAGAAGAGAATGGCAAACTGAATGCTAGACACGAGCGACCCTCCTACGCAAGTCAATTTTACGTATAGTTGCGGCCTGATGGATAATATGCAAGCAATGATCGAAAAAAAAACCTGTGTCGATGCTATTGGATCAATTTCCAACTTGACACTACGGTTTTCAATAGCTGTGAATATTTTTTCATTCGTTTCGAAGCTCTTCGCCGCGACTCCCATACGCAATCTACTGGAGATGGAAAATTTGCCCCACTTTAATTATGAGGTGACCTAGATCATGCAACACGTAACCTCAACTAGCGCTCCAACCCTGTTAAAATTAATACGTTGCACGTCCACTGGGAATCCTACATATTTATGAAATTAAATCCTGCGAACATCACGAAATCAAGAGTTACACCGGCTGAGAATCTACAAACTGGCAGTTTTGAAAGCTGATTGCGTTAGTTGGCTTAGACAACACATTCATTACAGTTGCTGCTGCAATTGTATTGTACATAAAACTGGGAACGTCGCTGACGATTCTATCATACTGTCAATGTCCACAATTAGCCGATATTGTGGCAGATTACTACGTGCTATCGAAATATGAGGTAATTACGCAAGATCGCCGGCAGACTACAAATGCGCCGATTTCGAATAATATACATCATCCAGATTAATTAGTGTTGGTTATCTCGATTGGTATTAACCGCGATTGCCGTAGATGGAGAGACAACAATCACTGAGAACGTGACTGGCCGTTTATGTAGAAAGACGCCAGTTAATCTTCCAACATCTACAATCTACAGTGCTTTAGCGAATGCTATGCAGCAAAATCAATTACAACAAAATTAGAATGATCGCGACCAATATGCATAATCCGCGGAATGCTAAACGGATAATTTCGAAATAAATTACGTGCAATGAGATTTAGACGATAATAGAGCAGTCAGGCAGTAATAATTGGTACCAACCGGCCATATAATTAGCATGGACGCTGCGTTTTCCACCATAGGGCTTTCTGCTATTCGTGAGAACGTATATATTTATGCTCTTAGTTTCACATCGATCAGCTAATAATACGTCTTTATTATCAAAACAACATCTACCGATTCGCTTCATTTTTAATATCTTATCTAAATTAATAGCAGCCAATGATTAGGCGATGAATAAGTGGACAATGCTTTTTGAGGTCAACGACAACAAAGTGATGACTATCTGAGTAGTAAATACATCACACTTAAGCTTTATGGCTGAATACTTATCGCTACTTACCTACACTACTATACCTGTCAGATAAATTTTATTTGCCCATACACTATGCTAGTTATATTAATATATTAGTTTGATAAGAGTACTTAAAGTTCCATACAATTTGAATTCACACAAAAGGAGATGAGACACGGGGAAGACATGCACTCGATAGTCATGGAAAAAAGGGGCTTACAGGCAATATTTAACAACCAGTTAAGCTAAACGAAAAGTAAATGGAAAATGAGCGTAAATACACATCTGAAACTAAAAGACAAAAGCAAATGGGTGCAGATACTATGACTACAGTAAGGAAGGTCGAATCTCCTTAGATGTGGTGACTAAGCCGTATGCTATGCAGAAAAGTGTTCCCTATGATAAAGAATCTCTCTTTTCACTATGGATTTAATTACCTCGAAAAATTATAAAACAAATAAAAGGCTATACGTATCGAAGGTCTCCGACTAAATCGTCTGATGACACAGTAACTATAAAATAAACCTTTTCTCTCATGAAATAGTAGTCGAAATACCTTATAGGACTACAAGTGATCCAGGTCCTGATTAGAAGTTTCATAAGTGATCTGAAGAAAGATGATGACAAAGAACATTGAATCTTCTTAGATGTGGCGATGAAGCCGTATGCTAATAGTTCAGTATACTAAAAATATAAGTGCTCTCCATGATAAAGAATCTCTCTAGTTACTAAGTACTTAATCATCGTGAAAAACGAATTTAACTGAAACAAATACACGACTATAGGCCTCGAAGGTCTCCCGCTAAATGGCTTGATAAGATGGAAAGTATAAAAGGTAAAAATATCTGCAATCATGAAGTGACAATCATAATATCTTATGAGACTACAAGTCATCCAGGCCCTGATAGAAGTTTCATGAGTGATCTAAGCCAGATGATAAGCAAGAAGGTTGAATCTTCTTAGAAGTGGTAACGAAACTGTGTGCTAATAGCTAAGTATACTTAAAGATGTTCTTCATGATAAATAATATATCTAGTTACGCTGTGGTTAATAATCCTCAAAAAAATAATACGACTGGAACAGATATGACACTATAGGCCTCGAAGGTCTCCGACTAAACTGCTTGGTAAGATGAAAACTACAAAGGTAAATACCTTGCCTCATGAAGTGACAATCGTAATACTTTATAGCACTACAAGTCATCCAAGTCCTAGTTAGAAGTTTCATGAGGGATCTGAAGAAAATGGTAACCAAGAAGGTTGAATCTTCTTAGGTGTGGTAGTAGTATAGCCATTTGCTAATGGCTAAATATACTGAAAGGTGTTCTTCATTATGGTCTTACAAATCTTAAACCTGCAACAATTAGAAAAATTGCTTGATAAGATGGAAACTATCAAAGATAAATCTCTTCCCTCTTGAAGTGACAGTCGTAATACCTTACACAACTACAAGTCATCCAGGCCCTGGTTAGAAAATGTATCAGTAATTGAAGGAAGATCATGACCAGGAAGGTTAAATCTTCTTAGACGCAGCGATGAAGCCGTATGCTAATATATCTTTGACTAAATCGTCCGATGAGTTGGAAACTATAAAAGGTAAATGTATTCCCTCGGGAAGTGATAATCGTAATAAACTGCTCAAGTACAGGTCTAAAGAGTAGCTTCAGCACTGCGAAAACATTAAGTATATGTAGCCCTTGACCATAGCTTTCGATTGATACCCCATATGACCCATGTTGCCATTGAAAAATAAAGTGACCTTTGACATAGGTCGCCAACGGTTGACCTTTCGCCAAAACCAAATAGCGCATGAAGGTGCTCGGGACCTTAGCAACAACTTTGCCCCCTTTCAAAATTTCGATATCTGTAGCCGTTCGAAAGTTACAGGCGATCCAGACAGACACACGGACACACAGACAGACGGACGGACAAAACGTTCGCATAAGTACGCTGAAGCTACTAATAACTAATAGGAGTAGAAGTCATCTAGGCCCTGATTAGAAGATTAGAACTATAAGCCTCGAAGGTGTGTGACTAAATTACTTGATGAGATGGAAACTACAAAAGTAAATTCCTTCCCTGATGACGTGACAATCGTAATACTTTATAGGACTACAAGTCATTGAGGCCCTCATTAGAAGTTTCATGAGTGTTCTGAAGAAAACTGATGGCCAAGAAGGTTGAATCTTCTTAGATGTGGCGATACAGCTATATGCTAATAGCTAAGTATAGGTACTAAAAGATGTTCCCCCTAGTCACTAGGGATCTATAATTTAAAAAATGAGTAATACTGGAACAAATGAAAAACTACAGTCTTCGAAAGCCGCCGACTAAATCACTTGATGTGATGGAAACGATACAACGTAAATCTCTTCCTTCATGAAGTGACAATCGTAATTCAAGTCATTCAAGCCCTGATTAGAAGTTTCATGGGTGAATTAAAAAGATAATGACCAGGAAGGTTGAATCTTTTTCGGTGTGGTGCTGAGAAGCCGCATGCTAATAGCTACGTATATCGAAAGATGTTTTCCTTGATAAAAAAAATCTTTCTATTTACTAGGGCCCCAATAATTTTGAAAAATGAATACAACTGGAACAAATTGAAGACTATAGGACACTGAATTGCTAGATGAGATGAAAACTATCAGAGGTAACATGAAGTGGTAATCGTAATACCTTATAAGACTACACGTCATCCATGCAATGATAAGAACCTTCATGAGTGATCTGGAAAACGATGATGACCAAGAACGTTGAACCTTCTTAGATGTAGTGTTAAAGCTTAATGCGAATAACTAATTATACTGAAAGATGTCCACTCTCCATGATAAAGTCTTTCTAGTTATTATTTACTTAATAATCGCGAAAAATCAATAAAACTAGAACAAATAGAACACTATATATTGAGGTGATTTTTAAGGCTACAACTTGGCTCTGGTGGCAGTGCAAGATATTTAACCAAGTCAATAAAGCACAGACTTAAAATATTTTATGAAACTGCAAGTTAAAACAACAATAAAAGTATTAAATGCATTGGTAATGAGATGCGAGAAGTAGTAATTAAAAGGATAAAGGCACGCATAAGCAAAGCATATTTCAGAGGGTTGGGGGATTTGAAGCTGAATAAAGTAAGATAATTAGAATGATAGGTTTGTGCATATTTAAAGCCAGACCAAACAAACTTTAATTGACACAAAAGGTTTGTTATGTGCAGAATAAATGAGCGAAAGTATTAATAAAAGCAAAGATTAGTGAGTCGCAAGCAATCTGAAAAGTAAATGAGATCGGAATAAAAGAAAATAGAAAATGGCAAAGAGCAATCCCGAAATTAGGCAACGGAAAAGAAGGAAAGCGAGCAGCGTGTGTAAATTTGAACTCAATCTCCAGTGCATTAATAAAACAAAGTGAAAAGCAGAGCAGTGATTTTAAAAACATTTGTTTGCGTGACAGAAGGAACAATGATGTTTATAAGCAAAGGGCATTTTTTTTAATATTTAAGAAAATATTAATTTAAGATTTATGTAATCAAATTTTACTCCATTTGTGTATTATGCTATCAAAACTAATTTCTAATTAACAAAATAACATCGCGGTAACATAGCAACGTGATGCCTTTTTGCTGTTAGATGAGAACAATTAAAATTAGAAATTAATGAATCTTGTCGAATTTGTGCTCCACTTTTAATTAATGTTTTTAAGTAATAAACAAGTATTTTACCAAGTAAAAAGTGGTTCAATTTATTGCCCAAGTGTCCGTGCTCCTGTGGGAGTATTTGCTTAAAGTTCCGCAACAAAAAATTTACATTTTCCCAACTCCGAATCTGAGTGTGTGAACGGCAGCCGATCAGCTGAAATTTCCGAGGGTCGTTTCCACCACAATTAACCAGCTGAACCCAGAGGTCTGTACTGCAATCGGTCGGCGGAGTCTGCAAGAGCACCTAGAGCAACATCTGCACCCAGGGGAGAGACTCCAGCAGAGGAATTCGGCAGCGTCAACTGGTTCCAGCATCGAAGCAAGATTGACGAGAACTTTACGAGGTAGGATTGATCTGTGAATTGAGGGTCAGCGTACGGGAAAGCACTTAACACACAAGAGTAGACCTTGCTGAAGAGGCCTAGCGCTTTTCCAAATGTCCAATTACTTCGTGGGTTTCAAAAATCGAACGGCATCATCAGTTTTTGCAAAATTGGCGGTTTTCAAGTATCAGAAACAAGTTAGCGGTCGGCGTGGGTCTACGTCATTCTATTAATAACGAAGGCGAGGTTTTTGTTGCCAAGCTGAATAATCAAATTAATTACCTGATGCTTCCTTGCAATAATCACTTTTAGAAAGTTCAAATAATCGCTGTTGCACTGGCGACATTTTGTGTCGTTTGACGGATTGTAAATTTTATCTGCCAGAACCGCGTGTATAACTAAAAATCGCGCATTGGAGCTACTGATTTTAAATATAGCCCATTTCAGAACCTAACCTGAGATAAGCAGTTTTGTGTTTGCCGATAGCTAGCTTAAATAATATTGCAGTTAAATAAAATATTAAGAAAGGGACTTTCAACCATTTTATTTGTGCAATTGATTAATACATTTCATTTTAACCAGCCTTAAATTACTGACAAGCAAAGTAAGCACACTATAAATTTAAACTGAGAATTGTGTGTATGGATTTGGCCTAATTAAATTTATAATTTTAAACAAACAACAGTCAATCATTTCATTACAAAAAGGCACCGCAACGTGAAGCCTTTTAGAGTCAAATGATTTCTTTACAAACAGGCAAGGCAAACTGGAGCTATTACAACATTTCATTCCGCAACGTGGAGTTTTTACGACAGTTCATCACAATATAGGCCTCGAAGGTCTCCCACTAAATTGCTTGATAAGATGGAAACTATCAAAGGTAATTCTTCCTTCACAAAGTAACAATCCTTATACCTTATAGGACTACACGCCATCCAGACTTTTATTAGAAAATTCATGAATTATCCGTAGAAATATGATATGATGACCAAGATGGTTGAATTTTCTGAGATGTGATTCTGTAGTCGTATGCTAATAGCTAAGTATACTGAAAGTGTTCTCCATGATAACAAACCTCTCTAGTTACTATGGACCTATGAAATCCCGAAAACTGTATGAAACTAGATCAAATAGAAGACCATACACCTCGACAGTCTTTGACTAAATCGTTTGACGAGGTGGAAACTACAAAGGTGATCTCTTCCCTCATGAAACGACAATAGCAATACCAATGACTACAAGTCATTCGGGCCATGATTGGAAGTTTCATGAGCGATTTAATAACTGGAGGCTTGTGCACAATATACCGAGTACACTCACTATACTAATTAGGATTCTTTTACGAAAGAAAAGAAAGACAGTATGTCCAATAGTACTTACCAATTTTTCCATTTGGACTGTAGGGGTCGTAGCTTCCGCCAGAAGACATCGGGGACGAGTATCCATTGCTGATGACCGTCGTGTATTGTTGGCTGGGCGGACCAGGTGAAGGTGTGAGAGGCGGTACACTAACACTAATTGTCCCCGGACTAGGAGAACTCAACCAGTCGTCGTTCCGCGGCCGCTTGTTGCCGACCCCGACGGCGTTGTACGAGTTTCCGCCGCCGAGCCCGTTGCTGGGCATAGTTCCGCTGAGCCCGTTACTGGATGTGATCGAGTTGTTGCCCGTGACCACGGCGAGGCTGCTGGTGAGCCCGTTCGCGGGGAGGCCCGTGGAGCTGACGCTGGCCAGCAGGTTCTGGGTTGAGAGCCCGTTGGTGTTGGTGCCACAGGGAGAGTGCAACCTGGGCTCGGTTTTCACCAGCAATGTGTCTTCCCGGTACATCATCTCCTGCTTCAGGTCCATCACTGCTACATATGCTTTTTTTGTCATCTGCGTTGTTACCGGCGCGGGTCGAGGCGCGGCATGCTATCACAATCTGAAACAAAAAAGAGATATTAGTTTCGTTATTCCTTTTTCGAACATCTGATCATGGTTATTCATCATCATCTAATTACAAATGTATCTCATATATGGATTTATTAAATGGAAGAGCATACATCAATATTAAGAAAAAACAACTTGGAATTAGAACAAATATATATCCACAATGGATGCCATTCGTTAGAAGTGTGCGAGAGTTCTATAAAACACTATAGGCCTACTTACATATTCCGTAAATTTATGCAGAGTGCAGAACATTTAAACGTGTCTGACTGCGTGACATTCGTGACATACTGACCGATAAGAAAGTACCAAATACGTAAGTAAACATGATAAGAAATATAGAAGACAATACAAAAATAAAGATAGATAACGAATATATAAACATGATACCAATAACTAAGGTACACACATAGAAGGGTAAACCTACTGTTATTTAACTTAATCATGAACCAAATCACAAAGCCAATGAAAGTCTAGTTAGGGGTATGATGGAAGATGGTAACATGTACACAATCTGGTAGACAACTTCCAATGGCTACTCAACCATTTTATTGCAGCTACCATGGCATATGGAAGTATCAAAAGAAAAGAAAAAACGGTCGTCGACCAGTGCGATGCGTAGCACCGAACTGAGAACACTTCCAACCATAACTGGACAAACAGGAAACGATAGCGGTCATAATACAGAAATAAGAACAGGGCGTCTAGTTTATAAGAAGCAGAGGAAGAGAACCAACATACATCAAGAAAGAAGTACACCGGGAAGACTACTAAGATGGGTATCAACATCTATCGAATGACCACTACGAAGTAGAATAATAGAATAATATAAATAGAGAACACAAGCGGTTCCTTTAGATAATAGAAGAAGTACAAAACTGTTCGCCGTTTAGTGTTTCCTATTTAATTATGACAAAAGAACGTGATAATTGCTTTAGATTGGCAAGAAAAGCGAAACAATACAAACGATGCGGATCGCTAGGCACCATGAAGAGGTATTTGCGGAAGTTATTCAAGCACAAGTGTCAGAGCTTCGTTCGGTTTATGTCCAATCGCTGTGGTCGCAACCCTATAACCTACAAAAAGTCTCGAGCTAAGATTAGTTACGGTTGACAAGACTAACATTACATGCATCTAATCCGGCAGGATAGTCGAGTGGATACGCTTTAACGGAGCGAATGCATTATCTGATATGTAAAGCACTTGAGAGCTGACGTCTAATCAGGCAAGAGCAGACGTTGTAGTTCAAATGCGCCATGAAGCAGTCGACGGCGGATGTAGCCAGCTGCAGTGTCTGACTGATTGGATGGTCCTTGAGGGAGCCTTGCACAGGATTGAGGTTGCTCAATCCAAGCTCCTTTGTACTAGATGCCTCGGTTTTATTAGTCTCGTGCAACGGCAAGAATGTGCACGATCTTAACTTTTATACTATGCCGCCAGTTTTATTATTTTCGCGAAAGAGTGATCCCCTTCACCTGTTCACCTCACAAATTTATACAAGAAGGATCTAAGAAATTAATTCTGTACTGGAATAATCATATTGCGCGAAGTTATTTATACACAGCTAACCTAAACTGATGGAGTGAGCGAGTCGCTCCATTCCATTCCACTTAGCCGGCTTAATAGCACTTATTCGCAGGGGGGCTGCTGTGGGGAAACAATTGACCTGATTCCTGAACAGTTCGGCGAAAAACTAGTGCTCAAGACGCAATCCCTTGCCGCATTACACCCACATTGCTTCTGATGACCTACCGCAGACGCCCACAGCGTTTCACCAGAGATTATAACTTGCAGCTGCTTTTTCTCTCACTTTTCAGGAAAGCTTTTAAGACTTACGCCGTTTAAGTTTGAAAGCATTGCTAATATCTACACAATAAGCTACTTTTCATCTTTTGGTCTTTGTTATATTAATCTTTTTGTAAACAAAGCGTTTCCTATAAATAAAAATTAATATTTTAGCGGTTATAAAATACTGAAACTGTTCAATTCTCATCCTACCATAGAAAACTCTTTTTACCTTATGTTTACATAACCAAGTTCTATTAACATTCGAACATTAAGATCCAATTTGGTAACTAGTTTCGGTCATAACAAATATATCTTACCACACATAATATTAACATAAGGAAGACGAAGAATTACCAACCATGCTGTGCTTACTTGCTCTGATCAATGTTAATTTTGCATATTGCACAGACATCACAATTCTTTTATGACAAATAGTTTAGCAAAAACCCACATATATGTTGATTGTTGAAACTAAATGTAATTATTGATTACTAAAAGTCTCTGAGAGACATATCCAATAGCGTAGTACAGAAGGTACTGAAGAGAAACTACCTTATATAAAACATTGTTCCAAAATGTTTTTATTTCCTAAGCATATAATAATAATCACAAAATGCGACAATTTATAAGATCAACATTAGTCATTGTCAATATTTAAAATAAAATGTCAGTTGTCGGAGCAAAAATTGAATATGGGATATAAAATATACATGCTGCTTGTTTGAGAATGTGAGCAGAAGAATGAATGAGTGAAAGAACGAACGAGCGCGAAAGAGTGAACGAAACCAGCAAGCGAAAGAACGAACGAGCTAAAAACGAATGAACGCGAGAACAGATGAGTGAACGAACGGTCAAGCGAAAGAACGAAAAACGAATGAACTGAAAAACGAACGAACAAGCGAGCGAACGAAAGAACGAACAAGAGAAAAAACGAACGAGCGAAGAAACACACAATGAGGAACCAATTTGATCATTCGTCCTTCGTTTCGGAAACTGATCCGCATTGAGTTGCTACAACACAGAGATTCATATGACCATAAAGTTTGAAGTCCTTAGGAGATGAATTATCTCCTTACGAATTAGAGACTACTAAAAAACAGCTATGCACATTAGAGGCAGGTTTTCACGGTCTATTACAATTCAATATCAGTGTTTATCTAACGTTCCTTCTTATCATTTACATGACCCGTTTTAAGATGCGTGTTCATTATCCCAAAAATCGATCGAACGTGCGGAATAATAGAACGAACAAGTGACAGAAGCGAGAAAGTGAGTAAGCGATAGGAAGGAGGAATGGGTAAAAGAACGAGCGAGCGAGAGAAATAACAAACGAGTAAAAGGAAGAGCAGCTAGAAGAACGAATAAGTGAGCGAACTAAATAATAAACGAGTAAGTAAAAGAACGAACAAGCAAGCAAAAGAACGGACTATCTAAAAAAAATTGAACAAGTGAGCGAGAAAAACAACAAACGAGCTCAAAAATTAACGAACAAGCGAGTCAGCGAAAGAACGATGAATGAAAAAAAAACGAACGTGTGAAAGCACAAACAAGCGAGAAAATGTACAAGGATCGGCTAATTTGTAGGATGATAGGAACAAATTTGAACTGACCCGCATTGAGTTGCTACAAAAATGAGATTTATATGAACATCAAGTTTCAAGTCCTTCTTTATGAGATGAATTGTCTCCTACGCAATTAACACTACTAAAAAAATAACAGCTTCTGGTATAATTCAATATCGACGTTTAGCTAATGTCCTTATGATGTACAAATGTACATGACCAATTTTTAGATGCGCTTTCATTATTCCAGAACAAAGGGGGTGAAAGAACGGGCGAGCGGGCAAAAGAACAAACGAGTGAAAAAATGGGGGAGCAAGCAAACGGACGAACGAGTGAAAGAACGAACAAAAGGACAGCAAGCTGAAGAATGAACGAATAAAAGAATAAACGAGCAAGCTAGACCGAAGGAGCGAGCAATAGAACGAACGAGCGAGCGATAGAACGAACGAGCAAGCGATAGAACGAACGAGCGAGCGATAGAACGAACGAGCTCATAAAAGAACGAGCGAGCGGGCAAAAGAACGAACGAACAAGCGAGCGAGTGGGAGAATGAGCGAAAGGACGAACGGGGAAAAAAAGAATGTGAGAAATCACAAACGAGCGAAGAAACGCGCAAAGATCGGCTATTTTTTTGGATAATAGGGGCCAATATGAACATTCATCGTTCGTTTCGGAAATTGATTCGCAACGAAGAGATTAGAACGAATAAATGAACAAGCGAATTGACAGATTTGTGCAACAAATAAAACGGCACCAACTTGATCATAGGTTGTTCGTTACGAAAATGGATCCGTTCTTAGTCAGTCCTCAAGGAGAACCTCTTTTCAGGTTCGTATGCGTTATTACAACTAACGAACGAACGAAGAGACAAGGTTTGGCTAATTTGAACAACAGAAACCAGTTTGATCGTTCGTCGTTTAATTTGCAAATGGATACATCAAAGACGGGCATGTTTTAAGGTGCGTATTCATATTTAGATCGAACGAACAAACAAGCGAAAGAACGGACAGGAGCAGCTAATTTGTAGAACAAGGGAAGCAATTTGACCCTTCATTGTTCATTTCGGAAATGGATCTGCGCTAAGTCAGTACATCAAAGAAAGGGCTTGCTTTAAGGTGCGTATTCGTTTTTGGAACTAACGAATGAGAGAAAGAACGCACAAGGTTCGGCTAGTTTGTACAACAAAAGAAACCAAGTCGATCATTCGCCGTGCGTTTCGAAAGTTGCTACGTTCAAAGGCGCCACATCAAGAGAGGACCTATTCTAAAGTATGTATTCATTATTCGAACGGACAAACGAACAAGTGAAAGAACGGACTAGGTTGGACTAATTTGTTTCTTGTTGTTCATTTCAAAAATGGCATTGCCACACGGAACAGCAACGAATCCCATTCGTTTGGTATGAAGCCTCCTAGTTAGATTCATTCTCTGCATATTTAAGTTGCTTCGAAACCTCATATTTGAGTGCAAATATTAGCCATCGGCGGTTAGTTGTAGCAATGCTAACTATTTAACCAACGCCACTCCAGACTAGTACTGATCTTTTTCTTCTTCTTACCATTTTTAGGCTGATAGCCTGCTCCCTTGTCAGATATGGTTACATGCTTTCTTTTTTAGGTGGATATTCCTGTGACTTCTAGGGTTGGTATCTCTTGTTATTCTTATTGCCCTATCCTCGTCCATTCTACTTATGTTGTATCTGTAAGTTCTTCTCTTGTCCCTGCTATCATCGTCACATTGTCAACGTATGCCAGACAATGATACGAATAATTTAGAATGTTACCTTCTTTCTTTAGCTTTGCGTTTCTAGTAGTAGATTAAATACGGATGTAGTTAGGGAACCACCTGGTTTTAATCCGCTGTTTGTTCTAAATTGTTTCGTTGGTGTCTCTCTTAACGTCATTTGTACTAGTTGTATTAGTTTCAGTGGGCATTTAAGGCTTAAAAAACTTCTTACGATTTCACTTCTCATCACTCGGTCATACGCCTGTTTGAAATCTATAAATATGGCGTGTAAGCATATTTCTTTTTTTTGCGCATTTCGGTTTTTCCAGAAACCGCACTTGGTAGTCCCCCAGTTGACCTTCCGCAAATGTTTTTAACCTTCTCTCTACCATTCTTGCTAGAATTTTATAGGTAACTTCTAGTGACTTCTAGGGTTGGTATCTCTTGCGATTCTTATTGCCCTATCCTCATCCATTCTACTTAAGTTGTTGCACCACCTTCTAATCGCTATCCATCCATTAATGTTGTTCACTTGAGAAACGATTCTCTTGTATCAACGCTTATCAGTCTCGTCTTGTCTTGCAACATTCTTCTTAGAACAGCCATTTCTGCTTGTCTGCTCTTTGATGTCTCTTGTTCCGTTTCTGAGAATTAGGCGATTATTAATGTAATATTATGCCCCTCTATATTCTAGTCTTCGCTTCCACTTGTAAATATGTATTTGTGGTTCTCGATAGAAAAGTTAATACATCCTACTAATCTGTTCGCTTTGTTAATGTACTTTTTTATTTCTGATCATCTGTTCAATAGTGTTTCTTTCTCATCACTCCTTGAACATTTATTTTGTAAATCCTTCCGTCAGCTAGCTCACTTTCATTATATTTGAGAAGTTTATTAAAGATTTATCTTCTTCTCCGGACATGTTTCTGTTTTTCAACCGTGCTAATACTTCTTTAATTCATTCTTGCGTTATCTCATTCGTCAATTTATATTTTTATGTCCACATGGGCGAATTCAGGAGCATTGTAGATAGAGTCTAATTATAACTTGCAGTCGAATTTCATTTGCTCTTGGCCTTTTATCATTGGACCAGCTGTCAACTCGCGTTTAGGTGTGTTATTATAATTGTCTGAGTGCTGTGCAGATGGGGGTAGTCTAGACTGTAGACGAAGGAGTCGGGGTTGGGCTGGTGCAGCGCAATGCGATATTAATGTAGTAAGGGAAGGGTGAAAGAGGTAAGACTATCAGCACAAGGACGAGGTCGTGGAACTGGGAAAGTGAAATCCGCGACGCATAAAAACTGTATCTCCGCCCCTTTCCAGCAACACTGCACACTACGTACCCTCCTTCCCTGCTTCATCAGGATACAGTAAGCCGTGGTCTGCTGCAGTTACACACCCCGGGCCTATCAACCCCAACCCCAGACGCGTCTGGACGCCCGCGCTTTTGGGGGGGATCGATATCCGCAGACACAACACTGCATCCGTCTTGCTCTACAGACGCGCTGTCTCACTCTGCTTCACTTTCTTGCTGGATTTAGATATTAATTTTTATGGCTCCGGGAAAATTTAATAACGAGGAGTTAGAAGGTAGCTTCGGACGTTCAGGCATCTGAATGGCGAGCGCGTTGAAATTGTGATAAATTCCACCGAGATGCCACGTTTAATATGGGAATCGAGATGTTATTTTGGAATTAGTATTTACTAACACGGTAGGATAAAACTTAGAAGACACAGTAGGAGTCGTTGCGTTTTTATTGTAATATTAGTAGCTTCTCCTATGATATTATTATCAATGTAATGAAAAAGTACAGATTGTGATTAATGAATCATGTGCCACACGTAACTTTCTTATTAATCCCAACAGTATAGAATTTCAAAACGACATAAAGTCGATTACAAGAGGATGTAATACAAAACTTTCATTAGAAAATATCTAGTCTAATCTCTTACTGATAAAGAATTTCTTCGACTGTTGAAAATGATAACGCTTACGATCCTCCTGGCTTATCAGATGAAGGTAATTTCAGATGGCATAAAGACTCAGATAGGCAGGATATAGAAATAAATACATTATTGGGGTTGATGGAGGCGACACATAAGGGAACCGCTCGTGAAGATGTGGATGATCAAGAAATTAAATTGACTATAGGAATACTACAATCATTAAATCCGAAAGTAACAAGGAGAATAACATAATTGAAATTGGGAGCTTCAACTCAAAAAGAAAACAAGAGAAGAAAAACAAACAACACAAAAAATTATACCACCAAAAATGCATCATTACAATGGGGAGTATCTGAACGCATCAAATGAAATTTAGTGGACATAAACAGCGGAGAAGAAAATAGTTCTTATCTATCATGGAATGTTCGCTGTTTACATAATTCCCTGAGAAATACGTACGAACTACATTCAAATATTCATGATAAGATGATAACACGGATATAATCATTTTCCAAAATTTAACAATATGAAAAAATTTTGTACCCAGTGTGAAGTACATTTTTACATCTATGGTTTCAGGAAGGAAGGTTGTCTTTATATGTTCTATTTGCGATAAATACAGACTCGTATATAGAATAGGATTTATATAATTTATTTCTTTTTTGACAGATCAGAAAACATAGAAGGTGATATATTTTTTTTTCCTTTTTTGAAGTCTGCCTATTTATCTCACTTTCGCTCTAAAAACCAATGAAGCCAATAAAGTTTCATTTTCACGTGCATTTTCATTTCCCTCTATGATCCATTGACTGTGTTTGTCCCTCCACAAGAACAGATTAAAACAAACATGGGAGTCTGGTGGAAGTCTGTCAATTTACGTCAATTCCACTCTAGAACAATGAACCTAATAAAGTTTCATTTCTACATGCAGTTTCATTTTCATCTATGCTACATTAACTGTGTTCGTCCCACCAGAAGGACAGTTCGCAAAACATGGAGGAAGGTAAAAAAATTTCTTTGAAGTGTGTCAATTTATGTCACTTTCACTCTAGAAATACGGAAGCCAAGAAGGTTTCATTTTCATGTATATTTTTACTTCCCTCTATGATCCATTATCTGTGTTTTTCCCTCCACCAAAACAGATTAGGAAAACATGGGAGTCTAGTGGAAGTCTGCCAATTTACGTCAATTTCACTCTAGAAAACAATGAACCCAATAAAGTTTCATTTCTACATGCATTTTCATTTTCATCCATGATCCATTAGCTGTGTTCGTCCCACCAGAAGGACAGTTCGCAAAACATGCATGGTGAAAACATTCTCTTTTTTGAAGTGTGTCTATTTACGTCACTTTCACTCTAGAAAACAAGAAAGCAAAGAAAGTTTCATTTTCATGTATATTTTTATTTCCCTTTTTGATCCATTAACTGTGTTTTTCCTTCCACCAAAACAGATTAAGAAAACATGGAGTCTGGTGGAAGTCTGCCAATTTACGTCAATTCCACTCTAGAAAACAATGAAGCCAATAAAGTTTTATTTCTACATGCATTTTCATTTTCATCTATGATGCATTAGCTAAGTTCCTCCCACCAGACGGACAGTTCACAAAACATGGAGGATGGTGTAAACATTCTCTTTTTGGAAGTCTGTCTATTTACGTCACTTTCACTCTAGAATACAAAGAAGCAAAGAAAGTTTCCTTTTTATGTATATTTTTATTTTCCTCTATGATTCATTAACTGTGTTTTTCCCTCCACCAAAACCGATTAGGAAAACATGGAGTCTGGTGGAAGTCTGCCAATTTACGTCAATTCCACTCTAGAAAACAATGAAGCCCATAAAGTTTCATTTCTACATGCATTTTCATTTTCATCTATGATGCATTAGCTGTGTTCGTCCCACCAGACGGACAGTTGGCAAAACATGGAGGATGGTGAAAAAATTCTCTTTTTTTGAAGTATGTCTGTTTACATCTCTTTCACTCTAGAAAACAACGAAGCAAAAAAAGTTTCATTTTCATGTATATTTTTATTTCCCTCTATGATCTATTAACTGCGTTTGTCCAGACAGAGTGACATATCACAACACATAGAGGGTAATTGAGGATCCTTCCGTATTTTAAGTCTCCCTATTTTTGTCGCTTTCTACCTAAAAAACAACGAAGCCAATAATGATCCATTTTCATGTGCATTTTCATCTTCGTCTATAATCCACTAACTGTGTTTATTCTTCCACCAGAATAGATCATAGAACATAGAGGATGATAGAGAATTATTTCATTGTTTGAAGTCTGCCTATTTAAGTCACTGTCACTCTAGAAAACAATAAAACCAAGAAAAGTTTAATTTTCATGTATATTTTAATTTTCCTCTATGATCCTGCGTTTGTCCTTCCAGAATGATATATCACAACACATAGAAGGTAATTGAGGATTCTTTCTTTTTTAAGTCTCCCTATTTTTGTCGCTTTCTGTCTAAAAAGCAACGAAGCCAATAACGTTTCATTTTCATGTGCATTTTTATCTTCGGCTATGGTCCACTAACTAGGTTTATTCTTCTACCAAAACAGATAAAAGAACATAGACGGTGATGGAGAATTATTTCTTGTTTGAAGTCTTCCTATTTATGTCACTTTCACTCCAAAAAGCAATGAAGCCAATACGATTCCATATTCATATGCACTTTCATCCACTAACTGTGTTTGTCCCTCCACCACAACAGATCACAAAACATGTAGGGTGATGAAGAATTCATCCATTTTATGAAATCTAGTTATTTATGTCACTTCCAATCTAGAAAACAATGAAACCAATAGTATTATTTTCACTGGCATTTTCATTTTCGTCTATGATTCATTAGCTGTGTTCGTCTCTCCAAAAGAATAGATCACAAAACATGGAGGGTGATGGAGACCTCTTCCATTTTTGAAAGTCTGCCTAATTATGTCATTTTCACTCCAGAAAGCAATGTAGTCAATCAAGTTTTATTCCACTGTTTTTGTTGTTCCAGAATTAGAGATCACAAAACAGAGAGGCCAATCGAAGATTCTTCCTTTTTATGCTGATCTATGTCGCTTTCAATCTAGAAAACAATGAAGCCGACGGAGTTTCATTTTCATGTATGTACACTTTTATTTTCCTCTGCGATCGATTAACTGTGTTTATCCCTCCACCAGAAGAAATTCCAAAACATGGAGAGCGAAGGAAAGTTTTTCCATTTTATGAAGTTTTCCTATTTATGTCGCTTTTACTCTAGAAAACAATTAAGCCAATAAGTTTGCATTTTCATCTGCGTTTTTCTTATCCGTCTATGATCCATTAATTGTGTTTTCCCTCCACCAGAACAGATCACAAAACATGAAGAGCGGTGAAAAGTTCTTCTATTTTGTGAAGTTTGCCTATTTATGTCACTTTCAATCTAGAAAACATTGAAACCAATAGTTTCATTTCCAAATGCATTTTTATTTTCGTTCTCTTCTTGTTCTTCTTCTCATTTCTTTAGAACGATTGTCCTGTTAAAATCCACTTTGCATTTTTCTATACCCCTTCAGATGCAATGTCCAGCATTCGTGCTATATTTTGGGTGGTCTATCTACCGCTCGTTCAGTGTTGGGTTTTTGTGTCTTCGCCCATTCTGTCGACATGCTCTCTCCAATGTCGGAGTCTGACCCTCGCCCATTTGACGACATCTTGAATCCACAGCCTTGACGAATTGCTTTGCTTCGTACTCTATCGCGAAATGTTAGACTGGATATAGCTTTTGGCATTTTAATTTCTGATGCTCGCATTATCTGTGTAGATTTGATACCGTCACGAAGATAATCGGACAACGCAGCAGTTTTGCTTGTTTGATTTCTAACTTCTTGATTGGAGTTGTTATTGGATGTTTCGAGTTTCGACACCCCCAAATATTCATTACCTGTGTAATGGTTTTATCGTCAAGAGCCAGTTACTTTGCAAATGAGTCTTTGGACTATTACCATGCCATTTTCGTCCATTATCCCTTAAATGTGTTTGTTCTTCCAGAAATTTGGAAGCGTCTGAGTATAGTCGAGTGACTTTTCAAGCTTTTACAACACGCTACTAGATTATAAATATTTAAGTGAACTACGTTCACCATCAAAGTTAATGTTTACTTTGGCAACCGTGTATTGTTAATTGTCTTCTACCAACTACCGTTATTATAAATATATTATATATATTTAACATGATAAAATTTACAAGCTTTATAAATCCAAACACGCCTTCAGGTTGAAGCAATTTACCCTAAAACCTTTGTCAGTGCTCTAGAAACCGTCCAATAGCAGAGATAGAGAATAAAAGAGCAAGGACTTCCTCAAAACTCGTGATTTGTGTAAGGAGGTAACCGGAACTGGCATCAGAACTTCTCGAGCTTGCCACATAAAGAATAAGCGAGGGTTTTATAAATGCTCACTCGGTTATACATAAACCGCCCTTTGTCGGACAGTTCTACAACTGGAAATATTTTAGCGTTTTAACGCTGTGCAAAATGTGGAACAATTTGGTAGGCGAAATGAGCGTGAAACCTCTTTGTTGCTGTTAAGAGGATTAAACAGAGTTTGAAATTCGAGACCGCCGTATTCTATAACAGCAGAAACACCACAATGTTGCTTCTGTTATCGTTATTGCAAATTCCAATTTCATTTGTTTTTAAATCTCAATTTCATGTAAATTTGTGATCGAAGTGTCGACGAAAATGACACAAAGTTTACTGCTGTATGATGCTTTGTCTGCTTCCGTCAGGCCATCTAAAGGCAATTGCTATGTGGCGGCAGGATAACTTGGTTATTTATAATTCAATTTGAAAATGCAAAAATTATTTTAATTGGAATAAGGCCACATATTGGCTCAAGGGTTAGTTTCAGGTCAAAATAAAAGCTTTCGAAGAAGTTGTGGCAATTGGGTCTGCCATTACTTACTTACCCATTGTCGTTTTAGAACCAACGTGTAAGTAAAATTTGTTCGATTCAATTATAATACGTCCTATGATTAGCTGCACTACTGTCCTACAAAACCAGACTTCTGCATCAAAGTAACCAGAGCAGCAGAGTTGTGGCTTTTACTTTAGTTCAATTTGACCATGGGAAACTTTATAATTACTCTGCAGGCACACCTTTTTCAATAAATCCACAGATGTATTTAATATTAATTATTGCATGTCGTATTTTATTGTACCATGGCAGGATTTTCCCTTATTTGGATTTATGTAATTATTATAACAAATAGCTAAACTATAAATAAGACATTTATTTTGACCTTTTGTTAATTTATTTCAAACTTTCTTATTTTTTAAAAAACTTCAACCATGAATTAAGAGTAAAGCTAAATGTATGTCTGTCTCAAATCTTCTAATAATAGTAATTAATAATAATAATAATAAACAAGTGTTACCAGCTCTGACGCAATTTCGCTATTTGTCGATTTGTGAGAAATTAATTTCCAGACTACCAAAGGCGCTGGAAAAGTTCCAAATTGTCGGAACACTGAATTTCAGCAAGTACGAACAATAGTCCACATCGACAAGGACACGCTCGCCGCAAAATAATCAACTTGTTTTTTCCATGTTTGTTGTTTGCTCATTATTATAATTATGTTGAACGAGTACTAATTAGCTTCAAAGACGCGAACCGTGCAGAAACACCGTAGGCGGCGAAAATTAATTTAGGGATGTAACGCAAAACGCAGTGCTTTTACCGATTCTACGACTCCTACACTTTCTTTGGGTTAATAATGGTGAATTAAACGACGCAAATTTCAGTAAAACATTAAGCCCAATTTAAAAATAAATTTCTAATGTTTTTCTTATATGTACATACAAAATAGGCAGTAGGAGTTGGTAGAATTAGAGCATCTATTAAATGACTAAATATTAAATGAAATATCTCCTGCCTTCTATTGAAATTCGTAAGTCAGGATTTAAAAAATGCTTTCCAGACGATTGCCACTAGCTTATTTTTTGTTTGCGCACATTAAGGGAGCTTGAGAACTTGGAATAAAGCCTTTTAACCTTGTGCACTGAAGTAAATTAAATGTTCACGAAGCGTTTCCTATTCAGAGACAAGTCCAAATGAATTGTTTTGTTATGCTTGCCACCCTACTTTGTTACTTTGTGCAGATTTCAAGGAGAAATACATATCAAACGGGGCTAGTAATTTCAAATTTAATAACTCATGTCACTAAAGATTTTTAATGCAAACAAGTTTGTCCACTGTATTAGCTTAGCAACCAAGTGAACATGGATTCAAATCTAGCCGTAGCCGAGAATTTTACCGGTTAAGAGTAATAGTTGCTGGGATAATTTCAAAATGTATATGACATTTCGGTGGGTAAATACTTTCCGCCCAGGCAGCCAAGACGCGGAAACACAGTTCGTCAGTTTTGTACTCGTCCCCCAAGCAGGAAGATTGCTTGTGGAGCGAGCGTCTTACGCTCAGCTCGTACCCACCGGCGTGAACCCGAACTAGTTATTTTCCTTTGTAGGATGTTAACTGCACCATTCGTGTCTAACTGGATTCGAGATCATGATACGATAGTAGGCAGAAATAATGTGACGGCAATAAATTCGTTTTGATTGTGGTGCTTAAACCATTGGGGTTCCATTTTCTCTATTTAAATTACCGTAGGACCCCGAATATAAATTTCCATCGGTCTAAAATCAAGCATCGCCCCGAATCTTTTCGTTGGCTTTGGTTTCCTTTTAACGCTCGCTGATATCCAACTTCCGGCTAACCTGACCGGGCCCCGGAGGGTGACCCAAACCCAAGTCTGCTATCGAACTCCATTATTTTTTTAAGTAACACATCTGATCGATGCTTAGTTTTCAGATATGCACCATCTTTTCATCATAATATTTTGAAGAAGCTATTAGCTACAATAAAAGCTATAAAAAGCAACAGTGCCATTGGATTTGCGCGCCAACACGAAAACCCATTAGATCAGATGATGGATGAAAATTCCCAGGACCGTTTTCCCTTTTAAGCGTCTTCTAAGTTTTTGTCAAACTCCCACGTCGCTTAATGGGGTATGGCAACTGAGTGCCTTACAGTATTGGACGAATTAACGTGAACAGCCATTATTTTATATTTTTGCATAATATAGCAACGTTGTGTTTATTTTGCATTATGTGTGAAAAACATAACTTCACTAGATTCAAGCCCTATCGAAATGCTCAAGACTAATAATTCTATGTGGACATAGAGTGCAATATAACAAATAAAGTGCTTTTTTTTTATAAAACAATCGGCGCTCACACCAACTCGTACAATCCTCCAACTGAAATATGCATCAAATGCTAAAGGGCGCTCAAAATGGCACCGGCACTATTTAAAAATTCAATGTCGCAGCCACCCCTACATTGTTTGTAACCCCATTCACTGTCCCGCAGTATCGACCCGCTCCCGGCTTGGGTATTTACTCTTCCCTTCTCCCCCCGTCGAATGCAGCTGAATCAGCTCCACCGTGACCTCTGAACCCTGCTGAAGGCTGCGACCCAGATACGGGATCTTGGGGTGGGGCACTCGAGACAAAGACAATGACAGGCTCTTGTGATGCACCGATGCCGCGTATGAACCGGCACGTACAGGGTGTTGCATTTCCGATGGGATTAGATGCAAATCTATTACTATTAGAGCTACAAAATAAGTAGTGCACATTTGCGACTGTACGAAAAATCGGACCTGGAGATACGTACTAAAAGAACATATCATGCCGTAGAATATTGTTTATGAATGAAACTAGGGTAGATGCAACAAAAATTGAAAAAATAGTGCAAGCTCAGCTGGTTGCGCTGTCCAACGTGCGCAGGTGAGACATGCAACTGAGACGGGCAGTTTATACAACAGGCCGCCGCCTGTACAACCCGTTAAAGGATCGCCATCTTAGGGTTGCTCGAAAATAAAATTGAAATCGCTTTTTTTAAGCTTGATATTATGCTCGAATTTTCAAAAACGAAGTGAAAGAATCCTATTGTTAAATTAGAAGCTTCCAAAAATTAAGAATGCTGCTGAAATTCACAATTTTGTTTCAGAAAATACTGCGAGAGAATGTTCTCTTGCCCTGTTTTGAACCATTACACCTGCGAATAACAAAAGCATTGGTCTGTATTCTCATTTGTCCATGTTAATTTGACGACATGGGAAAGCAAAGGGGGTTAGAATTTAATTATTTCAAATATCAAAACCGACTCCAATCATTTTTGGCAATCGGCTCCGTTGTGTTCCAACTCGGGAGGCATTAGGGGCACCGACGCTGGCAGAAAAGGAGAGTTGGCGCCGCGGCGGCGCGCTGCAGCCGCATATTCAGGTCAGAGACTGCACAAAGGGGTGCGAGCCACAAATATTGCAAGGTAGGTATGTTTTTGGCTAATCACCAGAGCTCTCATGTTGTTACTCATAGCCATAGCCAAAGCCTCTTCGACATACACGCAAGTATATTTCAAGCCTCAAATATTTTCATTTTCGCCAGATAATATTACCTCAAGCTCTTCGCCCCTGGTGATTTAATCATCAAAGCTGTGGCAAGTCACGGATCATTCATTATGTATGCACGACTTCTTTGTTTTTTACCACGTAGGATTATACAATGCGAGAAACTGCACCACTGGGCATTACGTTCGCAAAGCGTTGCCTCTGTGTCATTTCCATGTTTTTATTATCCTTCTAACGTTTTTTTTATTTTACAATGCAAGTAAAGGTAGGTTTTTGGAAAAAAGTCGACGTTTAAACATTACGGATTTCAAATTATGAACAACTATAAGTTGTATAAAATTATTCTTCTGGAAGTGGCAATTTTGTTATTTGCATTGTTCTGGTAAAGTTACTAGTTTTAACCTAAGTATCTATGTTTATTGAGGCACGCTCAATTTTATATGGACTGATTTATTAAAATTGTATTCTTTAACATTAAAGCATAGTGGGCATAACTGCATGTGCGCATGCTCATTGTTAGATAGAGCGATTTTCAACGTATCTAAACGTTTTTCACAGATTCCGAAAAAAAATGTTAGTTTGTTTAGAATCACATGTAAAATGTTTAAGTACCCATTTAATTTACTGCTTTGGAAATCATTTCACAATTTTTGTTTTAATTATTTTCTTTCTGTAATATTTTTGTTTCTGATAGGACTGTTTGGTGTATGAGGAGTACCTATTTTTATTGTGACCGCTATCAATTTTCACGGCGCTATCTTCGCCACAAAAGCCATCCAGTCTCGACCCGATGTGGCACGCAAACGTATGATCACCACAAGCGGTTACATAAAGCTATATGGTCGCGGCAAGATGTAGCTGATTGCATCAGGTATTTAGTGGAGGCCAGCAACACGCGAGTCCCCCTTTTTGCCCCACTCAGGTTTCTTGGATAAGCGAAGAGGTCTCCAACCAGTATAACAGAGTGAGGCCCGGGCAATCTCAGCCGACTCTTACTGAACAGCTACTTTCAGACTCGAGTTCAGAACTTGACCTCCAACTGAGAACCATCTTGCCTTAATTCCTATAAGCGAGAAACCGCCAGTTCAACACCCGAGAAATACGTGGAGCGATCGCATTATTGTTTCATTCCACGAACCGAGTTCATGTAAGAAAGATATATTCCTAGCTTCTTCCTGAGAAGTTGAAATGCCTGAGAACCTTAACCTGCCTGAAACCTCCTTCCCGTTTGGGTTAGTCAAACTGATTTTAGCATCCTCCCTCCTGCCCAGAGATACCTTCACGTCCAGGATTAAGGCGCACGGAAGATCGTGTCGACCACCTGAGCGACAGGCTATCAAGCAGAACGCGTGAAAAAGCGTTCCCTTCACTTTCCTGTTCGTTTCATTTTCCGAACGTGCCGATTTACGCACCCTTAAGCTTATACAGTGTGCGTACACAAAGACACCTATTTCCAGCCTACCAAAACTGCAAGCTAACTGAAATGAGCGCTAAAGCTGAGACGGCCAATTCTTTAATGCCAGGGTTTGATAATTTGATAGATTCAGATTTTTTTAGTCCGTATTATTTTCCATACTGTTTTTTGAGTTTTGTCTGCGTTAGTTACTGAAATTCCATTATTATTTCTTTAAGTTTCTTGTCCGTTTGATCATATAATCGGATACCCGTTTTACCTTACAGTCTGTAGATTTACAATTCAATATAATTAAAACGTGTTTAAAAATTTGCTCCATTTCTCTTATTTCTTGATCTTCTTTCTTTTCTGAGAATTTTTCCAACAACGTCATCTAGTATATTTTGAACCCAAAAATGTAATACAATCTTGACAAACATATTAGGCGTTAAATCACGAGTTGTTGTGTTCGGAGAGATCAGCGGTGCAGGTGCAACCTCGACTTCTGAATCAACAAGAACGTTCGGGGCTCTAACAGGGAGGCGACGAATGTTGTGAAAGTGGGCTGTTTTTGCGTTGTTGTTGGAAAATGCGATTATGTGAACTAATAATTAATTATAATAGATAGACGTCAGAGGTTCTCGCTCATACTGGACGATTGTATGACAACAAGGAAGCGTATTCCCCGAAAGCACATTGTTCCGCGTAGTGGTCCCGCGAAGGCTTGTTGTTCGCAGCAGCCAAGTAAGATTTACCCAGTAGCCACTGGGTTCTGACTCTGTACCGTTTGTAACAATAGTTAATGTACTATTACTATTGGAAGTACTAGCGTAACGTGCCCAACAGCTACCCCAACCAGTGAAGGTAGAAATGAGGTGCTAAGGGGTTGATGCTGACTGATGCAAGGCCGAGTATTCGTTGCAACCCCGGTGAGTACAATAATTATTATAGATGACATTTACAGGTCAGTAAATTTATGACCTTTTACAGTTAACCGCTTGTGTCCCCCACTAGGCCCAAGAAGGCTTACACTTGCACTGTTTGCACCCCGCCGTCGCCTAGTGATCATGGGTGAATTGCATACACTACTTTGACACATTATTAGAGTATCCGAACAAATTCGTGTTTATTTAAAATTAGAAAAAAATTTAAATGCCGTGAACGATTCCTCAAATATACAATCACTTTTAGGATAAATTTGCTTACTTCTCTTCGCCCTTCGATCGTTCCACTAGCTGAGACCAAATATAAATAACGGAGGAGGCTTCGTGTTACGGCGGTCTCGCCTGCCGCGATAAAGTTGGACCAACTGGGAACTTGAGGTAGTCCGATTCGGGGGAAATAGCACACGCGGAGAAATTAGGCAGACGAGCCGAGTTTGTGCCCATTTTCGACGAAATTGATGTCCATGGAGGTCAAAAGGTAACAACACATTGCGCGCGGGCGGTGTTCCTGCACCAGTAACCTGCATTCGAAGACTCAGAATTGTGTCCCAAATATGGGTCACCTCGAAGTGGGACGCTTAATAAATGCTCCTGTAAACAAGCTGCTCGGGGAACGTAGCGGCGCTAATTTATCGGCAAGGTGAGACGCGTTTTATGAATTATTCACAGCCTCTCTGGCATAAACTTATTTTCTGCCATCGCCTGCTAATATGTTTACTCCGTGTATTCGAGCTACGCAGTAACGTTTGGTGGCATTAAAGCTACAGCGAACTATGGAACTAAAGGCCCAGCCTTGACACAGGGCGGCAATTTACTGCCTAAGAAGCACTTTATTACGGGGAATCATATTGTGCACAATATACTTTGACGTTTGTTGACGAGTTTGGTCTTCATTGAATAATCGCAATAATATAAACACATTTATTTAGCAATTTTTAGAACTGACTACTTACTGAAACAGTGTATAAGTTACTAGAAAGGGTCTTGGAAATAACTCACGGGTATTTTAATCCTCCGGAAAATGTCACCATCTGAAACTGTTCATTGTCATTCCGAAAGAAAAAACAATAATCAGCACCGTATAAAAAGGGTTTGCAATGGTGGAACGCTCTCACTTCATCAGCAGTCGCGCGAACGTTTACTGTCGCTATTTTGACAATTTTGTATCTGGTTACGTTTGAAATATCAATTACTAGTTACACTTTAGTTGATTACTCGCTTCTTTTATTTATTGGACGTGTGAGTGATGCAGCAAGCAAGAATCGAACAGAGCTCTCACTTTAAGACCCCTGGCTTTATTCGTAGCATACGTTTTAGGCTTTGATAATAACTATAACCTATACTCATTGTTACGTTATCTCTAATTTCAGCTGATGACGAGAGAGGCTCTCCCAACAATAAATATTTTAAAGCCATAGAATTCGCCACTTGACCTTACTTTGCGCTAATCCAATTATACTTTGCAGACTTCAGTAACTATTTGCACGGGTTAAATAGCATCAGCATCTTGTTTAAAGTTCTACAAGTGCTATCGGTGCGGTTACTATTATTGTTTCACATGAATATGTAAACATTTTTGTAAAATTTGGAAAATTGCACACAACCATATTTAATTTAATTTTAATATGGATTATATTTAAGGTAATACGCACAGTTTAATTCAGTTTTGTTCAGTTTACATGCATACTGCGATGAGCCAAAAATTTTGCCGCGATTTGTATGAGCATTTTCAATAGCACTTCTTCCACTCCCACATTATGTACTACTGACACTAAAACTTTCAAAAACTACTTCACTATGCGTATCGGAAACCGATAATGTTGTTGCAAAAATATAGTACAAAATAAAATCAAAAATTCTATTAGCTTAGCCATAACGTTACATTTTACAACGCCAAAAATGTCAAATGGTCGGCTTATGTGGTTATAATGAATTGTTTTCGAATCATATTATGTTCTACTAATAGCAGTGCGTTGCCAAATCAATGCAGAAAAGTAGCAGTTGCAATTTTACGATTTTGTGGCAGTATTGGAAAACCAAAGATTTCCACAGTTGCAACCATCGAGCAGTCGAGATCAGTTAGGAGCGAATGTGTTTATACAGCCACAAACAGGACCAGAGAGATCTAATTTTGTATAGTATACATGGGTGTTTGTTTTTGGAGTCAAACGAGAGCCCTGTTAGGGAAACCACGATAATCCACAAATTTAAACCCTGAGAGAACCCGAGCTTGTTTGGTTCGCTACGATCTGCTAAATTACACTCTCTTAGGACCCACTGAATTAGGCATATATTTAATAAAATATTTATCATAAATAAAACCTTCAATAACAGTATGTATGTACAATTTCTTAACAAAATTATCAATGGAATCTATTTAGGATCCTCCGCAGTTCTATGCGGATTATTTACAACTAGTGAGTCACCCGAACTACGTTTCGGTTAGCAAAATTAAGAGAGATTCATTAATATAAATTTAAAAAAAGAATGCATGGGCGGGATCGAACCCGGGCCACCCGCGTGATAGATCAGCACTCTTACCGCAGGACCGGTCTCTCTTGTTTGAATAATGCGCGCACCCGAGCTAATAATGGCGATAGGCGCTCCGCTCTGCTCTGCTGCCTAGAGGAATTAATTAAATTACAACTTTTTTGCATCTTTTTTTGAAACTAAAAACCGGCCTACGATTCTAAGTATAAAAATTAGCAAACTTTTAAGCCATCGTACAACTTGATCGGGCCAGTATCTTCGGAGGAGATAGCGAACAAACATAGACGCAAACACGCAAACACGCAAACATACAAGAGAGCACCGATTTTATGTTATAGATTCCACGTCATGGAAAATGGACGATATGAGTAGTTTTCTACAAAAAGCGAAATTTTAAAAAACATGCTTGGAAATTCAATTCTACTAAATATTCCTCAGTGATTCACATCTTGTGAATACGGAAACTGGCGATACTTTTTCAATTTGTCTTGGAAAGAGACCCTTTAATCATGTTATCTTCAGTATCTGGCCTTGCTTGACACACTCTTGTTCTTTTCCGATTCCGTTGCTCTTAGAGCATACGAGTATTCACCAACTATTCTTCCACCATATCCAAAGTCTGTCTGGTAATGAAAGAATTGAACACTCAAGGAAAACCGTGGCGGAGAAACAAAACTGATGACACAAAACACAAACTGCTGGGGGCTGTTTGTTGAGGCCCTCCACATAGGAAGTTACAGGAAATAACCTTTACTAATTTTCGAAGGATTCTGCCATGATCGATGGAAGGAGGCGATATTTTAGTTCACTTGTCGCCGCCGCTTGTAAATGCGCGACATAGTCGGCTCGCACTCCTCAGTTGAACATAACATCTTAAGGCAGGCTGCTTGTCATTTCGTCCGACTTTCGCCATGGTAGATGGTCTCTCGCATATTACATCGTCTTCTTCATGTGGGTTGCACCTTTAGTGCATTTGGCATTATTTCTGGGGGCATACGCATAACATTCTCTAGTAATTTTATTTTGCATTGTAATTATTTCTCTCTATTCCTTATCCTTCTCTTAGGTGTTCGAATCCTTACATTTTCTCTTATCCACCCCATTTCGAGAGCTTCTATTTGTTTTAGATTTTTCTTCCTTGTCCAACATTCGACTCCTTAGGGTAAGGTAGGTATAGCCATTACTTATGATTCTTTTTATTATGCACAATTGTATCTTCATCATATGTTGTATCGTATCCTAAATACTGGAAGAGTGCTACTTGTTCTATTATACTGCCTTGTATAGAACTTTTTGCAGTTATTATGTAAATTCCTGAGAATGTCATGGTTTTAGTTCTTGTTAATGATGTGGTTGTATATAAAACTCCAGTTGATGTGGTTGTTTTTTATTATTACCTGATCATTAGATAATCATATTGTGCTCAAATATTCATTGTTTTCACTTTTAAAATTAGAGTTGTTCTTTCTCTTTCGCACTCTGTTATAATATCGTCTATGTAAGATATTAACACAGTGGCCTAGAATTTTAGGCCTACAGATTTAAACAGTTCTGAATTTATCCCGTCGATTTCAGAAGTTTTTCTATTTTTGTCATTTAATCTGAAATTCTTTCAATGCTATATGATCTATCTTTTAGATATTCCATTGTCATCATCACACAACATTCGACGATTAATAAGAATCTGCTTTCGTGTCAAGAGATCCCCTTACGTTGCGTGCAATCCCAAAAGCGTATAATGGATAAGTAAGTCTAACAGGTTAACTTCGAGACGAAATTAACTTCACAAACTGTTAACTCTCGCTCTCGTCGCAGCCAGCTATCGAGCTGGTTTTCTGGGAGTTCCGCAGCGGCTAGAATCTAGAATAGTCCGGGTAACCCACTTTCCACAGGCCGCGCCTAGTTTATCTCCTGTATCTATCTGTCGTGGATCGCACACACGTGTCGATCGATATGCCGAAGAAATCCCGCTGATCATCCATTGTGTTAGCGCCCAGCGAACGGCCATGCTGCTTTCTATTCCTTTCATTTGTATTAATTGGCGAAAAGCACGACACAGCCGAGGATTCCGGATTAAGGGATGATTAAGCGAGAGGGTAGCTCGCTCGAATTTTTCCTGCTAACGAGGATGCTGCGATAACGACGTGTCCCAATTCTGAGCCGGGCGGGCAAATGGGCCGCTCTCTTACGCTCCTGTTTGCGCATATTAATTAATTAAACGGATAAATGCGCTCTTATCTAATTGTTTAGTAGTTCGGTTTAATAACTTAATCTCTGTTTGAGTTTGAATTAGAGCCGTTAAGTGTGTTTGGGAACCTCCTTGAAAGTAAGTAATTGGGCGATGTTAACTTCTATGTAAATGGAAAAGTAAGTAACTAAATTTCGTTTATAAAAGACATCAACGTTGAAATCGATCGTTTATTCGAGATTTTCATTTGATTTCCCCAAGGCAACGAGTCGGGCGGAAATAAAATAATTACAGTAAAAAAGTGTGTGTCCCGATTCCGTGCAGAGAAAACAGATAGCTTCGGACGAATGCTGTTTTTAACGATAACCTTACTATGACGCTTCCATCAATCACCCTTTCACAGCTATTCCATTGTTTTATTGATTTTCAGCGTACATTTGACACTTTAGGCAGGACGAAATTACCTGGTAAAAAATTGATGTAAATACAACGCTGTTCGCAACGAGGTCTAGAATATGAATGGCTCCCGTTTTCAACGCTTGATTTGAATACAAAGGACATTTGAAATTGACTGCGAATGAATTAAATGGCTACCGATTGTTTTCAAATAAACAACCTCTAGTCTAGACTATTAATAGTGTTTAACAGCTATCTTATCTGCCGACTTAACAGCGTTGTAAATTTTATTGTATTAATTGTGTTTGTTTATTTATAAACTCCCTGCTTACGCTATCGCTTAAAACGGGCCAATAATTACAATCTCAAAATCACGCACGCATTCCAAGCCAAGACGAGAAGTGGTTGAACCTCATGTTAATCAATCAGCCTGACAAGACACCAAGTGGGAGGGTGCAATATTTAAATCATTTTAAAGAAGCATTTGGCACAAACCTCGGTTTGTTTTCCTTGCAGTTTTCGCTGAATTGGTATACCAGCGATTAATGAATGCTACGAGATCGAAAGTGTAATGTAACTCTCCATCACAATCCAATAAAAATATGACTAATTTATGTAAAATAAATAAGAAATCTCAGATTAAACGCCCACACACGCACCTTTGTCAGAGACCACCTACTGGGTTATTGCTTTTAAATTAAACAATAGGCGAACGCTTGATGGCATCGGTGAAGCGTGGATAAGTTGACTTTACCTTGGTTTGTATAAATGCTGCGAATCCTGTATAAATCAAACCATGTATAATACTATACAAAACTGTTGGAAAATTACCCATCTTGAAAAGTCTTTGAGGTGGTTTTAGACATTAAGACCCCGCGGTTGCCAAAGCCGGTTGGGGAATCGCAGTCAACACAAGATTTTTGTGGCCAAGAGGCTCGTACCTCTGAGCTACCCCCGCTGTTTCTCAAATAAGCCAACAATTATTATAGGCGTTCAAATGTCGCACTTTTCTGGGGCAAAAATGTGCAAGTCTATATTCCGAATTCTTGCAAACTTAACAAAGAGATTAGAATTGGATTCCCCTGATTGCAGATCAAGTAGTCAATAAAGCTCTACATTCGATATTCAATTATCTTGTCAACTATAAAATCGTTCAAGTCTCTTTGAACCTCAAAAGTGTATTGACAGTTCGCTGTAATAAATTCTTCTCCTTAACACGCCACGTCAAAAGGATGAAGTTTCTTGTTCTACGGAAATGTCAATGTGAACTGTATATACTTTTATAGTTCTTCCTCACTTTCACAACAATTCCTAGTGACTTGTATTAAAACGGCGCCCGTCGCAAGTACAAAAACATTCTTGGAGAAGGTCATAATTCTATACAATCTACGAACCCCAGCCAACGCTGCAAGTGAAATTCTGCCCTTACGCCCTTTAATTCAACAATGAAGTGTGCATTTTTATTGGGATTATCGAACGTTTTAACAGAGAAACAAAGTTTGAAATAGTAGACAATGCAGCTTACTTTAAATTGATTTCTGCGTTGGTTGCTGCAACAAAAGGCAGCTAAAGGGGCGTCAAATTAAGAGTGTAATAAAACGCGAAGACTTTCAATGGGAATAGTCTAAATAGCAAGGCGGTGGAGCCGTGAAGTAAGAAATGGGTGAACCGACGAATCTGCAGATCGATAAAGCTGCGTTTCAAGGTTCACGGTCAGGTTCGTGATGGAACGATCTTCCTCCACGAGGGTGCGTACGGACGCAGAGGCGTGCGTGCACTGAATTTCCTGGGCCATAAAAATCGATCGCCTCTGCAGCATGATGTTCAAATCGTGTGACTGCCACGATTAGGGGATGCAGCGGCTTAAAGAAGGACAACTGGCGATTTGTTTCCAAAATAAGTGTGATTATGGCAAATGCCCCTAATTTTACAAGAAGCTCCCTTGCCCAAATTGAGGGGGCAATCCAAGTACTACTATTTGTAGTTTTTATTAGCTTTTAAGTAAGTTGGCAACAATGAAAGGAAAACTATTCTATAATCCACAAAGCAATGTGATTCAAGCGAGACATGTTTAAGCTTTGGCGTTACTGAAATTCTGTTCTTGTTAAAACGTTTATGCTTCTTCATGGTTGCGACAATCACAAAACTAGAGGCATTTGAGCTTTGCCGTTATCAAAATTATATGTTGTTATTAAAATATGCATCCTTCCCCATGGTTGTGATAGCTGGAAATGTATATTTACAACCACAAAACTAGAGGCATTTGAACTATAGCGTTACTGAAATTTTGTTATCGTTCAAATTTGCATCCTTGACAACGGTTATAACTGGACATTGACAATCACAAAACTAGAGGCATTTAAGAGCTTTGGCGTTACTAAAATTCTACTCTCCATAAAATATTCATCTTCGTCTATGGTTGTGACAGCTTGACGTTGATCTCAAAAACCACAAAACTAGAGGCATGTGAGCTTGGCGTTACTGAAATTCTGTTCGCATTAAAACGTTTCTGCTTCTCCATGGTTGCGACAGCAAAACAGTAATCTCAACAATCGGAAAACTAGAGGCATTTAAGTTTTTCCGCTATCGAAATAATGGTCTCGTTAAAACGTTCTTTCTTGTCAATTGTTGTAACAGCTGGACAATGATCTCAACAACCACAAAACTAGAGTCGTTTAAGCTTTGGCGTTATTGAAATTTTGTCCTCGTTAAAATATTTGTCCTTGACCATGGTTGTAATAACTGCACATGCACATTGATCAGAATTATCACAAAATTAGAAAAAAAATTGCATCCTTATACATGGTTGTCACGGCTCGACATTAATCCCAACAACCAAAAAAGTAGAGGCATGTGAGCTTTAGCGTTACTGAAATTCTGTTCTCGTTAAAATATTCATCTTTCTCTACTGTTGTGATAGCTAGACATGGACATTGATCCCAACAACCACAAAACTAGAGGCTTATGAGCTTAGGCGTTACTGAAATTCTGTTGTTGTTAAAATGTTTATGCTTCTTCATGGTTGCGACAATCACAAAACTAGAGGCATTTGAGCTTTGCCGTTATCAAAATGATATGCTGTCATTAAAATATGCATCCTTCCCCATGGTTGTGATAGCTGGAAATTTATATTTACAACCACAAAACTAGAGGCATTTGAACTTTAGCGTTACTGAAATTTTGTTATCGTTCAAATTTGCATCCTTGACAATGGTTATAACAACTGGACATTGATCTCAACAATCAGAAAACTAGAGGCATTTAAGAGCTTTGGCGTTACTAAAATTCTACTCTTCCTCTATGGTTGTGACAGCTTGACATTGATCTCAAAAACCACAAAACTAGAGGCATATGAGCTTGGCGTTACTGAAATTCTGTTCTCATTAAAACGTTTCTGCTTCTCCATGGTTGCGACAGCAAAACAGTAATCTCAACAATCACAAAACTAGAGGCATTTAAGTTTTTCCGCTATCGAAATAATGGTCTCGTTAAAACGTTCTTTCTTGTCAATTGTTGTAACAGCTGGACAATGATCTCAACAACCACAAAACTAGAGTCGTTTAAGCTTTGGCGTTATTGAAATTTTGTCCTCGTTAAAATATTTGTCCTTGACCATGGTTGTAATAACTGCACATGCACATTGATCAGAATTATCACAAAATTAGAAAAAAATTTGCATCCTTATACATGGTTGTCACCGCTCGACATTGATCCCAACAACCAAAAAAGTAGAGGCATGTGAGCTTTAGCGTTACTGAAATTCTGTTCTCGTTAAAATATTCATCCTTCTCTACTGTTGTGACAGCTAGACATGGACATTGATCCCAACAACCACAAAACTAGAGGCTTATGAGCTTAGGCGTTACTGAAATTCTGTTGTTGTTAAAATGTTTATGCTTCTTCATGGTTGCGACAATCACAAAACTAGAGGCATTTGAGCTTTGCCGTTATCAAAATTATATGTTGTTATTAAAATATGCATCCTTCCCCATGGTTGTGATAGCTGGAAATTTATATTTACAACCACAAAACTAGAGGCATTTGAACTTTAGCGTTACTGAAATTTTGTTATCGTTCAAATTTGCATCCTTGACAATGGTTATAACAACTGGACATTGATCTCAACAATCACAAAACTAGAGGCATTTAAGAGCTTTGGGCGTTACTAAAATTCTACTCTTCCTCTATGGTTGTGACAGCTTGACATTGATCTCAAAAACCACAAAACTAGAGGCATATGAGCTTGGCGTTACTGAAATTCTGTTCTCATTAAAACGTTTCTGCTTCTCCATGGTTGCGACAGCAAAACAGTAATCTCAACAATCACAAAACTAAAGGCATTTAAGAGCTTTGGCGTTACTAAAATTCTACTCTTCCTCTATGGTTGTCACAGCTTGACACTGATCTCAAAAACCACAAAACTAGAGGCATATGAGCTTGGCGTTACTGAAATTCTGTTCTCATTAAAACGTTTCTGCTTCTCCATGGTTGCGACAGCAAAACAGTAATCTCAACAATCACAAAACTAGAGGCATTTAAGTTTTTCCGCTATCGAAATAATGGTCTCGTTAAAACGTTCGTTCTTGTCAATTGTTGTAACAGCTGGACAATGATCTCAACAACCACAAAACTAGAGTCGTTTAAGCTTTGGCGTTATTGAAATATTGACCTCGTTAAAATATTTGTCCTTGACCATGGTTGTAATAACTGCACATGCACATTGATCAGAATTATCACAAAATTAGAAAAAAAATTGCATCCTTATACATGGTTGTCACGGCTCGACATTGATCCCAACAACCAAAAAAGTAGAGGCATGTGAGCTTTAGCGTTACTGAAATTCTGTTCTCGTTAAAATATTCATCTTTCTCTACTGTTGTGACAGCTAGACATGGACATTGATCCCAACAACCACAAAACTAGAGACTTATGAGCTTGGGCGTTACTGAAATTCTGTTGTTGTTAAAATGTTTATGCTTCTTCATGGTTGCGGCAATCACAAAACTAGAGGCATTTGAGCTTTGCCGTTATCAAAATGATATGCTGTCATTAAAATATGCATCCTTCCCCATGGTTGTGATAGCTGGAAATTGATATTTACAACCATACAACTAGTGGCATTTGAAGCTATGGCGTTATTGATATCCTGTTCTCGTTAAAATGTTCACCCTTCTCTATGGTAGTAACAGTTGAACATTGATCTCAATGGCCACACAACTAGAGGCTTTTGAGCTTTGACGTTAAAGTAGAATATTAAAACTTTCATAAACTTCTCACACGTCCAGCAAATGATTAAGTTGGCCCACAAACAACAAGAAATTGTCACTAAATTCGGTGAAAAGTTGAATTTACTTTATAGTTTTAAAAATTATGAATAGTTAACCTAAAATATTTGCCGATATTAAAAATGAAGCCTAGAAGTTAAAAATTTAAAAAAAAAATGTCAGACCTGAATGTCTGAATTAGCAAATTAGCATCGCCTTCTGCTCCTTGTAACATATCTATGGTTTCTACAGTAGATAACTTGCTACACAAGGAATTCTACGAATAATAAAATATTCAATAATGCTTTAGAAAAACAACCACTGTGATTCAAGAATTGTCTTGTGGTGTAGCAAAGTTTAACAAGCTAGGTCCTGAGCAGGGTGGGGTGGATTGTTCCAAAGCGCCAATGGTTCGAGACGGTCCAAAAACCAGCTGATCTTTAGCCGTTAGTGTAAATGAAGAACAAAAATAAATTGACTTATAATTTCAAATAAAAGTATAAGAGACATAAACCTACAATTTCGTATATTTTAGTGTATTCGTAGTGATGTCATTTTAATCTAAGTGTTTATTTTGTTGTAATGTAAATGCCCTTCAATGGCACACGTTTTTCCAACCGCTAAATTCGCAGCGAAAGCGGGACATGTATGTGCTAGAAACGGCTTGACTACGAGGAGGACGCACGGAGGTGTCCAAACCTAGATTGACTGCGACTATGAAGAAGTCGCAGGAGCTGTGGATAAGCTACCCAAAAACGGAATGGTTGAGTTGTACGAGCTTTTCCCCATATGATGTGTAGTCGCACGAGGGAAAACTACCTCCAACACTTTGAAGAAAGATAGTTGCCAGCGTAGTTGACAGGACATCCAAAAACCGCTTAAAATCTGTCCTCCATATGCTTCACGTGGTGACAACACAGCCCAAATGGGGAAAATGCCAAACAGGGTAGTGAAAGGCCTACAATATCAGCAAATCGTCAAGCGAACTACAAGGCGAAAGTGGTAAGTTTATATCTGAAATACTTTATAATCCTGTCATAACCTAGCTAATTTCAGGTGCTGCATACACAACACATTAATGCTGGGCTAAACTTCTCAAAATATCGGCGGATTTCGAATCCACATGTCGTGAATCTCCGAACAACAAGCACACAGCATCAGAAGCAATCTGTCAATCAATCTCCACAAGATGGGTTCAGGATATCGTTTTCTTTGTACTGGTAATCTTCTCGAAAAAGAATATTCTCCTAGCTCCGAAGGATTTTCGAAATTCACACGGAAATGGACAAGAGGGTAGGCAACTGAATACACACGAACAAAAAGTGGTGACCTAACCCACATCGTAATAATCGAATATAGCTGAACTCAAAACAATTTGTGAATGTTAATCCAATTTTAATTAGTGCAAAATTTAGACGCAACAAATCGCTAGAAAGAAACAAATTGCAGAATGTTGAATATGTTATGTACCTAGGGTCACAAAGTAACATGGGGATGTTATTCAGATGTACAATCAAGAATTTGCAAAGCAGAAAACACCTTTGAAGTGCTATTACGCAAAACATTGTTCTCAAACCCGGTATTCAAGAAAACACAACTAAGCATCTTCATTGCAAATGTCAAGCAGTATTCTCTTCCATCCATATACCACCAATATGTACGAAAAATCACATAATTCCGAAGAATCATGAACACACATTGCCCAACCCAAAATTCAAATAACGACATCTGGCAATTTCCAAACAATGACAACAAAAAACACGATAGGAAGATGAAATTTGAAATTAACTCAGCGCAAGCCACGAATTATTTCAACAACAGAGTGCTCTAAGGTTCAGTTGCAGTTAAGTATTGTTGTTATGTTAGTTTATACAATGTAACACTGTGGTGTTCGTTAAGAAAGTGTCGCTACAGTGACACTAAAAAAACGCAAGCAATTAATTGATCGAAACGCAATGCAGGCAAGAAGATAAAAACACATTAAAATCTTAGTATACTCGTAGTGTTCTAAAGTCAAGCACAAGGCAATCTAATAACTACTGTATTTTGACTGACAGGGAAAGGTCCCGACTAACACCCTTTGTCCCCCAGAGGAACAACAGGGGAAAGAACTTTAAACAAGAAGAAGAACTTTAAAAATAGATGGTGCTCACCTTTTTAAATGTCTAATTAACGACCGCAGTTACTGTTGACATTAAAAATTACACAAGTAACTGTTGAGAGATGATATACTCACCGTACACGCCAGCAATCGCAATTAATGATCAAAAATCACAAGCAGCAGAGCTGCATTCGCGCCTAACAGATTACCCTATCCATGCCGCCGTTAACGAACCTTAATAAAAGGTTTAGCACAAATCTTGTTTATTTCGCATTAGGCCAGACGACGCTTATGCATTATGCGCCGTGTAATCCGTTTAGTGCAGCGCGATGTCAATAGCACCATGTCCATCCCGCTCCTCATCAGCATGTAAACAAGTCGAGCAGCAAGTGACGTAGGGCATTGTTTAGTAATTCGAGCATGTAAGTGTTGCAGTAACCCAGTGTGGAGAAGCCACACAAACGCGAAATATAGACAGATGACCTCAAACGTTAGTGTCGGTCATGCCGTACGGCTGCAGCCTCGTACTCTTCCATTTTACGTCGGCTACTTCGCATCTGCACTCCGCAGCATGGCAGCAGCTTATCTCGACTATAAATTTTATGTGAGATTCCAGATTAGTAATGGCAATAGTAAAAAATCGTGTTTTAACAAATTCATAATATAGAAATTAACTCCAATTATAGGGGGATGGATAAGAAGTATAAAATAATACTTACCCGAACTGACTTGTTGAATCATATCAAATCACAGCATACTTTTAGTAATAATTAAAGAAACTGTAAAAATAAAAATTATGATACAAAGGATTATTCTATCAATGGTAATATTTTCCTTTCTTGGATTAACTGACGTTCATCATGGTGGGGCTATACCGTAACAAGACTGCGACTTTAGATGGACACATAGAGATAGTGCTGTGAAATATGGGGTGGCCTGGGGGCAGTGAATAAGATTTTTAAGCAAAAGGGGATAACTGGATCATTTGAAATGAAGCCAAAAGGAGGAAGTTCCAATTGATAATTCAACGGTGCGTGGAAGAGTTAGAATATGGAAAAAGGGCTGTTCACACAAAACAAGCAAATCCTGTTGTTCTCCGACGAGAACAGAGAAAGGGATATTGTTAAGAGATATAGGCAGAGTTCGGGGCCGTGAATAAGAGTTTTAAGCAAAAAGGGGATACTGGATTGCTTGAAATGAAGCTAACAGGAAAATGTTGAAGAAAAGGGTAGACTACTCCACAAGCTGATGGTTTTCTAATGAGAAATAGCAAAATAAACCCTAGCAAAACTAGTTTTGACCTGCTACACGATATGAAGATGATAACTCACCGATGCGTGGAGTTAGAATATGAAAGAAAGACTGTTCACATGAAACAAGCGAATCTTGTTGTTCTTCCACGGTAACAGCGGATATTGTTAAGAAATGAAAGGTGAGCGTGGGGGCAGTGCATAGGTTTTAAGCAAAAAAGAAAATATGGCAGAGGAGGTTCTACTACCCTCAAGATGAGAAATAGCCAAATCAACCGTAACAAAACTAGTTTTGGCCTGCAACAAGATCGTAAAGATCTTAAAGCCAAGTTTAGTCGCTTTAAAAAAAATAAAAGTTGAAGTTTGACCAATGACAAATTTCAATAAATCTTGAAAGTGAGACTACGTACGCAATGAACGCTAGTGTATTACGTTGTAGCTGGTGAAAGGATGGAATTTCAACCTTTATATTTAGCACGTGTCCCGAAAAGAGAGCAACAAAGGCGGCTCCGTTACTGCACAGAATGAATGATAATGTAACAGGCAATTCGGTAGAAGTTTTAGTGACGTGCAATAAAGGAAAACGGCGCATTTATTGCAGCGGTGTAGTTGCCGACTCCTCGACAAAAGCAATTTTACGGCAATTTTTGTTGTCACATAATAGATCCTAAAGTTCCCATGCTTTTAGTGACCTTGTGCGAAATTGCTATTGTTATCTGTCAATTACTGCGTCTGGTAATTTACTAAGGTCATTATTATTTGATGACATTACGTAACAACAAATTCTATCATCACCGCTTAATTTGTTGCTAGCACGTTTCCTACCAATATACTTTATTGTCTTTATGTCTGCGTAATGGAGTTCTGCTTTTTTCAGAATTTTTCCGGAAGACACAAAAATTTTCAAAATTCTGGCTTTAAAAACTTCACACAAGTGAATACATTGCTACAATCATACAATGTTTGTAGAATCGGTACTTCACAACGTAAATAGTCGCGTTTTAAATGATGTTTCCCTTGATTTATTTTCATAATGTGAAGAATAGGCAACCAGTTCGAAGAGTTCAAGGTCTAATGAGTACGCGGATGTCCAGCAATTGAAAACCCAATTGTGAGGCGATGCATTGTCCCGCAAAGATCACCTTTTGACAATATTCTCCTTCCTTACTCAACAATGCTCTGCTTCAGTTGCGTTAGTAGTTCTCCTCAGTATTCAACAATTTGGGAATCCACTTCCAATCACCATGCACATGCCCTCAAATCTAGATATGCCATACATCTCTGCTAATCATACAATAGGAAGAACGCCCATATCCCAATGATATTCACATTTCTCCATTTCTAAAAAAAATCGAGGCTATGAAATCTCTATTCTAATTCTGAACTAAACTTTGTACACCATATCTACTGTCGCAATTAAAATATGGTCCACTTTGGTCGACCAGAAACGCGAGGTGGTCTTGTTTGTTGTTCTTGCAACGTGTTACGCCCCTCTCGCAGCCGCCAATTTGCGACTGTGAGGTCTCCAGACCGGCCTAAGTGGAAAAATTCCGCGGGCATTAATAAAGCAGCCTTGTTAGAGCACGCAGACCACGATGTATAGAGATACGCCGCTGCATCAATGCATAATTGTCCGGGTGCAGTGAGCTGTAACGGAGGCCAGTTCGGCCTTGGACGCGTTCGGGTCAAGTGGCTGACGTCAGCTGCATGTGCATGTCCTCTCACAGGAAAGTGCCACTTATTGAGGTTAAACAGTCACCCAAACAATTGCACTTCACTAGACACTGTAATTCGCTCAATCAACGGCAATGCTGCAAAGAGCATTCTGCATCTGTGCACATGCAAATCGTCGAGCTGATTTTTTGTCTGGGAGCTGAGAACTGAAAGTAACCAGCGCGATGCCGAAGTCGACTGCTTGAACTACCTTCGTCAGTAGTTCTGTTAATTATTAAGGCAAAGCTTGTTTTAAAGGTAAGCCTGAATAATTCAGAGAATGAGGATGAATGGCAGCGTTAACCAAATGGACAAGGTCGTCCCTTTTTGAATGAATAGAAGAGCCACGTCATTTACACTAGTTCACCGACCGTACTAGGTGTAAAACTATGCATATATTAATTAGAAGCCTAAAACGTCTCAATGATCAATTTTGCTGTTTTAGAAAAACTTATAAATAACCTATTTTTGCTTTGTATGAAATTTATAATTGAACATATGAAAGCACACACACTCCCCGATGAACAATTTCGTCAAGATTCGTTCAATATGTTCTTCATCAAATGATCATTATCATGTAATGTAACTACACCTCATCCATCAATAGGTCACAAATCGGGCAATAGCTTCTCATAAAAAAGCCATTCTTGTATATGGGTATGCATTATCGTACTGGATTGTGAATTTACAGCTCCTGAAGGTATAAGAGCACGAGAAATTCAATCGCACAGACGATGTAGCCGCCGGGTGCGAAATTATATATTCAGGACCTCCTCTACCCTTAAATATGGGAAATTGGGTAACATATTCAAGTCAAACATACCCCAATACATATGGAGCTGTGAGTATCCACCGAACAAATAATAAAGAAATTGGAAATAACACAAATACCAATAGAAAGACAAGTGGATTAAGCAAAATACAAAAGTTGAAGACACACGTAGACGAATTCGTAAATTAAAATGGTGGTGGGCTGGACATTTAGCACAACGAGAAGGTGGAAGATTAGTGGAAAGACCTGGATAGGCGAACCCAAAGCAAGGAAAAATTGGAAAGGGAAAGATCAGGCGTATGTCCAACTCTGAACAGAAATTGGCTGAACAAGAGAAATGGAGTTAGACATTTAGCACGCCGAGATGATGGAAGATTGAGTAGAAAAGTAACAGAATTGCGACCGAGAACAGAAAAAAGAAACAAAAGAAGACCAACGATCAGATGGTCGGATGATATCGCCAAAATTAGTAAAAGACATCATGATAGAGACCAAATCAGGAAACAATTTATTGGAAAAAAAGAGGAGGCGTATGTGTAGCTCTGGACATAAACGGGATGATACAAGACTGAAGAAAAGCAACACAATGGCGACCGAGAACAGAAAAAGAAACGAAAGAAGACCAACGATGAGATGGTCAGATGATATCGCCAAAATTAGTGAAAGACATGATGAGAGAGACCAAATCAGGAGACAATTTATTACACAGAAAAAGATGAGGCGTATCTCTAGCTCTGGACATTAACGGGATGATACAAGACTGAATAGAAAAGTAACAAAATGGCGACCCAGAACTGAAAAAAGAGACACAGGACGCCCAAAAATTAGATAATCTGATGATATCGTCACAGTTAGTCAAAAGACCTGACGAGAGACGCCAAATGAAGGGAAATTTGAAAAGGGATGTCCAACTCTGGACAGAAATAGGCTGAACAAAACGAGAGAGGGTGCGCTGGACAATTAACACGACAAGAATATTAACAATTCAGTGGAAAAATTTAAAAGTTGCAGCCTCAAACGGAAAGGAGATACGCAGGACACCCAAAGATAAGAATGTGAGGTGATATCGCCAAGACCTGGATGACAGAGATAAAATTAAGAGGGAACGGAAAGGAGGCGTATATTCAACTCTGGACAGAAATGGGTTGAACAAGAGCAGAGAGGATTGGCTAGACATTTAGCACACCTAGAAGATGAAAGATTGAGTAGAAAAGTAACAGAATGGTGACCGAGAGTGGGAAAAAGAGGCGTAGGACGCACAAGGACGAGACGGTCGGATGATATCGCCAAAATTTAGTGGAAAGACGTGGAAGATAATGATAAAATGAAGAGGGAAGAGGAAAGGAAGACGTATGTCCAAATATGGAGATAAATGGGGTAAAAAGGGGAAGAAAAAGTGGCCTGGACATTTAGCACCACCAAAAGATGGAAGATTGAATAGTATAATAGTATAGTTCCAGAATGGCGGCCCAGAATATGAAAAGGCCGAAGATGCTCAAGAATGAGGTCTGATGATACCACCCAAATTAGTAGAAAGACGAGAGGCTAAGTCAGGAGAAAATTTAAAAGTGAGGGAGGCGCGACTCTGTACAGAAATGGGCCTAACAAGAGAAAAAAGGGGAGGGTTGGACAATGGACATATAGCACGACACGAGAACATGAAAGACTGAGTATGAAAATAAGATAATGGCCACCCAGAATGGGAAGAGAAGGCGCAGGAAAGAGCTGGATTAGAGAGACAAAATCAAAGGAACGTGAGAAAGGAAATGAGGAGGCATATGTCGAACTCTGGACAGAAATGAGTTGAGCAAGAGAAGAGGGGTGTAAACATTTCGCACGACGCGAAGACGGAAGGTTGGCTAGAAAAGTTAAAAAATAGTGGCCCAGAATAGGAAGAAAAGGCCCAGGACGTCTAAGGATGAGAATGTTGGATGATATCACCAATATAGTGAAAATGGGCTGATACAAGATTGAGTAGAAAGGTAAAAGAACGGTGACACAGAAGCGACGCAGGACGCACAAAAATGAGATGGTCATGCAATGAAGGAAAAGTTGGAAAAGAAACGAGGGGGTGTATGTCCAACTCTAGACAGAAATAGGCTGAACAAGAGAAAAGAGTGTGGGCTAAGAGGAGATAGGGTGGGCCAGAGATTTAGCACACCAACAAGATAAAAAATTGAGCAGAAAAGTAACAGGATGGTGACCGAGACCGAGAAAAAGCGACGAGACGGTCGGATGATAACGCCAAATTAATGGAAAGACTTGGATAGCACAAGTAAAATCAAGAGGGAAAGGGAAAGGGAGGCGTATGTCCAAATGTGGAGATAAATGGGCTGACAAAGGGGAAGACGTGGACCTGGACATTTAGCAGGACGAGAAGATGGAAGATTGAGTAACATAGTTTCAGAATGACCGCCGAGAATGTGAAGAGACCCAAATTGGTGAAAAGACTTGGATGAGAGAGAAGTCAGAAGATAATTGAAGAGTGAAGGGGAAGGCGTATGCTCAACTCTGTACAAAAATGGGCTGAGAATAAAGAGAATAAAGGGTGGGCTGGACAATGGACATTTAGCACGACGAGAACATGAAAGGGTAGGAAAATAAGAGAATGGCGGCCCAGAACGGGAAGAGAAGGCGCAGGACGCCGAATGATGAGATAGTCCGATTAAAATAAGTGAAAATAGCTGGATGAAAGGAAAATTGGAAAGGGAAGGAGTAGACATAGGTCTAACTCTGGACAGAAATGAACTGAACAAGAGAAGAGGGGTTAAACATTTCGCACGACGCGAAGATGGAAGTTTGGTTAGAAAAGTAAAAGAATAGCGGCCTAGAATGGGAAGAAGCGGTCCAGGGCGCCTAAGGATGAGAAGGTTGGATGATATCACCAATATAGTGAAAATACCTGATGAGAAAGATCAAATTACGAGGAAATTGGAAAGGCGTATGCCCAACTCTTGACAGAAACGGGCTGAATAAGATAAGAGAAGTTAGGCATTTAGCACAACGAAATGGTAAAAGATTGATTAGAAAAATAACAGAATGGGGACCAAGATAGGGAATAAGACACGTAGGACGCTCAAGGATGCGACAAAATTAGTGAAAAAACCTGATGAGAGAGGCCAAATCCAGAGAAAATTGGAGAGGGGAAGGAGATGCATATGTCTAACTCTAAATAGAAATGAGCTGAATATAAGAAGAAAGGGAGAAATTTAAGACAAACGTTGGTTGTAAAAAACAGGCTACTCGCCTGTAAGAGGAAGAAGAAGATCATAGAGTATGAACAAGGCTAGAACTTAAATCTCAAACTCAAACATCTTCAACTAACATTTTCCAATTCTAGCAAGACGAGAGCACATTAAGAGCTGAAGTTACCATTCTATTGATAGCATCAGCTGAACCTGAGCCATACCGTTTCGTAAGCGGTCTTGCAACATGCAATATCAGAAGCTTTTGATGCGGATGAAGTTTCTAGGTCGTTATCTTATGTTTTGATAATTGATATATCATGATGGTAGGGCTGCTTGGTTGAATTGCCTTAAATTTTATGGATTTTTACGTAACTTGGTCTTTTACCATTGTTTGTACAGTTTGTAATTTTGCTTAATTAATTTGTTTATATTATTTTTATATTTATTGTGGTGTAGCATGCCACCGTTTGATGTTGTAAAGTTTTCCACAGCTGTAGTGGTAGGGGCAGAAAGGGCACGCTAGATAAAAGAGGTGGTCGAAGCCCTCGAAGATAAGAAGGTAGCGGCCCGCCTCAAGGCCGGTACCTCGTTTTAAATTGACTGTGAATTGATGTGCTATGCGAATACGAAACAAAAGTGCTTCGAATAAATTAATTGTGCTTTCGCCATTGCCGGGGAAGCTACCCTGGAACACATCAAAAATAGTAGTCATCTACCAGACGAGGAGGTTCCGTTCGCCCACACCAGGGTCCTGAGGAATTCGAGGGAGGATTCTCGAATCTCATTGCCTGCAGGACGGCATTTGCACTGTTGGAAGGTGCAGAAACCTAGGTTTGCTGCTTGAAAGATACGTAGTTAAGAGGGGTTTTGTTTAATATTAATAAATTGTTTGTAAAATGTATGTGTTTTTCATTTAATCGCTAACAGCATCAGGTCAAACACGAACCTACCCTAAACTATCAAATAAACGATATGTTACAGTGGCTTGATTCATTTGTAAATAGAACTCGATGATTTATTTGTAGTATTAGTGTATAGCATTTATATTTTTTCTGAGATATGCTAAATTTTGTAATGGGCATGCTCGTACCTAATTAATGCAGGCTGTTTTGGGGAAAAGAGGCGAGCACCACTTATTTGTGGGCCAGACAGTCGAGCGGACGTGGCTTAATTAGTCCAGAGTAAAAGTGCGTTTTATTTCTGTAAGAGAAGAAATCCAGCGTAAAATACATTACAATCATCATTCGGTAATAGTTCTGTCAATAATTGTGACCACTTCACAGGTTCACCATAATATACCCATCATAACGTGGAATATAAAGGTAAGAGGTACGAGTATTTAACAATTTTGCAGAAATACTGATAAAACGATAAAGAAACTAACCCATTCAAGCCATCCAGACAACTTGTTTTGCGACAAGGATGGGAACTAAACTAATCTCGAGTTGATTACAGACCTTTGCATCAAAGGAGAGCACGAAATTCAATGTTACAACTACAATCCCTTGGATCGTTTATTTACGAGTGGCGCGTTACAATAACAAGTTGTCTTCGAGCTACATTCGCTTACATGGACGATTTGTTGATTTTCGAGACAATGGAAATTTAAAAATCGAACGCAATTGGCACAAATTACCTCGTTAACAGAACGGTAGCAACTCCTTCAGAAACACCGTTATGGCGACTGCATTTCTAGCGAAAGAAGGCGCCAAAAGGGCGTTCTGGAAGGTGACCACGGCAGTAAGTTTCAGTATGAACGGCGACGATGCGAGTTCTTTTTGCTCTATTCCTAGACGTTGCGTCTCCAGGGAACTTGTCCTTGGTCGTTTTTAAGTTCCATTAGCTCTAATTATCACGGCCTGGCGGTCTTGCGGAGGCTTAACGAGTAAATAGCCTTAAGTACGTCTTTCGATTCCATTTTGATTAATGATAGCAGATCTCATGGATATTTTTAACGTAACGCCAAAGCACTTATTAATAATTAGCGCTATTTAAGGTAAACCTATCAAATTGCTCATTGGTCCACAATAGCTAAGTACGAAAGTATGTGTAGAGTTTAATATTTCAGTAGTTTCATCTTCCTTCAAAATAGTTATATAAATCCTTAAGGGATCTGGATCTGTGTGATAGTATCGATTAGGAGCAAGCGTCTTGAGGTTATTGTGCCTTGCTGCGGGATGACGTAAACCGAGCTAATGGGGCACGCACTCCACCAAAAGCCTTGAAATAACATTACTGATACGGCGCAGGAAATAATGTTCAGCAAAAGTTACGGTTCCCGATTCTCAATACGTTGGCGAGATGGTAGTCTACCGAATGGCAGTGTGATTACCAACACGAGTTTTCTCGTTCGGCCTTGAACCCAGATCTTATCTTTGAGCAAATATTGTTTTATTTGATAATTGGATAGAACAGAAAGGAGCCGGCTCAATTGCGTCATGTTATGTACTATTTAAGGATCTTGAAAAATGGGTATAAATACAATGAAGAGATTTTAAATTCGATAACAAGTGAAATCCATGCATTTCTCTAATTGCTTCGAGGTTCAATAATTCCACTGGATGGAGCTTTTCAATTTTTAAAGCACTATGAAACTTGAGATACCAATCTAGTTCCTAGTAAGTAAATGAGCCATGGTCATCATAGTATTATTACTCACTTTCAGGTCTTGTTGGACAATCCTACTGGTTTGGCAATGGCAGTTCTGAAACAAAAAGAATAGTTAAATGCAGAAATGCGAATTCAAACAACAATAAATGCGGAAATGTTTAGGTTAATCGCCGCTTTACTGATGAAGTTGCAAAGATTATAGTTCCTCAGGGTCGCAATTCAAAAGAAAACTCTTTTTTGATAAATCAATTAACTGTAATATAATCAGACCACCTCAACTATTATTTTTAATCATTAACCTAATGTACCAGTCGAGATATGCCTCGTCATGTTCCTTTTTGCCAATTATGACGTACTAATCTTACTTTTTGCCTTGAGAAAAATAGCTTTCCGAAATATTGGCTTACAAAAAACAGTTTTCTTTTGAATTGCTGCCCTGGGGAACAAAACCCAATTATTAACCATATCGTTCGTTATTGCCTCGCAGTTGCTGACATAGACAGAAAATAAACACAACGAGCCGTTAATCATTACTATTAAAGCCAATTAGAGTCAAGTTGATACGCCAGTAGTCTGCTAGTCTGATCAAAACCAAAAAGAACAAAAATAATTAGAACACCAAGCTTTTCGATCAGAAGTTCTTTATTTTAACTAAATTCAGTTAAAGATAAACCTCGACTCTGTAGCGCTGAATAAATGCTAACACTGGATATATGTATGTATACCAATTTCCACTATTCGTCATGTGAGCTTTCATCGAAATTGGCCTGGAATCAGGAAGAAATGACAAATATTGGTGGATAATTCTGAGTATGCGGGAAGTAACTAGGGAGTTGAATGCTAACGTGAAATATCTGATTTCAGCCAAACTGGAATCATCCTTCCTTGGAAAATATTGTTACCTTTATAAAGGCTTAGATTCCACTGCAAAACGTACACAAATTAATCTTAGCTACATTCCTGCGTTGCCTTTGCCTGGGAACTGCATCTCTGGTTTTTTTGAGAGCCTAAAAAGGGATGGCAGAACCAAGGGATCGGTCGCCAGGTCAACGAATGTCGATTTGCTTAAACAGAATCTTAATCGTTTCGTATTAAATTTCCAAAGCAAATATTCTAACATCTGTCAAATGTTTGGTATACAATGGAAAAACTAAAATGTATTCTTAAATAGAGCTTTTGAATTCTATTCATTATATCAATTTGACACATGTACCTATACAACAACACAAAATATACTTAGATGTTTCCTGTGTCACCAACCAAAGCGTGAAAACTAATTAGATCCCGTGTGATCAGTACTTCGATAACTAAGCGTCTGATAAACTATAATTAGTGCAATGCTCATGCTATTACATTATAACAAATTGCCTGGCTGGCTAATTAGCTGAATTGATCCCGGTTCATACTTTATTATGTAATTTCCACTTCCTACATACGGCTTCCCATAATCTACCGGTACAAACTATTAATAACCATTTCAATTTTGCAACAGTTTTTTAAAAGTTGGACGTGAATTAGATAAGTTATGGGGTAATTATTCCCCGGGGAATTATGGCACTTGACGTTCACATGAAGACTAACTTTAATATTCGTCTTATCAAAAAACGATTTTAATCATTAGCGCATTGAAATTTAACCCCATTTAATTTCTTCTGGTTTGATGCGGTTCACTAAAGACATCAACATTGATTTTACTGAAACCCTCTATTGGAAAACAGACCTACAAGGGTTTTCTTGTGACAAAAAAATATTGAATTAAGCATGCCAAAATCTACCTTAAATTGCAATGACACTGTTTACTAAATTTAGTTTTTGGTAACTTGAATATTCCCGCCGGTATAACCGTTAGGCCATATTCTAGGTATAATCGCCCTATATAAACTAACTCAGATTATTCACCTACATTCCATTCACAATGCGCAATGTCCTATTAATATTTCTCAAAATTTCCATTTATTCTAACTCAGAGCGATTATTCCGTTCCCACTAAGTAATATTCCTCTAAAGGTTGTTTAATTTTCTATTCATGTATAATTCACATATATTATTCAGTTGCATCCAGTTCCCATATACGCAATATCTGTTTTAAAATTTCTTCAATTTTGAACTTTTTTAATAACTCAGATTCTTAAGTTACACTCCGTTCGAGTATAATGTATATACGGAATACGCGTTCAAAATTTTCAATGATATAAGTGAGATACATTATTCGGCTGTATTTACCACTTTTTATAACTGCCATGGGTTATTCGGCTGTATTTTCCATTTTTATAACTGCCATGGGTTATTCAGCTGCATTCCATTCGCCATACACAATATACATTCAAAATTTAGTCACTTTTCCATTTTAATAACTGAGATTATTCAGTTGTTTTACATTCAAAATACGCAAATCCTCTTAATATTTCTCCAAGTTTCCACTCTCAACTCAGAAAGATTATTCAGCGGCATTCCGCTCGCACTAAGCAATATTCCTTTACAGTTTGTTTAACTTTCCATTCGTTTATAACTCGCATAGATTATTCAGGTGCATTCCCTTCGCACTACGCTATATCCTTTTCACATTTTTGTAACTTTCCATTTTTTTAAACTGTATTGCGTAAGCATTATGCAATATCCTCTCCAGTTTTTGTAATTTTCTACTATCATTTCTACAATATTCAATTTTTCTGTAACTTAAACAAAATATTCAGCTTCAATACTATCGGAATACGCAATATCCCTTTCAAATTTCTCTAGCTTCAGATTTTTGTTATGACTCAGGTTATTTGGCTACATTCCATTCACAATATGCATTAGCCGCTTCAAATTTCTCTGATTTTCATTTTTTTAGTAACTCAGATAGATTATTCACCTACATTTCGTTTACAATACACAATATCCTTTTAATATTTCTCTAATTATCCATTTCTCTTTATAACATCAATAAATTATTCAGTTGCATTGCGTTCGCACTGTCCCCTTATAATTTCTCTAATTCTCGTTTTTTCAATAATTTAAGATAGATCATTTAGGTCCATTTCGTTCACATACGCAATATATATTTTTTTAATTTCACTAAATTTACACATCTCTTTATAACACAAAGAAATTATTCGGCTGCATTCCGTTGGCAATGCGCAATATCCCTCTAAATATTGAATTTTATTTTATAACTGATAGATTATTCAGCTACATTCCGTCTGCAACATATCTTTACAATTTTCCTAATTTTCCCTTTCTTTAATACTCACATAGATTATTCATCGGCATTTTGCACTAAGCAATGTCTTTTAAAGTTTGTCTAACTTTCCATTCGTTTATAACTCACATATGTAGGTATATTATTCAGTTGCATTGCGTTCGCACTGTTCCCTTATAATTTCTCTAATTCTCGTTTTTTTCAATAATTTAAGATAGATCATTTAGGTCCATTTCATTCACAATACGCAATATATATTTTTTAATTTCACTAAATTTACACATCTCTTTATAACACAAAGAAATTATTCGGCTGCATTCCGTTGGCAATGCGCAATATCCCTCTAAATATTGAATTTTAATTTATAACTGATAGATTATTCAGCTACATTCCGTCTGCAACATATCTTTACAATTTTCCTAATTTTCCCTTTCTTTAATACTCACATAGATTATTCATCGGCATTTTGCACTAAGCAATGTCTTTTAAAGTTTGTCTAACTTTCCATTCGTTTATAACTCACATATGTAGGTATATTATTCAGTTGCATTGCGTTCGCACTGTTCCCTTATAATTTCTCTAATTCTCGTTTTTTTCAATAATTTAAGATAGATCATTTAGGTCCATTTCATTCACAATACGCAATATATATTTTTTAATTTCACTAAATTTACACATCTCTTTATAACACAAAGAAATTATTCGGCTGCATTCCGTTGGCAATGCGCAATATCCCTCTAAATATTGAATTTTATTTTATAACTGATAGATTATTCAGCTACATTCCGTCTGCAACATATCTTTACAATTTTCCTAATTTTCCCTTTCTTTAATACTCACATAGATTATTCATCGGCATTTTGCACTAAGCAATGTCTTTTAAAGTTTGTCTAACTTTCCATTCGTTTATAACTCACATATGTAGGTATATTATTCAGTTGCATTGCGTTCGCACTGTTCCCTTATAATTTCTCTAATTCTCGTTTTTTTCAATAATTTAAGATAGATCATTTAGGTCCATTTCATTCACAATACGCAATATATATTTTTTAATTTCACTAAATTTACACATCTCTTTATAACACAAAGAAATTATTCGGCTGCATTTCGTTGGCAATGCGCAATATCCCTCTAAATATTCAATTTTATTTTATAACTGACAGATTATTCAGCTACATTCCGTCTGCAACATATCTTTACAATTTTCCTAATTTTTCCTTTCTTTAATACTCACAGATTATTCATCGGCATTTTGCACTAAGCAATGTCTTTTAAAGTTTGTCTAACTTTCCATTCGTTTATAACTCACATATGCATATTATTCAGATGCATTCTCTTTGCACTACGCAATATCCTTTTGGCATTTATCTAACTTTCCTTTTGTTTAACTCTGAGATATTCTTTAACTGCATTGCGTTTGCATTATGCAATATCCTTTACAGTTTTTGCAGTTTTCCTCTATCATTTCGACAATTTTCAATTTCTATATAACTCAAATAAAATATTCAGCTTCAATGTGTTCGAAATACGCAATATCCCTTTGAAAGTTCTCTAATTTTATAGTTTTGTTATAATTCAGGTTGATTATTCAGCCACATTCCGTTCAAAATATGCATTAGCCGTTTAAAATTTCTCCGATTTTCCTTTTTTAATAACTCAAATAGGTTATTCAGCTATATTTCGTTTACAACACGCAATATCCCTTTAACATTTCTCTAACTTTCCATTTTCTTAACTCAGAGATTATTTAACTGCATTGCGTTCGCATTATGCACTACCTATCCTCTACAGTTTTTGTAATTTTCCTTTACTATTTCTACAATTTTCAATTTCAATACTCAAATAAAATAATCAGCTTCAAATTCAATGCGCTTGCAATACACAATATCAGTCTAAATTTCTCTAATCTTCAATTTTTGTTATAACTCAGATTATTGTGCTGCATTTAGTTCGCAGTACGCAATATACTATAATAATAATAATAATAATAATATTGGGCACTAACAAGTACAATAAAGCTCAAATACAAAACACAATCTAAAAATAAAACAATAATAAAATAGAATAAAATTTCTTTAATTTTATTTTTATTTTATAAGCCGCATAGATTATTCAGTTACATTCCATTGCAATACGTAATATCCCTTTGAAATTTCTGTAATTTTAGATTTTTGTTATAACTCAGGTAGATTATTCAGCTACATTCCGTTCACAATATGCATTAGCCGTTCCAAATTTCTCTGATTTTCCTTTTTTAATAACTCAAGACAGATTATTCAGTTACATTTCGTTTATCACACGCAATTTTCTTTTAAAATTCCTCTAGTTTTCTATTTCCCTTTATAATACAAATAAATTATTCAACTGCATTCCGTTCGCAATATCCCATTAAAATGTCTCCAATTTTCTGTTTCTTTAATACTCACACAAATATTATTCACTTGCATTCCTTTTCACAATCTCCACTTACAATGTCTTTAATTTTCCGTTTCTTTAATACTCACATATATTATTCACCTGCATCTGTTCGGAATGTGCACTAACTCTTTAATTATTCAATTTTATTTTATAATTGACAGATTATTCAGCTACATTCGGTTTGCAACATCTCGTTACAATTTTCCTACTTTTCCCTTTCTTTAGTACTTACTCAACTGCATTCCATTTGTGATAGCCTATTAAAATTTCTCTAACTTTCAATTTTGTATAACTCAGAGAGATTACTCAGCTACATTGCGTTTGCATTATGCAATAATATCCCTTCCATAATACTTTGCCAGTTCTAGAATTTTCAATTTTGATACAACTCAAATCAAATATATTCAGCTTCGATTTGTCCGCAATATCAGTTTAAAATTTCTCTAATTTTCAATTTGTGTTATAACTGAGATAGCTTATTCAGTCGCATTTGGTTCACAATACGCAATATCCCTTTAAAATGTCTTTAAGTTTTAATTCATAAACCGCATAGATTATTCACATACATTCCATTTGAAACTTCTCTAGTTTCACATTTTTGTTATAAGTCAGCTGCATTCCGTTCACAACATGCATTAGCCGTTTGGAATTTCTCTGATTTTCCTTTTTTATAACTCAGATTATTCAGCTACATTTCGTTTACCCCACGCAATTATCCTTTTAAAATATCTCTAATTTTCCATATCTCTTTATAACGCAAATAAATGATTCAGCTGCATTCCGTTCGCAATGTTACTTTACAATTTCTCTAATTCTCGTTTTTTATAACAGATATTGATATTGATATTTATTTACTTCCATAAAACATTACATGTATAATAGGAATTGTCACAAAATATAACGAGTAGGTATGTATTTACAAATAATTACAAACATAATTATAACATGTATTCGTTGACAGAATAATAACATTTCACATTTAAAAACAATTTCAATTTGGTTTTGAATTCTTGAAAGCTAGCACAGTTTTTAATGTCCCTAGGTAACAAATTGTACGCTTTAACTGCTACATTCTGTGGAGACTTAAATCCTACTACGTACTACGGTACATGGTAATTATTTTTTATGGGAGTATCCAAATTGTGAATAGTAGAATTTTTTACAAAGTTATTTTGATTATTATAGGCATATACACACAATTCATAAATATATTATGCAGCTACAGTAAGAATGGTATACTTTTTAAAGTAATCCACGCAACTGGTAGTAGAACTAATTTTGGCGATACATCTAACAAAACGCTTCTGTAGTATAAATAATTGGTTAACTTATGTGGACCAACCCCAAACACAAATACCATATCTGAGACGGCTATCAACATGAGCATGGTAAACGTTAATTAACTGCTCATCTGTTAGTACAGTGCGCAAATTTTTAAATAAGTATAGAATATATCGTAGTTTGGAAACTAAATGTTCACAGTGAGGTCTCCACGTTAAACATTCGTCAACGTGCATCCCTGAAAATTTGCTCCATTTTTTCGTTTCTTGAAAACTCACTTAGATATTCAACTCCATTCTGTTCGCAATACTCAATATCCCTCTCGATATTTATATTTTTTTTATAGCAGAAATAGATTATTCAGCTGCTTTCCGTTCGCAATGTTGCTCTAATTTTCCATTTTTTATAACAGATTATTCAGCTGCATTTTCTTATAAATATTTATCTAAAATGTCTACAATTTTCTATTTTTAAATTATCTACGACTTCATACCTCATAAATACCATTGCAACAATGTTTCATTACCGTTAGATATTGATTTATACATATTGCGTTGAGCTGAAAGAAGAACAAAGTGTTGTACCACATAATAATAAAAAATCTCAGTTAACTACTTCATGAAAGCAATTTGGACTCAACCACGAAGCGCAAGAAATTAATTTGTTTCCATTTGGTCACCAACATAGAATGCTACTATACGCAGTTGCGAATTTTCTTGAAGTAGATAGTATAAATAACCTTTTTTCTTATTGGAAACGCCTTGCATTTGTTTCAGTGCTATAAAATGCAATTTAGCTAGTGATATAAAAAGTATTATCAAACATGCGGGTGGCATCCCCTTTATCAAATTCTGTATTAACCACAACGTATGAGCAATAAACAATTCAACCTGCCAGCAAACCCATCCGGCACGTAATAAGCGGATATAATTTGATAAAAACCGCACTACAATGAAGCCCAAAAACAAGCACAGATAAACAACATCATCAATGGACGCCGACTGCACAAAACATCGCATAAATACGCCATCCAATTACAGTTGCGATTTATCTGAACAGACTCGTTCGTTTGCAACTAGCCAAGTATTTGCACACACAAATGCACTGGAATGCACACAAGCATGGAGATATAAATGTGTGCAGACGGCTCGAGCCCTCTACAGCAAATCGCGGAAACGTTATTTGACCACGAATTAGTTTCGTCGCCGGCCACTGCGATCTGTGCCTGAAAAAGTTCGCAGTCGGTGGCTTGAGCAAGGATAATGGACAATGGGGGTTCATGCAGCCAGGACAAAGGGATGAAACGCCACGCATTCAACAAATAAGTTGTCCCGAATCTGACAGCTGCCACGCTTTTCCATGCAGTGCGACCTTGTTCAGGATAGTTCGCCGTCATAACATTTGCTCCTTTCCCTTCGAAATGTGAAAAGTATAGATTTCTAAAACAGACAACCGCTTATAAGGCAAAATCTGACTTCGCTTTGGTTATAAGGCATATGCGTTGACATTCAAACATCCGAAATATGCAAATTGTGTGCTAAGAACAGGATAGAATAAGAAAATGTTAGCCGATTCTAGTTATGTCATGGTTTTGGCAACTAAGTAATTAATTGGAAATTGTTGACAATCACTTGCATTAGGACCTTTTCTTCTTACGGCAGTAAAATAAAAAAGGAATTAAAATTCTCGAACCATTAATCAATCATAGCTGATTTTTCCTCAACTCCATATTGATGGTGGCGATGTCGTCCTAGATATGACTAGAGTAGATATGACAATATTAATATGTCAGTATTCTATCACTTTATTTAACTTAAATCATCAGGAATACACTATTTTAAAAATAAAAATATCCAGAGAGAAACTGTTGACCCAAGTCCTCTATTGAAATACTTAAAAAATCCGAACTTTTACTCCACATGGAAAAAACGAAATACCTAGTCGACTCGACTATCGTGACCATTAAAGTACCTGACAATTTTCGCTCCAAAATAACATTTACACATTCACGTTAGAGTAAGCAGGAATTTCTGTGAAAGCGTCTATATTTATTTGTGGACTTTATCCGCTTGCGAATGTGTTTTTGCAGCCAGACTAAAGTAAACACTTCTATGCAGGGCAATGCATCAATTCAAGGTAAAACTAAACAGAGATCAAACACGCATATTTGCTATTTGGCTAGACTGCAGCGACTAAGTATGGAGGTAATTTTAGAAATCGCCATCGTGTTCAAATACATGACTAACATCTAACATGGCACGTATTTTCAGAATTCCTCTGCACTCCGGTGTAAACTTCGACTTCGTATCGCCAAAAGTAATTTACTGAAATGCTTAATATCAAATGGAAATATTCTGATACAAGAGTTTCCACATTATTTATTGATTTATTTGGTTTTAGTAAATGTTCGCATGACGATTTTCTAAATCATGTACCGGGTGGCCAATTAAGAAGGGCACTCGGCCCTATCTCGAAAAGTAATTGTCGTAAAGACTTGGGGTAAAAAAATTTATGACTAAAGCGGCCAAGAGAAAATGCTGGAAATTATTTTTAAGTTTCTAGAATGGCCGCCAGGAGGCGTAATCGCATTCTTGAATTTTAAATCCCGATTTTTGAGAAATATTCTTATATTACAGATAGCTAAAATGGACACCGTTTTAAAGCTGAGATAAATTCGATTCTTTTTTGTTAAATGCTTTTTGCTCTATCTCTTAAGGGAAAGTGGTGGGGGGTGTCCGAACATTTTCGGAAAGAAATGTCAATAACTTCAAAATGGCTGAACGGATTTGTCAAACTTGGAGTCGTTGAAAAGGGCTTTTCTTAGGCTATCAATGCTGCCTTGAGCGGATTGATTTAGATTGCTTGTGTCGTCGCTAGAGGGCGTTTTGCGACAACACTACAAATGAAATGGATTTTCTCAAAAAAATTAAATGCAACGATATCACTTTTATTGGAACAAAAGATAGCCAAATAAGGGCCTAACACGCTAGTGAAAACCGCATTTCGATATTTGTTTCCTAACCTAAAATATCAGTAAAGGAAATTACAAATCGAAATAATGTCGCATCTTTGGGAATATTATCAGTATACCTGCCATTATTAAATCCTAATTATCCTTCTTTTAGCAAAATATATATAAATTTACTGTTAAAATACCAACATTATATTTAAAATGTCAATAATAATTAATCCTTTATCTAATAGAGTTGTCTGTCCGGGACGCTGTTTTGTCTGTCCGGGACGCTGTTTCAGCAGCCAAACCGTAAGAGATAGATAAAAAAGTTATGAAAGTTATATGTTTGGAATGGTCATGTCAGGTCAGGAACCGAATTTCAGTCACGTGACACTTCCGGTTTTCAAATCACGTGATTTCTCGAAAACCGGAAGTGTCACGTGACTGAAATTCGGTTCCTGACCTGACATGACCATTCCAAACATATAACTTTCATAACTTTTTTATCTATCTCTTACGGTTTGGCTGCTGAAACAGCGTCCCGGACAGACAAAACAGCGTCCCGGACAGACAACTCTATTAGATAAAGGATTAATTATTATTGACATTTTAAATATAATGTTGGTATTTTAACAGTAAATTTATATATATTTTGCTAAAAGAAGGATAATTAGGATTTAATAATGGCAGGTATACTGATAATATTCCCAAAGATGCGACATTATTTCGATTTGTAATTTCCTTTACTGATATTTTAGGTTAGGAAACAAATATCGAAATGCGGTTTTCACTAGCGTGTTAGGCCCTTATTTGGCTATCTTTTGTTCCAATAAAAGTGATATCGTTGCATTTAATTTTTTTGAGAAAATCCATTTCATTTGTAGTGTTGTCGCAAAACGCCCTCTAGCGGCGACACAAGCAATCTAAATCAATCCGCTCAAGGCAGCATTGATAGCCTAAGAAATGCCCTTTTCAACGACTCCAAGTTTGACAAAATCCGTTCAGCCATTTTGAAGTTATTGACATTTCTTTCCGAAAATGTTCGGACACCCCCCACCACTTTCCCTTAAGAGATTGAGCAAAAAGCATTTAACAAAAAAGAATCGAATTTATCTCAGCTTTAAAACGGTGTCCATTTTAGCTAACTGTAATATAAGAATATTTCTCAAAAAACGGGATTTAAAATTCAAGAATGCGATTACGCCTCCTGGCGGCCATTCTAGAAACTTAAAAATAATTTCCAGCATTTTCTCTTTGCCGCTTTAATCATAAATTTTTTTACCCCAAGTCTTTACGACAATTACTTTTCGAGATAGGGCCGAGTGCCCTTCTTAATTGGCCACCCGGTACATATTATGTTTCATATATCCTTTGTACATTAACACCCACAGTTGTGACTTGTGAGTAGTGATAGCTGCTAAATTGCGTGTACGGGGACATTATCTGAATGAAAATTAAAAAAAAAACGAAATTTATTGCATTCGATGAAGATAATTGAAAAACATCATATTTTGTTATGTAAAGGACCTACACGTGAAGAGTATGGTTCAACAAAAAAAGGCAACTTAATACTTTATCTAGCATTCGCGGATAATACAGTACCACGTTTGAAATTCTTTCATACTAAAATAACGTGACTCATCACAGATTGTTCTTGGATAAAGCTTGCATGTTTTCCGGCGAACATTCACTACACAAAATTTTGAAGTTTTCCTAGTTCTTTATGATAGCGACGATATACTACCAGTAATTTTACATTATGCACTTTATATAATAAGTTCATTTTCATTTTTTATTGTAGAACTATATATAAGTACTACATAACCTTAAGACACGAATTGCCGCAACCATTTTTACAGCCTTACTAAAGTTTTGCACAATAAACCATTAATAAAGAGGAATAACTAGATGTCTTGATCTTATGCCCCTTCTTTATCGGTATATCAATCTAGATTTCCAACGCTTTTATTCTAAATCCATCCACAGGTGAAGGTGATTTAACATACATTTTCTACCTATGATTTCAGGTGATCATCAAGACGTTTCTGAATGCTGGCATATCGGATAGTGGTCTACTACAAATTTCTGCACTATCTCTGGTGTTTTACACACGTTTCGGGAGTTTTGTGCTAGAAAATAGGAACCAAGATATTTCCGCTTATTCTATGTGATCTATTTAATTCCGGAGGAGACCCATTTTGCATTTTTTATTTTTTCAACTTTTGTCATGCGAATGCTCCCAGCTGAACGAAAAAGTTCACCAATGCAAGTCTCAACATTCTCCCCACTTTCATTCTTCTCTCAAATGGGCCATCTCGCATCCCTCGCCTATATTGTACATTTTCACACTTAAATGTAAACGGCAAGTTGTATTTCCTATGTTCTATTACTACATTTAATATTGTATTTAAGATAGTAAATCTTCGCAAAGACAGCCCTGTATAATTAACGTAATGTGAAGTGGAGGTCGCGAGTGCAGCAGGAAACGCTCATCCAAGGCTGTTTGCGGGATGAGGGGAGTTTCCGCCAAGCTAGAATGCAAGAAAACCGATTAGTGGCTAACCGTCTTTGGCCCAAGCTAGAGGTGCGTATTTGAAGATCGCATGTGGCAATTTAAATTAGATGCGGCCTAAACAGAGCCTTGCGGTAAATAATTGCTGCACACAACGGTAAAGTGCCATAAACAAGCAGTTCGTAACTACGCAAACACACTTTCCGGGTGTACCGGTGAATACACCATTTTGTGCCATATATTTAAAAGTACATTTAAAGCGCCCATTTGCAGACACTAATTCACGCCGAGCCAAAAGGGGCATTTATGAAATTCAAGTACGCCTTGAAGTGAGATGGTCATGAGTCAAAAGCAATTGGGACTTCACTGACTAGTTCGTGTGAGAATCCTACGCATACGCCACTCACGATTAAGTAGACGCAATCAAAGACGTGTCGTTTCCAGGGGTACAGCCCAGGTCTGGGCCCTGATTCTGACATTATTCAGAGAACATCCTGATTCCAGCCTAAAAGCGATAAGAAATCGCTTCCGTGGTGTGCGAATCGAGTTTTGAAGTCAATAGATTTTTCAATTTTTGTAAACTAACTAGATTTTTTGTGCGTTGTTTAAATTAGTTTCAGACGACAAGGGGAACCAGATTCCTGTTATAGCAAATAGTTATCTTTCATAAGCCGCAACTGAGAGATTAAGAGAGTTTCATATCCACTGAGCTAGCTAAGCGGTTACAAAGGGTAAATAATTAATTAAATACTAGAGCGGTCACGACGTTTTGTTCAAATTTAAAGTAACGCCTGAGGGCTTAAATCCCTTGCACTGTACATCCCCTTAGATTTCTCTACTGTTTCACTATTGCTACGGTGGGAAAATTTTCAAAAAAAGGTCTCAGTGATGATGAAAAGGTGTGTACGATTCGTCTTTCTGTTAAAGAAATATTACAAAAACAGCTAATTTTAATTAACGTTGTGAGCGTTAAGTTAGTTAAAAGCCTATACCTTGGGATTTGTTGTGGTTTTAGAAGGGAGTAACTTGCGATAAGAAAACTTTTGTCGTAAAGCCTGCGGGTTGCATCTATTTCAAAACTCGAGTTTGATAACGAACATCACCTAAAACCGTTGTGGCAATTTTTTTGTCAAACGCTATATTTTTCTTGAAGATGACTTTGTTAAGTTTCATCCTACTAGAGGTGAAACAGTGAACGAACTTTCTTAGTTTTACTGAAAGCGCCGAAATAGCGACATTCGTTTGACTTATGCCTTGAACTAATGGATATTTTTGAATTTCCCGCCCATGCTACTTCTTAGGAACTATTTTGTTAAGTTTTGTCCTCTAGAGGCGAAACTGTCAGCGAGCATTCTTGATTTTACCATAATCGTCACAGAAGCGGTACTCGTTTGAGCATAATTCGAGTTTCTCGCGTATTTTTGAATTTCCCGCCCATGCCCGTTCTTAGGGACTATTTCGTTTAAGTTGGCAGTATTTGACTTTGACACTTGACATAATCCTAATAAATCGTTTAGAAGAAGCGGCGTGCTTGGTAAGTTAACCAAAGTTTTTTCTACTGAAACCGATAAAACAGAAGTTTAGTTTTAGTAAAACAAGATGGACAAGTTTATGAAGCAACTGAAAGACTTGGCCAGTAAAGCCATGGCAGTTCTGTCCAGCTCTGCGAAAAAGGCAGCGGAAGAAGCAAAAAAGGCAGCAGCGAGTACGGCTGCGGGGGCCGCAGGTGGAGGGCAAACGGTCTCGACGACTCCTAAAGGAAGCTCGCATGCTATGAGATTTCCATATACCTATACAGCGAAAGTGGTCCAGTTTCCATGGGTCTACTACTTTAAGAATAACTGGGTTTATCGGTACTACTTCATAGCCCTTATTCTCTGCCTTCCAATATTCAAGAAAATAAGCGGCGTCTGTGAGTACACCTTTACCTTATCTTTCACCCAATATTCTTAAAATTATTGCATTTAAATAATACTTTCCACACAGGGCATTACTAGCAAAACAAAGTTAATTACGAAATTGATGTAACTTAATGGACAAAAAACAGGTAGTGTCTACAGACCCGGCAACGTACTAAGACTGTAGCTCCAACAAATACAATATCTAACCTAAACATTTCTATGTTATGCTTTAATGCGATTGAGATCTCTCGAACGAAATAGCTGACATTTTATTTTGTTTTCAGTTAACTCTCCAACGAATGTGGCAAAATGGGAGGCAATCAAGCAGAAAGAACGAGAAGAACAGCAACACCATTAGATACTTGATTGCAGTGTTGCCAAAAGTAGTATTATAAATATAAATTTGTGGTGGACAACGGACATTCGATGTTTGTCTTAATCTGTATAAATATAAATTTATGAAAATAGCTTATTTACTTTACGAAATAAGTTGGACTGGTTTGAGAGGACTTTAATGCCTATTAAAATGCCAGCTGCGGGCGGATGTTATAATTAGGAGGATTAAGTAAGACCAGAATACTTTATCATTATGAAATTAGAGCTGAAAAATAAGTGTAATGAAGAGAAACGATTTTCATCTGCACTCTCGTTCCTGGACGTTTCATGTTGTGTCAGTCAATGTAATTTTAGAAAATAGTTCAGAGAACTCGATTTTGTTCTGAATTGTTTGTATTGCTGGATTTTTGATAATACCATAAGACCAACCTGCTATTCAGGGTCGTTCGCTATACGAGAGTACATAATTATTGCATCTTCCTAATACGTATGAAATAGTAATGCAACTACCTCTAATGGGTTGCTTATTCGTCTGAGTCGAGCAAAAAATCATATACAGCGAATACCGGATTTAATACACAACAATTATACCGCCCAAGCGGAAATTTTACGTAAATCCAAGCATTCGCTACATGGAATTCAAATAGATTCAGCCATTTTTGGAAGCAGGCGGAACGTAAATGGCAAAGCAATAAACGCCTACTTGCACGTACTTGCGCCGAAGAGTTACTGTCGTGGTTCTATTTGAGCACATGCATTCGCCTGTATGTGGTTTTACAATAAAAATAATACGTGCTCTTCGCTGAAATAATCCCGAGAATGGCGTAAAGCCGTGACAAAAGCAAAAATGTGCAATGCGCGTAATTCGAACTCTTGTTCTACTTCGCCGATTCCTTTTACCTTGGACGTCCACTTCGGGTTATCACACAATTAAATTCATGAAACTAAGATAACAGAATTTATTTTTATAGCATCTCGTATACAGCGGTGTTCGGTGAGCAAAATCAAAGGTTTAATCTCAAGCTTTTTCATGGAGCTCCGTGTAAGCATGTTTAACCTAACACGATTAAATCCGGTAAAAAATTAGGAAAAGCAATTTGCTAAACTGGAGTTAAACTAAGCCTCTTTTGTTTATTGGCCGATACTCCTTTTTCAATTCGAGGGACCGAAGAATGTTAAATGAAAGGAAGAATCGATCACGGGCTTTGTTTGGATTAAAGGACGACGCGAAAGAGCCTGTTGTAATAGTCTACAAGGACTTTCCTATGAATCATTCAGTTTACAACGGGTGGAATTGTTTTCCTACGTTTTCGGGACGAGTTTTAAACAAGTAAGTTTCCTGTCACTTTTTTAAATATCTTATTAAAAGACTAATATGGAACAGCGAATAGGTCTATTTGGCACTATTTGTTTCCATTTTCGCAATGTTTGCCGTAATGCAAAAACGACTCGTTTATTAATTGATTTTTATAGTACACACTCGAGCTAATCGTGTCGATTTTTACAGAGCTTACTCACAGCAGAGCTTTTGAATTATCACTGGAAAATATATTTTTCTTTTAGTTTGGAAAGTAAATGAGTAAATGCATCTGTTAGATTTATAAATTTAATTAATAATAACGTTATCTGTAAATGCAATTCATAGGACTATAAATAAGTACACTTTACCCTTCCTACCTGCTGTAAAAAAATTCTTCAAGCCTACTTTTTTTAAATTGTAGACCTTTTCATAATTTTGTACAGTAATAAGACATTCCTGCTCATCGTTTTGAATCGCGCAAAGCCTAACAACATTTGAGTGCAAGTACAATCGATTAGTTTTGCAATCCCGAAATTCACATTCTAGTAAGTTACCTTTATATAGTCCACACAATTCTTAGTTTACATTTTTATTTGTTATTTAATTAACGGCATCAACGCTATTAAAATTGATTACGGATCGCAAATCTCTCTACAGCATTAATTAAATTAAATTATAAAATCAAAGCTTTTAATAATTCCAACTCCCATAAAAATAATACCAGATTATGCCAATAGTACTGGTAAATGGTATTAATAATGATAGAAGATATAGTATGGAAGTATTGATTATAACAGAAACTCACTCTTTAACGCAGTAATATTGAGCTGTAGGGACCCACAACTGCCTCACCTGAAAAAAAATATATATATTAGGATATTGCAACAAGATCGACAGTGTATAAAAAAAATAATAGCAGTAAAAGTTGATTCAGGTTTTTACGGAGCGACTAAACTAAGATATTATAACACGCTTTTAATTAGTGACTATTAGTAATGTTATCGTCAAAATTTGCACATTTATTTTTATGTTTACTAATCGATATGGCGCAATGGTATCTCGGGGCTGCTCCCTTGAAAGGCACACAAGAGCCTGCCAAATTCCGAAGAAATAATGCAATGTTCAGAGCCGTATTTACTGTGGCTTTTCATCTAATATTTATGTATCTGTACATCTGCACTTGTGAGTACAAGAACAAGCTAAAATATGCTTGATATGGCATTTATAGTATACATTGCACATGAACACGTAGTACATATATCAGCATACCAGTTATAACTACAATGCTATAAAAAATAATTAATTTAATAACCGAGACAATAGCCGCGAGTAACTAATTTGTTAAAGGTTATGGCCAGTAAATATCTTGAAGTAGTTGGCGTTTTAGTCTGTGGTGTGTGCTTTTACGACGCAGGTAATAAAACACTCCACTTTCGTACTGATTGCCCTTGGTGAGGAAGCTAATTGTATGTTTATTAAGATGGTCGGGAATTTTAACCATTTTACACGTTGCTGATAAACTACTCCGTGTTCACAGCAGACTTTCTTTTTCCAGATTTGAATTTTAGTAATGTATTTTACCACGTACAGCTGTAAGCTGTAGTAATGGACGAGGATTAAGGATTGGTTCTAACTACGAACATTTTAGTTTTTGTTCGTTAAACATAAAGAAATCGGAGTACATTCGGTTAGCATAGATACTAACAAAAGGATTGGTCCACGAATCCTACCCTGAGGGAACCCTGCATCAATTGCTCTGCAAGTTGAAGACGAACTTTAAAGATAAGATTGTCAAGAAAATACACTAGATTTGTCGCTAGATAATTGGAGGTTTCAAAATAACTATGTTTTCTTATTAGATGTTATACAGACCTATGTAAAAACGAAGACACAAATAATGCACGCCAGCATAAAGGTTCCAGCAATTCTGCCACTAATTGGTGGTAACTTCCCCACTTCGTTTCAACAGCTACAAGGGGTGGAAAAGTACCTCAGATCTGTCTCCCTCTTCGTTGCCTACGCAGTTTGTTTACGCTATGAGCTATATTAGTAATATCAGGTCGCTCATCCGGCGCTAATGAAGCTTAATGTGTGGAAGATTGATAAGTTTGCAAGGGTGTGTTCTACCTATCGTTTGTTACAGGGTGGTAATTGGAGCAAATATTCCTCTCAGAAATTTGATGGATTCCACTAATTAGAACAACCTTAAATAGCCCGAACGGGATTTTCTGTAAGCAAAAAGCAACTCACCTCCGTATATGGACACACAAGCTGATAAAGAGGTTAATAATAAATATGAGACGAAGCGACTCTAAAACTGACAGCAAGTAACAAATCTTGGTCTGCAAGACGTGCATGTAGAAGGCTGCATCATTTACAACCATTCGCGTGTCCCTTTGGCTTAGGACTCCCAGCTGGGCTTCAAACCTTGTTCCAGAATCGCATCGATCATTCGCGAACAATGAGTTTACAAGCGCGAGGAAGTTACGATCCATCAAGGCGGATAAATATAAATACATATTACTTCGTGGCGTGCTGGGGCCCGTAACTGTTGCTTTGAGAGCTTTTCCTAATAATTAAGTTTCTGTTTAATCCCTTAATATTTAAAGCTGAATTCCTGTTCCTCGTTACGCATTAACAACTTTCTTTCCGAAGTAATATTAGAAATTGAGGCTTTAGCAAGAGCTTCCGAGCCTGAGAAATAAGATATCGAATAAACAGATAACGAAAGCTTCCGCTCGTCGACGCTGCGCTGGTTACTAACAAAAGTTTTCAGCGGAAAGTTGATTTTCAGGAAAGGAAATTAAAATACCTTTATGATGAAGCAATCGCAAATACGAGTACTTATATTTTCACATTAATTTATAATTAATGACGTAAAAACCTAGAACAAGAAGTACTGAAAAATTATTTACATAAAAATTCCAGAACTAAAATGGTAGTAACTATATCTCTGTAGGTACGACTACAACAAAAAATTAGAAGTTATGTCTAACGTTTATTTTTTTTTACGAAAAATAACATCCCATTAGATGACGTCGATACAAATGGCTGACAGTGAATTGGTTATGTACAAAGGATTGTTAATTGCAGCGAGCAGAAAAAGCATGCTAGAAGTTGTACATCCATTCTTACTATTGTACAACCAATGTTATAGACGTTAAAACAAACCAAAACAAAAACAGCGTCCCCATTAACATCGCTAGCACATTTAAAAATGTCGCCCTTCAAAACAGAGCCACACTTCAAAAGTAGCCCTTCAAATCTGTGGCTATTCAAAAATAGCACCCTCAAGATCGTCTTGTTGAAACAAAAACGGTAGCTCAAAAAGTCGTAAGTATTCAAAAATGTCCCTCTTTTAAAAACTGTCACTCGCTGAAGATACTACGCTAGGAGAAAAATTGCTTTCAAACCATAATGCTCCCTAAACAAGCTACATTAAAAATTTCGTTCTTTAAAACTGTCGTTCATCAAATGGTCACCCTCAAAAATGATGCCCTCGACACAAACTGTCCCTAAAGAAGTTTACGTTAAAAAATTTCGCCTTTCAAAACTGTCACTTTTCAAAAATATGACCTTTAAAAACTGTAGCTATTCAAAAATAGCACTCTCAAAAACGCATTTTTCAAAGCACAAGAGTAGCTCAACAATAGCACTGTAAAAAAATCGCCTTCAAAACATAATACTCCCTACAAAAGCCACATTAAAAAAATCCTTTCCTCAAAACTGTCGTCCATAAAAAATAGCACCCTCAAAAATTATACCCTCTAAATAAACGGTCCCTAAAGAAGTCAACGTTAAAAAAAATGTCTCGCTTCAAAACCACCACTCTTCAAAAATATCACCTTTAAAAACTGTGATGATTGAAAAATAGCACTCTCAAAAACTTATTTTTCAAAGCACAACCGTAGCTCAAAAAGTCACATTCCCAATTGTCCCCCTTTCAAAAACTGTCTCGCCAACAATAGCACTGTAAAAAATCGCCTTCAAAAGATAAACTCCCTAAAAAAGCCACATTAAAAAATTCCATTCTTCAAAACTGTCATTCATCAAAAACAGCACCCTCGAAAATGATGTCCTCGACACAAACGGTCCTTCATGAAGTTTACGTTCACAAATGTCACATTTCAAAACTGCCACATTTCAAAAATGGCACCTTCATAAATGTCGTCCTCAACACGTAACACTCCCTAAAGAAGTTATACTCAAAGTCACCTTGAAACATAATGCGACCCCAAACGTCGCATTAAGATATGCCCCCCCCCCCTTCTTTAAAATTGCAGTCCATGAAAAACAGCACCCTCAAAAATAGTCGATTCAAAACATAATGCTCCCTAAATGTCTAATTTAAAATTGACAGCCTTTAAAACACTTGCCCATCAATGTTACCGTCAACACATAACGCTCTCTAACGAAGTTATACTTAAAAATGTCGTCTTCAGAACATAACGCTACCTCAATAGATCACATTAAAAAATGTGCCCCATTTAAAACTTCTGTTCATCAAAAATAGCACCCTCAAAATTGCCCAATTCAAAACTTAACGTTCCCTAAATGGCGCATTTAAAACTGCCCCCTTTAAAACTGTCGCTTATTATAAACATCACCTCCAAATACGTCGCCTTCAAAGCATAACGTTACCCCAAAACGTCGCAGTACAGATGCCCCCCTGAAACTCGTTCGTCAAAAATAGCACCCTCAATTTCAAAAGGTGGCATTGAAATATGCTCACTTTTAAATCTGTCGTTCCCCAAAACTAGCACCCTCAAGCTCAAACGTGTCGCCTTCAAAACAATACTACCTAAAAAAAATTCATTTAAAACACTGCCGTTTATAAAAAATACTACCTCAAAAGTGTTCTTCAAAATTGCTACTCTTCAAAAACAGCAGCCTCAAAAATGTTGCCCCTCGAAACAGTCGCACTTCAAAAACTCATGACGCTCCCTAGAAGTCGAATTCAAAATTGACGCTCTTTAAAACTGTTGCTCATCAAAAATAGCACCGTTGTCAATGTCGCCCTCAACACAACGCTCCTTAAAAACGTTACTCTCAAAACTGTAGCTTTCAAAACATAATGCCCCCGTTTAAAACAGCCATTCATCAAATACAGTACCCTCAAAAATGTCCGATTCAAAACATAATGTTTCCTAAAAGGCGCGTTCAAAATTATCCCCCTTGTAAGCTTTCACTTATCAAGAACAGTACCCCCAAGAACGTTGTCTTCAAAACATAAAGCTACCTCAATAAGTTGCATTAAAAATACCCCCTTTAAAACTGCCGTTCATAAAAAATACCAGATTCAAAAATGCCCGATTCAAATCGTAAGCCTCTCTAAAAACAGCATTCACAAATGCCACCTACGAAAGACTTCTGCTGTTCAAAAATGGCTCCCTCAAAAATGTCGTCTTTACAGCATACCGCTCCCCAAACAGATTGCATTAAAAATTTCGCTCATAGAAACTGTCACTCATCAAAAATTGTACTCTCAAAATTTAACGCTTTGTAAAAAAATCGCATTAAAAAATTCCGACATGAAAAGCCATGGGCCATGGGCCTGCCTGTACGTAACAATACAAAACTATTTATCAAAGAAACTATTGATTCTGCTCACGAAATAAGTAATAAGTTAGATTTCTTTTGAATAGCGATTGACTTACAGTAAATGGAAGAATATTTGAAATTTTATTGAAACAGTTAACGACACAATATGAAAATTAGCACCCTCAAATATATCAGACATTCTGTCGCTCATCAAAAATAGCACCCTAAATAATGTCGCACTTCAAAAGTGACGCACGTAAACAATAATACGTCCTTGCAAAACATGGCGCTCCCTAATTAAATCACATTAAAAATGTCGCTCTTGAAAACTGTCGTTCATCAAAAATAGCTCTCTTAAAAATGTCGCCTTCCAAAACATAATTCTTAAGAGACACATAAAAAATGTGACTCATTAAAAAAGTGCCTTCAGAAAGGTCGTTCTGCAAAATACTATGATTCCCCAAAGTCACATTAAAAAATGTCGCCCTTGCCGACCTTCACTCGTCAAAAATAGCTCTCTTAAAAATGTCGCCTTCCAAACATAATTCTTAAAAGAGACACATAAAAAATGTGGCTCATTAAAAAAGTGCCTTCAGAAAGGTCGTTTTGCAAAATACTATGCTTCCCCAAAGTCACATTATGAAAAGTCGCCCTTGAAGATCTTCACTCATCAAAAATAGCTCTCTTAAAAATGTCGCCTTCCAAAACATAATTCTTAAGAGACACATAAAAAATGTGGCTCATTAAAAAAGTGCCTTCAGAAAGGTCTTTTTGCAAAATACTATGATTCCCCAAAGTCACATTAAAAAATGTCGCCCTTGCCGACCTTCACTCGTCAAAAATAGCTCTCTTAAAAATGTCGCCTTCCAAACATAATTCTTAAAAGAGACACATAAAAATGTGGCTCATTAAAAAAGTGCCTTCAGAAAGGTCGTTTTGCAAAATACTATGCTTCCCCAAAGTCACATTAAGAAAAGTCGCCCTTGAAGATCTTCACTCATCAAAAATAGCTCTCTTAAAAATGTCGCCTTCCAAAACATAATTCTTAAGAGACACATAAAAAATGTGGCTCATTAAAAAAGTGCCTTCAGAAAGGTCGTTTTGCAAAATACTATGATTCCCCAAAGTCACATTAAAAAATGTCGCCCTTGCCGACCTTCACTCGTCAAAAATAGCTCTCTTAAAAATGTCGCCTTCCAAACATAATTCTTAAAAGAGACACAAACAATGTGGCTCATTAAAAAAGTGCCTTCATAAAGGTCGTTTCGCAAAACAGTATGATTCCCCAAAGTCACATTAAAAAATGTCGCCCTTGAAGACCTCACTCATCAAAAATAGCTCTCTTAAAAATGTCGCCTTGCAAAACATAATTCTTAAAAGAGACACAAAAAATGTGGCTCATTAAAAGTGCCTTCAGAAAGGTCGTTTTGCAAAATACTATGCTTCCCAAAGTCACATAAAAAAAGTCGCCCTTGAAGATCTTTACTCATCAAAAATAGCTCTCTTAAAAATGTCGCCTTGCAAAACATAATTCTTAAGAGAGACATAAAAAATGTGGCTAATTAAAAAGGTGCCTTCAGAAAGGTCGTTTTGCAAAATACTTAGCTTCCTCAAAATCACATTAAAAAATGTCGCCCTTGAAAACCTTCACTCATCAAAAATAGCTCTCTTAAAAATGTCGCCTTCCAAACATAATTCTTAAGAGACACAAAAAATGTAGCTCATTAAAAAAGTGCCTTCAGAAAGGTCGTTTCGCAAAATAGTATGATTCCCCAAAGTCACATTAAAAAATGTCGCCCTTGAAGACCTTCACTCATCAAAAATAGCTCTCTTAAAAATGTCGCCTTGCAAAACATAATTCTTAAAAGAGATACAAAAAATGTGGCTCATTAAAAAAGTGCCTTCAGAAAGGTCGTTTTGCAAAATACTATGCTTCCCAAAGTCACATTAAAAAAAGGCGCCCTTGAAGATCTTAACTCATCAAAAATATCTCTCTTAAAAATGTCGCCTTGCAAAACATAATTCTTAAGAGACACATAAAAAATGTGGGTCATTAAAAACGTGCCTTCAGAAAGTTCGTTTTGGAAAATACTATGCTTCCCCAAAGACACATTAAAAAATGTCGCCCTTGAAGACCTTCACTCATCAAAAATAGCTCTCTTAAAAATGTCGCGTTCCAAACATAATTCTTAAAAGAGACACAAAAAATGTGGCTCATTAAAAAAGCGCCTTCAGAAAGGTCGTTTCGCAAAATAGTATGATTCCCCAAAGTCACATTAAAAAATGTCGCCCTTGAAGACCTTCACTCATCAAAAATAGCTCTCTTAAAAATGTCGCCTTGCAAAACATAATTCTTAAAAGAGACACAAAAAATGTGGCTCATTAAAAAAGTGCCTTCAGAAAGGTTGTTTTGCAAAATACTATGCTTCCCAAAGTCACATTAAAAAAAGTCGCCCTTGAAGATCTTTACTCATCAAAAATAGCTCTCTTAAAAATGTCGCCTTGCAAAACATAATTCTTAAGAGACACATAAAAAATGTGGGTCATTAAAAAAGTGCCTTCAGAAAGTTCGTTTTGGAAAATACTATGCTTCCCCAAAGACACATTAAAAAATGTCGCCCTTGAAGACCTTCACTCATCAAAAATAGCTCTCTTAAAAATGTCGCCTTGCAAAACATAATTCTTAAAAGAGATACAAAAAATGTGGCTCATTAAAAAAGTGCCTTCAGAAAGGTCGTTTTGCAAAATACTACGCTTCCCAAAGTCACATTAAAAAAAGGCGCCCTTGAAGATCTTCACTCATCAAAAATATCTCTCTTAAAAATGTCGCCTTGCAAAACATAATTCTTAAGAGACACATAAAAAATGTGGGTCATTAAAAACGTGCCTTCAGAAAGTTCGTTTTGGAAAATACTATGCTTCCCCAAAGACACATTAAAAAATGTCGCCCTTGAAGACCTTCACTCATCAAAAATAGCTCTCTTAAAAATGTCGCCTCCAAACATAATTCTTAAAAGAGACACAAAAAATGTGGCTCATTAAAAAAGTGCCTTCAGAAAGGTCGTTTTGCAAAATACTATGATTCCCCAAAGTCACATTACAAAATGTCGCCCTTGCCGACCTTCACTCGTCAAAAATAGCTCTCTTAAAAATGTCGCCTTCCAAACATAATTCTTAAAAGAGACACATAAAAAATGTGGCTCATTAAAAAAGTGCCTTCAGAAAGGTCGTTTTGCAAAATACTATGCTTCCCCAAAGTCACATTAAGAAAAGTCGCCCTTGAAGATCTTCACTCATCAAAAATAGCTCTCTTAAAAATGTCGCCTTCCAAAATATAATTCTTAAGAGACACATAAAAAATGTGGCTCATTAAAAAAGTGCCTTCAGAAAGGTCGTTTTGCAAAATACTATGATTCCCCAAAGTCACATTAAAAAATGTCGCCCTTGCCGACCTTCACTCGTCAAAAATAGCTCTCTTAAAAATGTCGCCTTCCAAACATAATTCTTAAAAGAGACACATAAAAAATGTGGCTCATTAAAAAAGTGCCTTCAGAAAGGTTTTGCAAAATACTTAGCTTCCTCAAAATCACATTAAAAAATGTCGCCCTTGAAAACCTTCACTCAGCAAAAATAGCTCCCTCAAAAATGTAGTCTCGCAAAACATAACGCTGCCTAAAACTTCATTGAAAAATGGTCTTCAAAAGGGTTGTTGAATATCAAAAATGTTGCCTTGGCAAGCAAGGCTTCGTAAAACAGCCACATTAAGAAAAGTAATCCTTCAAAATTGTCGCTCGTCAAAAATAACACCCTAAACAATGTCCCCCTTCAAAAGTTACGCGCATAAAAATAAATATCTCCCTCTTGGAAAGTATGACGCTTCCCTAGTCACATCCAAAAATGTCCTTGAAAATTTCCACTCATCAAAAGTATCCCCCTCAAAAACATCGCCTTGCAAAACGTAAGGCTACCTAAAAAGCCGCGTTAAGAAATGTCGTCCTTAAAAATTGCTCATCAACGCTCCCTACAAGCGTCGTATTCAAAAATTTCACTCTTCAAAACCGTCGTTCATCAAAAATAGCATTCTTAAAAATGTCTCCCTGTACAATATAACGCTACCTACAAAAGTCATATTCAAAAATGTTGTTTTTCAAACCGCCACTCATCAAAAATATCCTCAAAAATGGCGACCTCAACACAAAAGTTCCCTAAAAAAAAGTTAGATTAAAACATGTGATTCAATACTGCAACTCATCCAGAACAGCACCCTAAAAACTGTCGCCTTCAAGAATGTCCTACAAAAATGTTGTCTTCAAAAATATCTTTTCCGACTGTGGTGCTCGCAAATTATAGATCTCTCTTATTTGTAAAAGCATTCATACTTTTGTATTTTTGTAAACCAAAACCAGTGAATCATAACCACAAATTCCCTGGAATATATCATTAATGTATTCGCAATACTGCCGGTGCCAAATAGTTGTTACTCGTAGACTTGAAAGCACTATTGACGATGTGTTAGCAAAGTACCGCCATTTTAATTAAGTAGTTCTACAAGGAATCTTTCGATGGAGAGCTTTTGACGACATTTTTATAGGCGACCTCTTTTATGGCACTATTTTTACTGGCGACGTTTTTGCTAGATGTAAGTAAAAACTAAAGCCCCCAAATAACTCGTTCCCTGATTACCGTACCTATCCAGCAACAATTCAAAGTTTCAGAGACTCAAAACATACTAGCAGTGCTGAGCACAAAGCACCTGCCTCAGACGCGATTCCATAAAATGAAATGTGTTACGAGCGTCACATATCTGGTGTCGTTTTCTCCCGAAACCGACGAAATGGCTGCAGCTTGCAAAGCGGATGCATTCCTCCAGATAAGATAGCAGAGACGCGCTCGATGGAGCAAAGCTCATAAAGGAGCTTTCGCAATCGCTGAAAACCTGAGACGTTGCTGACGCCCCCGCAAAACTGGTCGGTTTGTCACGATCCGTCGAATGCGATCCGCGTTTAACAAGGGTGTTCTTTGTCGGGGACAATTTGCATTCATATCTTGACCTAGATTTTTCAGCAAAGCAGGTGTAGCTAGCTGCATTAGCTAATTAATTGAAAATGAAAATATCGGAACTGGCTGAAACGCCAGATTTCGCGTGCGGAATTGAAATAAACGAGCGTTTAAGTCGAAGGTCTAGACACTCCTTCGAACATCGTTTTCAGGGAACTTGTTTACGCTCCGCTGCTCGAACATCAATCGTGGGACTCCATATAGGCGACCTCGCTTGTACTACCTTCCCATCCTCGCTCGGAATAAAACTTTTGCTATTAATAGCCCCATGGAAGTCGACGTTGCGATCGATTTCACAGCAATCTTGTCTTCAGTTACCTAACAGAACCCATTGATTAGTATTGAATCAGTTTTCAAGGTAGGATAAAAAAATCAGGAATGAACTGACTCCGAATCACTAGTGCAGTATGTGGCTAAATATGCTGATTGTGATTTTAAAATGTGCAAAATATGCCAAAGAACAATTTCGCGGCGAATTGGAAAGTTGTAAATTAAATGCCACGAATGGTACACGATACGACTTCATAAAAAGCTACGTATTTATTTGTTGACATCGAACTTCTCTGCGATATAACAACTCCAATTTCAACACGTCTATAGTCCGACGTGTTAAATTGGCACGAGGAACACCTGTCAATAACGGCACGTCGTTGCTTTTGTAAAAGCTATATTACAGGTAGCTACTGAAAATAAAATGTTGGTCAGTATTGATATAAAACACTGTGTATGATTCCCTATTTAAATTAATATTACGGATACGTTTTGTTTATTTACAAAATTGTGTCGTTTCCATGGAGTTTCCTAACTCAACTGTATGAAACACGAGATTACTCCCCTTCCCCTAAAAAATACTATTAGTATGTTTCACCATGCTACGGTCATTTTAGCGTTATCCTCTATTTTTGACTTATTTCTTAATGTTAATCCTAATGCTCTACCTCACCTGAGTTTCCCGAAACGCTACTTATTGTCTATGAAAATTTAAAAAATATATGTGTTTTCGACCACGTCCCGTAGGAGTACTACTACTCGCTGTATCATTGTCGCTAATGCAGTGCTTAGCATATTTGATTGAATCTGGGTGTTATATCCCGTGCAGTCTTAGTTGTGTTATGTTGGATATCGCCGTATTACCTGCTCTGATTCGCACGTCTATCATGTTGCCATCGTGAATGATAGCGCGGTCGCTAAGAATAATAAAGTTTATTTCCCTCACACAGGTGCATCATGATATATGTATTTACAAAGTAATATAAAAAAGATAAAAGTAAATAAACAAATAAATCATAAATAGTACCTATGTACCCATTTCAGCTTTAACGAAAGCGTGGCGAAAGGATCGGTTGTATTTGGTTTTGGTCGCAAAGTGAACACAAAAACAATTCACCGATTTCGTAAAAAAACATGGCGTCAGACCAGTTGAGAGGATAAGGGGTTTGGTATTAGCTGTGTCTTCGTTATTACTTCCGAATTCTTATTGTTGGATTACCATAGGCACCATATAGGTGGATTTATAGAGACAAACATCAGTTTTTGACGGTTCTCGGTAAATCATCACCTCTGGGATTGGAGTGCTAAGCTGTTTTCCAGCTGAAGGCGTTTTCTAATTTCTCTAGTTTTTCTTGAATTTGATAGATTTTCGTATGCAAGGTTGTTCTTTTCTTTTTGGAGGAACTTTTGATCTCGTAGTGGAATTGGGTAGCTGGAATTTCCAGTTTATGTAATTGGAGTTTCGTAGCCTGCACAATTTGTCTGCGTTTGTAACGTTCTATCGATCAGTTGGGCGAAGTAAAAGCCACATTAGTTTCCTTCATCGACGCTGGATGCAACGGAAAAGGTACTATTGAACTCTAGTTTTAAGTTAATTAAGTAGATATATTTTTGTGCGATTAGTTTTCACTTTTTCCTTTGAATTTAAACTGTTCTCATGCTTTTGTGCAGTTTTGCCCAAATTATTCACAAGCACGTTGAATGCATTTGTTAAATTTACAACGTTAGTGCCCGCCCGGAACAAACCGTAAAAGTTTAGTTTTCATGAGAAAATTTACCGGACGTTCTCATTGGTTATTGACGCACCCCCACTGGACCTGCGGGTAGCATATAAAAATTTTAACTTAATTTTAAGCAGAATCGTGTTAACCATCCAACAACGCAGACGTCACTCTTAAGTGCTATTTGTATATATTATGTGAATATAATCTAAAAGTTGAAAATCAACACTGCTTTAATTTATAACTATACTGGTGTAAAAAGCTACACTGCATCAACAATCCAGGTACAACCCTCTACTATAACTACGGTTTTGCCGCAAGTTAAAGAGGTATGAATTGACGATATTAAAATTTCCCTGCTCATGCAAACGTATGCATCATCTCCGACAGCTCTTCCCAGTATCTGCTGCCGAAGGCTTTTGTGTAATCCACAAATATGAGTGTCCTTGTATGTATTCTGTGTTTTTCGATGATCTGCTTTGTTTTGAAGACGTTATCCGTAGATGAACTGCCTTTTCACAACCATGTTTGTAATCAATATCACAACTATCTATCTCTATTCTTAAAGATTGGTTTTATAATTGCAATTTTCAACCACAAGGAATGGTGAAGCGTTTTCTACACTTTTTCAACAATCCTAAATATTTGAGTTTTAGGACTTGTGTAGCATATTTAATTAGCTCCCTGTCAATTCTATATATCCGGCTGTTTTTCAATTTTTATTACATCCTCAGAGCAGTCTTAAGTTAGGTACGTTATTTCTATAGGATTTCTGTATCTCCTGTGTATTATTCTGTTCCTTCTTCTCAGTTTTCCATATACCATCTTCTTCTTCTTAGCCATGTTCAGTCCACACTGAACGTAAGCCTCCTTTAAAGATTTCCATTTTGATCTGCTACAGCTGCATTCATCCACACTACAGCTGCTGTCTTTTTTGCAGCATTTGTCCATATGTTCTCCATCACTTCTCTTGCTGGACCATGGTCACCCAGTAGCGTGTTTATTGTCAATATATTTTTGACCAACCTTACCACGTGCTCTGTCCAGTACCATTTAAATAATGCCATTCTCTCTAGTAAGTAATGACTTTGGTTGTCTAGTGGATATAAATGTTTTGGTCTGTTTACACATAATGTTGTTATGGTTCCGTGGGCATCATCTTTTTTGTTTTGGCAAGGTTGTGGCCTTTGTAAGTCGTTCTCGATCCTGGATACAAAGGTGTCCAAAGGTTTAAATTTTAGTCTACAAAGTAATATCAGTTTTAAGCGTTACGTATAGCTGCGAGTGTTCAAAAAAGAAGATCGTAGAATAACGCCTGAAATGAAGTTCATACGAACCCCAGCAGGATTATAGGCGTCGAGAGAGAAAAGGAAACCTCGATATACGAACTGAACTAAAAGAACAAAGGCAAAAATCGCATAACCACTTAGAAAAATTGAGGGAAAGACTACTGAAGACCGAAGAGATATTATAGATCTCGGTATCTACCGGCAGACCAAGAAAACGATGGAAAGACGGAAAGAGATTGAACGCCATTTCACGTAATAATATAGTTGTAAAGCTAAAGAACTGTATATCAGGACGTAACGGAAAACTTTTATTTTATTCAATCTGGATTCCAAAAAGGATGTAAATTTTAACAATAAAAACCTAATGGTCTACCAGAATTTAATTTAGAAACTGATGCTTCATTGTAAAATTTTGGAGGGCCAAATATTCCGATGCCCGTGTTTTCATTTTGCACGTGTCGCAACGGAGTCTGTCTTCATTCGTCTGCTGAACTAACGCTCGACCGCCACCTGAATATTTGTGTTATTAAGGTTATCTGATTTAAACGTTTGTTTGCTTTTATTTCGAATTATTAACAACCACAGACGACCATGTAAGAAATATATAGAAGATGTAGTAGTTGAAGAGAGAAAAAAAAGTATGGGAAAGACCAGAATCTTAGCAAAGGAAATAAAATGAGCTGATTCTGCATTACGACAAATAGCCATATGGACATTCTCATTCTTTAATAGTTTGTTGTAAATTTAACAGTAAAAACAAAATTGTTTGCTAAATTCAAATTTGTAAAATTATGTAGAAGAGTAGCATATGAAAAATGGAAGAGAGGAAAGACTATGACAGGTACCAAAATCTTAGCAAAGTAAAGAAAGTTGTACAATATGGGTTATAAGTAGATAAGACAGGATTTTGTCCTCGCTCGACCTTCGAGGGATAAAAGAGATGGACAAAGATGAAGTATTCAAAATTAAAAATGGTGAAATAACTTGATACTTCTTCCTTTTCTCGTGCCATGACTGTAATAATGCTTTATACTACAAATGTGCTCAGAAAGAAACGAGAATTCATATACTCAAAACTTAACCAAGATCACAATTATCTGAAATGCAATAAATATCCGAACCAGATTATACCTCAGTTTGCAGTAACGAAAACACATAATCATAGTCAGATGTATAGCAGTCAATAATATGGCATTTGGCTGCAAACGTTACGTACGCCCGGTGCACCCAATAAACATTTCCAAGATTATCGGACAAAAACAAAGTGAAATCTGAGGAATCCTGAAGGTATCCTATCGAAGCCGATGCAAAATCATCACAGTAACTAATCTCAATGATTCAATTTAAACTGCAAGGGGAATCTGAAGAACTCAGCCTGAGTCGTCGTCGCACTCCACTCCACAATTTTCAAAACAGTTAATAAAGGGCAATACTTAAAACTGTTGCTCCCTGAGCCACCCTCTTAGCTATTGGCGAGAACAAATAGCCCAGTGCGAATATGCTAGGCAAGGACGCCCCATCAGCTGAAATTCGGCGGGAATGAAGGCGAGAAAACTCGCTCATCCAAGGAGACGAGAACATGACGTACGGGAATATTCATGGCCGGATCAAAACATTTCGCTACAGGAACATTGCCGTTAAAACCAGGACCGAGAACAGGTAGATGGCAATATAAGAAGGCAGACTCAAATGACCACGTGCAACTTACCCCTGACGGTCGAAATCGGACTGAAGAAAGAACATCATTTAAGCATTAGCAGATATCGGGATCAAATTGCAGAAAATCACCAGCGACTCGAGAAGAACAGAACGCGCGCCGCGACAACGGCGGACAAAATCAGAACACCGGCGCGGCCGGTTCGACTCTATAACTATACCCTATAACTCTAGCTCTAAAATACGTCGCTTTTCAACCGTAAAACCTTGTTAGCAGCCTTTTCGTAATATATGAAGCAGATGTAGCAGCCTTATTTACTCCCCAGCATCGTTAGAGGAGATCAATGTAGATCTCAGCAAAGGACGGAAATATTGCTATCCATCAAATACTAGCGAAATAGCTTAATTTGATACTTATCGATAGTTTTAAGGTTTTAACACTTTTACTAGTCGATCATACAAAACCGTTATGGCCAAATAATAAAATAAAAACATCATCACACAGTCAAATACTGGCTAGTAGCCTAAAGAACGCAGCTTTGGCACTGCGTTCATAATTAATCGAAGAATAAAATTTTATTTCCATAGAATATTATATGGAATTCGTATTAAGGGCAATTATTTTAATTATAGTGTAGTTAATATCCATACACCAACAGATGGGAGAGAAGACGATGGGGAGAAGGAACTCTTTGAATACTAGAAACGATTTATAGATGATGCCTGTTGCAGAATAGACTATATCGCGGATATCAAATTCAGACTGCCTTAGTGGGAATTTTGGAGAGGAAAATAATTTGTATTACGTTTCACTAAGTGTTTCGTCCCGATTTCGAACTAAGTAAATGGCACATCCAATATGATCCAGACACTAGTTACGTCGTTACAAAGAGAAGAAGTCGAGGTTTGTTTGTATTTTTTTTTTAATTATTAAGAACCCGCCCTCTTGGGCTTCTACTATATAGTACCCTATATACAGTCCACAAATGTTCATAATTATGTCAATATAATTCACGTTGTGTTTCTTAAAATAAATTTCTAAAAATCAACAGCAAACATGTTTTACTATTAAAAAAGGGATCAAGAGGATAAATAAATTCTTCCTCCAGAACATCCCTGAAGCAATGGCTGTATACATCACTGATCTAACAATGGTTGTACGTTTTTTTGAAATACTTTCGATATTGATCCAAACAAAATGAGGTTAAGTACCCTTACGAGGCTACCATAGTTTGTATTCGTCCATTAATCAATAACGCTCACTGAAGGCCTCAAAGGGGCAAATATACATTTTCCGGTTAGATGGTTACATTCGAGGACTGCCAGAAAGATTGGTTTGGAATAATAGCGTGTAAGCAATGATTAGTAACGAACTGGAACCGAAAGTTTCGAGACGACGCGATGTGCGAGTTGCGCTCCGTCGAGGGAACGACGACGAAGATCGACACCGCCAAAACGACGGAAGACGATGACGCAAGCCCGACATTATCTGTCTGTGTGAATTCCATTCCAGCCGAACGAACTAATAACACCTAAATGAAGGCGAAGGCTGAATCGATAGAGCCGTACATTGATACCAGTTCACAAAGTCAAGAGCGGTCCTTGTAACCTCGTTATGGCATGCATCTGGAATGTATAAATAAAGCTGGCATTATAAATAGAGGAGGCATTCACAGCTGCAAATACCAATCCTGGCCGCTATTTTTACAGGCGCACGTTAATGTAATTGCCATGTTGATTGCACCCAGTTTATAACACCTCAGCGCCGAATCAGTTGGCGTAGGTCATGACGATTCTGACAGCAACGTAGCCTACTTCGTCAGTCAACCGAGTGCAAGTACTTACGGTCTTGTGTGAAGTATAACGTGAGCCATCGCCAACTCGCTGACGTACGGCCCAGCAGTTGGGGGGTCTCTCTAAATCTGGAAACGCAGTTGCTCCTGGATGTACATCCTCCACATACGCGTGCCTTCTCGAAATAATACTGACACCGCGCGAACATAAACCTTGCCCAACTACCTAAATATTTGGACTGCTAGCAATCTATTAGCTTTACTAAAAACAAAGGACGGCGGGGTGATTTAGAATCCCATATATAATCGGCTTGAATTGTGTCTGAATGCTGTGGTTTGACAATGTGTCTTTGTAGGTGAATTATATCAAGCGCTAAAACAGATTCTTCCTCTTCAAATAAATTTTCTTCTATCAACATGTCATCAATCTAAACACGAGATATGAAAGGTTAAAACTATTTTTGATTAGGAATTTATTGTACAGCCAACTGATATCTAAAGACCTGTTCATTAAATATAATTCGAAAAATTTGCAAGAATACTGATTCTGCACCACGACAATACACCACATCGACCGACATTCACATACTTCGGTAATGTTCAGATGCATTTTTCTCACTCTTCAGCATATTTCTATTCAATAAAACCATAGAATATGTAGACTTTGCATCGAAGAGAAATTTTAATTACAGTGTGCATTGCCTATACACCAACAGATAGCAAAAACGGACGAAGAGGAAGAGAAATTTTATGAAACGATTTACAGGAGATGCCCTAAATACAAAGGTAACATAATTGCTGGGGATCTAAACGCCAAGGTAGGACACACACAAGCAAACTAACAATAATAAACTTCACCGCATCTCTTATCATGGTCATAAAAAACACATTATTTTCAACAAACAACAATCCATAAGATTGGTTGGAAATCACCAGATGCTAAAGCAATTAACGCCATTGTCTATCGTGTCCTTGTACATGAAGAACCAGCTACTGGATTTGCAAATACTCTTAAGCCAACAATTACGGCAGTTACAAGAAATCGAAAATCTAAACCAACTTGGCAACAATGTAAGTAAAGAGATAATAAAGCAAATTATGCAAGCCCAGAGAGATGAAACACCACTGTTTTAGTGAAGATCGTAAAGAGCGGCAGAGGTATGGAATGAAGCATATCAAACAAGAACCAATGCAACAGAGGTGTCATACCAGGAAAACCGAAGAAAAATATCGATTACGAAGATGAAATATTATGCACACAGCCAACAGTGACAAAAACTAGTTGATACAGAGCAGATCCGTGTTCGAAAACAAAAACACAACCTGAAGGTATAGAATCTCAATATGCAGAGATGCAAAGGGAAACTGTAAATGAAAGGAAGTACAAGGAATCTGTTTGGGTCGGGAGGGAAGCAGAAAAACAAAAAGGCACCGACAACCTATACTGAAATAAGGAGACGAGGCTTATAGCCACAAATTCATCAATTAGTTGTGCAAATTTGGCAACAATGGCAGAATTATTTGCCCCCTACGCAAGAAAGGGGACCGTTAAGTTGCTCAAATTATCCAGAAGTAACGCTCCTCAATTCAGCAAGTGTCTGCCGGTCCTTTTATGAGAGGTGGAAATCACATTCTGAATGAATAATGGCTCCTTAATTAACTATCAGCGCGGCTTTAAAAAAGGACATTTCAAGCTATATCAGATATCAGCGCTGAGACAATTGTTCAAAGACAGAAACTTTATGCGTCCATGAAGTGTCCTAAAATTTTAGAGCTACTGACAAAACTAAGAGAACTGGGAAAACTGGAATAAGTAGCAAATACGAATAAAAAAACTCTGAAGAGTTTTAACCGTACCGGCGTTTTCGACACGATGATGCGTTATCATGTCTACTAACTTTAATAAGATAGTGGGATTAATACAAAAGGGAGAAGAACTGTGATGCATTAACGTTACGCGGTAATTGGAAGCGCAGCAAGGGTACCCGCCCGTGCAGCAAGGGTACCCGCCCAAGCCTTTCGGGCTAGCGAGGGTCAAGTCTTTGTACGGTTAAGAACCAATTAAATGCATAAGGGATGATCTGAGCACCTCTTCAGGGAAGCTCTCCATGACGCAAAATAGCATCAACGGCAGCTGTTCAACAACATCCGATATCGTGTGACACGTACGGGGTACGTACGACTAGACATCAAAAAGACCAAGTATATGGTAGAGACTGAATACCAAGTAGCAAATAGTTTTTGTACAGTAAAGAACCAAGTAAATGCATAAGGGATGCAAATTACCTCCCCTACTGGGTACTTCTTCAGGGAAGCTCTCTTATGACATGATATCAGCATCAACGGAGTGGCGATCAACAACATCTAATCTGGTGTGTGAGATGTATATGACTCATCCTCAAGAGGACCAAGTGTATAGTAGTGACCAAGGGCGCAGTAACAAATGATCTTTGTACAGTTAAAAACTAAGTATATGTATGCAGGATGTGTATTATGTCCCCTGATCTGAGTATAACTTCAGGGAAACTCTCCACGACGCACAAGATGGCATCAGCATGAACGGAGTGCTGGTCAACAACATCCGACATCGTGAGACATACGGGCTACGACTGAACCTCAAGAAGACCAGATGTATGGTAGTGACTAAGGACATGATCTGCGTTCTTCAAGCTGCAGAATGTTTTCCAAAGCCGGAGTCTCAACATACACCTCAGCTGTTATGTCCTCCAAGTTCTCCTGTACGACGCAGAGATGGCTCAATATGGAAGCCACTTTGAAAAAAATCGAAGCTTTCGAAATGTGGTGCTACCGCCGCATACTACGAATCAATTGGATGAAGCGAAGATTATATCCACAATCAATACCAGAACTCTTGCGTACTTAGAGGATGTGGTGCGACAGCCAGAGAAGTACAGTCTCCTCCACCTCAATATGCAGGGCCAGAAAAACTTTCTGGCTGAAAAAACCTCTCACCCAGTGGTCTCCAGGATAGTTATAGATAAAGTGATACTGCCCATAATGATTGCCAACGCCCAGTAACGAGCACATTCGCTGAGACATTTCCTTATGTAGCTAGGGATTCTAGTGTCATTTCGCTACACTGTAGTGGGAAAATTACTTATTAGTCTATTTTATTCTGATTTCCAAGTGAACAAAAACTTTAAGACTTTATGTTGGGCCTCGTCTGGGGGATTTGTATCGAACGATTTTATTTTATTTTGTACTCAGGATTGCTGCGTTTTCAGTAGTTTTTCCTTTTCTTGGTGTCAGTCATTAGAATGGAATCTGGAAAATACACCAACAGATGTATATAATGGACATAACAGGTTTTTAGGTAAAGATGGTCGTTGAACTGTTGCAGCTCATTAGTACTTATGCAATTTGAATCCAATTTTTAGTATCTGCACCTGATTAGGCTACGTAATACTGGGGAGAGAACGTTAAGCCGATATACTTCAGAAGTGAGTTTTATAAAGGCGTCTGTACACTAATATGTACTATTGTTGTAGGGCTTGCTGGATTGGAGATCATACTGGAATTCATGTTTTAAGTATTGAAGTGGTTCTTGAGTTCCTGTTGGCCACTTTGATCATTTTAGAAGTCTGTTGGCTTGTGTTGGTTTCGTCCGCTACGGAATCTGTGCGAGTTCGATGTCATATCAGATACCTTTATCGACGCCGGAGGCGACAAATAAACTACGACAACTTTACCTTGTTTTAACTAAATATGTTGACGCAAGTCACAGTGAATTAACGTAATTTGAAAACTGACTATATTGAAATGGTACTCTATACATTAAAATTTTCTTGATTATGTCGGATTTATTGATGTATTATTGAAGTATGTGTACTTCCTAGGTACCCTGAATTCTGTGTATTGGTGGATTACGCATAGCATGTATTTGTAATTAACGCGATATTGTAAGTGTTGCGTGTTTACCATCGGGTTACATCCCAATTAGTTACATTTAACATTATCTATATTAGATATACTATTAGTACGAGGAACTGCCCTCTTTTATATTATTTACGTTAATATAGTAGAAACAAAGATTACTTTAACGGGGCCACGTTTATGTTTTGTTCTTGATAAGAGGTCATGGCTTATCAAAGAGTCTGCGTTTAATAAAGGTAAGTTTCAGATTTTTTTCCTTTCTTTCAATATAAGTTATGAATAGGTACCATATCACCGGTAAATCGTCCAACTTAGATTTGCGAGTAATCAATAATCAAATTGGTGGCGCCCATGTTCGATTTTGATCAGTTTAGTGAAGTAGTTTGACCGACCCGTTGAACGGTATTGATTACGGGATTATTGTAGGGTAATCACTGCTCGTTTCTTGTATTGAAGTGTACGATTATTGTTTTTGGCATATTTGAGTGTTATTGTGTGTTGGCGGGTTCAGCTTTTATTCAACCTGAAAGAAAAGAATTAACACGCCGCTTCCGGACTCAGCACTTGAATAACCTGTGAAAACATATTAAAAGAATACGAAATTGTAAGGCTATAGCCAAAACTTGGCAAACGTTCTGTGGCCCGTAAGTGTGGTGCTATAAAATATTGTAGCCTCACGTTGTTGGATTGCTAAACGTACAACTTTCCGCCATCAATAACGGTTGTTTACTAGGCGTACTGCTTCACCAAACCTTCTCCCCATAATGTCATTGGTAGCTTTAACCCAACGTCTAGGGGGGAGTCGGCGCAGTCGTTTTCCCTCGACGATCGATCTTTTAATATTATTCTCTCTTCTGCCGATGTGGCCGAAAAAATAAAGGGTTTTTGTGTAACCGATGCTTGGCCCCCTTTTAGGAGGAGCATATTTACTGGTACCCTTTTAGGGGGGCGTATTTTCAGAAGTATAGAAGCATTTGTTCGACGTGTTGTCCATGGAGCTCTAAGCAATCGTCTTCACACATGAAACTACACATTTGTCTCCAAATAGTCTTAACTTTCTTCTTTTTTTCTATCTGTTACAATTACTGATATCCCGATGTCTCTCTGGGAATAATGAAAAAATTTCTCACCGTGTATAATTGTGAATACTAAATTATAAATAGAGATTTATTACAGTGTGACCTTGCCTCCGTATAAAATTTATTGATTTTCATATTTACTGCGGTGGATTAACTGAAACTGAAAATATTTACCGGACGTTGCTTAAAGCGTTCCCTGTTCTTAAACAAATTATACAAAATGAAACAAGCGGCACGATAACCACATAATGGCACGGACTGGACGGCTATGCCTAGAAATACCAAAGGTTCAACAAAAACTGCTGTAGACCGCGCGGTCGATATCGATTGCTGCTAATGTACATGGCCTAATATGACCCAAAAAAAAAAGAACGAAGAAATGTAAATTCTAGCTCCCACCAAGGTTAACAACCTGTGCAGGAAATTTCCTTCTACTTGGAAATTCTGAATAGTAAATATTTAACCTTAGTGCTGGTAAATTGATTCTTTCCGAGAACAGAATAAAGCGGCACGCATATTAAATGGACTCCCGAATTACATTAGCCCCGCAGTTTATACAATCGATCCATCATATGATGATATCCGTTCCAATATTCATCGATTTGGCCTGGTCGTAATTCTCGGTTGACGATGAATCACGCAGTTGCCACTTAAACTGGCCTTAATTAAGAGCGAAAGGGGGTGGGGGTGTCTTGACATTCTGGGCGTTGTGCTAAAACTAAACTTTATGGAAACAGCTAATAAAACACTAATTTCCAATTGGACCGAGTCGAAGACAGATAGCCAGTCGCATGCAACAAGGACGCGAGTGTTAATCGATCCAAGTTGGTTGTTGTTAAACTTCAATGGCGGTGACCTTTCCTCGGCGCTTTGAGTAGCGTCCCGGTGACCTTCTCGCTCCATTCGCGGGACGACCAATCATGCTGGGGGCCCAGAAGGTCACTAGACTGAACACATCACATTGTTGCAATCAAGTCTCATTTCCACTGTTTATGGGCCTTCAGCTTCAGCTCGAGGAGCACTGCCAATAACGTTTACGAGCGACGCGAAAAAAGGTCTCTTTCAGGTGTAACGCTCTTGAGCACGGCTGAGAATCTTTGCGAAATTATAAGTGCATTGCCCGTGTACTCATATTTACATTGATGATATTATTATATTTGGTGCTTACAGACTGATCGGGGTATCTAAGATATAACTGATTTTAGTTTTTCGTTGTGTAACGACATACAAACAACTCGGTTATAATCAGAATTGCAACATGCTATACGAGAAAATCGTTATGCATTTTTTAGTAACTTTTCATATTCATAAAAACTATTTTAGATGCAAAAAATGCATTTAGCATGTAGACCACAACGTATGCATCGGAGTAGTATTAAATATTCTAGAACTGTATTAACTCTCCTTAACAATGAAGTAGCACATGTCGTGGTTTTTTTACTAAGTGAAGTAAAATTTAAAACACAACTGAATAAGAACGAAAATGGAAAACACTGCTTTGAAAAGTTGGTGGTAAACACAAATGTTATCGATTGAATGTCGTAGCGACTGACTAATTTTCCTGGGCATTGTTGATTTCGATCTAAGATATGTTTTTATAGTTGTGACACTCACGCATATCAATTGTTTTAATTCGTCCATTTCTACAATTTCCACTTTTTTCTTGTTATTTTCGATTTCGTTCTCCATGCTTCACAACTGTACGGTTAATTGATGTTACCAATTTCATAAATGTTATTTCTTCACTCCATATTCCATTCAGGCATCCAATCGCTCTTCACTGGTCTATAATTCGTCTGCTCCGTTTCATCAATGACGATACCTAAATATTTGTATTCTGTACATCTAGCAAGTAGCAACGTCATTGTCTGCTGCCACACATAAATATTTAGTTTTTTCCAGATTTATTGTCAATCCCCCTCCCGTGGCGTCTTCCTCTATTAGTTGTCGCGCCATATATTCCAAATCATGTATAAACTGTGAAGTGATATGAGTGTTATTTAGCTTTGCCCCTATACAACCACATTTTTCTTTGTCTTGATGCTTCATAATTGTCACATATAATTTAAACAGAGCAGGATACATGCAGCATCCCTGTGCAGTCCTTTAGTAACCGGGAATGCATCTGGTAGTTCTTTTCCTGCATTCTGTAAGACGTTCATCGCGTAGGATTTAAATTAGATTTTTGTAACACTTCCCACAGTCTCTGTTGTTTTCCCATTCTACTTCAATTTCTGTCTGGAATTATTCTTCCATTAAAGCGGCAAAATCATCGTAAGACTTCAAAAAATGCCAACGTCCGAGATCTAGAGCCTTGCAAACATCTTGCGATAATCATTCGAAGAATGTCGAATCCATGTATGCCCATTCTCTGAGGAAGTCTGAGATTACCAAATTCCTATGGTGCAGACAATGGACAGCATTGTATAAAAATCTTTGTACTATGCTCGCAAGCAGTACAGCTTAATCTAGCTTAATCTATACGCAGTGGCGTATCGTTATTTTGGTTGTGCCTTTATGTGTGTACTTGTATACGTTTGTAGTATTAAATACGTAGCAGTGAAGCAACATACCAAACTTATTTGTCCTTTTTTGTGAATTGAAGATATATAACTTTACAATACTCAGGAACCATCAAACCATTTATACATTCAATGACAATGGTATCGCTAGTGGTTTCGTAAACCATGGATATTTTATGTCTCTCTCTTCTCCGCTTGGAGTTTTAATGTCTATATTTAGCTCCTCTAAGGTATTAACTTCCTGTCACTTTGTATTTCTGATATTATTGTACATTATTGATTCAATCGTAATTTTCTTTTTGATGTATAGAACTCAAAAATAACTCATCTTTTCTTTCGCTAATTCCTCAATTGTTTCGTTCCAACATAGTCTTTAATTATTTCTTTTCATTTGTCTCCAAAGCATCATTTATGGCTTCATAAATGCTCCAAATTATGCATGTCCTTAAATGACAATTGCACGTCCTCCTCCAATTTGCTAGCTAATCGTGGCCGATACAAGTATTTTATATTGATTGTTGTCTATCTGTCTTACTTTGCTACATAATCGTTACTGATGCAAGTACTTTACGTTGTTTGTTGCTCATCTTCCTTAGTTTACTATCTTGTTGCAACTGATACAAGTATTTTACACTTATTGTTGTGCTTGTCCGCCTTCCTTAGTTTGCTATCTAGTCGCTAGTGTTACAAGTATCTTATACATACTGTTGTCCGCCTTCCTTAGTTTGCTATGTAAGTGTTGTTGCTACAAGTACTTTACACTGAGTGTTGCTCATCGTCCTTAGTTTGCTATCCAGTCGCTACTGATACAAGTATTTTACATGTTTTGTTGTCCATCTTTCTTAGTTTGCTACCTAATCGCCGCTGATGCAAATATTTTACACTGATTGTTGTCCACTTTCTTTGGTATGCCATCTAGTCACTGCTGATAAAGCGTTTTGCACCGATTGTTATCCATCCTCCTTGGATTGTTATCTACTCGCTACATATACAAGTATTTTACACATTTTCTTGTCCATCATTTTTAGTTTTCCACCTAATCGTTGCTGATGCACGTATTTTAAACTGATTGTTGTTCATCGTCCTTAGTTTGTTACCTAATTGCTGATAATGCCTAGTAGTTTACATTAATTGTTGTCCATCTTCCATAGTTGTCCACCAGTTGCTGATGTACATATTTTACACTGATTGTTATCCACCTACCTTGGTGTGCTACCTGATTCTTGTCCACCTTCTTTGTTTTACTAGGTGGTCGCCGCTGATAAAAAAACACTTTACACTGATTGTCGTCAATCTTCCTTAATTTGCTATCTAGTCGTTGATGATACAAGTATTTTATACTACTTGTTATTCTTTCTTGATTTGCTATTTAGTCGCTGCTGATAGTGTTTTACACTGACTGTTATTCATTGTCTTTAATTTTCTAGTAGTCGCTGCTACAAGTATTTTACAACAATTGTTGTCCAACTTCCTTAATTTGCTACCTAATTGTCGATGATACAAGTATATTACACTCATTGTTGTCTATCTTGTTGAGTTTGCTAACTAATCGTTGCTAATACAACTCTTTTACACTAATTGTGTCCATCTTCTTTAGTTTCCTACTTACCCATTGCTGATGCAACTATTTGGCACTGATTGTTGTCCATCCTGCTTAGTTTGCTACCCAATCGCTGCTAATGCAAGTTTTTACACTGATTGTTGTCCACCTTCCTTAGTTTGCTACGCAATTGCTGCTAATGCAAGTATTTTACACTTATTGTTGTCTATATTCCTTAGTGTGCTATCTAGGCGCTGCTAATGTAAGTCTTTTACACTGATTGTCGACCATCTTCCTTAGTTTGCTACTTACTCGTTGCTGATGCAAATATTTGGCACTGATTGTTGTTCACCTTCCTTAGTTTGCTATCCAATCTTTGCTGATGTAAGTATTTTACACTGATTGTTGTCCATTAACTCCTCCACATAATGGAACGAAATTCGTACTGTGTGTGGCCAAATAACTTCATACGTGTTAAAAAATCGTAAGAAATTTCACAAAGAGATTGTGGAAATGTATTGTCAGTTAATCTTTGTCAATACATCGCGATAAAGAGAATTCGGTGAATTTTTAAAATATCTAATATCTGTGGGGTTCTGTTGAAATATTTTAAAGGAAGCTATAATTATAACGGTTTCAATAATTCTACAATAAGCTATCAACTACAACACAAGATTAAACGGTAACACAATAGGGAAATTATTTGTGCTTTTGAAAAAACTAAAACTCACAGCCTAAATCATTCGTTTGTCATTGACTTCAAAATAAAGTTCGGGTATTATCTGTCAACCTCGGCTCTTAATTTATTTAATACTTCAATATCACAATAATCCTTAAAGCGGCAGGTTTATAATGGCTTTGAACATGAACCCTTCTGACCTAGTTAAAGCTTCCAAGCTATAAATATCTAAAAAGGTGGAAAGCTCTAATTTTATGTTAATCCGATAATCGCTTCTAATGATCCAGGAATAAATTGTTGCAGTAAATTACGGATCCCATTAAAAATTGGTTCAGCTAAATTAAAACTGGCATTTATAAATAATTCAAACTGTAGCAACTACAAAACAGTTTACATGAAATATTACAGTTCGATTTTACTACCTTTCATTGTCAGTAATTTCTGAAATTAGTAAAACGCATACATTCATGTTCTAGGTGCTATTTGCTCTCTTTGCCACGTCGGCATTATTGTAAACAAGCTTACAAATTTTGTAAGGATGTTGGGCAATCTTTGGCGTTTAGACAACTCACCATCTGCATATTATTCGACCTTACGGAATATTGCACATTAACATTTAATTTTTTGAAATTCCAACCAGCGCGTTATTCGCTGCTTGATAATCTAGACACGAAGGCCGAAAAGGGGCAAAGCAAACTGGTCAAAAACACAACGCGTAAACATTTTCAATAAGCCCCCGCTTCTCATAAACGCCAAAAATCTTACGAAATGCAGAACAACAAGTTACAGATAATGTTAAATCACTTCAGAAGGCAACTTCCAATGCGACCCATATTCAAAAACATTAACAAGAACCACTACTCAAGCCCTATTGTTCAAAACAAGGCACCAGATCGAGTTTTTCTTGTGTTCGTCGTTAAAAAGAATTCAACAAATTGGTATAAACGCAGGAGGGGTGGATTTTAAAAACTCTTACCCTTGTTTACAATATTTGCAAGTTCAGTCAAGTTCTCTAATTAGCTTTAGGACCACTACACCAATTCTCCCGCTTCCTTTAATAATCTAAAGCAATTTTTAAAATTAGAACACGCTTTGGTTCTGTAGTAGCACTTGGTGGTCCCTTTTCGAACTAATTTTAGTCTAAACTTGTCGAAATTCATCCTTTTGGAGGAAAAGTAACTGTTTTAGTGCCCTGCCAACCGCAGCACCGCATATTCAATTCCCCAATTTTCATGGCGTACGATCCTGGCACAGTCTCAAATCTGCGAACTTGCCGCGCCAACTAGATTAAGTCGCTATAATTTTCCGCAAACCTGCGAACACCTTAACCGTTACGTGTGTACGCGAAGGGAAACGAAAAGCAAATACTCATTAGCAAGGCTAATAGTGCAAGCGATGCCATCGCAATAGCCGGCTCCAAGAGTCTGCTTGATAATGTGGAGGCTCTGGAGAGCGATCTATCAGTAATCGACAAGCATCCTGCCTGAGTGAAAAACGAAGTGCCGCAACAAGGTGACATGTGTGGTGCTCCAGTCCCATCTAGAAGCTTAGGGTTAATAAATCTGTTCACGTTGGGCTCAATGCTGTGAAGGTGGATACGTAAACGTATGCAATACAAGGAGATGTAGTAATCAATCTTAGATACCTTATAAGCGCCTGCTTGGAGAATATAGCTTACTGAACCTACAAAAATCTCAAGCAGAGGCTGATTTGTAGAATTTCCTTAATTGTTCGCTTAACACCACGATTATACGTTTGGAGCAGTCAGTAGCAGAACATGGATTTGAAGAACCCTACACACTACAAAGTATTACAACAAGCATGAAGTGTACAGATTACACCAAGTGAGACCATATAATCAGAATAGAGAAGGAAATTTACCACCACGAGAATTACAAGACAAACCAAGGAATAGAGAAAGCCCAAACAGAAGATAATTCAAAAGATCTACACGGGTCTTCGACGCACTTTTATAGTAGAAGCTCACGCAATCTCAATTCGTTACGTATTTCAGACTTCAGGTTCGCAACTTCCATCATTTGTACTAAGGGATCCAATAGAAATGAACTGATAAACCACCCCATAGATATTACACTGATTATTGTTGGCCCTATCGACTATCACGACCTTGGATTGAGCTCGGTGTATGGATAGACTCAATAATTCGCTCTCTGTCTTGAGATTGTAAAACCATCGACTTCCAGAAACCAATGAACCGTTGAATAACGCCACGCTGTCTATAAATGACAAGCGGCTGAATTCAAAAGGTAGCACAAGTTTATCAACTTTACCTGCATGCCAATAAGGTCGAGTGATATGTCAAAATGCGCGGGTATGGGTCAGCTACAGCATGGTGCCGATGAAATCATTCTGGCTGCTCCTGGAAAAACTTCTAAAATAATTTAATAAAACATAGCAACTAGACCCCAACTGCGACGTTAAACATAACGGCCGAAAGGTGTTTAAAATACCCCGAAGATCAGCAGCAAGAGTCAGTTAAGATTTGTGGTCAAACTAACTCGTTCGCCTAAAGGTGGGTATTCACCAAAAATGGATGTTTGCAACTTGTTTGGAACCAGTTCTAAACCACTTCCGAACTCCAATGTTTAAAACTCGGTATTACTGTACACATCGAGTTGTAAACTGTTTAAAACCGGTTTGCAAACCTGTTGCGTCTTTAGTTCGCTCAGGTTCGTTGACAGATGTAGATCACATCCAAAATTCGCTCTTTTTCAACGTAGTATAATATAAAAAACAGTGCGTTTTGTTTTAAACATTGGACATGGAATCTTGGACAGAGGAAAAGATAGAACAATTATCTCAGTTATACAAAGAACATCCTGAATTGTGGAACACAAAACATAAAGATTACAAGAATCGTAACAGGAAACACGACGCATTAAAGAAAATAAGCGATATACTGATCATCTCAGTAATAGAACTAGAACGCAAAATAAATGTGTTAATCATCATCCATTCTCGACGAAAGCTAGAATTAAACTGAAAATGGTGACATCGAAAACATCTACAGAAAAAAGCGTACACACAGAATATGTTTACAAACTTGTCTGAAACCCATTCTCTTTTATCTTACCGCTCCTCGAGCGAACTTTAGCAGACCCAAACTTGTTTGAAACAGTCAGCGTACACACCAACTAAATAGTTTTTCCAAACACGGTTTAAAACTGTTTCAAACAAGTTTGCAACTCTGGTGAATACCCACCTTAAGAGCTTTGACGGCCTTCTCCGTGGGCGAACATCCATAAATTCACCCAGAGGATGCCATCATCTTGGAAAGAAAAGCATCCCTGGAAGCCCCAAAATCACACAAGAGGCCGAATCCGTCCTGTTCGCCTAGCTGACAGTCTTCTCTGTGTCCCAACCTCCATAGGTTCGCCCAGAGTACGCGAGCAGACGACTATCCCTGGCTGCCCGCCCCAAAGCTACAGTTCTTCACCGGTCCAAGTTTGGTCTCCAAATTACTGCTGTCCAGGCCGAGCCCTTCGATCAGGGTTCTACGCACCTGCAGCACCCTCAGCAGTGGAACCTCTGGTAGCCCTGAAACTAATTCTTTACCAGGTTCTTCACCTCTCCAACGGCCCCGTCCAGGTCGCCTCTCAACCCCTAAACAGCATGCGTTCTCCAGGTCACCGCCCCGTTGTTTACCAGCTTCATAGCTCTACATCCCCGTTCAGATTGAACCTCTCAACGCCCGGCATCGTGCACCCTCCAGGATGCCGAACCGTTGTTCGTCCCCGCCACAGCCTTGTCTAGGCCGAAGCAGCCCCTAGGAGACACCGCACCTTAGGCGAGCGTCTCATCGAGCCTTTGCCAACCCCAAGCCCGGAATCACTTTTCTGTAAAAGTACAATAAGAACCACTACCACCGTCACCTACCCTAATCAATTATCTTGTAATTATTGTATCTACATATAAAAAGTGCCGATCAACACACCTACCCTAAAAAGCCGACCTATAAATATGCACATTGGTGTTAACATAGAACTATTGAACTATATGGAAAGGAACAACCATCTCTACTTGTAGTTCCCACAACTACGGCCACTTCATAGAATCATATTGCATATTGTATTCTAGAGCCTTTTCGATAAGCTGTCGTACATTCAGGATCTGTTCTTTTGTACACTGGGATGACTGATCAAAGCAATAAGAGGGTAGTTTGTGCATTCTACTTTTGCAATTTCAGCAATGTTGGTAACAAGCCCATTATTTTTATTTTTAATTACCCCGGTCTTCGGTTTGTTCTTGGTGCGAGTGCTTCTCTTGGTTTATCTCTTTCCTACATACGTCTATTCAACTCTGCCAATTTGTTCTTACTTGCTGGGGTGGTGTGCCTGTGTTATAAGACTTCGTTGCTGGACTAGTGATAAAGCATCCTCCGCTAACCAGTGCGGCCTCGTTTGCTCTCTGTTTGTGTGTGCAGCTCTGATCACTATTCGATGAATCCCATTTTTATCATTTTTCCATAGTACATTCGGAACTGTATGTCCGATGGTGGTGGTTTAATGGAGTCGATCGTATTGCCTCTTGGACTTTTGATGCATGAAGACAGTTTCTTCGTTTGGCACGGTTTTCAGATGTTAGCCATGCAAGAAGATTGTGATCAGATCCACACTCTAGACTCTAGAGGGTAGTTAATATTGCCGGGAGCGGTACGCCATCTTCCTGTGGCTGTAGACAATTTGATTGCGATTTGCGATATATACCACTCGCTGACGTCCAACGTTAGTATTTTTAAAGCTATAGTGACGCGCTCGGCGCTTAACGTAAAGAAAGTAAATTCTCAGGTAACAAAAGACCTACAAAGCTTCATAAATAGACATTAACAATGCCGAAGCTAAATTTCCGAACGCTACTTTTCATGCAAGCTGTTTATGTTTTACATATGTTATAATATTAAAGATCATTTAGTAGCTTATTTGTGTATAATGACGTTTCTTTTACGCACAGTAGTAAAGGGCCATAAATAACTCAACCCTTAGCTTTAAGAGCCGTTGGGTAGGATGCCTTTTGTTGTCGGACGGGTCTTTGTTAAATCTAGACCAGATTTGCCAATGGTCCGTTTCCTGTTAAGTGACACTTTTGAAATGTTTTAGATTTTAAGAAGCTGTAAACGGAGGAGGTCGGCTCTGCGGGCGATTGAAATAATAAATGTTTTTATTGAGTTTACGGTGTTTTTAATTTCTCACACATATGATCTTGCATCTTAAACATGTTCATGTGCACGCTGTTTTTACTTCAAGCAACGATCGGTAAAAGTATAAATTGGAATTATACGTTCACCGCGACTTAGCACAATGGGGCCTCTAAATCTGTCCGGTTCGGTTATAAATTTTGAATCAAGTTGCCTTCATAAATTTCCGGCTAAGCCAAAATAAATCACTGCTGAGTGCATCGAAATAAAAAGAATCGAATTAATTTCAATTTTCTTTTCTTTCTCCCCTTGGTGACCCCAGACAACGTTGGAAAATTATGTACTTGTTTAGCAGTTATAAACCAAGTTTTGTCTTTGAAGGTTTCGGCAAAAAGGGAATTGCAAATATTAGATAATAAATAAACATACGTTGATGACGTGTTCATAAAAGCCCTAATAGAGTTCAAACTGAAGTATTTTGTTGAGTAAACGAAGAACACAACTGCTCAAAATTACGTTTTGGCTGTTATAAATTGCCTTCCGTACATCATATAAAGTAAATCTTACGAAAGCGCAGTTGTGCCCGCTGCACAAATCTTTGGCAACAGCCCTCGCCAACTATTAAAACCGCTCGAAATATTGCCACAATGAACTTCCTATTTTAAACCCAACTTCTTTTAGCTCTCCTTTCTGGCAGAATGTATCTACAAAATTAATTGTAAACTAGCACCAAAACACCGTCAAGCAAGTTGAGCTAAAGAGCATAACAATGTTAACAGAAATTTGTGGAAGAACACAGAGTTAATATTATTATTCAACAGAGCAATTACACGTTTTGGAAATGCGAGTCAGCTAATAAACAACAACGATTAATGTAGCCGAAAACATCTGGTGATCAAATGTGCAAGTTTGGGGTGATGTAATAGTCTATAACTTTTTGAATTAAGTATATGAAGATTTGTTTTTCTCGTTAGTAGAAAAGTATTTTAGCCAATAATAATCGTTAACATCTGTAGCTTACGGTTTTCAAACAGACTGACGAATTGCAGAAACTAACAATTGTTTCAATTGTCGTTCAATCACACGTCTACATAAATTACCAAAGAATCCAGGGCTAAGTAACCAAATATTGTATTATATCGTAATACGAGATGTGTATCAACTATGTCATATATTATAGTCTCCTCTGTAAAATATCTACAACCATTCTGGTTTAGAGTAGTTATTTTTCAGACATTTTGCAAAGCAGCTTAACCAGTTAACTTGAACGGAAAGCGATAAACCACCGTCCTTGAACCCAATGTGCACTATGTAAATGTTATGCTAGAAAAATAAATAGTGAAAAGCTTGAAATAACAAACAATGTTTTATAGTAGCACGCTTGTCGGCAGTTTTGTTTTTGCGTACACATTAATAAATATTTACGTTATGTAATCATTCTAAGCGTTAAGAGAGATTCCAAGGTTTTAATTATTTTCCTAGACACTAGACTACCCGTTAACACCAACTTTAACGGAACGTCGTCCATTCGAAATTGACAAATATGACGTTATCTGCGATTCTTGCAAATTGACGAAGTGGAACAAATATAAACGGGACTGCAACTCTTGTCTACACATAGCTAAAGTGGCGTTCTATCAGAGCTTGTATGGTAGGCTGTGCATGCAAGTAAACAAGTTAGTGTAGGTGTCACGCATGACACAACGCAGTCATGGAGCAAAGGGCGAACATCAATTTTTGCTTCGAACTAGGGTGCGTAGAAGTAGAGGGAGATTACTTCGAAGGACGCTAGGAGTACTTTCCTCTACAGAAACACCACATATTTTGTATTTGTAGTATACTATATAGTACGATCCTGCAACTGACGCCGTCTTCCTTCGCTCATCCGTACTCTCCATCCTTCTACCTATCACGTACCTAGGTTTTGAGAGGAGCAACGGTAGTTGCGTCCTTTTCTAGTAAATTAGGCGTTTGCTTACACCGTGTAAAATGTAAGGAGGTATTTTTAAACAAAATAAAACTTCACCCCAAAACCTTAAACCTCAATTTTCTTAAAATGCAACTATTTCATCCGAAACTAAACGCGCTTGTCGCAGTAAAGCCAGCCGCAATATTTCGCACGGTCGGAAATAGAGACGATATTTCTACCTGTCAGGCGGCCGCTTAATATTTATAAACGCTCCTTATAATTCGCACAATGGACAGGTACGGACTTAGTGTTTACTACACGGTCTGGAAGAGGCTGAGGCGGCGTGGGCGATGATTTGCGACAACTTGCGTGGGAGTCGATAGTAATTAATATTTACAACTGCCGCCTACGTACCTCATTAATATCCACGTATACAGCGGAGACAAGTGCACCTATGGGAGGATTTAATTAAGTCGATGAAATCCTAGGCCGGTGAAATTACATTCCACGGTCTTGTAGTTTCGTGCGAGTATTGAGTTTTTGACGCTTCTCTTTTGTGAAGTTGATATCTTCATGCACCATTCGGGAAACTCGCAGACGGTTTCCGTTTTTCTCTTTACTTTTTCATTTATTCTTCAAAGCTGTCTTTGTAGTTTAATTTCTAGTCAAATATTTTACAAAGACAAAATTGACGTTGCTACGTTACCTGATTAGTGATTATTGATTATACTTTTACGAATGACGGATTTATAAGTGATAAACTGGTTTCGCGTAGTAGGCTATGACAAAATATCCAATGAAATAAATATCTAAGAAACGAACTAATACAGCTTGTAATGTACTCCGATGTGACGCAATATTTATAACTTAATAACAATTATTATGTAATTATATGTTTAATGGCTTTAAAAACGGTCTTCTTTTGGTATACGAGTATATCAAAGGTCGTATGGCAATATTGCTTCATTTGATGTATGATGTGTGCACACTCACTCGATTTCCAACATAAACTTGCACATGACTGGAGCATTTGCACGATTTTTCAACTGTTCTTCAATCAAAACGGTAACAGACACTATAAAGAACCATACGGCATACGGCCATTTTAATCAGGCAAAGAAGATATACGACAAGTTTCCAAAACGTACTATTGATATCGATTTCCATTGTGATGTTAGTAAAAATAAATCCTTCAATCTATTCTTCTTCTCCTTCGTCGCTGATCGTTTTCGAGCATCGTTACCCGTTCTATATTTGGATTCATGTGCGCTATGCATCATCTGTATGACATGAACAAGAAGCTGTTGGATTGGAGGGTCAAATCGTTAAGAATAGACTCGTTGGATGTTCAATTTTCTAAGAATGGAAGAGTCGGATGTTCAATTCTCTAAGAATGGAAGCATTAGATGTTCAATTCTTTAATAATAAAAGTATTAGTGTTTAATTCCCTAAGAATAAAGGCGTTTGATATTCAATTTTCCAAAAATGAATGTTCAATTCTCTAAATATAGAAACGTTGTGTTCAGTTTTCTAAGAATAAAAGCGCTGATGTTCAATTCTCTAAGAACGAAAGCGCTGGATGTTCAATTCTCGAAAAATAGAAGCGTTATATGTTCAATTCCCTAAAAATATACACGTTGGATGTTCAATTCACCAAGAATGGATATTCAATTCTCTAAAAATAGAAGCGTTAGACGTTCCGTTTTCTAAGAATAAAAGCGCTGGTGTTCAATTCTCTAACAATGGAAGCGCTAGATGTTCAATTCTCTCAAAACAGAAGCGTTGAATATTCAAATCTCTAATAAGAATAGACGCGTTGTATGGTCAATTCTCTAAAAATAACAGGCGTTAGATGTTCAGTTTTCTAAGAATAAAAGCGATTGTGTTCAATTCTCTAAGAACGAAAGCGCTGTATGTTCAATTCTCGAATACAGAAGCGTTATCTGTTCAATTCCGTAAGAATATACGAGTTGGATGTTCAATTCTCTAAAAACAGAAGCGGTAAATGTTCAGTTTTCTAAGAATAAAAGAGCTGGTGTTCATTTCTCTAAGAACGGATACGCTGGATATTCAATTCTCTAAAAACAAAAGCGTTAAATATTACAATATCTAAAAATAGAAGCGTTATATGTTCAGCTTTTAAAGAATAAAAGCGCTTGTGTTCAATTCTCTAAGAACGAAAGCGCCGGATATTCAATTCTCGAATAATAGAAGCGTTAGATGGTCAATTCCCTAATAATATACGCGTTGGATGTTCAATTCTCCAAGAATGGATGTTCAATTCTTTAAAATAGAAGCGTTATATATTCAGTTTTTTAAGAATCAAAGCGCTTGTGTACAATTCTCTAAGAACGAAACAGCCGGATATTCTTGAATAATAGAAGCGTTAGATGTTCAATTCCCTAAGAATATACGCGTTGGATGTTCAATTCTCCAAGAATAGATATTCAATTCTCTAAAAATAGAAGTGTTATATGTTCAGTTTTCTAATAATAACGGCGCTTGTGCTCAATTCTCTAAGAACTGAAGAGCTGGATATTCAATTCCCTAAAAACAGAAGCGTTGCATATTCAAATCTCTAAGAATAGACGTGTTTGATGTTCAATTCTCTATAAATAAAAGCGTTAGATGTTAAGTTTTCTAAGAATAAAAGCGTTGGTGTTTAATTCTCTAAGAACGGAAGCGCTGGATGTTCAATTCCCTAAAAACAGAAGCGTTCAATATTCAAATCTCTAAGAATAGAAGCGTTAGATATTCAAATCTCTAAAAACAGAAGCGTTGGATGTTCAAATCTCTAAGAATAAAAGCGTTAGATGTTCAAGCGGCTCTAAGAATAGAAGCGTTGGTTCTTCACGTTAGTCATACCATCTAGACTTCTCAATTTATCTTCGGTATGCGATACTAATTGTTCATGTTTCAGAACCATACGTTGTCATTGTAAAAACGACGGCATTGTCAAGGTGGAGTTTGGTTCGCTTGGAAATTTGGTGGTCTTTCCAAATTTTTGCTAGTCCGTGTTTATTACACGGGGTGCTAAGTAGACAACTTCGTTCTTTTTTGTCGATGTCAGGGATTTGAGTAAGGTAAAATATTCAAACCTTCTTCTTCTTCTTCTTCTTCTCTGTCCTGCTCGTTTTCGAACGTCGCGTCGTGACCAGTCCTATTGCGCAACGTCCTCTATTTTCTGCTGTTCGCATTGTTTCTGTAACGGATAGATTAGATTTTTAATTTGGTCAATGTATCTTACTGGGGAGCTTCCCTTTCCTTCTGCCATCAACTTTGCTTTAAATGGAGTTTTTCAATGCCATCTTTTATGGCGACGTTACCAACGAAAGCGAGTATTCGTTTATGAATAATCAATTCTTTAAGAATAGAAGCGGGGGATGTCCAAGTCTCTAAAAATAGAACCGTTGGATGTTCAATGATTATCTAAGAACAGAGGCGTAGGATATGCAGTTTTCTAAGAATAAAGGAGTTGGTTCTTTACGCTACCCATATCACCTCATATGCTTTAAATTTTCTTCGGCATGCGACATTAATTGTCTATATTTCAGAGCCAATGTTGCTTCCGGAAGAACTAGGGTATTGACAAGGTGTAGTTTGGTTTGCTTGTAAATTTGGTGATCTTGCCAGATCTTTGTTAAGACTAGTTTTGCCATTCCGATACGCCTCCTCATCTTCACTTCACCTTCGCAGTTTCTCGCGTTTGTTATACAAGCTCCTAAGCAAACAACTTTGCCGTTGTCCGGGATTTGAGCGAACATTGAAGGTAAAACATTCAAACCTTCCCTTTCTCCTCTGCCGTTATTCGTTTTCGTGTTCGTGATCCGTCTTACGTTTGGATTCTAGTGCGAAAGACTTCTCTATATCCTGCTGTTAGCATTATTTCTGCCACTGATTGATCTTTAGTTTGGTCAATATATATGACTGGAAATCATTACGTTTTGCTGCTGCCATCCACTTTGCCTTGAATGAGGTTTACATCATCTCTTCTGCGGACGTGAATAAAGAAAGCAAGTGTTCGCCTTCGAATAGTGAGACGCCGACTAATGGGTTGGATTTTCAATTCGGTAAGAATTAAAACGTTGGATGTTCAACTCTCTAGAATAGAATCGTTGATTCTTGGGTCCACTCCCGTGGAAAAACTAGGGTAATGGCTGTTTTTGCAGTTCCAATAGACCTTTTCACTTCTTTTTCGCAGTTTTCCGTGCTTGTTATACGAGCTCTAAGTAGACTTAGATTTTTTTGTCGATGTCAGGAATTTAAGTGAACTGTGGAGGTAAAACATTTGATCTATCACCAACCTCACGCAGAATTTGGTACGATTAAGTAGGTCCACTACTTCATCTTCACTACTGGCTAATATTGTCGTGTCATTGGGTCCACTACTTCATCTTCACTACTGGCTAATATTGTCGTGTCATTGGTTATCGTAGATTTCAGATCTTATTCGGTTGCATTTACACACAAAAGTGCAAGAACTAACGCCTACCGGTTAGGCAACTTATTATGTTGCAATGCAAGTAGATCGGTGGTTTTTCATTCGGTGGTATTTCCGCTGAGTGGCAAAATCTATGCGGTGGTCATTCGTATCGATGGACTCCGCCGTCCCAGTCATCTGCCGTTTTCGCGGGATGATCCATTCGCCGCATATGTTAAATAGTGTGGGAGATACAACGCAGCCTTAAACGACTCCTTTACTTCCTGTCAAATCTGCGGATAATTCCTATTCGATACGGACATAAGCTCTATCACCCTTATATAGGGATCTTACTAAACGTATCAAATGTTTTGGTCCTGCAATTTCTTAAAGCACTCGCCACAGATGATTCTATATGGCCGTATGGAACGCCTTTGAGTAAGTAATTCAAAAAGCAGAAGAACGCTGGCGCATTGTATAGGTAGAATTTCTCCAGCATCTGTTTTATGTTAATGTCGCTTTACCTATGCAATTAACATTACATTAGATGTAACATTTAATCTTTTTCTCCGGCCTGTTCCTTACTTGTAACAGTTGTAACCCTCGTCATATATTCCCTTAAGTTCGTTGTTTTTACAAACTTTGTGATTATCTCTTTGAACCACAAGACGTGCAACCCTTCTTACTATTTTAGTGCAAGCTAAAAACTAAACTTACATTTTAGAAAAAAGTACAACGCACGATTTTATTTGAGTTGAAGCAACATTACAGCTGGCCTCAATTTCGTTCGTCGAGATTCGGTGGGCCGACGAGCTAGCATGCTAACATGGACGCTATTTCCACACATTGCTAAAGCATTTTGTCCTTCACATCCACGTGCTGCTATTCCACGCTATGTAGAAAGTAATTTATTTAATAGCAACTGTACGTGGCATCTTTTGGATATTCTGGACGCTTACACAAGCCGCCGTTTTCAATTAGCCGAATTCCAACTCATTGCTCCCTTTGCGTCGATTCTTTCAACGCGCGAGGTCAAGGCAGTGCAGGCTGGAATTCGTTAAAATTTCAGGACAAAGAATCGGCGCTAATTACACGGTATCGATACAAGGGCTTTTTTAATTGCCAGCGCCTCGAACGTCAAAAGCACCCCAACTCATTACCGGCCAGATTGGAGCTAACCGCGCCACGTGTTGTGCTCATTCAGAAGCCAAGGCCGAATTGACAAATCCGAACTTGGCCCTCGAAAATTAATGCCGGAATGGCGAAGAGCATGGCAGGAAGCGGAGAGCTGGCGACGTTTAATAACGGCGCAAATTAATTGCCGTACCTTGCATTTGCAGAACAGGTCGATTAACGTTGCTCGTTAGCATGCAGGCAAGTTCGCTTCTAAACGGGCGCAGATTAAAACGAAGCTGTAAACGGATACAAGTTCTAATCTCATTTCACCCTCAAATTCGTGCCCGACCTAGATAACCAGCGCGATGATAACGTTCGGCCAGAAATTGCTGAACTACCGGCTCCATAATTTATGCTAACACAATTATGTAGATTTTATCGGAGAGCTTCGGAATTTCATTTTAATGTCGGCTGGTTGTGGATATATTGATAAATAGTCAGCCTTGGATGAATGACGTAAAACAAACCATTATTTAATCTTATATATCTGTCAGTTTCATTTAGCATATACTTTTTATTTAACAGATTTTGCATCCTCGTATTATGTTCTATGATCTACATTAAAAATGAACAAAAGCAAACTCTCGTCCAATGAAGAAGGAAGAAGCTATGAAGCAATTGCAATTCAGAGGACTGTAAATTGGTACACTTTACCCTTCCTACCTGCTGTGAAACTCCTTTATCCCAAAGAGTCAAATCCTCCTTGCCTACTGTTGCTTATTGCTTCGGTTCGCAGAAGACGTAACAACTCGAAGTATTTCGGTGCAAGTGCAATCGACTATTATGCTTTCATATTCAGAAATTTTCATAGGGCCTTAAAGCTCGATTCTTATCAATTTTTCGAAAACTATTAGTCATCACTACCTCCCCATTTGTTTTCTAGAATCCTCTGTCTGCACCAATCAATCATACTAACACGCCTGGGGCGTAGCAGCCGTACCGCATGCAAATTGATAAATTGCCCTACTATTTCGTGGCCATAATTCAGGAATTAATTAAATCCGCCGTCCATACAAATACCAGAGTCGACGGAGTCAAAAAGTGCGATCGCGATAGCGGCGTTAATTATATATCTTTAAGATCCTACCAGTCCATGCAAAAAATGCTCCTACTGAACCGATTCTAATCGCGGGTTTTTTATTTACTGGAACATTTCCACCAACAATTTATTAATCGTAACGGTCTCTCCATTTCCGCTCCTATGCGGATTTCGCTGAAAATGCCAAACGGATTAAGTATTAATGCTTGGGCTGCGGGCTTGCTTTCACCGACGTTTCGCATTTTGCAACCTCTTTGCTTCCAGGACAGCTCTATGACTAAATCAGTACTTGCATATGTGTTAGAAATTACCCAATTCCTTGTTATTGGTTAATTGGTTCAGAAGCATCGGAGCTTATACACACGCCCAGCAGTAGAATTCCCAACTAAAATCAAATTTGTATAAACTGATCTGTCCTGTTTAACTCGGGGCACTTGATGTTCAAAACTGCATAGTGAGGCACTTCTGGAACACGAGGCAAGAGGTTTATTTTAAAAGCTTTCAAACAAGCAGGTCAACAACAGCCATGAAAAATATTTGGCAGTTAACAACGACGCTTGTATATTTGTGCGTTACACATACAAACAAATCATACCTACCAGCCTGCAAAAATATGGTTAAAATTGATTTTTCGTAAAAACATCTCCATTTGTTATTCGCATGTTTCATATATGTACAACTCACTTTTAAAAATTATGTATGTTTCAAATATCTACATGAGAAAACAATAATCGTTATCTTAAATAGCGTCACTATTTTTAAATCATTGCTATGAGTAATTCACCGTTGAGTTGCCCATATAAAATTTATTACTTTTTTAATAACTAATCCGTTAAGTCCATAAGTAGTCTTCCTGTAAAGTTTTACATACATTTTCGTGTTGCTTTATATCGTTCGAATAGGTAGATTTCAGCACGAGCCTATGCGAGTTCACGTTTCACACGTGTTGCTTGCACTATATTTTCTGGTAGAAAAAGTAACTAATAACTAAAGTTTAAAGGCACTTTAAATAAACTTTATTTACACAAATATCTTACTAATTTACATTTGATCTACACTGCCAATACTTTAAGTCAACAATGCATTCCCTATTTTTTGCGGTTGCTCCGCTTACGTTTAAAATCTATCTAACGTGTTCGTCTAAAAAAGCTGAAAAAACCTGCTGGACGTAAGCCAAGCAACTCAGCGAGAATTCAAGGCCTTTGGCTTGTTGCTACCGTAAGTAAAGTTTAATAATAAAAATACTAAGCTACTTATTTCCATAAAGTTATAAATAGGTGAACTTCCAAAATAAATCAGACCATTTTGATCCCCAAGCAAATTTTTATGTCGAAACAATCTCGTGCAAATCGACGCTTGTATCTGAATATAATCTACTTACAAGTTCTTTAATCGATATTTAAGAAATTAACAGCTGGGATTGCGATAAGGTGGTCCCCATGTCTTAGCACACAGTGATAACACAAATATTCGGGCACTTCCTTCCAGAAAATTGCTATTAGGTACTTCGAAAATCAATGACACCATTTTGATATGCAATAATATTTTTGTGTAGTATAATCTGTCTCATGAAAATCTACGCTTGAGTATAATCCGTTTGAAAGTTCTTTAACGATATTTAACAGGCTGAACAGATGGAATTGCAATAAGTTGGTACTCTTGCTTTATCACTTAGTGATAATAAAAATATTAGGGTACTTATTGCAATGACGTCATTTTGATCTCCAATATTTTTTTATGTATAGTCTGTCTCATACAAATCGATGCTTTCATTTGAGTATAATCAATCTGAAAGTTATTTAACAATATTTAATAAGCTGAACAGATGTGATTGCGATAAGTTGGTACTCTCACTTTAGCAATTAGTGATAATAAAAATATCAGAGTACTTATGTCAATGACGTCATTTTGATATCCAATATTATTTTTATGTATAGCCTATCTCATGCAAATCGATGCTTGTATTTGAGTATAATCAATTTGACAGTTCTTTAACTATATTTAACAAGCTGAACAAATGGAATTGCAATAAGTTGGTACCTTGCTCTATCACTTAGTGATAATAAAAATATTAGGGTACTTATTACAATGACGTCATTTTGATCTCCAATATTTTTTTATGTATAGTCTATCTCATACAAATCGATGCTTTCATTTGAGTATAATCAGTTAGAAGGTTCTTTAACGATATTTAATAAGCTGAGCAGATGGGATTGCGATAAGTTGGTACTCTTGCTTTATCACTTAGTGATAATAAAAATATTAGGGTACTTATTGCAATGACGTAATTTTGATCTCCAATATTATTTTTATGTTTAGTCTCATGCAAATCAATGCTTGCATATGAGTATAATCAATTTGAAAATTCTTTAACGATATTTCATAAGCTGAACAGATGGGAAACCGATAAGTTGGTACTCTTGCTTTATCACTTAATGATAATAAAAATATTAGGGTACTTATTGAAATGACGTCATTTTGAACTCCAATATTTTTTATGTATAGTCTATCTCATGCAAATCGATGCTTGCATTTGAGAATAATCAGTTTGAAAGTTCTTTAACGATATTTAATAAGCTGAACAGATGGGATCGCGATAAGTTGGTACTCTTACTTTAGCACTTAGTGATAATAAAAATATTAGGGTACTTATGTCAATTACGTCATTTTGATCTTCAATATTATTTTTATGTATAGTCTATCTTATGCAAATCAATACTTGCACTGGAGTATAATCAATTTAAGGTTCTTTAACGATATTTAATAAGCTGAACAGATGGGATTGCGATAAGTTGGTACTCTTACTTTAGCAATTAGTGATAATAAAAATATTAGGGTACTTATGCCAATTACGTCATTTTGATCTTCAATATTATTTTTATGTATAGTCTATCTTATGCAAATCAATACTTGCACTGGAGTATAATCAATTTAAGGTTCTTTAACGATATTTAATAAGCTGAACAGATGGGATTGCGATAAGTTGGTACTCTTACTTTAGCAATTAGTGATAATAAAAATATTAGGGTGCTTATGTCAATTACGTCATTTTGATCTCCAATATAATTTTTATGTACAGTCTATCTCATGCAAATCTATGCTTGTATTTGAGTATAATCAATTTGAAAGTTCTTTAACGATATTTAATAAGCCGAACAGATGGGATTACGATAAGTTGGTACTTTTACTTTATCACTTAGTGATAATAAAAATTATTAGGGTGCTTATGTCAATGACGTAATTTTGATCTCCAATATTATTTTTATGTATAGTCTGTTTCAAGCAAATCGATGCTTTCATTTGAGTATAATCAATTTGAAAGTTCTTTAACGATATTTAATAAACCGAACAGATGGGATTACGAGAAGTTGGTACGTTTACTTTAGCACTTAGTGATAATAAAAATTATTAGGGTGCTTATGTCAATGACGTAATTTTGATCTCCAATATTATTTTTATGTATAGTCTGTCTCATGCAAATCGATGCTTTCATTTGAGTATAATCAATTTGAAAGTTCTTTAACGATATTTAATAAGCCGAACAGATGGGATTACGATAAGGTGGTACTTTTACTTTAGCACTTAGTGATAATAAAAATTATTAGGGTGCTTATGTCAATGACGTAATTTTGATCTCCAGTATAATTTTTATGTATAGTCTGTCTCATGCAAATCCATGCTTTCATTTGAGTATAATCAATTTGAAAGTTATTTAACGATATTTAATAAGCTGAACAGATGGGATTGCGATAAGTTGGTACTCTTGCTTTATCACTTAGTGGTAATAAAAGTATTAGGGTACTTATGTGAATGACGTAATTTTGATTACCAATATTATTTTTATGTATAGTCTATCTCATGCAAATCAGTGCTTGCATTTGAGTATAATCAATTTGAAAGTTCTTTAACGATATTTAACAAGCTGAACAGATGGAATTGCAATAAGTTGGTACTCTTGCTTTATCACTTAGTGGTAATAAAAGTATTAGGGTACTTATGTGAATGACGTAATTTTGATTACCAATATTATTTTTATGTATAGTCTATCTCATGCAAATCAGTGCTTGCATTTGAGTATAATCAATTTGAAAGTTCTTTAACGATATTTAATAAGCCGAACAGATGGGATTACGATAAGTTGGTACTTTTACTTTAGCACTTAGTGATAATAAAAATATTAGGGTGCTTATGTCAATGACGTCATTTTGATCTCCAATATTTTTTATGTATAGTCTATCTCATGCAAATCAATGCTTGCATTTGAGTATAATCAATTTGAAAGTTCTTTAACGATATTTAATAAGCCGAACAGATGGGATTGCGATAAGTTGGTACTTAATCCTACTTTAGCACTTAGCGTTAATAAAAATATTAAGGTGCTTATGTCAATGACGTCATTTTGATCTCAAATATTATTTTTATGTATAGTGTGTCTCATGCGAATCGATGCTTGCATCCAACTATGAGAAATTTACAAGTTCTTTAAGAATATTTAACAAGTTGAACAGGTGCCTTAGATCTCAAGACCGGCTTGATCGCAAAGCTATTTATTTGATGGTTAATATGTGTATAAATGAAACGATTAATTAAACATATACAGGCATAAAGAACGACTTAGTTGTTACGCAATCGACATGCTTTATTTTTTTTAAGTGCATGGTAACTATATGCTGTAGTTCAGGAGCCCTAGTTAAGAGAACAATAATCTAATCTAACAGAACATTTGATTAGCTACTATCAAATCCATCCGAATTTAGCTAAAATTGTCAGCAAATTTTCCCCGTCTTCGGCAATAATTCCTCTTTGACTAGGTTCATTACCAACACTACTCAAAACACAAATCGTTAAGATCTATTCCAAAAAATCAATTCTAATAAAATGTTGATTTTACAACTATGCTGGAAATTACTAAGTCTTCTCAACTAGTGTAACTTCACTCTGTTCCTGAGATTCGAATTGTAAAGCATACATACAATACGTGCATGGAAAGCGTTTGCTGTATTGCAAAGCGGGGTTTAATTATAACAGGGAATGTAATGAAAGCTTTATGAATTTTCAGCAGTCATTCAAACAAACGCAATAAGCGAAAGGGAAAGCGCCCTGATTGCGTCCTTGGCATGTTACTCGCCCCAGCAGATATGGAACATGAGGAACGAGTTACACACTTTATTCGGCGCTTTGTTATGCTGGCAGCAACCTTGAAGGAAGAGATAAAAGTAACGCGTTCGTTGTTTTTCTTGCTTTGATTTATAAAGATGCGATAACCCTGGGCCGTTTAATTTTAAAGCGAGGCTTTCAGACACACGCGCACAACCATACCTCAAGAGCGCCCAAGAATTGGGTGCTATTCTTTTAGCAAAGTTGGGAATGCGGTGTGGTTAATTGAGCGGCAACTTACAAATTCCACGCCACGGGGATCTGCGATAATGGAGGTCGCTCACCTGAAATTAAAAGGAAACAGATAAAATTAACAATGTACTTTATGAGTGCAGATACTTATCGATAAATTTGTTTTTGCAAAAAAAAAACGATTGCATGCGCTTGACTTTTGATATGGCAATGATTGCAGACACTTTTGATATAGACGAAAAATTAAATTCTACTCAATTTCGATGCGATTTAGTATCGGAGCACCAGTTTCCGTTGAAGGGCTCACTATATAACCAATCTAAGCACTTTAGTTGTTGCTTACACTCATATAGATGAAAGCAATAAATACATATAGTGAATATCAACACCAATTTAATGACTTTTCAACATATACAATGCCATTAATAAAATAAGTGTATAGGAATTCAACTGCGTGCAAACAGTCAATGCCAGACGTCTGGCTAGCACCCTGTGGATTCCCATGAAAAATATCCTAGTTTTTGGCTCAATGGTGGTTTATTTTTTCTACCCCAGTGCGTTAGCGAAAGAATTTATGACCCCCGACTCGTCTGCCGGGTGGTTTTAAATGAGCAATTTTTCGGGTGCGCCAACGGACCATTGTGTCTTCGAGGGTTTTAAGATCTCAACTCTCTTATGTAATAGCTCGTTTGGCGAGACAAATTCCCTGCAGTTAAGCAATTATCAGAAAGTGTAACTTTGATGGAGAGAGGAACACAATTTTAAGGCTGTATTCGGCATCAAGTTACTGCAAATAACCACAGTTCAATTTTAAAGCAGTCATAAGCTGCGAACACCTTTACCTTTTTGATCTATTTTCGCTGTTCAGGTGGGTTGCTTTTTCCCCATTTTACATTACAATTAACAACTTTTTCATTTACGGATACTGTGGATTTATAGTGTATGTCTTCCCTTTCGTGTTAATACTGTTACGTTGACCGCAGATTTTGCCTTAAAACCCGCAGGGTTGGCCACCCCAGCTGCTACTACTGGAGGTCACTTGAGTAGCAATTTTAATCCTGCTTTTCTACTATTACTGTATTGTAACCTTGTTCTTGTTGTTGTTACGTTGCATTCATGTTCAATTTGTTATAAACTTCCCCGCCTACTCTTTCGAGTGAAGCTGTAATTCATATAAGCCTACAGTGGTTACGTAATTATAGATGGGTGTCATCAATTGATTACATACGTATGACAAGCTATATCGCTGTAAATGGAATTTGGTGAAATTTTTGAGCATGTAATAATTATGTGCCGAAATGTGACATCAAGAAAGTTTCCTAAAGTACAAAACACAACTATACACACAATGGAGCATTAATGGTTGCAATTACTCATTTAATGTCCGCTGAACTGTTCAAGGTTGTATTAATAAACAATGGCCTGATAATTTTTCATTGCTCAATAATTCAGCAATTCATACGGCGCTACTTTGTAATTTTGTATAGACCTGGAAGTCATTTTGTGTTACGAAGCGCCCACACTTGTGGACTTGGATATTTTGGATGTTTTTACTTTAAAATATTAGTGTGTCGAAAGTGATAGGAGGCGCAATGCCCACAATAGCCGCCTTGTTTGAGGGTGAAAGTTTTCAGTGCATCCTCCGGTGGATGTCTGTTATTTACAATAACAGCCAACATTATAATTTCATCTCATAACACCACCAGCTACGATTACTCAGTACTGAAATAAACTGTTTACGTTCAGACAAAATAACAAAAAAAAATTCCAGAGAGAAAATAACTAAAATGGGAATTAACGTGGCAGACGTCGCTGGATTGTTTAAAAGTAAACATTGACATACACTGGCTTGGTAGGTAAAATGGAATACATTTTCGATAAAAACGGGCTTGCATTATTTTACCATTGAGGGTATCTAATTGAAGTGCGAAGTTATTTCAAAATTAAAAAATTAAATTTAAAAAAAACTACAAATCTACACAGGAGCCCGTAGTATACTACAATTAAGTTCCCGTGGCTGTGGCTCCGCAGCCGCAGTCCATTCATTGATTCGCGCAACTTTCGGCTGTCACACGCGGCGTCTCCGGGGAATCCCGCAGGACTCAATCAGCTTCCATCAAATCAAGTTCAACAGCATTGGCAGCCGATCCCGGCCGATAAAGATAGCGGCTGAAGCACATACGCACGGTTGTGCAATGCTACCGCCCATCGGCCCAGCCGCACATTCACTTTCGAGCACCGTTATCGACCAGCCACGACCGGGCTGGCCGACCAGTGAAAACGAGGACATCGCCTGACCCAATAACAGCCAGCCTCTCGAAAATTTAACGCGTTCCCATCGCTACGCCGATGTTATACAAGTCATATAGCGTTTACTGTCGTCGAAGAAAAACGCCTGTAACGACCGAGTATTGGAATCGAGAGGGCTTAAAAGCATTAAAAAGCTCCTCCAAGAAATGATCTGAAAGCTTCGAAGTTTTCGCACTACTCTAACTGTCGAAAGCAATCAAACTAAGCATTGAAATGATTAGATAACTGGCGCGATTCGGAATTCTGGAAAGGAAGCTTCACTTTTGAAACTGTTAATTTAGACGCTCCGAATCAGTGTTGAATCCAGGGGTGTGACCGGGGGGAAAATTCCCCCCGGGCAGTACAACATTACCACATCATATTCATATTTTCCTTATCTATCAAAGAATGGGTGGTTTGCGCGGGAATAGGTGAACATATCCCCCCAGATGTTTCATTTTCCCCCTCGGAGTAATCAGTCTGAATTCAACACTGCTCCGAATAGTAACAATTTAAAATTAACCAAATTATCTATGAATAACAACGACTGATACAGTTCAGTGATGCATAGCTTTGGTTTGCCAAATTCGATGCTCGGCCGCGTCACGCGCTCACAACATCGAATACGGCTACTCACCACACCAGTAGTTCCCAACCATTAGTTAAAGGTTCCTGGGGGGTAATATCCATGGTAATATCTACAAAATTTGATTCCTATTCCAGTATTTTTAGCAACGCATTTTTAAAACTTATCTTCACCCTCACATGTCATGCCTGTTTAAAACGCTACCATCATGCCGGTCACCATTCCGCTGTTTATGGTAAGCGGGCAATACCATCTAAACAACTAGGCCAACGATCACTGACGTCACGGACTCATGACGTCGGCTAAAGTGGGTAGTTTTAATGCACGTGACGTGAACTTTGACTAGAACTCATAGGTGCAATTATCGATTATAACTGAGGTTCTTGTAATAGACAAATCGCTTAGTGCCTTCGTTAGTGTTTGGTGGCGTGCGTGTGAGCGATTTATCATCAGAATTTAATAAATAAACGTAATTTATCGTCACAGGTCAATGCATTGTGAGTGTAATGGCGAATTGCTGGCGTTTTAAAATACTTGCCGGAGGTAAATGTAGTGTATGCTATTGTGTAACATATTTGTGCAAATGTTGTTGCTAATACATATTTTCATTATGCGAATAAGTCTCAATTCTTGTGTGTCGAGGCAATAATTATAATAATAATCAATAAGGTGGATGTGCTTATTTGGTTACTGCGGTGTAAGACAATTACAGTTACATCAAGAATTTAAGGAACATGTATCCACATAATTCGGCAGTAATTTATTTTTGAAGAATGATTTTTAATTGCTCAAAACCAACGAAATTTTCTGTCGCAGCTGTTTTTTTTTGTGCCGATGTCATAACGGAAAAAATAGTGAATATTACGAGTATAATTAATTCTGCAATCAATACTTTGATTAAAAATTATTGTGGTAAAATTAATAATAATCGACTGAGCAAAGAAGACGAGGGTCGACACTCGTACGTTAAGTAAGCACTCTGCGCCTATGCGATTTAACAGATGTTCTACCTACCAGTGCTGACGTCACATCGGAGAACTGAGGCCTTGTTCTTTAGCTGGTATTGATAGGACTTCTTTTCCTGTCCATTATATTATCATTCCACTTTTTACGGAAAGTCTCAAGAGCGTCTGTACCCAGGACATTCTTGCTTCTTCCAAGGCGTCTCTTTTTCTCGTGGTTTTGCCATCATGTCGATTATCATTCCGCTTTTTACAGCACTTTAAAGAGCTTTTGTACCTAGAGCATTCTTTCTTACAGGTCTTTTTCTTCCTGTGAGTTTTCCCTGTATCATGAGCTGTGGAGCATATTTCGGAATGGGGTATGGCATGACCAAAATAAAGGAATCTGTGCAACTTATACTAAGCATGGGGAGATAACACCATATTTCAACTGCTTCTATCTTCTTCTGTTCTTTGTCCTTAAATATCTATGCTTCGATTCCATACTGAATATTGCTATAGCTGTCTCTATATATCTTATTTTTGAGTTGTGAACCCATTTTTCGTTTACTATGTTTCATGGATAGGTAATTTCCGATGTTCTCTCCAATTGTGTCTTATTTATTTCTGTGCTTATTGTAACCCCAAAACTTATTTTTAAGCAATCTACAGATACTATTACTTGATCATGAAAACGTTTGAAAAGAAAAATTAATGTACGTATTCAATTTTCTGTTCGCAATTGCAACACCTGTTCATCTGTTCATGGTGCATCTCGATCTGTCCCCGTCTTGACCTTTGCAATATAATTTCTTACATGCTCTATCGCGATGAGGAGATACGTCTGACTTACCTACGTTTTTTCGGCGAACAGCTCTAGGTTATTCATGATATCAATTTCTCATGTACGTCTGTGAGCATTTAACCTAATTTTTCTTCGTTCTAAGTTACGCAGTCTCTCCTCATTTTTATCTAATATCTCCCACGTGGTTTACAATTTCTGCACATAATTTCAGTTCGCACAAATTAAATTGACCGAAGCACGAATTTATTCTAAGAGAAAACAGAAAACTAAAATAGGCTCGATTTACATGGACACAAGGCAGGGTTCGTTTTAGCGAAATTGGTTTGGGAGAATCTCTCCACTACATTTCTGCTTTCGAGGGCTAATAATATAGTATTCTTGAGAACTTTCAACACACTCACAAGATTGCCTCTTTACCGAAGATGAAAATATGCCTCTCTTTGAAACAGAATCATGAAGTCAGAAATTGGTTCTACCCACCCACTTTTGAAATCCTTTGTGCACGATGAGATAATTTAGAGCATGACTGCATGCAGCCTTAAAATTAAATAATGTTTTCAGTCGTTAAGCGAAATAAGAAAAACTCTTTCCGTTTTTCACATCATTATATCGTCAGAGTGGTGGGCACTCGAAGACTAGGCAATTTCAAAGTGCACATCACAAATCGCGAAGTGCCTCGGAGATAAAAGGACGCAGTCACAGGAAGAGCTGAATAAAGGAAAGCTTGTGATAAAAACTACTGTACTTCGCTCACTCTGCAGCTAATTTTAAGGCGATGCTTCCTGTGTACGGAAGAGAGGCATTATTCAGGAACTGGTGTTATCCGAGCTCCATCAAACCCTGCTCGTATATCAGCATCGGTTCTTCACGACACAAACAGAATGTAGCAAACTTAAGGTTTCGCCACCTTTAATTGCGGGTTTTCGATTTCGACCTCTGTTGTTATTGTACGTAGGTTACTAAGTTGGAGTGGAGAAAAAAGGGATACACAACTGCAACATAATGCAATAATTAATAGCGTTGTAGCTTGTTTCTGCACTCACAAGTACAAGGCGGAACAAAAATGAAACGAGACGGAAAACTGTAAGTGGAACTTTCGTCTACACATAGCTAAAGCGACGCTTTCTGTCAGAGCTTGTGTGGTAGGCTGTGCATGAGAGTAAATAAGGTCGTGCAGGTGTCACATGTGGCACAAGGTAGACGTGGAGCAGAGAACGAACAGCAAATGTTGCTTCCAACTGGAGAAATCAGTCGAGTGATTTTCCCGGTTTCGTAAAAGTCTGGAGGCTCTTTGCGACGATCCGAAACCTGGTAATCAGTCATAGCTAGAAACCAAGAAAGAATAATTGACAGATGACTGTTATTAAAAATAATGGAGCAGAAACTGGGAGCGACCGCGAAACAATTAAGACTATTTTGCTGAAAGGAAAAGTGTTTGCCGAATTCGTCCAGCACAGTTCGACCCCTGAGCAAAAACCGCATCGAGTAGACACCTCTCGTGACTTCATTGCAATGACCGACGGTAACCCAAACTTTTTGGATTCAGTTGTCACTGGTAAGTGTCCGATCCGGCAAGCAAGAGAGAAAGCATGAAATGGCGATCGAAGATGTCTCCCAGATCAAAGATTTCGTCTCCAAAAATCTATGGTGAAGAAGACCATGCTGATCACTTTCCTCGACGGTCAAGGAATTTGTGCCACAGGTACTAGCCCATACTACAAGGGAGTCCCAATAGAAATAGTGAATGAAGAAAACTACGTACACGTAAATTTTACAAATACTCGTATTACGACATAAAGACAATCATTGGTCATTTTATATACCATGTTTTTAGTATTGATTGTGTGTAAAAATCACCAACTTTGAGGTCTTCAAATCCGAGTACGCTTGGCAGAGTTTGAATAACGATCATAAAAATAAAAGAAATTTGAAGGATGCGTGTACGTACCTAAATTTTACAGCTGCTTGAACTACTACTTCAATAAACTAAAGGTTCATATTTTTCTACGGAGTGTTTTAGTCTTCTTCTTCTTCTTTGGCTCTACGGTCCTTGTAGGATCTTGGCCTGCTCGATGATCTTCTTCCATTCGTCTCTATCTAGGGCTTTTCTTTTCCAAGTTCTTACTCCCAGCTGCTTCAAATCGTTTTCTACATCTTCGCTCCATCTTTTCCTTGGTCGTCCTCTCCTTCTCCTACCCTCCGGATTTCTTTCATATGCTATTTTTGGACCTCTGTCGTTTTTCATTCTTATTAGGTGGCCTAGCCATTTTATTCTTTGTGTTTTTATTGTCGATACGATGTCTTGGTCTTCGTATAGGTTCCTTAATTCATGATTCATTCTAGATCTCCATTCTTCTCCTTCCTTTACTGGTCCATATATTCGTCTTAGTATTTTCCTTTCGAAGATGCATAGGCTTTTCTGTTCTTCCATTTTTAGCACCCACGTCTCGCTTCCATATGTTACTACAGGCTTAATTATTGTTTTATATATTCTTTCTTTCGCGTTTCTCGATGTGCTTCTCGATTGGAATATGCTTTTGAGTGCATAATAGCTTTTGTTTCCCGCCGCTATTCTTGTTTTGATTTCTTCTCTTGTTTCGTTATTGTTTGTAATTATGCTTCCTAGGTATTTAAATTCCGAGACTTCCTGTATTGTGTGATTATCTATTTGGATGTTGTTTTGTTCTCTTCTTCTGTTTCTTGTGTTCAACACGTAGTTAACTTTTAATCCTGCTTTATTAGCTTCTTCTTCTAGTTCGCTATAGGCTATTTTTAATGCCTGTTCTGATCGTGCCAAGATTACTACGTCGTCTGCAAAAGCTAAGTATTGGAAGCTTCTATTATATATATTTCCTCTTGGGTTTATTTCTATTTTCCTTATGCACCTTTCTAGCACTAGGTTAAACAATGTTGAGGATAGGGGGTCGCCTTGTCTTAATCCTTTTTTAACTTCAAATTGTTCGGAGAGGCTTCCTTGGTTTCTGACTGATTTTGGTTTGTGATATTGTCATTTTCACTAAGTTAATTAGCTTTTCTGGAATTCCAAATTCTTTCATTGTTTCTTCTATGTATTTTCTATTTATGCTATCGTATGCTTGTTTGTAATCTATGTATATTTGGTGTATATCTATATTCTGTTCATAGCATTTTTCTAGTGTGTTCTGATAGTGAATATATGATCGGTGGTCGATCTTCCTTCCCTGAATCCTGATTGGTATTCGCCTAGGATTTCATCGGCGTATGGCTTGATTCTGTTCGCTATAATTGCACTTAGGATTTTGTAAACCACTCCCAGTAAGGATATTCCTCTGTAATTGGCGCATTCCAATTTGTCTCCCTTCTTCTTATAAATGGGGCAGATTATTGCTTGTGTCCATTCTCTCGGCATTTGTTCTTCGGTCCATATGTTTTGCATTAGTTCATGCAATTTGTTATTTAATTCTTCCCCTCCGTTCTTTACTAATTCCGACGTTATACCATCTTCTCCAGGGGCTTTATGGTTCTGGAGCTTCTTCACCTGTTGTTTCACTTCCTCCTATGTTGGTGGTGGGATGCTTATGTGTGGGCCATAATACTCGCTGTCTTTGTCCTGCTGCTCGACTTCTTCGTTGTTGTTACAGTTAAGCAGTTCCTGGAAGTATTCCTCCCATCTTTCTATTATTTCATCGTCATTTGTTATTAATTTGCCTTCTTTATTTTTACAGATATTTGTTCTAGCTTGGTAGCCCTCTTTTTGCTTTTTAACTTTTTGGTAGAATCCTCGTGTGTGCTTTTTATTGTACTCTTGTTCCACTTTTTCTATTTCTTCTTTCATGAATTTTCTCTTTTTGCTTCTACACAGATTTTGGGGATATCTTCTCTTTCTTTGGTACTCTTCTGTGCTGGCCCTTGTTTTTCTTTGTGCCATTCTCATTCTAGCTTCGTTTCTTTCTTTGTGCGCTATCTTACACTCTTCATCGTACCATTTGTTCCGCTTCGCTTTTGCTTTTTCCCCTATGGTTTCGTTTGCCGCAGTATGTAATGTTGTCAGTATACTCTCCCATTTCTCCTGGATACTTGTGTTAGTGTTTGATGTTTCTCTTAGCAACGTTGTTATTCTTTGCTGATATTTCGTTTGGCTTTCTTCTTCCTGTTGCAGTTTCTCATTGTCATATACTCTCTGCTTGCTTTTGTTTTTCTGTTCTTTCCTTTTGTGGCTTGCTATTCTTTGTCGATATTTTCCTTGTACTAGGTAGTGGTCCGAGTTGCAGTCTGCTCCCCGGTAGCTTCTCACATCTATAATGCTTGAAGCGTGCCTTCTGTCTATGAGGATATGATCTAACTGGTTTCGAGTGTTTCCGTTGGGGTGTGCCCAGGTTTCTTTGTGTATGTTCTTGTGTGGGAAACGAGTACTGGAGATTATCATGTTTTTCCCCATTGCAAAATCGATGAGCCTCAACCCATTTTCATTGCTGGTATTATGTTTACTGTGCTGGCCTATTGTTGATCTATATCCTATTTCCTTACCTATTTGTGCGTTTTAGTCTTCACTGCGTGCAAAAAAATCACTGATGTTCAATGTTTTTTAATCCTAATACGAGTAGTAGTAGTTAAAATAATATTACGAATTAACAAATAATGAAACGGTTTACGTGCATGTGAATTTTACAGCTATTCGTATTGCGAATTCTAAACATTAGACTTGAAATATAGAATACTTTAGTCCTGCTCGCGGGCAACAATCACTAAACAGGAGGCCTTTGAAGCCTAACACAAGTGGCAGTATTAAAAACACCATTAAGAATGTACAAATAATGAAGAAGACTACGTGCACGTGAGTTACAAGTTTGGTAACTTTTGTATAGAATGTTTCAATTTTCATTTTGTGTAAAAATCATTACACTTGGGCGTTTTTAAATCCTACTATATACGAGTGGCTGTATTAGCAATGACCTTAACAATATAAAAACGAATGAAAGAGATCACGCACACGTGACGTTTACAACTTCTCGTCTTACGATTTAAAGGCAACAATTTGTAATTCTTCCCTAGACCGATTTAGTCTTCGTGTGCAAATATAACTAAACTGTGTGCCTTTGTGGTCGTTAAATACTAATACAATTGGTACTACTTACATATTAAAACAACTATAAGAATAAAACATAATTAAGAGTCAACGTGGACGTGAGTTTTACAATCTCCCATCTTGAGATTTAAAGACAACGATCGATAATTTTTAACTAGAATGGTTTAGTCTTCATTAAAGACAACACTCGCTAATTTTTATCTAGAACGGTTTAGTCTTCATCGCGTGCAAAAATCACCAAACTGAGTGGTGTTTAGTACTAATACAAATCGCACTATTAGCACAACAATAAGAATACAAAAATAATGAAGAAGACTGCATACACGTGAATTTTCAAATTTCCTGTCTTGCGACTGAAAGACATTAAAGACAAGAATTAGGAATAACTATCTACAATGTCTTCATCTTCATTCCGTCTAGCAATCACTAATTTTCGTGGTCTTTAAATGCCAATATGATTGGTAATACACGTTAAGAACGACGTTGAGAACACAGAAATAAAGACTACCCGCACGTGAATTTTGCAACAAGTCGTACAACTTACACATGAACATTTGGTAATTTTGTACCGAATATTTTAGCCCTTCTTTTGTGCAAAAACCACTAAATTTTGAGGTCTCTGAATCTTAATACGGGTGTCACCATTAAAAACGTAAAGACAACAATCGGAAATTTTTAACTGGAACGTTTTAGTGTTTATTCAAGACAACAATAGATCAATTTTATCTAGACCGGTTCAGTCTCCATCGCGTGGAAACATCGCTACCCTTTGTGATATTTAATGCTAATAAAATTTGCAATATTAACACAACAATAAAATCACAAAAATAATGAAGAAGACTGCGTGCATGTGACTTTTACACCTTCTCATACTGCGACTTAAGACAGCAAACGGTTATCTTTAACTAGAACGTTTTAGTCTTTATTGAAAGACAACAGTCGATCATTTATATCTATAGAACGGTTTATTCTTCTACATCGCGTGCGGAAATCGCTAAACTTTGTGGTGTATAAATACTAATGCAACTGGCACTACAAGAATAATAATAGCAATAAGAATACAAAAACAATGAAGAAGTCTACGTGCCAGTGAATTTTAGAACTTCTAAATACAGCTCTCCGTCTTGCGACAATTGGTAATTATTATCTAGAATGTCTTAGTCTTCACTGCGTGCAACTATCATTAACTGTTAAGGACTTTAAATCCCAATACAATTGGTAATATTAAGAACCAGATCAGGAATACAGAAATAAAGAAAAAGGCTACCTGCCCGTGAATTTTACGATTCGTAATTTTATACAGAATATTTTAGTCCTGATTGTGTGCAAAACTCGCTCATCTTTGAGGACCCTGAATCCTAATACGAGTGTCGCTATTAAGGACGAAGTATACAAAAATAGGGAATAAGACTACGTGCACCTGGATTTTACAACTAAGACTACGTGCACCTGGATTTTACAACCACTCATACTTCGACTTCAAGACATGAAAATCTAATAAAATACTCCGGACACTAAGAAAAAGTAGCACGGCTACAAATGGAAAATAAACGAAGAGAATACAGAAATTTATTTAGCATTGCGACCAGCCATTTTAGTTTCACCCTTCCTCCTTTGTTGTTGTGTAACCTACTAGTCCCTCTCCTTTGGTTTTATATTAAGCATTTATCTTTCCAATCCAAACCCTTATTGTGATAAGAAGTCGTTTTCCGATAATATCAAGGGCAAGCACGGTTTCATCAACATTCGAGGTGGAACATATAACGGCATATAAAAGAAATAATAAAGAATGGCCAGAACTAGCCGTAAAATATTGGAGGAAGAGATTGGTTATTATTGATCTGCAGTCACACGTATACAGGATAAGGCATGGCGCGACGCCAGGGTACCCCAATCTGAGAAAACGCTATTTATATAAGGGACAATATTTATTTAAGGGCGAGTCAATAACGTGTAGCAAAGAAGCTGATTGTGGTATTACAAAAATACTGTGCAATTAATACCCGCACAGGAAAAGTGTTCTACAATCTCAAAGTTGTATTGTATTCAGCGCTGATAAACAACCCATATCTCAGTCAACACCACGACGCCCAATTATAGAAAGTATGCGCGACCTATTACCCCAGCTCCCAATTTAATAGGAAAAGTGCAGCCGCAATAGGAGCCGGGTCCTATTAACATTTTAAGCACAGCTTGTGGACACTAATGCAACATAATTAGGCATTATGGTAACCAGTGGAAGTAGTTCACCTACATAGACTACACGACTGATCTGAACGGTTGCACAACGAGTGCACTCACACATCTCCACGTGCGTCGGTTGCGTCACTCCTTTTACACTACTCCATATTGTGAGTAATGAAATTACCAACTAGGGCAGCGGGTCGGCGACCTACCATTATCAGCTGTTGGTATCCAGGTATCGTCCTTGGGGAGCGGGTCTTTTCTGGGATTCGGGTCACTCTCGTGTCAGGTGCACGGCGTTGATGCAGCTCCTCTGAGGGGCACTAACCGTTCTGGCATTTTGTTTTCGTATAATTTATGATGACGGCTGATGTAAACCCGCTGACGTTAATGGTGCTCACGTTGGAGGTGTGCGGATTCGGCGGCCCCGTGCTTGTTTCTTTGCGATTTTGTAAATTATGCATCCTTGCGTTTTATGGTTTGCCCGAGTGCTGCGGATCTGACAAATATGTCGTTATCTTCTATTCTTGGGGACACACTACACATTTTGCACCAGTTTTTTTATATGCGTCAGCATATCGTGCCAGAGTACGGAAAATCGTATCTAGAATTATCAATAAATGTATATCAGAAGAGCAGCTTAGCCCAGTAGAAACGCTGAAGTATTTTTTTGCAAACGGGTTAATAACTAAAGCTCAAAATAAATAATATTTGTTTCTCTTACGTTCCTCGCCCGTTTCCGCTCCTGACATCAACAAGGAAATATGATTTAAAAAATGTAAAACACACTAATACTGCTAGCTTGTATTTGATCAAATGTATTACCATCCCAGCAACGAAACATCCCTGTAGAATTGTTTTGCGTCACTTAATAATGGATTGTTACAGCAGACGAATATAAAAAGTACCAAGTCCACCGCTTGTTTTTTTGGTTGTTAATAGCTGATAAGACTATTTGGGTTAAGATATTTTGTTTAAAAGGCAAATAACCTACAATAGCAACGTTGAATTCGCAATTTAGTGATAGTGGTGTCAGCTGTTATCTCTCGCATTATCGGCATGTTATTGGGTCGCAGCATTGTGTTATATGTAAAATCATAGTTGCTTTAGATGGCACTCAAACTGCCTCGTACGATTGCATGCTGCAAAAACAAATCGAGCGGTGAAAGGCTGGGTTTAATATTTCTTAAATGCCAACTAACCCTTGAAGGCATGGACACATGTTCTACTAGAGTTTCACTTTGCAAGTGCTAAATTCTTTTATAAGCTAGCTGTATGTGGATACATTATTTAGTAACAAAAACACTGATGCATAGAACATTAAAACGTGTTACATACTAAAAAATCAAGTGGAAAACGGCCCAGAGAAAATCATTCTTTCACGTACAAAAATTTTACTAATTATAAAGTAAAACCAAACTTTAAAACATTTTTCTTGTTATTTTTCCAGTCGAGTCCTTTAAATTTAACATCTGCGACCCGGTAGTTTTAGTATTCACTGCGCGCAAAAATCACTTAACTATAAGATCTGTAGTATATCCTAATAGCATTGACAGTACTAAGAACGACAATCTGTAAGTCAAATGCGCGTGAGACACGGGGGGTCAGGGCCGCCGAAATATCTCTTTCCGAAACCTAGTCATCAGTCACGCTGGACCGCTAAAAAGACAATACGAGTAGCAAAATAATGAATTTTTTGGTCTTCATTGCGTGCAAAAGTTTAGTACCTTTGAAATCTTGAAATCTCAATACCAATGGTAGCTTTAAAAATTACAATAAAAAAAGAAAAATAATAAAGGAAACTAGGTGCACGTGAATTTCACAAATTCCAAATACAACTTCTCGTCTTACGAGTTAAAGACAACACCTGGTAGTTTTAGTATTCATTGTATGCAAAAATAACTAAACTTTGAGATCTTTAAATTCTAATAAGATTGACAGCATTTTAATAACGACAATAAGTGTACGAAAATAAGGACTACCTGTAAGTGAATTTTACAACTTCCCGTCTTGCGACCTAAAGGCAACAATTGTTAATGTTTATCTAGAAGGTTTTAGTTCACATTGAGTGCAAAAGTCACTTAACTCTGAGATCTTTAAAATATCAATACCATTGACACCATTCAAACTGATGTTAAGAATATAAAACTAAAGAAGAAAACTAAATGCACGTGCATTTTACATTCTTTATAAACAACCTCTCGTTTTGTAACATTAAGACAACCAATGCAAATTTTTATCAAGAATGTTTTAGTATTCATTGCGTGCGAAAATCACTAAACTTTAAGGTCATTAAATTGTAATACCACTGGAGTATAAAAACGATAGAAAATACAAACATAATGAAAAAAGCTTACTAGGTGACCGTGCATTTTATATTTTCTATATACAACTTCTCGTTTATAACTTTAAGACGACCAATGATCATTTTTATCAAGATTGTGGTAGTCTTCATTGCGTGCGAAAATTACTAAACTTTGATGTCCTTCAATCATAATACGATTCACAGTATAAAGGCGGCTCCAGACTATGCGTCCAGCGTTGGTTCCAATGTTGGCTCAAACATTTGCACCAAATGTTTGCCTTGATACGTTTGCCAAATGTTTACTTCAGACAATGCGTCGAACATTATGTCCAACATAGCAACCAGCGTTGGCTCAAATATTTGCCAATGATTTCTGGCCAGTCATTTCAAATCCATTTATCACAACTTTTTTTCTTAGAACGCGGTATGTCGCCATCAATGATTCTTTCTTTTTCTTCAGCTCTGAGATTTGAAGCTCTGGGTTAAATTCCCGTTGAAGCTGCTTAGGGTCCCAAAGCACTGGGTATTTTTCGTAAACACTAATAAACTCTAAAATTTGTTCACTATTCCACTCCAATTTTTTATTATTAAATAAATTACAAAATTAGTGCAAAAACAAATGTCAGGACGCATGCACAGAGAGCCGAATAATGACTGAGTGTATTGTATGGAATCAGTGTCGAATTCAAAATATGCTGGACGCATAGTCTAGACGACGGCGAAATGTGATACTGGCACATTCCAACGTTTGAGGGTTCCTTTGACTCGCGACAAAAATACCGACAACAGCCCGAACGTCTTCCAATGCCAACGTTGGAGGCTGGACACTCGACGCTCGCCAATTGTCTATCATCCACACTATGCGTCAAACCATCAAGCGTCCAGCGTTGGAAGGCATTTGACGCATAGTGTGGAGCCGCCTTTAGAAACGACAATATGAATATAAAAATAATGAAGAAGATTACGTACACGTGGACTTTACAACTTCCCGTCTTGCGACTTAAAGACAACAATTGTTAATTTCTGTCTAGGTTTTCTTTCCCATTGAGTGCAAAAGTAACTTAACTCTGAGATCTTTAAAATCCCAATACCATTAGCACCATTAGAACCGACGATAAGAATACAAAAATAAAGAAGAAGACTAAATGCTCGTGCATTTTACATGTTCGATATGCAACTTCTTGTTTTGTAACTTTAAGACAAACCATGCAATTTTTTATCAAGAATGTTGTAGTCTTCATTGCATGCGAAAATCACTAGACTTTGACATCATTAAATCGTAATACCACTGGCAGTATAAAAACGATTAAAAAAATACAAACATAATGAAAAAGCTCACTAGGTGACCGTGCATTTTACATTTTCTATATACAACTTCTCGTTTACAACTTTTAAGACAACCAATGCACATGTTTATCAAGATTGTGGTAGTCTTCATTGCGTGCGAAAATCACTGAACTTTGATGTCCTTAAATCATAATACGATTCACAGTATTAAGAACGACAATATGAATATAAAAATAATGAAGAAGATTACGTGCACGTGGACTTTACAACTTCTCAATACAACTTCCCGTCTTGCGACTTGAAGACAACAATTGTTAATTTCTGTCTAGAAGGTTTTCTTTTCCATTGAGTGCAAAAGTAACTTAACTCTGAGATCTTTAAAATCCCAATACCATTAGCACCATTAGAACCGACGATAAGAATACAAAAATTAAGAAGAAGACTAAATGCTCGTGCATTTTACATGTTCGATATGCAACTCTTGTTTTGTAACTTTAAGACAAACCATGCAATTTTGTTATCAAGAATGTTGTAGTCTTCACTGCATGCGAAAATCACTAGACTTTGACCTCATTAAATCGTAATACCACTGGCAGTATAAAAACGATAAAAAAAATACAAACATATTGAAAAAGCTCACTAGGTGACCGTGCATTTTACATTTTCTATATACAACTTCTCGTTTACAACTTTTAAAACAACCAATGCAAATTTTTATGAAGATTGTTGTAGTCTTCATTGCGTGCGAAAATCACTAAACTTGGATGTCCTTAAATCACAATAAGAATACAAAAATAAATAAGAAGACTAAATGCACAACTTTTAAATACAACTTCTCGTCTTGCGAATTAAAAGACAACAATTGCTAACTTTTATCGAGAACGTTATAGTCTTCATTGCGTGCACAAATCGCTAAACTTTGGGGTCTTGAAATTCTAATACGATTGACTGTATTAAGAACAATAATAAGAATACAAAAATAATAACACAGAGTAGGTGCCCGTGACTTACCAACAACTGGTGCCACTTAAAGACATTATAGTTTGATATTTTAGTGGAGTATATTTTAGTCCTCACTGTGTGAAAAAATCAATAAACTTTGAAGTTTTTGAATCCTTATACAAATGAAAGTATTAAGAATGACACCAAGAATACAGAAATAATGATGAAGACTACGTGCACCTGAATTTTACAACTACTGGTATTAGAACTTTCGGACATGAACGTTGGTGATTTTTATATGGAATATTGTAGTCTTGACTCTGTGCAAAAATCGCAAAATTTTAGTACTTACGATTAGCAGTATTAAAACGACATTAAGAATACAAAAATAATGATGCAGGCTACGTGCACGTGAACTTTACAACTACTGGTATGCCCTAAGGATATAAAAGTTCGATACTTTTATACATCATAGTCCCCATTGTCTGTACAAATCAATAAACTTTGAGGTATTTTAATGATTATACAAGTGACAATATTAAGATTGACATTAAGAATACAGAAATAATGAAGAAGACTACGTGGACCTGAATTTTACAACTACTGGTATTACTACTTAAAGAAATTAGTGTTTAACATTTTTATAGGTATATGATGTTTTAGTCTTTACCGTGTGCAAAAATCACTAAACTTGGGGTATTTACGATCAGCAGAATCAAAACTACATCAAGAATATACAAATAATGACGCAGACTATGTGCATGTGAACTGTACAACTACTAGTGCGACTTAAAGAATTAAAGATTGGTACTTTTGTGGAGTATATTTTAGTCTTCACTGTGTGCAAACATCAATAAACTTTGAGGTCTTTGAATCCTCATACAAGTAGCAGTATTAAGAATACAGAAATAATGATGAAGACTACGTGCACCTGAACTATTGGTATTACGAATTAAATCCATTAGAGTTTGGTAATTTTTATATTGAATGATTGTTTCGCCTCTGTCGTGGTTTACACATTCAGTTATCGTGCTTTTTTGCTTTTCCTCCTGATCAAGTCCCTTAGGAAACTGGGCGAAACGTTGAGTTCTTCGACTTCAAATATGACACAATCCAATCCCGGAAGTCATTTGTTACTTAATAATAAAAATACGTATATGGAAATTTTACCACCATGCGTATTATAACTAAAGCCATTAGCGCTTGGTAAATTATACATAAAACATTTAACCTGATACAAGAAAAAGCAACAAGATGTACCTTATGATCTAAGAGCCATATACAATTGTAAAGTATACAGAAGCAACTTCATCTATTTACATAAATAACACAGTTGTACGCAATCGACGGAGAATATAAGAAAGCAACGTAGTTCTTGACTAATATTTAAGAAATGAAGATGCATGTCAGAACTTTGAAGATTGCATTATTATAGATTGATCGGAGAAGTATTGAATAACTATATGAATAATGTCAAAATCAGCAACTGAAGTCAGTAAGTGGGACAACTAGTGAAGTTTGGTAAAAGTGATCAACACGGCCATTTGCTCCAACCTTAACGCATCATAACAGAAATACACTTTGCACTTTAGAGCACATCGGCCAATAATCTCGGATATGCCAAACGCCTTTCCGCGGTGATTGGAAATGCAAGAATTTCGATCAGCTGAAGTCAGAAATATCCCGTGAAATGCTGGCAGACTGGCGAAAATAACAAGGCCAGGCACATGTGCATTGGCACATTATCAATCAAGCTAGCACGTAAATACTGTTGACCTTGATAGGTTAATAAAACGAACAAATGTATTTGCCCGAGCCAAGGCAATCACCTACGATATATCCCACCAATGGAACGGATGAGATGCTTATCGAATCTTCCTACATATTAAATGCACATTCATCTCAGCTCTTGTCGCCACAACTATTTTCCAAATGTCACATCCCTGGCAGCTCTCAAACGCACATTAAAACTCATGCATACAATCTGGTATGCTAATCGGGGATGGTTAAGCAATTCTATTAAAACCGTATTTATGGAATTCTAGAGTTTGGGAGCCGTAGAAGAACGCTGATTATAAAGTCGGGTGCTTAAAGTACAAGAATTCGAAATGAGCAAGTCCAATAAATTTAAATATCGTTGGAGCTATAACTGGGTAATTGTCCGCTTGTTGACGGCCAGTGACGTACGAAATTGTTACACGATATGTTCACTACTTGGCGACGATTGAATTGTACTAACTGTAAGTGAACGGTGATGTAGAACGCCAGTAATGAAATATTCGATAATTTATTTGTGTAATACTGCAAATTTATACAAAAACATTTATTTTTATAATGTTATCTCATAACATAAATATTAATTATAGCGATTTATCTTTAACCAAAAGCATGTACATTACTTAATGTATTAAAATATTCTGTAAAAATAACGCACAATATAAAAACGAATACTTCATTTGCACTTCATATATGGCCAATATTGAAAATAAATGCAACTTTCTGATGAACTACTTTGCATGCATTTTATAAAGCCAACGTGAAAGTGAAATGTCAATTGAAAAATACGAAATTGCAGAAAGCGAAATCAATCCCCAAAACAGAAAATTGTACTACTTACTATTACTGGATTAAATTTCAATTATTAGATCACTTACTGTATTTACGAGTATTATACAGAACATGTTACACATTTTCTTAGCTCGCTGTGAGCTAATCACACCTTCAATAATAAACCGCAAGAATCTATTATTAGGTTAACCTGTGTAATCTATAGCACTGAAACAAAAGGCACAATAACATTGAGGTGAATATACGGTATTTTCAAGAGACAAGGTCAGACAGTCGGAAGTGAGAGTAAGGTTAAAAGTCGAATCATTCCAGGATCTACTTGAAATTAACTGTATGGCTGGCAACAATGGCCGAAGAATTGTGAATGCAAACTGTAAGGACAGAGATGTAAACTGATATCCAAGAATCCAGGAAATATCTAAAACTTCTTTGTGACGTTCTATTTTATAGAGGGTTTTCGGTATTTCGCTATACAAAAAACAATGTAAAAATTAATATACCAGCGATTCATGAATCATTAAGCCAGAAAAAAATCAAGGTAAGAATTTTTCGTTTAATAGAATACAACCAAACAATCATATTAGATTAGGACTAAGAAAAATAGTTCCGCCATAAAAGAATTGTAAGAAAATGTATCATCTGTGCAAGTGTAAATGTAAATGTAAATTTGCAACCACTTTTATTGTTCCTGGTCTACTTGGCCGAGGTTTTGCTATTCAAATCCAACTTTTTCTTTATCTATGATCTAGTATACTATCTACCAAGCTTGTGACTGCTTTTTTGTTGTGAAGAAGGGAATAATGATTTACAGCACCAATCTATAACTAAATACCTTGAAACGAAACGAGTTGAAGATGTGATAACCAAGTTAGGCGCAGATGACAGCAAATGAGATGAATGTTGACAGTTGACAGTTCGATTTTACAGGTTTCTTATAAAACTGGACGTAAGGTATGTATTTGCCCAGAATATTGGAGATAAATCAACTTCAGGTTTGACATATTTGCAACGTACCTAATGTAAAGACAACGCATTGTCCCATAAGAGACAACAACCATGGAAACGGTTGAGACAGCTAGATTGGAAATAGTTGAGCAACCTCGTTACTTACTTCAACTCGCACCATGCAAAGAGAAGAGCAAAGTAATTCAAGAAAAATGAAGACAAAAAGTGCATGTCGTATGCTGCTGCATCAACACAACGGGTTGTTTCTTATTAACTTCAACTTACCACGGAAATTCAATCTTTTCTGTGAGATTTGAATATATAGTTGAGCAGCTTCTTTACTTAAGTACTTCATCTAGAATTAAGCGAAGAGAAACGCAAGGTAATTAAAAAGAGAAAAATTGGGATGCGGTATGTTTCAGATCAACACAAAGCGTTGTCGCGAAGTGTTTACAACTTACCATGAAAGTGATTTGAGGTGATTTGGAATAGTTGAGCAGCCTCTTTACTTACTTCAACTAGAACCAAGTAGAGAGTGCAAAGTAATTAAAGAAGAAGGAGAAACGTTGGTATGCAGTGTGTTTCTGCATCAATACAATGCGTTAGGTATTACACGAGAATTCTCACCAAAACGATTGAACATACTAGATTTGAAATAGTTGCAACCTCTTTATTTACTTCAATTAGCACCAAGTTAAGAGAAGCGTAAAATAATTAAAGAAAAAGAAAGGGAAAATTACTATGTCGTGTGTCTGTGCATCAAGACCACGAACGCGTAGATGTTTTGAACTGACCAAAGAAATAACTGAGGATGTCAGATTTGAAATAGCTGAGCAGCCTCTTTACCTACTTCAATTAGAACCAAATAGAAAGAAGTGCAAGATAATTAAAGAAAAAAATGAGAAAAAATTGTATGTCGTATGCCTGTCCATTCAGACAATGCGTTGTATTTTGAAATTACTATAGAAATGAATGAGGATTTCAGATTTGAAATAATTGAGCAGCCTCTTTACTTACTACTTCAACTAGCATCGAGTAGAGAAAAGTGCAAGAAAAAAGGAAGAAAAACATTGCCATGCTGTGTATTATGCATCAACACAACGTGTTCTTCCATGTGCATTTTCAACCTACCACGGAAACGATTGAACATACTAGATTTGAAATGGTTGATCAGCCTCTTTACTTACTTCAACTAGCACCAAGAAGTGCAAGAAAAAAGGAAGAAAATATTGGCAAGCCGTGTATTATGCATCAACACAAAGCGTTCTTCCACGAGCGTTTTCAACTTGCCATGGAAACCATTAAACATACTAGATTTGAAACAGTTACTACTTCAACTAACACCAAGCAAAGAGATCGCGCAAGGTAATTAAAGAAAAAGGAAGAGATCATTTAGGATGCAGTAGGTATGCTTCTGCATCAACACAACGCGTGTTGCATAGGTGTGTTCTAATTTACCATGGAAGCGAATGACGATGATAAAATTAAAATAGAGCGGCCTCTTTGCTTACATTAACAAGCACCAAGTAAAGAAACGTGCGAGGTCATCAAAGAGCAAGGAAGAGAAACATTGACATGCCGCATACTTCTGCATTACCACAATGCGTTGTAACAGTTGGTACCTAGTGTTATCAACTTATCGCGGAAGTGATTGAGAATGTTAGCTTTGAAATAGGCGAGCAGCTTCTTTGCTTACTTCAACTAGCAACCAGTGGAGATAAGTGTAACGTCAATAAACAGGAAGGAAGAGAAATACTGGCTTACGGTGTGCTTCTGCATCAACACAACGCCTTGTCGCGACAGAATCCGCAACCTACCATGGAAACGATTGAGGATATGCTAATTTGATATATTTGAGCAGCCTCTTTATTTAGTTCAAGTAAAAGTAACCAATGAAAGATTACCGCGCAAGGTAATTAAAGAAAAACGAAGAGACAAATTGGCATGTAGTGGACTTCTGCATTAACACAACCAGTTGTCCTATCAACTTATACCATGGAAACGATTGAGGGTGTTCGCTTTGAAATCGTTGAACAACCTCGTTGCTTACTTCAACTGGCACCAAGCATATAAAAGCCGTAAGACAATTAAAGAAAAAGAAAGAGAATCATTGATATATCGGGTGCCTGTGTATCAATGTATCAACATAACGCGTTGTCGCATAAGCGTTTTCAACCTTGGAAATGATTGCGGATGCTAGATTAAAATAGTTGAGAAGCCTCTTTGAATACTTCAACTAGCAGAAAGAAACAAGAAAGTAAAATTAAGAGAAAAATGGCAGGTAGTGTGCTTCTGCATCAATACAACGCGTTGTCATATGACAGGCTTCAAGTTACCATCGAAGCGATTAAGGATGCTAGATTTAAAATATTTGAGCAGCCTCTTTTCTTACTTCAAGTAGAACCAACCAAGCTAAGGGTAGCGCGAAAGATAATGAAAGAAAACGAAGAAACATTTTCATGCGGTAAACTCCAGCATTACCACAATGCGTTTCCCTATCAAGCTATTATAGAAACGATTGAGAGTGTTACCTTTTAAATAGTTGAGCAGCCTTGTTGCTTGCTTTCACTAGTACCAAGCAAAGAAAAGTGTAAAATAATTATAGAAAACGAAAAAGAAACATTGGCGATCGTGTTCCTGTGCACCAACACAACGTGTTGTCGCATAGGCGTTTTCAACTTACCATGGAAATGATTCAGAATGCTAGATTTGACATAGTTGAGTAGCATCTTTGCTAAGTTCAATTAGCAGCAAGCAGAGACAAACGTAAGGGAATTAAAAAGTTAAGAGATAAATTGGCATGCAGTAGGTTTCTGCATCAACACAACGTGTTGTTCCATGACAGTCTTCGCCTTACCATGAAGCGACTGAGGATGCTAGATTTAAAATGGTTGCGCAGCCTCTTTACTTATTTCAACTAGTACGCACCAAGGAGAGAGAATCGCACGGTAATTAAAGAAAAGGGAAGAGAAACATTGACATGCAATGTATGTACTTCTGCATCAACACAACGCGTTGTTTGTACTTCTGCATCAACACAACGCGTTGTTAAGTGTTTTCAACTTACCATTGAAACTATTAAAGATGTTAGATTTGAAATAGTTGAGCAGACATTTACATATTTTAACCAAGCAGAAACGCAAGGTAATTAAAGAAAAATGAATAGAACAACTGGGGGAGTGCTTTTGCATCAACATAACGTGTTGAAAACGATTGATAGAATGCTAGATTTGAGATGGTTGAGGAGCCTCTTTACTTACTATAAATATTAGCACGAAGCGATTCGTTGTTGATCAACACTGTAGAGTAGAAGGATGGTGTAGAACAGGGGTCGGCAACCTGCGGCCCGCGGGCCGCATGCGGCCCTTTGCAACTTTTTGCGCGGCCCGCCAAAGCACCAATATAACTTTAGGAAAAATCAACAAATTTAGAGCGTAAGCCTGCCGAAATGTGGCCGGTGACAAAAATGCGCGACAAACAGAAGCATAGTGGGAAACCTATTTTACTGCGCAAGTTTAATCCCCACTCCCCAGCGAATACGACGTCTCGCTTGGCAAGTGTAGCATTCTTTCTAGTGATGGGCATAATCGGATGATTTCAATAATCGGAATGTTCCATTTCGGAATGTTTATAAAATCGGAATATCATCCGATTATTTTACATTCCGTAAATGCAAGCAAGGGAAAACGAGCGAAATAACAACAAGCGGAAGGAAGATGAAGTGCGTGCAAATTTACGATGAGAGCACTCGCCCCCGCGCCGTAAGCCCTTATCTGCGTTGGCATCTATTGTTTGGGTTTGTAGGGCGGTCAGTAATAGCTATTTACGTTATTAGACCGGTAGCAACATTTTTATGGCCGCGCCAATACTTTACAGGTCGAACCGTAGGGCGAGACCTGTATGTTTAGCAAGGCCATAAGAATTCTACCGGTCGTGTATCGTATAAGATTTTTTAGGATACTGCATTGGTAACTAGCGTTTACATTGTTACAAACGAGTCCGGTAGATAAAATTTACCGGCCTAGACCAGTAGTAGTTCTATTACTACTGGTCTAGGCCGGTAAATTTTATCTACCGGACTCGTTTGTAACTATGTAGACGCTAGTTAGCAATGCAGTATCCTAAAAAACAATTTATGAGTTTGAGTCGCACAGTGGGATATGAGGAAATAAAATATTTTTTCAAATTATTACAGTAGTTACGTTAATAGACTTTCGGAAAATGGTAGTGATATTTTAAAGTTTAATAGCACATAAAGTACATAATAGATAGTATAAAACAATATTTGAATTTGAAGTCTGTAGGTGTACTATCTAATAATTAATCTACGAAATACCACTGCCATTAGTGCCATTCACGTATCATACACGTGCGCACACGGCGCGACCCGTCGACATTCGCCAACCAGCATATAGCAGTCAAGTGAGTCAATACAACATTCCGTATTCCGTTCAGTTCAAATTGGCATTTCGTTTTCTCATTTTGTGTACCGAATAGTAAAATAATCGAATTCCCAAAGTTCCGAATTTTGTGCACCGAACAGTAAAATAATCGAATTCCGAAAAGTACCGAAATAATAGGAACCTTCCGATTTTTTGAACAATCGGAAACTTTACGATTATTTATTCCGGATAGGCCCATCACTACTTCTTTCATTTCGCCAGTTTGCTACTGTATGTTCATATGTGCGTTCATGTTGACAGCCGTATGACGTTTCACTACAATATTTTATATTTTTTATATTTATATATTTTATATTTACATATTTATACATATTTAATTGGAATTGTATTTTCTTTTTTTTCCTTTTAAGAATTGTAAAATTTTTGTTCTCTAACATTATTGTTATTATAGCATGTCAATAAAAAATAAATTTTTTCTATATTTATTTTTAATAATATTTATACTCGTATATGATATAAAAGCACTATTTAAGTTACATTTGAATGTGCGGCCCGCCTAAAAAAATTTATTTTGAAAATGGCCCGCCGTCCGAAAAAGGTTGCCGACCCCTGGTGTAGAAGGAAGGCAGCCGCCACTTTATCTTACAACATAGATTGGAAATGTAAGTTGAAGTGCAAGACGATTATATTAAAAAATCATACGGTATAGGTCAAGGAGATATTGTGCAAAAGTTGGGATGCTCCAGCAAGCCCAAATAGTAAATGTAGCATAGTAGTAAAACTATTAACTCAATCAGCAAATTACATCTTACGCATCCCTAACTATAGCACTAGATGTAGCCAGACCAGGAATCTCGGGGGAGTCTCGTCGGCTAAAAACCGTTTCTAAAGAGCGATGGCTCTCTTAATAAATTCTGGTACGCCGGCGGATTACCGTGGTGTGCGTCCGGTGTATTTACATGCAAAACGCATTTCTCAGGCCGCTTAGACAGCCGTGAGTGACGGGTACAAGGAAGGTGCGACAAGGTTAACAATATGCACAGGCCAGTGGGAATGCACTTCGTATCGGACTTGCAAACTTGATATTCATGTTAATGTGGAAACAGCAAGGCATTCCTGATGCATGCAATTCAGCGATGGCACGTCAGTCGACGAAAAATATCTAGCAGTGTGCACGCTGGCGCTATGTAAATGACTCTTGTTTCGCTCTTGTGTTGCTAACTAGGATGATGGGATTGAAATGGACGGCGAATTCATGCAACAAGCTAAATACAAGCTCCACAAAGATAATTGTGAAAAGAGGTACGAGCTCCCACGGTGTGGATACCATTTTTCTAAGATGACATTTTCGTAATATCAGAAAGTGAAAAAGAATTCCAGGAAATAATGAATGACCTAGTCACCCCCCAAATGGCACTGGGCAGGTCATTCAGTTAGAAAAAAATACAGATCGTAAGAAAAATTAATAAGATCGAGGTAATGGAACTGCACTAGAGGCGAAGTGATGACTCGGAGAGAATATTAGGGATGCCTATATCTGAAAATGTATGAAAATACATTAACCAATTTATGCAGCAACAGCTGAATACATCCTAAGACGGGCAGCTGCAAACCCAAAAATTATTATGATCGCACTGTATAATCTATGGTAGCATTCGGCATTTGGGTCATATCGCAACTGTTGAAAACTTCTTCGCATTAGCTTCTGCGGTTGCTTAATCAACAATAAACATGTAAAAGCATTGCCGCTGAAATACAATGTTAACTTATCATTAGATGACGAAAAAGGTTATCGACGTGTCGCTAAAAATAAATATCGACAGTTATACAAAAGCTATTCACGTAGATTACTGCATGTATAACATTAAACAAATAAACAAGCTGAATTTGTAATAAATTACATTAGACGTACACATTTTCCAAGTAAACACAATTTCGTATAATTTTCGCGTAGAAAGCAGTAAACTCAATATCTACTTCATTAAATGCCAAATAAGGTATAATGAAGTAAACAACTTACCAATCTCTTCGATTATATGAAATGTCGCTAGGTTTTAACGAGGTTGCAGTTCGTATTTACTGTGTTGGATTTTTTGTAATAAAATGTGTCACAATAGTTGAAAATTTAGGAGCCACTGACTCTGTCCCTTTCCTTCTCTCTCTCTCTCTCCCTCTGTATGGTTTTCAATCTCTTGACGTAATATCCACGATTTCAGCATTTCTTATATACTCCTCTCCACTGATAAATTTACTGTTTGCGCTGTACTATTATGGCCAGAAACTCTCGCCATAGTACTACATTGCTCTGTTACCTGATTTCGACGACACGGATTTTTCTGCGCCTCGAGTTTTGTTGGTTTGTCTATTTTATCACTTTGGCGTACTCGTAACTTGCGGCGATGCCGCCGCGCTCATATTTTTCGAGTTTCCTCGACTACCTCGGATAGTTCTATGAGATCAATTACGGTAGGTCTAGAACCTGGCGGCCTTAATTAATTCTTGCTTAAGAGCTAGTTGTAATTATCAAGTCAAGTTAATATTGGGTCTTTCTCGAAACTTATGTAACAGCTCCAGCATTAAATGTCTTAAATGTACTGGTTGCCCACACTACACTGTACTATTGCGGCTAGAAAAAAAATGAAACACTACAATATACAAAATGCGAGTGGTCCCGCATTTTATGGCTGCCATAGTACTGCATTGCTGTATTACGTTAATTTTTTCCACGATATGCATTTTGTGCGTTTCGAGTTTTGGCGATTAGCTTAGGGCAACGCCGCCTTGCTCTTTTTCCTGAAGATTCCTCGACTATTCTATCGCAGATGGCTCTATGAGACATGTCGCGGTAAGTTCTTGAACCTGGCGTCCTTGACTATCGCTTTGCACTTCTTTTTGCATGTGACCATACCCGACATTCTGTTATGATCTAGTTGTTGTATTAACAAGTTACGACGTTAGTATTGGGTCTATCTCGAAACTTATGTAACAGCTCCACCATTAAATATCGTAATTTGTCTTCCGTATATTCTTTACTTACTTACTGTTTGCCCATTATACACACTTTTGGTCTATACTATTGCGATCAGCAAAAAATGAAACACTTTTTACGAAAATCCTCGAATCCAATAAATACACAAAGAGCGTTTCGTCTCGCGATTTATGGCCGTCATGCATTGCTCTATTACCTAAGGTTTTTTTCGACGATATGGATTTTCTGGGTCTCGCATTTTGGCGATTGTCTTTACCGGCGTTTGTACTCCTAGCTCCTATCTCAGATGGTTCCAAGGGCGTAGCCAGGATTCCAGTTAGAGGGGGGCATACATTTAATTACCCAATCAACTACTACTATTATTATAGTTTTTTTATTAATTTGTTACAAATTATAAAAATTATAAGTTGAAACATCATCAGTTTCCGCAAATCTGCTGCAGATCGTAGCTTGTTTTTTTAAAATGTACAATGTGAATTGCATTAATGATTATAAATCAACTGTCTTTTGCTCTTTATAAATGTTTAGGGGTGGGCAACTGCCCACCCCTGCCCCTTCCTGGCTACGCCCATGGATGGTTCTATGAGACATATCGCGGCAAGTCTAAGACATGGCGCCCTTGCCTATCGGTTTGCCTGTGACCCTTATCCGACATTCTTTTATGATCTAGTTGTTGTATTAATTACGACGTTAATATTGGATGTTCTCCTTCTGATAATATTTTATTTTCCATCTATAGATGGAAGTTTATCAATGTGATTTACACAAAAAATTCAAAATGGCGCTTTGAATCCTCTGTATTTGTACATATCTTTTGTTTACTGTTCTTGCATGCGCTAAACTTTTAAGGTGGTTCTAAAAGCACAAATCTACAGGATTCGGGTCCGGTGATCGCCTGATCACTGCTTTGCTTAAGCCCCTAGAACATCCTGTATATAAACTACCACGCAAAACAAAGAAAGTTAATACAGAAACGACCTTATAATTTTTAGTACTCACAAGCATAAAAGAAAAAATTATAAAACTCATCAAGAGCAAACAGAAATACTTTTAAAATTATAGGCATCGTGCTGAAATCTCCTCTCAATAAGACCACCGTAAGATGTAGCAGTAGCAAAAAATTCCTCTAATTTGTGGCAAATTTGTTGCTTTATTTCATTTTGGCGTTCGTCCTCCAGAGAATTTCCTCTTACTTCGTGTCCACTTTTTCCAGCCTTATCGGCGTTGCGTGGGCACTAATAAGAACTATGTTTCGATAGCAAGCTTCAATATGGTACTTGTTCAACTACTCGGAAAATGACCTATTATTTAAGCCAGCAAACACTTCGAGCATTAACTATTTTTAAACATGGCTTCGGTTTGCAAAGGTGCTGGCCGGACAAATATTTACTAAACAGACACGTTAAATGCAGAGGGTCTTTGGATGGATTAATTTAACTTTTTGTGGCAAAGCTGGCGTTAATCAAACCTGTTGGGAGTAATTAGTTTCGTGAATAATTTTTGAATGTAATGAGCGTCCAGTTTTGCTAAACCTAAGCATTTGTAAATTTTGTAATGTGGACATTTACTAATTAATGCTGTCAGTACTCGTTTCACATTAGAATCCAATTAAGTTTATTGTGATAAAATATGGTTTGCTGATAGTTATCCGAGATATTTCTCTTTAGTAAGAAACCGCGTAGAAGTACGGGTTTAGTATGTTTCCACCGACAAATCGTTTAAAACAAGTTTATTTTCTGTTCTGCCACAGTAGCTACGGACACAATACTCTAGATCAGCGTTTCTCAAACTGGGGTCCGCGGACCCCCGGGGGTCCGCAAACGCAATCTAAGGGGTCCGCGAGTTAAGCCCTAGAGCTATTATAGATCAATAGGAATTGTTTAATTTTGAATTAAACAGATAAAAATTTCAGTCAAAATTTACGAAATATCGTTCACAATTTAAAAGCCAGTTTTGCTTTCATAATCAGTCGGTTTAAAGACCACTATCACAACAGTAAGCATATTATATTACGAACTTCAAGTTCATCGCACGAACTCGCAGACAACGCGGAACAATAATTGCTTACTACTTATTTTGCAATTTTAGAATCGTTTTAGTGAACTATACCTTTGCACTTTGAAATTACATCGATACTACCTTTCCAAGCCTAAAATTGAAGTGTGAGGCTGCACTTCGGGTAGTTATCTAATTATCATCCCTTTAAGTGCCATTGACTACATTGGCTTAATACATGCATGCAGTCTCATTCATGTGCTTAAAAATTAGGGATAAAGAACCAGTGCAACCAACAGAAACCTGATCCAGCCTCCAGGCATTTCTGTTCATGGAATAGAAAATGTGGATTTATAAAGGGTGTTTTTTAGAGGCGAAGAACTTTAAATTGAAATAAAACAGAAAAATGTTTTTAATATTCATGAATTTGGCTTTACTTGAAAGATAATTTTTTGGCATTACTGTTTGAATATAATTTCGGGTATGTGACAGCCGCAGCTGACGTACATGACGTAATCTGGAGGTCCAATTTTTACACACTCTTCGCAGTAAATCAGGCTGTATTTCGGCAACTGTTAACTGGAATATTTCGTGGATCTGTTAACTGACCACCTCGTTTGTGCGATTTGACGCCATTAGATTATTTTCTTTGGGGATATGTAAAGTCGCATGTCTACCCCGATAAACCATTATTATTATTTCACGTTTGTATTGATACTACATATTCTATTAATTTTGTAAGTGTTCTTGTGTTTTTATTAGCCTTTAATAATAAAAATATGAGCTCTCAAATATTACTTAATTTTATTACCGGTACCTAATGCAGCAGCAAACTGTTTTCAAGGTCACCGGGGTACATAAGTCATACACTGTCTATGGTCGATAAAATTGTATGGGGGTCCTCGATTTTTTTTAAGCAACTAAGGGGTCCGCCGATGTCTACAGTTTGAGAAACGCTGCTCTAGATTGTTTAATTCAGGGGTTCTCAAACTATTTTAGACACTGTACCCCTGTTTACCAACAAAAAGTTTTGGGTACCCCTTATCAGTAAGTAAACTGAAATATTAAAAAAAAAATTAAACCTTTATATTTAGTAGGTATAGTTTTAACCTGTGTAACTCAATTACGCGTCATGTTTAAATAAAACAAAGAGGTATTGCTTACATACATTTTTATTATATTAAAAACAAAAAGGGGGGAGGGGTGTACATCACATCAGCTGATGCACTCTGTCCACCCGTCTACCGTCGCGCCACCACTATATATAATTTTTGACTTATACAGGGCGAGTCAAAAATTTCAAAATTTTCAAAACCTTATATTTTCGCTAAAACTTCATTTTGGTGGAAAATTATACAGGGTGATATAAAAGGTCATTTTTTATGCAGCATTTTATTATACCCAATGCCATAGAAGTTTACACTTCTCCCGTGTGGTCTTAAGCACACACATAATTTTTTCCCCTATTTAAATTTAAAGGTTTGTTTTATTTTTTGTTGGCCTGCCACGTACCCCCTAAAAATATTCGCATACCCCCAAGGGGTACGCGTACCACACTTTGAGAACCACTGGTTTAATTGATAGTCTTTTTGAAGCTCAGTGTCAACGACAGTCGCTTAGTTGAAAGTGTGTGAAATGACAAAACTACAGAACTCCACTTTTCACAAGGCATTATTAAACCATGTCCTACGTATAAGTAAATAGCATTAGACCAAGTTGTAGCTGGTGCACTATAGTCGTAAACACGTGCAGATATTTACGATCAAACTACCTATTTCACATCAAAACAGGTTTTATGGCCTCTTAATTGATTGCAAAACCATTTTTATCTGTAAGTGCAGCCAAAGCATGTGATTCGAGAAGTAGCCATAAATGAATGTGAAGCAACACGTAATAATCTACATCAAAGTTTAACATGTCGGCCAGACATTGAGCAAACAATGCACAAACGCATTTCGATGCATTTCCAATCGGTATCACTGACCCGGCTGTTGATTCAAGCTATCAAGAAACGCCCCAGTCGGGCGCATTTCCGTTTCGGCGCTGCGCCGGAAACTCCTTTCCCAATTTTTGGATGCAGGAGCAGCTAACGAGGTCATTGTTTGAACAATTAGCGGGAGGAAGCGATCAAGTCATCAAAGTGTGCGTGTCCGTGCATGTGCACGTGTGCTGCCACCATTTACCGACAGGCTAAGAACCCAACTAAGTTTAATCGTTGAAAATGTTTACATCAGGCATAAAAATACAGCATCCAAATCGGCTGCTTATCTGGGAGGCAATGGGTCAAGAGCAAGCCAACAAGCACTGATAAAGTGGCAGTGTCTGGAAAAATAACTGGCTTCTGAAGCTGGAGCAGGAAAAAACATTCCTAGCGCTTACTAGCCGCCTGTTGACATCACGTGCCTCTGTAATATGTGTTATGCAGGCGCCTTCATCGTGTTGGAAGCCGAATTCCAGATTAAATTAGATTTTTGTTGAGAGAATTGGAACGCGCACACCTTTATTAGCGTTAAGCGTTTACCACTGCTCTTTGGCATTCTCAGTCTCAGTGTACATAAGTGGATTTAACCTCAACTGATTTAAATCCAATCTTGGTCTTAGTTCATTATGTTTACATTTTGGGTGGATTCCATAACGAGAGGCCACTTTCTATTGCTGTTATGGTTGCACGAACGTTTCTTAGAAGCTTTTTTATTTCAAATGGACACCTTTGACGAAAGTTTAATTTCTGCAGCATCCATAATCTTTGAAGAGTTGTTAAGTACAACAATCTAGAAAGATGTGTGGGGATTAAGACATTACTACTTAACCTTTTCTTCTGTATCCAGTTTCTACAGGTACAAAAATATAATAGCAAATAGCACTACGATTAGTACTCGTATCTTCCGTTCTTAAGCAATTATATAAGACGCGTCAAAAGCAGTTGGTATTAGTATAACCATTTCTTCTATTAATCAATTTTATCTTTGTTCAGCAACTGTCATTTTCCTAATCTACGCCTTTCTCACACGTGTAACTCATTTGAAATTATATTGTGCTGCTATTATTAACACCATCTCGCGGGGTCACGCTAGATATCGATCAAGCTTTGAACACCATTATCAATGGCTACCTCGCCTCCCGTTAGCACCACGTTGTAGTCCACGGTACCACTTTAAGACCGTTCTCTCCAAGAGCCGGGGTTCCTCAAGGCTCAGTGTTCGCCCCTATGCTCTTAATTACACTTTGCGTCGACCCCCCCCCCCCCCGCGCGAACACAAGAGTACAGTTATTTCAATATGCAGATGACATCGTCCTCTGGGACGAAGTCATGAGCAGTGGTGGAGTCTCCAATCTTCGAACCGCTTCACTTCTCAGACTTAAACGCTAGTCATCATGTTTCGAAATCGGCATCACCATCCTCGCGCTCTGGAACTCAAGATAAAGAGTTCTCCACCTATCTGGAAGTCTTTGTATTAGTGGTAACTATATAGAAAATGGTTTTTCTATTAATCAATTTTGTCTTTGCTCACCAATTGTCATTTCCTTCTGGTAGTTATTCGTATATGTCCTTAATGCATGGCTTTTACCACGTGTAACTTCCCATTTAAAATGATATATTAACGCCATCAACGACTATCTCGCCTTTCGTCAGCAGCACGTCACAGTCTGTGGTACAATTTCAAGACCATTCTCCCCAAGAGCCAGGATTCCTCAACGCTCAATTCTCGTTCCTCAGCTTTTCATCAACTTTTGCTTCGACATTTCTCTCCCACCCAGCCCAAGAGTTCAGCTTTTTCAATATGCAGATGACACCATCATTAACCGTGCCCGTGCCTTCTACCGTCTATCCGCTTCACTTCTCAGAATCGAACGCCACCATGTTTCGAAATTCCCATCACCACCCTCATACTCTGGAACTCAAGATTAACAGTCCTCCAAGGGAGTCACTTTGTATTGGTGTAACATAGCCAACTAGAAATTATTCCTTCTATTAATCAATTTTATCTTTGTTCACCAATTGTCATTTCCTTCTGGTAGATATTCGTATGTCATTAATGTATGGCGTTTCTCACGTGTAACTTCCCATTGAAAATGATATTGTGCTGTTTTATTAACGCCATCAACACTTTTCGTCAACACACGTCACAGTCTGTAGTACCATTTCAATACCATTCTACCCAAGAGCCGGTGTTCCTCAAGGCTCAATTCTCGTTCCTCAGCTTTTCATCAACTTTTGCGTCGACATCTCTCCCACCCAGCCCAAGAGTTCAGCTTTTTCAATATGCAGATGCTTCATTAACAGTGCCAGTGCCTCCTACCTTCTATCCGCTTCACTTCTAAGACTCGAACGCCACCATGTTTCGAAATCCCCATCACCACCTTTATGCTCTAGAACTCGAGATTAACAGTCTTTCAAGGAGTCACTTTGTATTAGTGTAACGTAGCTAACTAGATATTATTTGTTCTATAATTTAATTTTATCTTTGCTCACCAATTATCATTTTCTTCTGATAGCTATTCGTATATTCCCTTAATCTAAGGCCCTTCTCGCCATCTCGTGACGGTCGACCATGCTGAACATTGAAAAAGCCTTCGACTCCCTCTGGCATGAAGAATTTCTGACCAAACCATGACCACCCTTTCTTCGTCCGTATTAACAATGAATAACGCAAGGATACACTCGAGGTACAGAAATTTACTCAAATATATTTATGAAAACTCTACAATTAAAGTGAAAATCGATGAGGAACTTGAAACACAAAAAATACTTGTACAGCGAGGAGTAATACAGGGAGATCCCGTTTCTCCGAAGTTATTCACACTAGCACTAGAAGATGTGTTTAAACAACTAAATTGGGAGAACAAAGGTTCAAACGTCGATTGTCGATATCTCTCACGCCTCCGATTTGCAGAAGACATTGTATTAATAAGTAACAATCTAAACGAACTGGGCGACATGCTCTTAGAACTTAAAATAATGTCGGAGAAAGTGGGTCTACAAATGAATTTAAATAAGACCAAAGTAGTAACACCAGTGAACATTGGCGATGTCACTATCGAAAACGTGAAAGAATACGTATACCTTGGTCATTTAATAAAGCTCGGAAAGGAGGACGAAAAATCAGAGGTGAACAAAAGAATCCGGATGACGTGGGCTGCCTCGGGAAGATTAAGTTCAGTCCTCAAAAACAGTGACATCCCAATAAACCTGAAATCGAAAGTCTTCAACACCTGTATACTTCTTGTCTTAACCTGCAGAATGGAGACAATGGCACTAACAGTTAAATCAGCAAATAAACTCAGAATAACAATCTAAGAGACCACATCAGAAATGAAGAGATACGAAGTAAGACAAAAGTGGAGGATGTCATGAAAAGAATAGCCACTTTGAAATGGAGTAGGGTGGGTCATGTCGCCAGGCAAGACGATATAAAATGGACTAAACATATATTAAACTGGCGCCCTAGAAGACACAAAAGAGGTGTTGGACGTCCACAGAGAAGATGGATCGACGATGTGAAAGAGAAATTGGAAAGAGGGTGGCAGCAAGTGGCAAGGGATAGATCAGAATGGAAAAGACAAGGGGAGGCTTATGTCCAGGAGTGTACGGAAAAAGGCTGCTAAAGAAAAAGAAGAAGATTAACAATGGCTCTCGGTTCTCATCAGCATCATGTCACAGTCCGCGGTATCATTTCAAGACAAGACAAGAGCCGGGGTTCCTCAAGGCTCGATTCTTGTCCCTCAGCTTTTCATCACATTTTGCGTCGACATTACTCCCCCACCCAACCCAAGCGTTCAGCTGTTTCAATATGTAGATGACGTCGTCATTGCCTCCAATACTCGATTCGCTTCACTTATGTGAAACGTTGGATTGAGCACAGGAGAATCAAACCCAACCTCAACAAAACCCATGCCATGATGTTTCGAAATCCCCAAAAACGTCGTCCTCGCACTCTGAAATTCTATATTAGGGTTTTTCACCAACGTCTCCTAGTCATTTCACTTCCACCTTAAGTTGGAGCCCCGAACTCGAAAGATGCTTCAACTCTATGCAGTAAAAGAGTGCAAATAGAAAAGAAACCCTTACTTAGTATATAGTTATGTATGTCCTTTGTTAGTTTACTCAGTTCACAGAAACCACATATGAGAGACATCTAGGGAAAAATGGAGTATACAGCGAACTATTACATCAATTAAAATAATGTATAGAAATACACAACCCTACATAAGCATTCTATGCAGCATTAGCTCGACCATGTTCATAACCAATGAAGGAATACACCAAGGGGGTGCTCAGTTCAATATTATTTAAACTAAATCATGAAGAGAAAAAGAGTCCATGTGGGATATGACGATAAACAACCGGTATCTATGTTTTGGAATTTACATTCGTCAATGATTCGGCCATCATTGCATATCACAAAAAGAATTTACAGAGTGACCTAGATGTATGGTCACAAACCCTACAGGTTAGAAAACTCGAAATAAATAATGGAAAGGGAGTGGTACTGGCAATAAGCAAGAGAATGAAAAATCAGGTCAAGGATAAACATTGGAATACATAGATTTAACTATGAGTAAGATAATGAAATAAACGCCAGATTACAATTAGCAACCACACTTAATTATTCTATAAACCAAATCATAATAATCAAAAAGGAGTATCAAAATAAATAAGAGCGTGCACAACACAATATACGAGTATATACCACCAACATACTAATCTTGACTAAAGTCACTGAAATGAAATTCCTACGAAGTACGAGTAGAAAGGGTTACGAAAAGCGACAAAAAGAAGCAAGTAGGAAATCCTGCCACTACAAGAGAGAATAAAAACAAATCAGCTAAGACAATAAGGACATCTGTGTAGGATGTACAATAAAAGAGAGTTGAAAGAATCTAGGATGTTAAAGCCGTTGCTAAAAGACCTTTAGGGCGATCATGGAATACACAAACAGCAGATATGGCCTCAGCGCTCCTGTCTGACGTCAGCACAAATAACTAGAATTGCCCAATGATTGGCATTGGCCAGTTCTACCTACCTGTGCTAACGTTAGGCCGGAGCGCTGAGGCCTTGTTTCCAGTCGGCATTGGCGAAGCACGTCAGTTCGCTTTGAACGGAAAAGAAAGTGTTGTGTGAGGGTGAATAGTATGTATACAAACCAACACACTCCGACACCGCAAGCAGTAAAAGATATAGAAGTAAACGAAGAAGCTTTTTGTTGCTAATGGAAGGCGTTTTAGTGATTTTTCCTTCAATGGCTCTTTGTAATCATCAGCATTTTGAAATTTCAGAAGTTCTGTTACATTTTGACCGTTATTTTTAGACATTTATTTCGTTGCTACCTTGTTAATTTATTGATAGAGCTGTGGCATTCCCTACAATAATATTAACCAGTGCAGCTCTCTCTCTATCAGTTTTGAAGCGAAACCGCTTTGGTCACTCAGCTTGAACCCGCAATAACAACGTGTACACCCAGCTTTAACCAAGGTAGGCTACACTAAACCTTTCATGTTTTTTCTGCAGCTGATGGACGGCATCTTGCGCTTTAGCAGGTTTCCTTCAATGACTATTTGAAGGATCACATGACCTCAACATCTTGACCACACAGATTCTATTACATTTGGACCGTTACGTTTGCCCATATTTATTTCTCAGATTGTTAATTTATCGACAGAGCTGTGGTCTGTTCTATATTAATATTCTAACCTATGCTCCCTCTATAGGTTTTGAAGCGAAACCGCCTTGGTCACTCAGTTTGAACCCGCAATAATAACGTGTACAACCAGCTTTAAGCAAAGTAGGCTACACTAAACCTTTCATGTTTTTTGCAGCTGATGGACGGCATCTTGCGCTTTAGCAGGTTTCTTGCATAGGCTATTTGAAGGATCATATAGCCTCAGCATTTTGAAAATACCGATTGTATTACTGCTACCTTATTAATTTATTAACAAAGTTGCGGTATTTTCTACAATAATACCCTTATCAGTTTTGGGGCTAAAACACCTTTGGTCACTCAGCTTCAACCCTCAATAACAACGTGTAGATCCAGCTTTAAATAAGGTAGGTTAAGCCGAGCCATTCAGCAACTACTTTAAATCCTTTTTTGTATGTTGTGTTTGTTTAACCAATTTCTATAAACACTGCAAACCTAATTACCAACATAAGTAGTAAGTTTCTGCACCACCACCGCAGAAACTAATGAAAGTCAATGCAATCGACTAATGGCACTGGACGGATGATAGCTATTCGCTTTCTCTGCAACTGGAAACTTCCAATTTAATTAGGTTGACTGCTGCAAACAATTAACCTAGACTCACATACCATTGTTTGCGGACTCATAACAAATTAAAGCACGTAACTACATTTCTTTGTGATTTAGTTGCGGTTTTACCTTCAATAACAATAAAATAATTAGACGGTTCTAGAGCTTCGCGCAACTCGCAGTAAATGCGACTCCCACGCCCTTCTGAAACCAAACTAATGACTCCACCATCGAAGCAATGGCCGCGCCAGTGTTTTTCGAAAAAAGTAAAAGTTTAACGACCTCATTTGACCAACTCCTAATATTTAGAACAGCCGTGGCGATTACGTTAGCGATTTCTGTGCCAAATTTGAGGCGAAGCCATCAAAATAACCACCGGGGCAGAAAATGAAGACTTTCCAACCGACTGACGTACTAGCTCGCAAATAAAAATAAATCGGCTACAGCGACTTCGCTGCTGAAGCCAGTTTTATTTAAGAATCTAACCTCTAAAAAGAGTGGCTTCCATTCATACGCTTCTGAAAATATTTTAAAAGGCTATTTACAATATGTCGTCTTGATTGAAGAATTTAGAAACCAGCTTAGGCGGCCACGTGCTTCTAATTTGCAGCTGGAATACGTGTAGGCTCTTCAAGTTCATGCCATTATGGAGTTGGATGTATAATAATGCCGGAGAAGCTTAATGACCGCCACTAAACCCAACAAATGGGCCCCGATCATTTCGACTTATCTCCGCCATTGAAATATTTAAATCTCACAAGCGTCTTCGATTGAAAGAAAACTCGACGGCGATAAATGAGATCCGCAAATACCTTCATTAAATTTCTGAGAGCAAATGAAATTATTTTCCTTTAAATAGGCGGCTAAAAAGATTTCTTGAGCGATTACCGCCGCGTGTAATTAAATTTGAATGGGCGGAAGAGCGGAGCCACGCTTATTACAATCAAGGTCTCGTCTGGATCTCCTCACCGTGAACGTTTAATAGGATTAACATTGAAATATGTACTTCGGCTTGTGCCTTTATCTCCTCGTGATCCAGTTGGTCGCGAGCATAAGTCCACCTAATGGTAGCCTCCTGGCGGCCTACGTCCGAATATTTAAAAATTACAACCGGCAAACAAAGTTAAAAAAAGTACATCGGCACTGACGGCGTATCTTTGTATTCGCGCAAGGCCAACGCAAGGACAAGCTTAAAAATATTGAAGCGGGCTGTCCCAAAATATCTGCCAATTAAATCGCTCAAAGAGATAAAACTGGCCGTACGAAATCCTGCTCAAAATCTGGGATTTTTTAATTAACCACAGGTTTCGGCTATTAATAGATCGATGAATTCCAAATATGTCCAGGCGAAGCAAACCGGACCTCAGATAATGTGAATTACAGTGGGCCGTACAACTGTTATCGGAGGTTGCAATTTTAATCGACCTATTGAACTGCTGATAAGTGCTGCAAAGCATACAAAGCCGGCATTAAATCTCCTTCACCTTTCACCAACATGCTACCTGTAATTTTAATTGATTCAAGAATGAAAAGAAATCTTATTCAAGTCAATGTACAATTTCCAAAAAGAAAACTTTGCAGATATCACAGGGCTGCAATAATTCGTCGCGAAATAATAACTAACTTTTGTACGTTAGAAATCGACATGCTCATTAGTGTGGCCATAATAAGGTATATTAAACTCACGCACAAGTTTTTCAGCAAAGCAGTGCCGAAGGAGGAACCATTAGCCAGTTGGTAACAAAATAAGAATTGCCACAAAAATAATGGTAGAAGAGTACCTAACCTTACAATAGATTTTATTTCGCCACAGATGGTACACCAATCTGGAATATAATACCAAACGTATGCAAGTTCACTAATCTAAAAGAGAAGCTAATAAAGACTAGATTTGAACATGAAGTGGAACAAAAAAAAACTGTTTTCTCAGAGTCAGATTGGATTTCAGAAACCATTCTATCATTAAGAAAAGAAAGGTGATCAAAAACTAAATCACGGACAAGCTAGAAAAAAACAGAATCAGGAGATGAGCACAGGGGTACCACAGGAATCTACCCTACGACCCACGCTATGGAATAATATATAATATCTCTTTATTGTAGGAATTTTCCTAATATACAACATAATTAACAAAATTACATTTACAGTGCATGGAATATAAACACTATTTAACAAAATTACATAATTGAAATTTAACAGACATCACCTTAAAAATAATATAAATACATAAGTGCAATTAATACAAGTACTATAACATTAAATACTATATAGGTAGGTAAGCATATACGTCTTTACGCCTCTCTAATGTTTTTTAATAATAATCTTCTGAAAATATTTAAAGTTGAGGCGCTTTTTATATTGTTTGGAAGATTATTAAACTCGTTTAGGCCTTTAAAGAAGATGGAGTTCATGCTCCTTTTATAATTTGTTCTTATAATATGAAAATCGTTTCTAACTCTAGTAAAATGTTCATGTACTTCCGTGTTTCTAGTTAGATATTTATTGAAGTATGTAGGTTGGATACCTTTAATTATTTTAAAAATAAAAATCATACTTAAAAAGTAAATTCTGTCATGAACTGATAGCCACTGCAAAGTCGTGAGCATTATCTTAATTGGAGTATACCTATTACACCTTAGTATCACCCTCATTCCTCTGTTTTGTAACTTTTGTAGCTGCGAAATATGATTTTGGTTAAACATATACATTAATGTTGCACAATAATCAAAATGAGATCTAATAATGCAGTTGTAGCAGGTAACTCGAGCATATAGCGAAAGTGATTGCGAAATTCTACTAAAAAAATAAAGTTTTTTTGAGATTTTTGTTATAATATACTCTGCATGTTTAGCCATTGTAAGTTTATTATCTATTATCCACCCTAAATACTTCATATGTTCTTCAAATATAATGTCTTCATTATTAATCGAAACTTTCAATGGGTTTACATCTAAATTTTTATGTTTAAATTCGGTCGTTATTACCATAGCTTTTGTTTTTGACACATTTAATTTCAATTTGTTTGTATTTAAAAACGATTCAATATTTTTTAGGGAAGCATTTAAACTACTTACTGCTCTTTTTATATCTATATCAGTTACATAAATAAGTGTATCATCCGCAAACAGCTTTATGTAGTGAGAACCATCAACATAACTGATATCGTTCAAATAAATTATAAACAGCAACGGCCCCAAAACACTGCCTTGCGGAACTCCTATATTATTTAGTACTAACTCTGACATACTATTATTTATTTTTGTTCTTTGATAACGATTTGTTAAGTAGTCCCTCAACCATGTCAAGGCCAACTCATTTACACCGTAATATTTTAACTTTTGTAATAAAATGTCTCTACTTATAGTTTCGAATGCTCTCTTGAAATCTAGAAAAACAGCTACAACATATTCATCGTTGTCAATACTTTTTTTCCATTCAGTTATTATATATTGCAGTGCTGTCTCGCACGAATGATTTTTTCGAAATCCTGATTGGTATTCTAAGAATAAATTATTTTCATTAAAATATTTGACTAGTTGATCATGAACTACAATTTCTAGTATTTTTTCGAGACATGGTAAAGCATTTATTGGTCGAAAATTACATGCTTCATTAGTATTTGATATCTTGGGTATAGGTGTTACAGTGCTTACCTTAAGCTGATCAGGAAATGCCCCTTTTCTTAATGAAGTGTTAATCAAATTTAAAATTATATGGCCAAACACATGAAACGTTTGTTTTAGAAAATCACTATTAATTATTTCTGCTTTGTTTACTTTATTCAGAGAAAACACTATTTTACGTAAATCTTCCATATTTATTTCTGTAAATTTGTTTAAGCTACCAGATATAGATTTTAGGTTACTTTCTGACCATTCTTCATTTGAAACTACATATACTATTTGAAACATCCAAAATACTTGATATGAAATAATTATTAAAAGCATTTGCTATTTCAAACGAATTTATAAGAAATTTAATTTCATTGTTAATATTAAAAACTATTTTACTAAAATTGTTACTTTCTTTTGGTTTTATTAATTCCTTTAAACATTTCCACATTTTTTTAGGATGACACCTATTTTGGTCTATTTGCTTTTCATAGTACATCGTTTTCTTATATTTTAACATATTAACGTAATGATTTCTACACATTTTATACCATTCCCATTTTTGCTGTCTTTCTTGCGTGTTACAGTTTTTAAAATCCCTATATGCATAATCTTTATCTCTTGATAAGTTTTTTAATATATCATCATAGAATGGAAGCTGATTTGATTTAACTTTATTTACTTTAAGTGGTGCAATTTTATCTACAATTTCTTTACAATTTTGTTTAATCTCTTCTATAATCAAATTTACATTTGTTGTATCCAGATTCCAATCTATTGATAATAACATCCGGTTTATATTGTTATAACTATCTTCAGTTAATTTTCTTGTCTTAGTAAATTTTTCCAATGGCAATTTATTACAGTGAAATAAGTTTACTGATATAATCGAGTGATCTGTTATTTTAGGAGCGTCATGAACAGAAGCACTTACATTATCATAATTTGTAATTACATAATCAATTAAAGATTTCGTATTGTTTGATACTCGAGTATATTCAGAAACTAACTGATCTATTCCATACGTATTAAAAATATTTTTAATTTTTTTAGTATAAAAACATTCATTATTTTTAAAATCAATATTAAAGTCCCCTATTAACATACACTTATTTCTAAATTGGTTTTCTATTACTTCTTCAAGATTATCTAGAAATATTGCATTACTAGCATTTGGTGAATGATATAACCCACCTAATAACCACTTTTTACTAGCTATTTTCACTTCAACAAATTGTATCCAGTAATTCATACCCAATGTAACAGACTGCTTCACTTTGAAATCTACATCCACCCTTACGTACACAACCACACCACCAGTATGCCGCGACTCACTATCACATCTCACAATATTGTAGTTATTTATCCTCAGCTCTGCATCGGTGATATCAGGAGTAGTTCTTGCTTCACTCAATATGATAACTAATGGATTGTAAGTTGCAATGCTACTAATAAGCTGTACTTTATTTGCAATCAGACTTCCAATATTCAGGTACATTATGTCTTGATTAAATACTAGCCTATGATAAGTTTTTATTGCACTATTTAGTTGTATATTAGGATAAACTAGTAGTTTTTTCTTCCTCTATTTGATGGGTTGGGTATTTCATCTTTCTTGACTATTGTGGGTACCGAGTTTACGTATTTTATTGTGTGCGAGTCATCACCATCTGTCACGAGTTTATTTAATTTATTTTTTACTTCTTTAAATAATTCACGCTGCTTTACAGTCTGGTCTCCAAATATAGTAACATTAGGGATGTTTTTCCTATTTCTTAGCACTTCTTTTGCATCATCTAAGTTTGTAAATATAACTTTAAGCGGTCTACATCGATTGTTATCAAATTTACCTAGTCTTTGTGTTTGTATGTTGTTATCGTTTATGTTGATTGTTTCCAGGATCTTTAACACCGTTTCTTTTTCTTCATTTTTTCTTTCATTCCAGTTTTGCTTTAATGGCTCATTCACATTCAAGAGTATGATATTTTTTGCCCTAGTTCTTCTTTCTTCTATTTCGATTATAATTTTTTCAAAATCAGTATTTGTGTTTGCCGCTTTGGGCATATTTGTTTCTAACTCCGAAACCCTTTTTTGCAACTGATCTGTTGTTTTTGCAACTGCACTAAGATCTTGTTTTGCAGTTTCTAATTCAGTTTTTAGGTTTTTAACCTCCTTGACCAAGTTTGGGATTTTTTTGAAAGCATCTCGACACTCCATACAAAAAAATATTAGTGATCGACTTTTTAGAATAACTGCTCTTACTTCCGAGCTTGCCAGACCTAAGCATATCTCCGTTGAATGAAAACAAGACATGCAGCTATCACAAAGTACATACTTCTGTTCTTCTATTATATCCACGGAACAGGCACCACATGTTTTTGCCATGTCTAACCTCACTTTTTAAATATATCAAGATTATTAATTTAAACCACGCTTTTTATCAAAATTACGTTTAGAGGAGAAATAATCTCTCCTTTTACTGTAGTTTTATCAATATTTAGTTTATTTATGCCCAATGATGCTTCACAAATTCACAGATTTTTATACACTGTAAAATGTAACACACTTTCTCAAGCACCATCTTGAAATGATTTTTTTTTCCGCCTTTCCGGACGACCTTGTGGTGTTAATTGAGACCGATGATATGCCTGATCCATAGAACAAAAGTCCCTCGTACTATCGTCTTAAGAGGACCACGGAAAAGGACAAGTACAAGAGACGGGTTGCAGTAAACAACTGAAATATCTAGGAGTAATCTTGAATGTTGAGAAAGCAGAGAACAAACTCTCCGCTCTCACTCGGCTATGTCAAAGTCGGAGGCACGAGCGAATTGAAATGAAGGACTAATAAGGTTGTGGAGATAGATAGCCAAAAAGTTTATTGTAGTAGGTATAAAAAATCTGATTGTCCCTTAAGGTCCAAGCGTCATACATGTGAAGGTTGATAATAGTTATTTACTATACAAGTGGGATAACAGCATCATTAATATACGTGTGCGTAAGTTACAAACGAGTGCGTAGCACGAGTTATGTAAGCACACAAGTATATTAATGATGCATTATCACACATGTATTGTACAAAATTTTATCTACGACTGCCTAAAATTGAGAAAAGTGCATTAAGAGAAATGTCAGATCTGTCATTTCCAAAAATATTTTAGTAGGCAAATGTCATTATGTCATTCATTTGACACTATTTCAATTAGGTAATAAAGTCATTACACAACTCAGTTGCGTAATGAAACAATTACATAACTGAGTGGTGTAATGAGCTTCATTACCTAACTGAAATAGTGTCAAATGAGTGACGTAATGAGTTACTTATCCCACCGGAGTAGATAAAATATTTTACGTTTCGCCACTTTAGATGGCTTCATCAGAAATTATTAACAAGATATACCTAACTAAAATACAAAAGTTAGAAAATTAGATTAAGTGAACACATAGAGAAATTTTTCAAGGCTTACCAAAATGGCCTTTACTTTCAATTAAAAAGTTTATTGTTCAATTACATTATCTATAATATAGTTAATGTTTAACCTCAATCAATAATGATTGTTTAATATTTCACCTTTATCCATTTAGACGCCGTATATTTGCAATGTGGCTTTAATTAGTCATTTGCAAATTTTTTTATCAATTATTATAAACTTTTATGGAAGCCATTTTGGTAAGCCTTGAAAAATTTCTCTATGTGTTCACTTAATCTAATTTTCTAACTTTTGTATTTTAGTTATATCTTGTTAATAATTTCTGATGAAGCCATCTAAAGTGGCGAAACGTAAAATATTTTATCAACCTTTACATGTATGACGCTTGGACCTTAAGGGACAATCAGATAATTTATACCTACTACAATAAACTTTTTGGCTATCTATCTCCACAACCTTATTATTTCATCGAAGCAGCCAAATTTTCATTCACCGATTATGAAATGAAGGACGTTATATGGAGTGGTACAATCCAATCCATTCTCCTTTATGGGGACCCCTTGTGGTTTTAATTGAAGCCAATAATATGAACGATCTGATTCACAGAGCAAACGAATCCGTACTCATCCTACAGTGGATAGCAAAGCCAGCAAAAGACCAAAGCTCTTGCATTAAAAGAACAAGGACAGGGGAGGGATTGCAGTAAACAACTGAAATATCTAGAAGTCATCTAGGATATTGAGAAGCCAGAGAACAAACTATCCGCTCCCATTCGGCTAATACCTAATGGCGGACGCTCTACGGACTGGAAACGGAGTGGTCCAATCCATCCCCGTAATATATGGGACACCTGCAACGGCAGAAGCTATGGGAAGAAGGATGTGCCTCGAATTGCCCTACTAGCGGAGGAAAGACACAGCTTGTACACCAACGAAAAACAAGCACTTGACAAGGGTAAGAGAAGATAAGCGGGAGAGCACAGTCGATATGTGGCAAAAAAAATGAACTACAGAAGAACAGACGTGCGGACAAAGAAAATCCTTACGAACTTTAAGGAGCGGGCCAAGTGTGAGCACAGAAGAACTGATCACTTCCTGGGACAGTTTTTGTCAGACTATCAAACCCAACGGAATTAAAAGAGGAAAGCGAACAGGAAAACTCAGCAGAACACACGGTTTCAGAAGCGACAGGTGGGTAAGATATAGACTGAAGCTGGAGACGCGGTTGAGTGTAGCTTTAGGAACATAAAACATTGCCCCACTAATGTTAAGTAGCAAAGTACGTTGGGACGGGATACGCAGATATATAATAGTAATTAACGTATTTAGAGGGGTAACCCAGTCTTAACATTCGAGCATATTTTTACCACTCGAGCGAGCGCAGCGAAGCAAGAGTGGTAATTTATGTGAGAAATGTTAAGACGATTAACCCTCGAAATGCGTTCATTAGTTTATTGTTCATTGAGGCAATAATTTTGAATCAATAATAATTACTAAAAACTGCTAAATCGAAATCAGTGTTTAACATGATCGCGTCCTCGAATGTTAAGATACATTTAACATGCATCCACTCATTCAACATCCATCTCATGTTAAATGTATCTTAACATTCGAGGACGCAATCATGTTAAACACTGTTTAACATTTCAATGAATAATAAAAACAATGATAACAAAGAAGGAACAAGAAGAGAGATAGACCAACAGGTGAAGACAAATCATCAATAAGGGGCTCTACCTATAGCGGATAATATCAAACGCTAGGTGCTGAAGAAGACGTTACAGACAACAGCAGTGCCTACGAGGGCGAAGAGACAAGGATTTTTAGACGATGAATTCTGAGATTTTCCCATGCCAAAAAAGGTTAGGTTAGGCTTACTGGAGGTAATGGAGCTTTAACCCTATCTTAAAATAAATGATAGCAAGCTATCTGGAGAACAGATTTAGCTATATGTAGAATACGGGGAAAGGGGACTGACTAGAACTTCGTGGGGTCCCACAAGGCTCAGTGCTATGCTCCAAGCTGTGGTAGTACAGTACAGGAGGGTAACATACAGAACTCGCAGCATGGGAGAGTACCTACGTGAAGAAAATCCTGAGTTAAGTAGAGATTCGGTGTAGGATTCAATAGGAGATAGAGAAAAAGTTCAATAAAAGAAGGATAATAAGCACACAAAGCGAGGGCCTATAGGACGATATAGCGGGAGTAACACCAATAGATATATTAAGAGAGGAAAAGACGCAGATGTATAAAGAGACAACGCCAGGGAAAAGGAAATAAGGAAGCAGACTAAAGAGCAGGTACACCGGCATCATGGGAACTACACAAAATAACCAAACCAGAAGAAATTCAGACAAAAAGCGGGACGATTCCGAAGCGAATGATGGGGAAGAGGAAGGGTTTTAGTCGGTAAACGTCCGACATGACCAAATACGTTGGCATGGCTTCCCTTCCTTCGCTGCAATAAAAAAAGGTTATGAGGTTGGTTTGGGTTATGTTAGGTTAGGCTAAAGTAAACTGGCTAGATTAGGGTACAGTAGGGACCTCGGTCGGCGTCCGTCGCGGCAGCCGAGGCCACAGCGAAATTCGGAGCATTCTGGAGAGTTTGACTCCGGCCCGGGCGTTCCGGTTTCGCTCAAGATTAGCCCACACCCCCTGAAGTAATACGAAAGCGGTTAGTGGGATAATGGTAGAGGATAGACGCACACAATGTTTTGAGTAAAACAAACCCATTGAAACTATCTTTGACCTACAAAAAACTTTTACCAATGCTGACCTTCCATTAGGTGACATGCTGGTACTCGCAGAATATTAAAAAAAAAATGGTTTAACGTTTGACCACAGAAGCAGCAACCCTTGCCTGATAAGAAAATAGGCTGCCATAGACTAAAAATATAAACTGATGAACTGTAGAAGGCGAAGAGACGTTTGTGTTTCAAACAGACTACTGGTGCTAATTGGAGTGTTGCTGGGATTTGCAAATAACTCACGGAATTTGTAGTACCTCGAATAGTAACATCCGAGGCTCTAGAGTCTAGTCTTGTAAACAGCACGATCGGTCGAATGTCAGCATGGGTAACTGCCCATTGTCTGGAAGTCCCGCAAACCAAGTATGTAGTTAAAAGCTTACCAAATTCAGATGGAACAGCTAATGGAAAGCACTGTTTAAAAGGGTTTCCGGCATTCGCGTTAGTATTATTATGGTTGTTTCTACGAATTTGTGTTTGTATACGTTTGGTATACTAATTTACTTCGTATTTTATTTATTTACGTGTAAGTGAAGCAACAGGTTGAATGACGATAATGAACAGCCAAAGATATAGACTGTTGCTGCAGTATTATTTGGACCGTGAATTGGTTATTTCAAGAGGCCTAAAAATTTCTCAAAATAAGTCAGCTGTATTCAAACATATTCTTGTAGACAAACAAGTGAAAATGTTTCTGGAACCAGTGACCATTGCACTGGAAAATGTTGACTAGAAATTAAGTACCTGTCATCGCTTTTCAACTCACCCTTGCGATTTTAATGGATCCGCGCCTTCTGCTCTAATTAATTATTAACATAACTTGATTACAGCTACCTTGACGCTGCATTGAAAAGTTTATGATTGATTCCGCTGGCAGTTCCTAATTAATTTCACGTCTGCGCTGCGTCGGAATTGCCAGGGGAAATCTTGTTGTGTCAATTTTCAAACGAAATCCGCGAAAAGTTGTTATTAAAAACCCACGCAGCCCACGTGAAGATTCAGAGTTCGATCTTTCTTTACCTTTTCAAGATGCGACCCGCATTTAACTAATGTTTTTTATGTGCGACACAAATATGGGTGCAGCAAAAAAAAAAGACTCACCTTTCAAACAATCCAACAAGCTTGTACGAATTGTACGTATAAGTATTCCAATCCAATATGCACAGTATTTAAAGAGTTCGTAACTAATTAACGTTTGCAATTTAAAGACGCAACTCGGCACTGATGAGTAACTTACGGCTTAAATCTACGTTTGTTATATAGGATGAGTGTAAATATGTGATTATAAATATAATATAGTAACGAGTACCGACAAGTTCGTGGTAAGTCACTGGCACTAAATTGCACTGGCGATGCGAACTAGCTCACTAACGAGACACTTACTACTAGTCTTCTAAGGATGAGGTCTCTTCAGGGTGCAAGGACGAGGGTGGGTGCGAGTGAACCCCGCGGTCAGCTTTCCATGGCACCGGAAATTGGTTTATGAGAACAGCACGGCTTATCCATTAAATCTGAAATAAACAAGGAACGGTTAATGCGACTTCAAAGCAGCGAAAATGGGGCACCTCCGAACGTGGAAATCCGCGGTAGCCATGATTTCCAGCACGAAAATAGCCCTGCGTTAGTTGCGCGTGCCACTATCCTGAAGCGTTTAACACACGACTCCGAGGCCTTGAAATGTTATTAGCCTTTGTTATGAAACAGAATGCTTGACAATGATATTTGTAAATTACAACTTGGCGATGCCAATGTTCAATGTTGCTCTGCGTTGAGAGAGAAGTACCGAATAAGACGTTCAGAGAGGGTCTTGCTCGTCTCATATTTTTAAGTATTAAAATATGAGCTGTAACTTTATATCCGTGACGTTGATAACAGTTTTACAAACATTAAGGTTAATAATATACATAGGCTACAGAAGAATCTAGTAATCACAATAAATTTCCACTAGCAAAATTGAACCCTTACCACAAGTTATTACTTCTCCAGATGCCTATGCAATTCTTAGTTATGGTATGGGTTAACAAATGTTTGTGATTCAACAAAACCACTTGGATAATTATTACCTACCAACTTCATTACTAAAATAATTGCAATTCGCGTCTACAGAAAATAACTATGGCTTTCATAAAGCACTTTTTGGTAAATATCATGGAAATAAAAATCTCCCAACGCAACACCACAAAATCAGTGCGGTGATAATGAATCGTGTTTACTACCTACCGGCTGGATTAAGAGGCGCCTGATCAAATTTCAATTAATGTGTACAGCACGAATATAGGTCATTCCATTAGGGTATTTGTTCAAGGAGGGATTACGCATTTGCACAAGGTCAGTTCGGATAAATTACAGTTGGGTCAGTCCTTTCTACGAACCGAAACACGTACTCTGTTGTGACTCGTAGCCATCTAGACAAAACAAGCTTTTTTATGATGTTTATTGTTGCATAGTTACACACATTAAATTTCGTAAGTCTATTGCTGCTGCATCAGATTGTTTACCATAGCTGCTGTATAAAAACAAGATTGGGGAGGTGTGAACCATTTTATATTGCAATGAAACTTACGGTAGATTTTAATCAACGAATGGTTGACATTAACAGTGAATGCTACTCAGAATCGTCAAAATGAATAAAAATTACCATTAGAAACACGCAGCCAGAGAATCTGACAATTATGTCATCATTTTGCAAGATAACGCACGACCCTCCCTACATTGATGCATATGTACAAAATCTAATTAACTGTTCAAATTTACTTTGTTCGCATCTTTGTTCCGCTAAAAAGCGCATTTTAAACGGTAACAAAATCTAATCACACACCTTGTAATAAAAGTATGCACGACGAAAAGAATAAAAGCAATGACTATATAATTTGTATTTCCAAGAATATCTTCCTAATCTTTTCAACAAAATACACCAAAGTATATTGGTTGAAATCTTAAATCCGGAGCGAGCAACGAGTGCCGCATTTGAGACGAGACGAGCAAATTTTTAAGCTGCATCGCTAGTAGAACCCTTAATTTAATCTGTCGCTAAGGGCATAGTTAGAAGCAAGCTTGAGGGTTAATGAAATTTGCATTTCGGTTATTATCTGCTTCGAAAGGATCCTATTCAAAACAACACCGCCATTTTTAGCAGTCCGGAGAAAGTCGTAAAATATTCGTGCGTTGCGGATAATTCATAACAAACAACTCTTCCAACTGCTGAAAGAATCAAACATATATCGACCTAGTTATCAAGAGGAAAGCAAAATCTAAAAAATTGAAAACGATATCATTACCTAGCTATCTTTTGAATCTAGCTCAAAAGCTTTTCTCTACCTGTAAAAAATAAAGGTTATACTCGTGCAAGCATGGCTGTCACGTCTCTGGGCTTTGAGACAATCAGCGATTCCTCATCTGAACCTGACTAAATTCTCCCAAGAACTACAAACTGTGCTTCATTGGGACTATGGATTTGTGAGGATTCCATCAGATTTTTTCCAACCTTGAAACTTAAATATTCGCTTACATGTATTTCCAAAGTATTCCATACAAAGTCGTGTTTGTATTGTACTGTACCGTCACAGTTGGCTCATGTTTGGGATTTCGATACCCTAAGTAGGCCATCTGGGTATTGAGGATATGCGGGCAATTACATAAATAACGCGTATCTAACGCCGTTTGCATTGTGTGATGCGGGTTCGTCTATGCAGCCGCCTTTTAAGTCATTACTGAAACTGATGACGCTAAAAGCCCACATGAGTTTATAAATTATAGGCAGTCGTGGATCACCTTTTAAAGCTGCGTCGGAGACGTGGCTTTGCATAAAAATGGTGAGGTAACATTGCACACGTCTAACAGCAAGTCTTCAAAATTAGTATTTGTGTAAGAGTGTAAACTACAAAGCCAGAGCCGGACTTGCCCAGAGGGAAAATGAGAACCGGTCTTCAAAATGTACCAATACTGAAGCCGCGTAGCGCAGTTGGGAAAGCGCTAGGCTTGCGTTAAGCAAGTCCTCGGTTCGAATACCGTGGGGGTCGTAATTTTTCCGCAGCCTTGGCTATTGGAATCGGGCTCGGTGAGACCATTCACAGTTGGACACCAAATTAACTGTGCTCTACTCAGAACCACAGACCTAAGAGAGATAGAGTAATAAAGTCAACACTTCACAAAGACACACACCGCACACAATGGTTGCTGTGCAAGCACAAAAGGCGGCCTCCAACTCTGTACGCCCGAATCCGGGGCAAGTTGAGCATTGTACCGCCAGATACTAGAGTACGAAGCCCCAGCCTCTACACGGCAAGGTAATAAATGAGATTACAGATAAAAGATACCAATACTTCTCTACTTAGCTAAAACATCGCGCATCGATCGAAAATAAAGGGTATCAAGATGAGTATTTATTTAGTCAACGCCTGTCTTTATAGTTATCCGTTGGTAGATGTAGAAATTGTAGCAACAAACGTTAAAGGAGGCTTAGAACGTCTTTCGGAAACTATTCGTAAACTGTACATTAAGGGGTATACGCCGAGTATAGGCGTAGAAAAACCAAAATACTTCATGTTGCCACTCAATCTTCACATTTAATTTTATAAAACAATGACGTAGTGGATGTGTTATCAGGAAGTATATCTCAGTGTGACCAAATAAAGAACAAACAAGACAAAGACCGAATGGGAAAACAGGACTAATAATGAAAGATTGGATATGTCTAGAGGGTTGACACACGAGAGTACCAAAACCAATCATGATCTGGACACAGAAAGTAAAATGAGGAAATATGTCATGTGTAAGTGCAATTTATAACCAAATTAATGGCAATATTGAAAGCGGTGTTGGAAAACAATAACGTATTAGATGTAACGAAAGGAGAAATATCTTAGTGTAATAAAACACAGAAGATACAGGCCGAATAGGAATTGCAGTACCAATAATGAAAGATTGGACATGTTAAAAGAGTGCACAACAAGACTACCAAAACCATTCATGATCTGGATACCGAAAGAAAAAAAAATGGAGTGCTAATAAAACCTGAAATGAAGGAAAATGAAAATTCATATCCAAGTGCAAATTATAACTAAATCAATTGCAACATTGCAAGGGGTGTTGGGAAAACAATGACGAAATTATATTTTGTCAGGAAGAATCTCTTAGTGTAATCAAATGATAAAAAAGACACCGAATGGGAATTCTCCTTCGCATCTGTGCATCATCCTTCGTAAGGACTGGTGATGCTACTTGAGCTATTGTTTCGGTCCATGCTGCTCTATTTTGTGTTTGGTGAGATGTTTGAGAAAATGTATATCCAGTTATCGATTTAATTTTATCAATCCTCTTGATCTTTTACCATTGACATTGCCACGATCAATATCTCCATAGTGCCCCCACCTCTTTAAATGCGGCCGAAGTATCTCAGTGGGTTTATTTTTATTGTTGTTGTAAGTCTTGTTTTGATTTTCAACTCTTCTAGGATGGAAATGTTCGTGCGATGGGCGGTCCAAGGTATAAGGGGTACTCTTCAACCGCTTAAGTGGAGTGTTTTCTGGAACACTACTGTCTTACCAGCTTTTGTTTAATTTCACTGTTGTGGTAATTCCTATGGCAAGACGACTGCAGATTTTTTCTTCGTACCCCCCACTGTTCGTTATTGCCGAATGGGAATTATAGGAACGTTAATGGACGATATGGATATGTACAGAGGACGGACAACACAAGACTACCAAAAGCAGAAATGATGTGGATACCGAAAGAAAAAAATTGGAGTTCTATGAAAACCTGAAACGAAGGAAAGTTAAGAGCCACGCTATTTATAACCAAATCAATGGGAGTATTAAAAAGGGTATAGGGAAATAATGACGTAATAGATACAGAACAGGACGAATATCTCAGTGTGATCAAATGACGGATAAAGAAGATATAGACTGAATGGGAATTATAGAAACATGAATGAGCGATATGGATAACAGGATGGACAACACAAGACTACCAAAACCAGTCTGGATCTCATCTTATCTTCAGTCTTCAATCGTCCACTGCAGGACGTAGACCTCCCTTAGTCTCTTCCATTGTTTTGCATCTTTGGTTTTTGTGGCGATTTTTCTTCTGCTGTTTCTTGGACGTGGTCCGCCCATATTTCCTGTGATGGATCCACACTTCTCTTCGTTGTTCCTGGTCGCCACCGTATTACACGGACGGTCTTTACTCTTCAATGACCAGTTCCAATTCAACTTAGCGATGCGTTTTTTACATTAATCAATCCGATTCTTTTTCTTTTTTCCTTATTTCTAACCCTAAACCCAACATCCTACCTTCCGCTGCCTTTTAAGTTACATTCAGTATTTCAGAGCTCTTCTTTGTTAATATGGCAGTGTCTATACCATATGGCAATACACATGAATCAAACACTCTTCCCTTTTGGCATATTGGTATCTAGCTGTGCTTAAGGATTTGACCCAGGTATACGTATTAATCAACCTTCTGGATGCTTATATGATGTCTTCTGAAGCTTTGTTACTTTTTGTGCCGATTTATTTAGTCGGTTCATCATTTCCTCCAGTTTGTTCTAATTTGGGCTAATAAGCACTACATCATCAGCAAAGCGTAGATAGTTTAAGAATTTCCCGTCTATATTTACCCCTTTCTTTCGAGTTCTTTAAATATGTTCTCCAGAGCAAGTGTAAATAGTTTTGGGGACATCGTATCACCTTGCCTTACGCCTTTTTCAACCGGAATTGTATCTGTTCTTTTATCGTCGTCTGTTCTTACGTATCTGGAGGCGTTCTGGTAAATATGTTTCCTGTAACCGGAATCAACTCTTGCATCTTCTAGCCCTTTTAAAACAGCCATGTTTCTATCGTGTCGAAAGTTAGTGGTTATTTGTATTCACATTCTTCTATTAGTCTTTTCACCGTTTGCAAGTGGTCTACAGTGCTGAAGCCTCTTCTAAACCCCGCTTGATCATTTGGCTAATACTAAGTCCAATTTAAATTAACCTTTGAATGATTTTGGTGAAAAGTTTATATACGGGAGATAACAAGCTGATTGGCCTATAGTTGCTTATGTCAGCTTTGTCTCATTTTCTGGGTAGTAGAACGACAGCATTTTCTCAACTTGATGGTACATATTTTGCCTTTTACCATGCAACGACTGAATAATAACTTTATGGTGTCCATCAATGAGTTTCTTCCACATTCTAGCATTTCCGTGGTTATTTGATCGCCACCCGGGGCTCATTTATTTTTCATTTCTCCGAAAACTGCTAAACTTCATATTCTGATGATGCCAGAAATGCCACAATAAAAAAAGAATGAGTTTTAGGAAAACCTAAAACGAAGGAAAGTGAAAAGCTATGCCTAAGCGCAATTTATAACCAAAACAATAGCAACATTGAAATGGGTGTGGGAAAAAGAATGAGGAGTATCTCAGTGCGATCAAATGACGAACAAAGAAGATACAGACCGAATGGGAATTACAGGAACTACGGTGATCGAAATGGATATGCAACACAACACCACCAAAACCAGCACGTTCTGAGTATCGAAAGAAAAAAAGAGGGGAGTTCTGCTTCTCGGACAATCCGAAACGCAGGCATACAAAAAGTCATTTTTAAACACAATTTATAATGAAATCTAAGCTAAAAGGATGGAATCTAGACATTATCAAGATGCTTATCATTCTTCTGAGCTACCTATCTAACCTATTAAAGCATGTTATGGCTAGTAGCAATCAGACTCATAACTTATTAATATCTTTAAAAAATGCTGTTGGTATAGAAAACATTAATATAGAATTAGTAAAATATGTACGATTGCCATTATACACTAGAAAAAATTGCAGCTTTAGAAAGAGAAAATCTTACATAGATACCAATCTAACGCCCAAATGTATTGATTACATAAAGGAGTTTGATAAGGCTATCAGACATAATCTGTGGAATATTTTAGAAAAAGACAACATCGTATCGCACACCTGTATAAATCCTATATCAAAACATAAAGATCAGCATAGATTGCAATAACAACAAAGCGCAAACGGATACGCAGTGATAAGTCAAGGGGTAAAATTTTACTCTTACTTTTAAATTTATATGTGGACGATATGTTGACCCAATGAAGAAAACAAACACCTATCGGAATCCCTCTGTAAAGAAATTTATAGAAAAGTACGGTAATCTTGATTGTATGTATGAGTTTGATGAGTAAAACTGAATCGCACTGTATACTGCACATACACAAACTGCCGCCAGTCAACTGCTTCCTGAAATACCCGAGGGAAATCTAAAAATATTCCGTTGGCATAAAGATAGGCAATTAAAACAGCGAAACCTTTTGAGTGACAACTCGTAAAACGCGCCTGGAACCTCTCTTTCGGCTTCAGTTGATACGGCGACTCAAAGAGACCTGCACGACACGTGTTAATTTACTTTCGCCAGAAACCCGCAACCGACATGTCCGCCGTGTTGTCGAAGGCGGCAGTAACGACAATTTAATAATGGTAATTTTCGAGTTATTTTATTAATATCGTAAACCGAGTTGTCAAGGTGTGTCCCTGAAACATGACTGCATGCATGCAACTAATGTCAACGCCCTTTGAACGGCTAGTTTTATGAATACGGAATTTCACCTAGCAGAGGCGACTGCAAAGCTGCGCAGTTACAATGGAATTACATAAAGCCAACCTTGTGCGGACTAGAAATAACTCCTAACCTTAGATTTCAATTACCTAATAAAATTGCCACAAAGCGCGGAATGTCTTTCAGGCACGGCACAACAGGAGCATAAATATGAGGCGGCGAAAACATCTGAATGATGTCAATATACGCCGGCTCGAAATAGAACTGCATTTACAAATTGTAAACAACGCGGGATTAATGTTATCAACGCACTTTTTCCGATGGTATCTTAAGTGCAGTTTTGGCAGAACCGCATTAATATTCAATAAACATCGCGGTTTTGACCAACTCACGCTTGGATCCAAGATGGCTGGACAACCTAATTTCTTCACTCGTCGTTAATTGCACTTGTACTGTCTGCGAAATGTATATGAACGCAGAAACAAAGATAAGATACAAATCAAAGCAAACTAAAGCTAATTGCCCGCCGGCTTGTAAACACGGTTTTTCAAAACAAAACGAGATTAGTAGTGCCAACGTCACGCCTTCAAAGATAAGCTCGACAATTAAAGAACTAACCTAAGCCAAACCTCTTTTCTAGTGTTGTTTACGCTGCGTGGTACATATTTTAAGCCAGCTTTTTAATTAAAAACAGCCATGCATCCCTAAAATATTTAAACTATGGAAGTTACTCCGAGAGATATCTCAATATGTGGAAGAGGAGGAAATGTAGAGGCGGTCAATTGCAAGAGAATATAGAATACACTGACATAAGAATATTCCAAATGGGGTCAGATCTCTAAATAAAGGGAAGAGGAAATGTAGAGACATGGCAACTGCAAGAAAATACATAATACACTGATAAAAAAATATTCCAAATGGGGAAATTTTCTCAATAATTGAAAGAGGAAATGTAGAGGTGTGGCAACTGCAAGAGAATATAGAATCCACTGACATAACGATATTCCAAATGGGGACCGGATCTTAACAAGTGGAAGAGGAAATGTAGAAGTGTGGTAACTGCAAAAGAATATAGAATCCACTGACAGAAAAATGTTTCAAATGGGGAGACCGACCTCTCAATAAGTGAAAGAGGAAATGTAGAAACGTGACAATTGAAAGAGAATATAGAATACATTGATAGAAGAATATTCCAAATGGGGACAGATCTTTCAATAAGTGGAAGAGAAAATGTAGAGACGTGGCAATCGCAAGAAAATATAGAATACGCCGGTAGAAGAATAACCCAAATGGGGACAGATCTCTCAATAAGTGGAAGAGGAAATGTAGAGACGTAGCAGCTACAGGGAATATAGAATACACTGATAGAATATTCCAAAAGGGGACAGATCTCTCAATAAATGGAAGAAGAAATGTAGCGGCATGGCAACTGCAAGAAAATATAGAATACACTGATTAAAGAATATTCCAAATGGGCCAATCTCTCAATAAGTAGAAGAGGAAATATAGAAGCGTGGTAACTGCAAGGGAATATAGAATCCACTGACAGAAGAATATTCCAAATTAGATTATTTCTCAACAAGTGGAAGACGAAATATAGAGGCGTGGCAGCTGCAAGAGAATATAGAATCCACTGATAAAAGAATATTCCAAATCGGGACAATCTCTCAATAAGTGGAAGAGCTAATGTAGAAGCGTGGCAACTGCAAGAGAATATACAATACACTGATAGAAGAATATTCCAAATGGGGACAAATCTAACAATGTGGAAGAGGAAATGTAGAGATCTAGCAACTGCAAGAGAATATAGAATATCATGATAGAAGAATATTTAAAATGGGGATAATCTCCCAAAAAGTTAAAGAGCAAATGTAGAGGTGTATCAACTGCAAAAGAGAAGAATATTACAGATGGAAACAATCTATCGATAAGTGGAAGAAGAAATGAAGAGGCATGGCAACTGCAAGAGAATATAGAATGACGGATAGAAGACTATTCCAAATGAAGACAGATGTCTCAATAAGTAGAAGAGGCAATGTAGAGGTGTGGCAACTGCAAGATAATATAGAATACACTGATAGAAGAATATTACAAATGGGGCCATCCATCAACGTTGAAAAATATAATACGCGTCCATTGGAAACGATTCTGAAGAGTTGGTCTTAGAAAACAACAAGAAGATTAAACAATGCTATAAAACAAATAACTTGGGTTGTTACAAATAATGGACGAAACAGAAAATAAATAGGCTACAATATCGCATTAACCAACGTCGTAAAATAATCAGGGCATTAGATGGGATCTTCGATACAAGAATATTACGACTAAGGGTCGCGACCTCGATTCCCGGTCAGGGTTTTACTAAATAAAAAATGCCTTTACAGAATGCCATCATTCGGAAGTGATGTAAAGCCGTGAGTCACATATTACTATGATGTGCAGCATGTAAACGGTTCCTTGCTAGGGTTGGAATTCCTTAGTCTTGGCAAAATTCTATGTGGTTTTTCCATGTGACCACAGCTGTCGGAGTCTAAGGTACCTGGTACTCCGCATTCATAGACCTTGTACCCAACATACCAACAAACAAGCACATTACTAAAGCAAACAAACTCTTAACGGTTGAGATGGAGGCTTCAAGAACATCTAAGCTGAAAAGACTACATACGAATGTAACATGTGAGCAAACAAAAATGAAATCAAGCTTGGATTTGAAATATTTGTTTTATGAATAATATGTTGGTGGCACTGTAAGTGTTGGAGCTTCCAGGCATGCACCCTAGTAAGGGAGGGGTGAGCGCGGCAGGGCGGCTCCAGGTAGTTTTAAGTAAGAAGTAGTCGTTAAGTAACTGTACATAGTTAAAGACGGTCTCGTACCAGTTCGCAGCACATCAGCTGAGAAACATAGCCCAAATCAACGGCACATCGGCTGTAAAGGGTTAATAAAGTTTCTGTAATATACTGGTGCTTTTTTATTTACGTTATCGAATAACAAACATTAACATTTGGTCCTTCGACCCGGATCACCGGTAAATTAATTTAAAAAGTGTGTTCGTTCGTCGAAATTCCTGGAAATCGAGCTCCATCAGCCGCACAACAGCAGCACCAACGAGGGACGTTTTCCTATTGCACATCAGCAGCTTCAAGACGACGACTCCGATCAAATTCTCTGCATATCAGCAGCATCAAGGCCAATTACATCAACTACACATCAGTAGAAAAACGGAGGGCATTAGGTCAAACAGGTCAGTGATCCTTTCCATAACTCTATTTCACCCGTCCTATCATCGGAGAGTGTATATCTTTGTCGCCGTTCAGTCAATTCTAATATTTAATTGAAATGGCGGCGGAATTAGGAACCTTGATTCACAAACGGGGTCATGTTAAGGCTAGATTGACAAAAATAGCAAATTTTGTAAGTAATTTTGAACAAGGGGATAATGTTAATCAGTTGAAGGTACGACTTCCCATGTTAAAGGAGATTAACGATCAGTTTAATAGCTTGCAAATGGAAATCTTAATGATTAATCCAGATTTGTCAGAAAATGATGATCAGGATAACTTTGACACGCTGTATTTTAATACAGTATGCGCAATTCAATCAATTTTGGAAGATCATACCGGTTCTGCGTCACAGAGAGTTCCTGCAGAAAATTCGCGTGAATCGCAATTTAATATCAAATTACCAATTCTAAATTTGCCTGAATTCTCCGGAAGGTATTCAAATTGGAGAATTTTTTATGACACCTTTAAATCGCTAATCCACGATAACCACAAATTAAATGATTGTGAACGTTTTCACTATTTAAAATCCTGCCTTAAGCAAGAACCTCTGCATGCAGTTGATGCATTGCCTGTATCACAAGCTAATTATACCTCTGCTTGGGAAATTCTAAAACGAAGGTATGAAAATAAAAGGTTAATCATACAAGAACATGTTCAGTCTATATTAAAATTGTCAGTTATTTCTAGACCATCTCATACTTTGCTGCGCCAATTGGTAGACAAGGTAAACTCAAACATGGCAGCATTAAAGGTTCTAAATTTACCTGTTGATTCTTGGGATGCACTTATTGTTCCAATTTTGAGCGAAAAATTAGATTATACCACTAAAAAAGAGTGGCAATCGTGTCTAAATAGCGAGATTCCAACTTTAAAGGAATTTATAACATTTTTAGACAAACGATGCGAAGTACTCGAATCGTTAAGCTCTTTAACAAGGCCACATCAGGCGAATCCATCAAACAAAGTAAGCTTAAGGGAAAACCACCTCGTCATGCTTCATACTTGAATATCAACAAACCGTCGTGCTTTCAATGTAAACGCAATTCGCACAACATATATCAGTGTTTAGAATTTTTAAAATTAAGTGTTCCCGATCGCCTTAAGCAAGTCGAGAAATTCGATTTATGCTCAAACTGTCTCAGAAATAATCATAAAACAAATGATTGCCGATCGACCTTAAAGTGCCGCGAATGCAAACAAAGGCATAATAGTTTGTTACATGTAGTTCAAAATGTTACAACGTTAGCAGAGGTTAGCAGTGCCTCTCAATTGAATGAATCGGAAATAGTGCCATCAACATCAATGATATGTTCAAACAAGGACATTAATACGACTGTATTGCTATCAACCGCTTTAGTCAATGTCAGTGATAGCAAGGGAAACTTGCACGAAGCTAGGGCACTTTTAGATGTAGGTTCTCAAAGTAATCTCATAACTGAGAACTTAGCAAAAAAATTATCTCTGAATCAAGTGAACACAAATATTACAATTGCGGGTATTAATCAAGGTCTCAGTTACGTCAAAAAAATGGTAGAAGTCTCTGTCAAGTCCCGTCATAATAATTTCACTGCAGAAGTGCAATGTCTTATAGTACCGCAAATTGCACAGATATTCCGTCGCGATCATTCAGCAGGGCCATGGTTCAAATCCCCGTAAATCTCAATATTGCTGATCCATATTTTAACCAAGCAGGCCCCATAGATTTATTGCTAGGTGCCGGGCTATTTTGGGAAGTTCTTTGTGTGGGCCAAATACGAACGAACAACCATCAACCTTTCTTACAGAAATCGCATTTTGGATGGCTAATCGGGGGCTCAATAGAATTTGCTTTAAGTACCACAAGAACTTCGTGCAACCTGAGTACCGCAAGCAGATTAGAAAATAGCTTAACTAAATTCTGGGAACTTGAACAATACTCATGTCAAAGACACTTGTCTGCTGAAGAAATAAATGTGGAAAACCACTTTAGGAGCACTTTTCATCGGGATGTAAATGGTCGGTTTGTAGTAAGACTTCCGTTTAAAAACGATAAGCTGGCCTTGGGCTCGTCTTACCAAAATGCGCTAATAACGCTAAAGGATGAAATAATTGACATTTTGGCACAAGGGGGGTTCGAATTGCGTAAGTTTGCTTCAAATGAAAAACAAATCCTTTCGGGAAGTAGTGGTATAAGGCCAGATAGTGTAATTAATTTAGATAAGAATGGAGAAACTAAGACGCTAGGATTAATTTGGAATTGTGATGGTGATTTTCTAAAATACGAAATTAAAACACGCACACTATGTAGTAAAATTACTAAACGTTCGATTTTATCCGCGATAGCTCAGATTTTTGATCCTTTAGGTCTTATAGCACCAGTATCGATGAAAGCAAAGATTATAATGCAAAAATTATGGTTATTGAAAATAGCTTGGGATGAGAGCGTACCCATGGATATTCATTCGACGTGGACTGAATTTTTAAGTCAACTGTCTTATTTAAACGATTTACAAATCAATCGTAAAGTAGTGTCGTGTTTTCCTTTCAAATCAATAGAAATCCACGGCTTTTGCGATGCCTCAAAATTAGGTTTCGGAGCTGCGATATATATTAAGACAATAGGCACTAATAATGAACATAGTTCTCAATTATTGTGTGCCAAAAGTAGGGTTGCGCCGCTGAAAACAGTCACAATACCGCGGCTAGAGCTATGCGCTGCTTTATT
>OW679196.1:149771758-149882612 GCA_940337035.1 Agriotes lineatus | reverse complement strand
CGGGTGTTCATTTGAATTTGTAGTCATAGCGTATTCTACACGCGCATTGCTAACTGTCATGTCATGATACTGTCATAAGTCATAACACGTAACTGATTTTTGTAAATATGAGGTTATATGTCCAACCGCCGGGCTCCATAGCTCAGTGGTGAAATATTGTGGCTACTGATGTAATGGTCGAGAGTTCGATCCCCGATCCCGGTGAGATTTAAAAATAAAAAAAAAGCGGGTCAAAGCCTCTACAGAGTGCCATCATTCAGAAGTGATGTAAAGCCGTGGGTCCCATGTTACTACGATGTGTAGCATGTACAAGATCCCTTGCCAGGGTTGGAACTCCTTAGTCTCGGCAAAATTCTAAGTAGGCCTAAGGTCCCTGGTACTCCGCATGCCTAGACCTTCTCTATGGGGTTGGCAAAAACGGCATATGAAGGCCTACTTGCTTGACGTCAGTCTCCCCACAACTAATACTACTACTACTACTACTATAACTACTACTACTATGTGTCCAACTATATGATGACTCCATCAATTCCAAATTTAACTAGACCATAAATTCGAATTTTACGTTACAAGATCGGTAAGGACCGTAGAACAAGCCGAGAAAAAGTTAGAAATGCGAAGTCCGAATGTGTTATATTTTGAGGTATGTTCCAATAAAGCACTTAAGGATCTAGTGTTGTATAACATTTTTTGCAGTATCAACTTATAAAAACAAAAATACCATTGAAGACTACAAACATTGTTTGCCTAAATAAAGTGCGTGATTGTTGTCTCTACAGTGAACAAATACAGAATAATTGTTGACAATCTGAAGGACAAAAGCAAAAAATATAATTGATTAGAGACCTTAACTATAGAGTCGGCAATAAAAAAATTACAAAGTAGTGGACGTTTTGCAGAAGAAAAGGTAGAACAGAAGAAGACCGAAATAGGCAAAAAATAACTAATAAAAACAAATACAGTCTTCAAGCATAAGAATAAAGCATTATGCTATATATAAAACCGAAATATCATTCGGATTATTATATGGTCATAGAAAAACGTATCGTCGTCGTCAGCTTTCTTGGAAAAATGTTCGCTACAGGGTCATCGGACTTTTTTCTTTGAAGAAGTGTAGGGATTAAGATGTAACGGTTGCCAAAGATTTGTGTGGCCGTTACAGGTTTGAACCCTGAATTTTTGTTTAGAACCACAGGCTATATCACCGAGTCACTTCTGAAACAAGGTGAGAATATGCAAAATGCAAACAGCATCTGTCTAAATACTGGTAATAGGATTGGATATGGAAAGCTACTGTAGCATGCCGTAAAATAAATGGAATAAAAAGTAGCAACAAAGGAAGCATGTACCGCAAGAATTGCAGAAGATCTGTGAGATTAGCACCTGCACAAAACTGAATTTAGGCATAAATTTATATGCAGCTAAATACTCCACAATCGGCGCTTGGATCTCCCGTGCGTGCGGACTGAAGATAAACCAAGCGGCCCAGCAATGCGCGATAACGCGCACATCAAACTTTCACGCAATCTTTCTCAAATTTCTCTAGAAAATAATCCAGATAACGAGGGCCAGAAATATATAAATACAAGATGCCCGTCTTGCTAAAGACACTTCGATCTAACCACCAAATCGAGCTCTACCTGGCAGAGCTGCCGGGCCCTCTAGGCTTGCCGAAGCCGCTAGGCAAGAATACATTTTTCTGCGTGATAAGGGCTTACCAGGTCGATTTACCGCTAGAATTAATTAAGGTCACGACCTACCCGTACAAAGACACTTCCATGGCCCAGAACGAGGTCCCGGGGTAACACTAGAGCAAATCACAGCTTCCCCTACGACTCCAAAAATCTAATCTGCGGATTCACCACAAGTTCCGGCGAACCTTGCTAGCGCTCGGTTTTTATAAAGTAAAAGTTAATTATATCGCGGCGCTTCAGAAGGGGGGGGGGGGTAAAAGGTAGTCCCAGAGACCGTCTAGCAGCAGTAGCACTCGATTTACCTCAGAGGAGCACCTCAACCAAAGTTGTTCGTCAAGCAATTTAAAAATAATGAACACATTTTTCGTAGGAAAGATAAATATATACACCTGGGATGTGGAACCAAAAGGTTCCTATAGATATATGCACGGAAGTGCGTTTTAAGGGAGCTACAGCCCCGAAAAGTGTAATAAAGAAACACGGATTTTATTTAATTAAAGTAATACAGATTGTTACGTGTAATTTATCATTTAGATGCAGTCAACGACTATTACGTATAATTTTTCGTTTAAATACATACAGGTGCAGTTTAGAGGTTTCGAGTGACCTGCAGTTTCTAGGTGTGTATTTGGTTGCATACTCATTTTTACATTTTTGAATGATTTGAAAAACCTTGAATTTTAGGTGATTATAATAGTTTTTAAAATAGATTGATAGTACGATTTCCGGCGGCCATTTTATGCCTCTGATTTTCTAGTGTGATAGTTTGTGGGTGAGGTAGCTGGATTTTCCTGGAATTTTGCTTCATGCAGATCTGCGATTCCAGAACTATGATGTAAATCGTCGTTCACCCGCAAGAAATTCTGTGTGGTATTGCTAGAATGAAGCCAGTTATATTGGGATAATTATTTATTTCTGCAATATTACTCACCTGTGGCCACCCACTAGCTCTGGTATGTTATTTGTAGTTCCGTGTGATCAGCGAATTCGAATATCATGTAATTTTAGGTCTCCTCGTATTCCTCCTCGTATTCCTTTCTCGTCTCATTCGTACGAAATTCTGCATGTGCTCCCCCTGTGGCATTAATCTGGCTTGTCAAAGCACCTGGAGGACCAACCCCCACGCAGTTCTGAGCACCCTCAACTCATGTGGTAGCCTTCGAATACACGACTTTTCCTCAGTGTGACAGCACTTCGAAACTTCAACCACAAGATTTCTCCCCAGTGCAATACTTAGAGAAAAGCCTGTCGCTTAAAAGGTTATACCTACATTCGTGGACAGCATCTCCGTGTATAGCTGCTCTGTATAGCCGCTCTGTCAACGCCGCTGTACGCCTGTGATGCATTACCAGGTATCTGCTAGCATTTTAGTCACCTCATCGTTCAAACTAAAAATACCGTTCGTGCTTGTCTTATGAAAGCTTTTGCGTTGTGCCTACCTTTTACGAGGGGGATATTCATAACCGATTGTGCCGAGAAATTAAGAAATGCAGTGTAACTGCGATGTTCACCTCGTGTAATCATGTATATGGAATAGGTTATTTTCAATTTAGCTATTTAATATTTCTTCGACTGGTTAACCTGCCTGTTAGCAGTTTGGTCTCGTTCAAGCGTTACTCAACCTTTTATAAATTTAATTCTTGCGAGGATTTACTGGGAGCTTAGATATTGAAATTAACTCCTTATTAGCGCTGAAAATACACAGTTTTAAGTGTAAAAAAACCCCTATGCGAAATGATACCATTCGAATAGATCGCGGCTAGATAAATTAATTGATTGTTGAAGCGATTTGATGAGAACTCCCGTTTATCGCAGTACTTGAATTTTTAAGTCACTTTATCTTTATAGTTGAGATACATGTACTCGAGCGAATTGCGAGTTAAAATCGTAGAGTACTGTTTTTCACTTAAAGTTTATTAACATTAAAACCTTCTACTAGTGCGGGCGCTAGCCCATGTCACGTGTGCAGTTTTATGTGGCCTAAGTTTTATTGCGGGGCTTTGTTAAACACCTATAAGTATTAAGAAAAATTAGTCACATGTTCCAGATCATGGTCGTTTGGTCGCCCAATTTAAAAATGGCCGCCATATTGCTTGATGTTTTGTTTAAGTATATCTCGGTACTCAGTGGTCGATTTTAATTTTTTTAAACTCATATTACTCCCTTTTTGAAGGTAAAAAAATCTTGTAATTATACATTTTTTGGTAAGCCTCGTAGCTTCTGAAGTATAGCGAGGCTTTGAAAAAAAGGGAACAATGGCATTTTCAGGTAAAAGTAAGAAAGTGGAATGAAAGAACTAAAACTGTGTTTTTTCAAGTGTAAAAAATATGTATGTACCAAGTACATATACGTCAAAGTGGGCAATAGTGATAGAGATCTATAACATAGTACAAAAATTAAAACGAATATTGTGAATATTTCAAAGATAAACACTTCAACAGAATTATTTATGAGGGTTTTTGCATTGATCCAGAACACTGATTGTACATTTACAAAGGTCACAGCAAATTACTTTCAATCTTCTACAGGGACATACAGTTTCTCTGAAGCATCTCTGGCAATTACGAGGATTAGGAAAATCTTCAGGCGCCGTTGGATCATCTGTCACGTGTGGAGTTAAAATACCATCTATCTCTATGTAACCATAGTTCAACGGATAGAGTTTCTCAGACGCTCCTGAATCATGAATCTGTCTGTGACATTGCAAGTAGCTTCGTTTTATGTGAAGACGGATAGGTCTTAAGGTAGGGGCCAAATCTTGAAAGTTTCGGAATTTTTTGTGATGGAACTGATGGTAACGTAATTTATCCATTGTACCTAAGCTTGAGGCTAGTGCACTGACCAAAAACGCTTCTGCTTTTTTTCCATGTTCTCATTCAGTGCCTCTTTGCCAAAATCTAATAACAGGTCTGCCGCGCATGATTCTGCTACTTTCAAAGCTGCCAGCTTCGTACCGACTTTACTTGTAGTGTCGCAGCCGGTTAGAGAATGAATAGCTGGTAAAGCTGTTAAAACAGTAAACGGTACTCTGCCTTCAATAGCAAAGGAGTGACGTGGAATGTACCGCGATGTTTTCCCACTCCAAAGGCAATCCAAAGCTCTTTAAGTCCTAAACTTTTCCACTTCTGTTGGTAGTGATAGAGTGCACTAACAAAAACATCGGTATCAGTAGAACAAATAACCACTTTGCTTACTTTTGAAGTAAGGGTCATGTGAGAAATATGGGTTAGGATCTTGTCATCTGCTTCTTCCTGATCAGATTTCAAAGTAAGGTCTTCTTCAATTATCGCATTCTTTATAGTAAAGCGTCTTGGCTGACCTTCTTTTACTACTCCACCAAGATAAATGAAAAAAGATGTGTTAACGGAAGCTTTTTACCGGAATATCCAATCAACAAAGTCTGATTGTAACAATTCCTTGTTTTTGGACGAGGCCCAGTAAGCGTCAGTATTCACGGGAAGCGGTGCGCTGTCATTTGGTGCTTCATATTCTATAGGTTGTTTCCTTGATCGCTTGAATCTCTCAAACCTTTTTACACCTTTTCCTTATAAACGTCGAAAACAATGTCGACCCGCTCGCTTTTGTAAGAAGCTTGACTGATAGCTTTCCAAACGCTGTCTGCAAACTCTTCATATGTCGTTAGATTTAAAGATTTAGTTGGCACCTTCCTTGCAGATGCCATAAAGGCTATAACTGTTGCTTTGCCAGGAGACTGAAGAGTTTCAGAATTTGGCGGTGTTTGTAACTTTAATTCTAGTTCATGCATCAGTTGCGATTTATCCGGTTTGGTCAAATATCCATTTCTCGTCAGAAACAGGGATGTAGAAGTTAATTCATAAGACAAAAGATAATTTATACTATATCCTCGGCACCGTGCAATGTCAATTAATCGCAGAGCATGGGCAGTTTCTTTCTCCACGTTCACTTCAAGAGAATCGATTGTTTTTTTTTTAATCTCTTGATAGGTTGTATAAGACTGAGAGAATTTTCTTCAAACCTTTCAATCCTGAACTGAGTATGGGCTTTTTCGCCAATTTGTAGGCAGTTTAAAAAATCAGTACTTGTTCCACGATTTATCTTTTGTTTATGTAATTACACTAAAAACGCCATGAGTAGTGTCTAAATTCCTTCGCGAGCTGAAAATTCAAAAACCTTAATGTATCTCAATACCTATTGGATTTACCTAAAACATTGTAATTACAAGATTTGCTTATCTTCAAAAAAGGAGTAAGATGAGCTTTAAAAAATTAAAATCGGACTACTAGGTATGGAGATATACTTAAACAAAAGATCAAGCAATATGGCGGCCATTTTTAAATATGGCGACCAAACGACCATGATCTGGACCATGTGATAATTTTTTTAATACACCAATAGGTGTCTAACAAAGCCCCGCAATAAAACTTAGAGCACATAAAACTGCACACGTGACATGGGCTAGCGCCTAGACTATAGATTATATAAGTAAAACAAAAATTTAATCTACTATTCCAATTACAAACAAATATTCTATCACAGATGTGTGTTACCTTTTTCGAGTATGGTGCAGAGTTTGTATGTGTACATACTGTAAATAAATAATTAGGTTATTTCAAGTTATGGTGTTTTCTGTCTATTATTATTTTTATGAGACAGCTAAGTGGTTTAGGAGCTTACACGGACACTTGTAGGTCTTCTGGTTTGGACCGTCTCGAACCAGTGGCGCTTCCGAACAACCCCCCTCCCCCATTCCTGCTCAGGAACAAGCTGGCGAAAATTTGCTACACTACGAGACAATTCCTGAACCACCGTGTTGTGAATTATATATTATTTTCTTTTTCTTTTGTTTACGGAAAAATTCCCCGTGTAGCAATAACTAGATGAAGAAAATTTGGTTTAATTTTGCATATCTACGCGATACTGTATGCTGAATCGGGTGACCTTAAAAACAAGTTGAGAAGGGGTAGTTTATGTAATGATGGAGGTGTTTTATGTCATTACTTTTTACAGTCAAAATTTTAGTAAATTCTGGTTACATATTTTAAAAAGCTGGACTTAAAAAGATACTCTTGTTTGAAATCGCTAGAAGCAATAGTTTTCGAGAAAAGCGACCTAAATATTGAAATTTGCTGCTCCAGGAGCGTAATCCTTCACGCTTCACGAAGCTGTAGCTCCCTTCAAATGCATTTGCGGATCTATGTTTATAGAAACATTTGTCTTATTTTGATGACTACTACAAGCTGTAGAACCCTATTTTAGAAACACCCAGTATACTACAACGTTGGTTGTTAAAAAAGGGAAACAAACTGTAAGGGGTGATAGGACTCATAAAAATAAAACAAGAATTCCTATAACCGTAGGTCCGGAAATGCGTTTTAAGGGAGCTACAGCTCCGGGAAAAGTGAAGAATTACACCTCTGAAACAACAAATTTCAGTTTTTAGGTTCGCTTTTCTCGAAAACTATTGCTCTCAGCGATTCCAAATAAGAGTACCTTTTTCGTGTAAAAGGTATCACCTTTTCGATTATCTAACTCGAATTGACTAAAATTTCGATTGTAAAAAGTTGACATAAAACATCCCTAACCTAGTATAAACTACTCATTCTGAACCTTATATCAACTTTTTTAAGGTCACCTAATTTAGTACATAAAATTGCGTTGATTTGTCAAATTACATCAAATTTGCAAGCATGAAATAAACAATGCAACATTGCGAGTTTGGCGTTTATTTATCACCTTGGTTAGTAAGTGCAATAGGCTTAAGATGGTGATATTTACTAGGCGGGAGCTTGCATATATGCATTACTCATGTGGGGAAGCTGGATAACGTGGTCGGGTTGCTCTTCACCTTTGTCAGAGGCGTTTTCCGCAAAGGCGTCATCCATATTTTCAACTATTTGCCTTTCTTAATTGACAGCCCTGCGAAGAGGGCTTACTCAGAAGTCGACAGCGTGATAGTGGGAGACTCAGGTCAATCTGAACGCTGGAGCGCGTACCAGAAATTTTGACTCACTTTGAAGCAAACCCATGCGATGGGCCAGGATGACGTGTCTGGAGGGTTTTGCATGAACAGCAGCTGTATCCATACCACATACAAAAGGTGCAGGCACCCACACCTGAAGACTCACACACCTCACAGGGTGGCTTTTGCAAAGTAGCTTCTTGAAGGATGTGCCATCGAGCCCCAGTTCCCGGCCACTGTATTGTTCTCCGATGAGGCAAGTTTTACTCGTGAGGGTATATTCATTCCGTAACTCATGTCTGGACAGGGATCGTTGGCAATCGTCTTATTGAACCAGACATGCTGCCCCCACGCCTCAATAGTCTATTTAGGTCAGATTTCTCGAGGATGTATTATCAGGCCTGCTTGAAGAGGTTCCTCTCGCTATTCATCAAGTGATTTTTGGGTATTTAATCCCTACTAATGACGTGGTTCCAACGAGACGGGGCACCAACTTACTACAGCAGAGCTGCTCGCAAGACGCAATCACCTCCAGCAGGTATTTGGAGAGCGCTGGATTGGAAGAGCTTAAAGAGTGGCCACCTAGGTCACCATACCTTAATCCTCTTCATTTTTTTGTAGGGGCTTGTCAACAGCCTTGTGCACTACACCACGCCCGCTTTATGGCTGCCTACGGTAACAGAAGCTACGCTGAACATTCTAGCGAGAGTAGGGCAATCGATGGAGTGTTGTTGTCAAGCCTACATTGATAATGACGGGATGAATTTCGAACGGATATTACCTATAATGTTTCCCATTCTTGTTATACTTGTTTAAATAAAACATTTTCACTTTCACACCTACACAGGAAATAATAGAAATTGCAACTTCACACCATTGTAGCACGAAATCGCGACTTCAGGTACATGCATTTCTATATTCAAATTACTTATATCAACGCCCCCTACAATCACTCAAAATGTGCTCAAATATTTTTATAACACCCTGTATATTACGTAATCTACGTACAGAGATCGCATAAAATGAGAACAATGTTATTTCGCGCGTTATGGAAAATCAAACCCCGGCGATCAGAGGTGATTGAAAAAAGATTACTAATAGGCCAAACAAAAGTTGTCACGTGACTTTCGTTACCAGTCAAATAAAATAATTGTAAAAAATGCATTTACTAGCCAAGATAGAGAAAAATTTTACCAAAAAAAGTGGTCTAAAATGTGATTTTCTATTTGTATACAAAATTTTGACTTAAAATTTAAAAAACATTCCTAAATTTGTCATTGTTAAATTGGTAAATTGTGTTATTACTTTCAGTAGCTATTCAAGAAGTGCTTTGAAATTGTTAAAGCAGTTTTTTTGTGAAACTTTCAGTCTAATTTAATCAAAATATAAATTATAATTGAGATGCCGGGTAGCACAACTGGGAAAGCGCTAGGCTTGCATTTAGCATGTCCTCGGTTCGAATCCCGCTGGGGCAGGAATTTTTCCGCAGCCTTGGGGATTGGAATCGGCCTACAAAATAGAGTAAAAAGGTCAACATAACACACACAGATACACACAATGGTTGCTGCGCAAGCACAAACGCGCTCCAACTTTGTAACCCGAATCCTGGGCAAGTTGAGCATTGTACCGCCAAAAGCAAGCGTATAAAGCACCAGCCTCTACACCGCAAGGTAAAATGAGATTACCGACAGTACAATACAATACATACATTCAAAATAAAATAAAATAATTTCAACTAAACATACAACAAATAACACTAATAATTTCTTCTGTTATGCAACTAACAGATATTTTTGCATAGTCTTAAAAAATAACATCAAAATATCAAAATAAAGTTCATACATTTATCTTGAAAATTGCCTCAACATAACAGGCGACGCTTAAGCAGCACATTTTCTAATTGTATTTTCAAGATGGTTAATATTCCTGAAAAGTCTGTGTTTTTAGACCTCATCTTTTGAAGTATACATCCCGCATTAGAAGAAATCGCATGGGGTTGGTTAGATTCAGAGAACGTGCAGGCCAGGGATCTTCCGAAAATCATCCAATCCATCTACGGGGAAAACGATGATCAAAAAAATTGCGAACGTCAACTGTACTGTGTGCTTTAGCAATTCCTTGTTGAAAATACATATTTCTGGACAGATGTAACGAAATATACTCTATTACATTAACAAAGTCATTCTGAAGAAAATCTCTCAACATTTTCAAAATTTTCTCAGGATAAAATAATCAAATGAGTTGATTATTAAAGCTTTCACACCAGACATTAGTTTTAAATTAGTATTGGTCGGGTGCTTTTATGACAAAATGAGAATCTTCGTCAGCCCACTAGCGACATTTTTGAGAACTAACAGTTCAATTTGACGAAAATATACATTCGTCGCTGAAGAGCACATGCTTAGAAAATAATCGATCTTCTTCTATTTGAGCTTAAATCCAAAAGCTAAAATACAGCCGACCATCTAACTCTCGGTCTTACGATGTGTTGATAAATTTCGGCTTGTAAGGTCTGCATTTTTTTGTTTTCAAAATTCTTCTGGTCGTTATGCTAGATATTGTGTTTAATTGGGTAATTCCTTACAGAGAAGCATAGTTTTCGAAAAACTCACAAAATTACATTTTCCCTTGTCTAAAGGACGAAGGAAGTATCGTAATCGCGAAAAGAGTCTCTATGAGAAAAAATTTTATTTTTGATTTTTCAAAAAAACTTTTTACGTCTAAAAACCTATTTATCCTCTATCATATATACCGAGTGATTTTTACTTACTTGGAAAATGGAGTTTTTCGAAATTGTCAAAATCCGAAAAGTGCTATTTTTCAGAAATTAAGTAAAATTTCAATGATATTTTTTTAGAGTGTGTTATTTTTAGCTAACTGAACAATCTCAAGGTCATAACACCTCTAATTTTTTTTAAGTTTAGCTAAAAATTAATTTTTCATTTTTTAAAATATTTTTCAAATTTCACATACCAAGACTTAATATTAAAGTTAAAATTTTTTATATGAACACTTTAAAGATTTATAATTGGAAAAAATAATGTAAAATATTAATTACTTCTTTAGATTTTTTATTATTTACCGAAAAGTAGTATATTTGCATAATTTTTACGTTTTTTATGCAAGGCGCTTTTTAGGAGAAATATTTTTCATTTCTAATTAATATCTATTTAAATGGCTTCAAGACACTCTAATCCAGCCCTGTTAATGAATTACTGTTATAAAAATCCTGTAAATGTTCTTTTACAGTTGTCTTAATGAGGAATTCTTTAGAACATGTAATTGGATAAAGAAAAATCTCCCCATTTTGACAACTGTAAAAGAACATTTACAGGATTTTTCTAACAGTAATTCATTAACAGGGCTAGATTAGAGTTTCTTGAAGCCATTTAAATAGATATTATTTTGAATTGAAAAATATTTCTCCTAAAAAGCGCCTTGCATAAAAAATCTAAAGAAGTAATTAACATTTTATATTAAATTAAATCTTTAAAGTGTTCACATAAAAAAATTTGAACTTTAATATTAAGTCTTGGTATGTGAAATTTTGAAAAATATTTAAAAAATTGAAAAATAAATTTTTAGCTGAAGTTAAAAAAATAGGGATTTTCTGACCTTGAGATTGTTCAGTTAGCTAAAAATAACACACTCTAAAAAAATCTCATTGAAATCTTACTTAATTTCCGAAAAATAGCACTTTTCGGATTTTGACAATTTCGAAAAACTTCATTTTCTAAGTAAGTAAAAATCACTCGGTATATATGATAGGTGCTAAATAGGTGTTTAGACAAGCACAAATTATTGACGTTAAAAGTTTTTTTTTTTAAATCAAAAATAAATTTTTTTCCCATATTATGCCGACTTTTTAGCGGACACTGTATACAGTGTAAGCATTTTAAAAAATTCAATTGCTCAGTTTTGCTTTAACTGAGGAATGGATAATACTAATACATAGTTTTTTAACAACACCTTGAAAACAAATTAGAAATTCCTATAGGTAAATTATTATTTGGCGATGGTTAAAAGGCCCACATTCAGCATGTTTGTGCAAAAACACAGCTGATCTAGCATGTAGAACTGACTTAAAAACTAAGAAACGCTTAAATATATAAAGCCATGCCGATGCTGACGACTAAAAAAAGGTCACACTGGAAAAAATGTTCATACAACTCAATCGGAGTTTGAGTGAATGTTACATAAATAAGTTAGGATGTTCTTTTTAAATTTTTCCAAAGAAAATGCTTTGTATTTGTGGTGTAGCAGAGGTTTGGCAACGCTGTGTAACTGCGGATTATCCTAAGGGACAAAGGCAGGTACCCGGAAGAAGGTTTTGGGTTAGTTTTAAGACATTCCAGTTGTGCTCTTGTTAACAGTAACTTGTATTGGTATGAGATCTGTCTAAGCTGTATATATTTAATAAACATATATTTCCACTACAACATCTTTAATTAGCCTTAACCACGAGGACATACCATCTGGCGACGAGGAGTAAAAGTGACGTTAAGACAAAAATACAGTGGAAACAATTCAAGTGAAGTGACTACGTTAAGCGTGGGTTGTGTTTTCTTCGGTCAAAAACTTTCGTGTTTCGCGTAAGGAAAAATGGCTTATGTAATCGGAGCGATCGAGCGATTCGACCATAATAGCCACGACTGGACAGTTTACCAGGAGAGGCTGGAGCAATTTTTCGCGGCGAACGAAATAAAGGACAGTGACGGAGCAAAACGCAAAAGTGCGGTATTAATTAGTCAATTATCACCACAGACTTACAATTTATTGCGCGATCTGTGTTATCCGAAAAAGCCATGTGAAAAGACCTACGAAGAGATGTGCAAGTGCATGAGGGACCATTTCAGCCCTTAGATTTCGGTGTATAGGGAAAGGGTGGAATTTTACGGGACAACACAGAAACGTGACGAAATCATCACAGAGTGGCATGCTAGACTCAAAAATCTAGCAGTGAATTGTAAATTCCTGGGCTTGGACAAGATTCTGCCGGACAAATTTGTCACGGGGCTTCGCAATGGGCCCATCGTGGACAAATTGTGCGAAGAAGAATACAAGGAAGACGCAACTATGATCGAAATGGTGGAGATGGCTTTAAAAAAGGAGGCCAGTCTCGAAGCCAGTACGGAGGCTGCAAGTACGAGAGGAAACCAATCCGTCAACGTACTTAGAGCGCAAAAAACTAGGATGGCAAGGGACCAGCAACGACGGCAAGAAAAGGGCCAACAAAGCAAGGCAGAATATTACGCGTGCGATCGTTGTGGTAAGGAACATCAAGTAGGGCAGTCATGTAAATTTAAATATGCCAAATGTTTTAAATGTAAAGCGATAGGTCATTTATCAGGCATGTGTAAATTTAGGGCTAAGACGAACAAAAGTAGTAGTAATCACGCCAGCAGCAGTAATTACATTAAGGTTACTGAGAGGGTAGATTTACCTTTGTTCAATATTACATCTAATAAAAGTAAGCCAATGAAGGCAACAATTAAAATAGGAGATATAGTTTTAGAAATGGAAGTCGATAGTGGTGCAGGTGTAAGTGTTCTTTCAGAAGAATTGTATGGTAGTCTGTTTAGTAATTATCAGTTACAAGCTAATGACGTTGTTCTGAAAGAATACACGGGCAAAACTAGCGAGCCTCTAGGTTATTTCACAGCTGAGGTGGAGTATAATACGGAATTTAGAACTATAAATATTTATGTTGTAAAGGGGGGAGGCCCACCTTTATTGGGTAGAAATTGGTTAGAGGCATTTAACTTAGGCTTTGGAAAAATGTCGGACATAAATAGGGTAAATTATGTTAAAAACATTAGCATTGAGCAAGTTTTAAAAGAATTTGAATCTCTTTTTGACGGAAAATTAGGCACGTATAAATACGAGCAAATTCACTTAGATGTAAAACCTGATGCAAAATCGATTTTTTGTAAGCCAAGATATATTCCGTTTGCATATAAAGGTAGAGGCGGAATTAGATAGGTTAATTGCAGAAAATATAATCACGCAAATAGATAGTAACCAATGGGAGCCGCCTTTAGTCGCGGTGTTGAAATCTGACGGATCTATAAGAGTTTGAGGGGAATATAAAACGACGGTGAATAGACACTTAGTAGAAGTTAAGTATCCGTTACCGAGAACCGAAGAAATATTTGCAGCACTAAGAGGAAGTGAAAATTTTAGTAAAATTGATCTCACAATGGCTTATGCTCAATTCAAGCTGGACGATGAATCAGCTAGGGTTGTAGCATGGAGCACTCACAAAGGGATTTTCAAGGTAAACATGTTACCATTTGGAATCTTCCCCGCAAGTGCGATATTTCAGAGGAAATTGGAACAGTTGTTGCAAGGTATTGCGGGAGTTGCAAATTTCTTGGACGACATAATAGTTACGGGAAAAGATTCAAAAACTCATTTAGAAAATTTGGCGGCAGTTTTCAAACGACTAAAAAACGCTGGTTTAAAAATTAAGCTGGAGAAATGTGAATTCTTTCAACCCGAGGTTGTCTATTTAGGACACGTCATAAGCAAACAAGGTCTTAGAACTTTGAATGACAAAGTACAAGCTATTTTGAATGCTCCTAATCCAGTAAATACGACTCAGGTAAAATCTTTTGCCGGGATGGTTAATTACTATGCCAAGTTCGTACCAAACTTAGCACAGATAAGGACTCCGTTGTATGAACTTTTAGAAAAAGACGTAAAATTTAGTTGGAATAGGAAATGTCAGGAAGCGTTTGAAATAATTAAAAAACAAATAGTGTCAGATAGGATCATGGTACACTTTGACCCTGATTTAGCAATAATACTAACAAGCGATGCATCAGATTCGGGAATTGCGGGAGCTTTATGCCATAATATAGAATAGAGTTACTAAAAGAGCTTCATGTAAGTCATCAGGGCACGGTTAGGATGAAATCGGTCGCGAGATCTTACATGTGGTGGCCCAAATTAGATGAAGATATTGAAAACATAACGAAATCTTGCGCCCCATGTTTAAGAACAAGGTCAGATCCGCGAAGAGTAGCTTTAACCCCGTGGCAACTTTCATCCAGGGTAGGAGACCGTGTACATATGGACTTTTTAGATTTAAAAGACAAAATTTACTTAATAATTTTGGATAGCTTTAGTAGGTGGGTAGAAGTGCATGACATGCATAACAATGCCAACACGGCCAACGCGATAAACAAACTGCGAATTACGTTTGCAAGCATGGGAATTCCTGAGTGGTTGGTATCCGACAATGGAACTCAGTTGACCAGCAAGCAGTTTAAATCATTTTTGGAGAAAAAAAACTGTATCAAACATATCACCACCCCTAAGTTTTATCCTGCGTCGAATGGAGCGGCAGAAAACGCGGTAAAAACGTTTAAGAACGCCTTAAAAGCAGCTTTCTTTGATTCGATTAATGGGGGAGTCAAAACGGAAACGTTGATTTGTCGGTTCCTAATAAATTATCGCATACAACAACTCAGCAGACACCTTCGAAATTATATCAGGGGAGAGAGTTGAGGATTCGGTTAGATAGCATAAAAGCAAACGCACAGTATAGTGGCGAAATGCCCGCCCGTGGGAAGGGAAGAAAGGAAGAGTTTGAATTGGGAGATAGCGTTATGGTAAGGGATTATCGGTCAGTAAACCATAAGCAGTGGACACCGGCTATAGTTAAAAAACTGTTAGGAAAGGTAACATATATCTGCAAAATAACAGAAAACGGGCAGATGTGGAAAAGGCACATTAACCAAATAATTAAGTACAACACGAACAAAGATCTTGGTTTACAACAATCGGAAACTAAAGAAAAGTTTAGCTTTACGCGCCGAAAAATAGGGAGGTCAGATTCTAAACACGATTTGGTAATACCTCAAACCGGCATCGAGACCAGCGGACAGGAGGTCGCTGTCAACGAAAATATTCTAAATAATGAAACTTTTGTTAGTGTTAACCCTGTAGTTGATAAGCAGCCAGGTAGTAGTAAGCGAAATAAAGAGGAAAAGGTGCAGGAGGTTCGAAGAAGCACAGGGACACGAACGGTACCTGGCCGGTTTGGTGAAAATATAGGTTTCACAAATTAGTTTAAGTTTAAATAAGCTAGGTTAAGATATGGTAACTGGAGGAGAACTTAAAAGGGAGGTGTGTAGTGTAGCAGAGGTTTGGCAACGCTGTGTAACTGCGGATTATCCTAAGAACTGGCTTCATCTTCAGGCCAGTTTGGCTTCGAAATATGTCGCCTTTTTAATAAATGTACGTGGAGAAGACTACTGCGTTTTATTGCTTCTAATTAAGACACCTCCACTATCAGCATGATGGATCACCTCCCTGTTAGCACCTTGATACTTAAATTTAATTGATTTTAAAATTTGGTCTATTTCCCCCTCAGAAACTGAAACTGAAATCAAAACTTAAAGGCCTGATTTATATTGTCCGTTAGATTATCAACATAAAAAAAACTTATCAGTGCTGGATCTGGAGGATTCTGACTCTCTATTCTAAATGTTGTTTATTAGATCAGGACTTTGTAAGTTACGAGGGAGATTGATAGGATCATGTTTCTTTTTATTATATATTGTTATACCTTTAATAATTATATAACTCTAAATCGGCTCTAATTTTCTCAAGTTTAGTAAAGTGCCCAATAATATTTTTATTCTAACTTTATAATTATTAAAATGACTCTATCTACAGGGTTAGGTCTCTACATCCAAATTTTAAACTGATTTGCTATAAACAATTATTGAAAATCCTGATTACATATTTATTTGTACGCACTCTGTATGCCCGCTATTTCACTGATGGGATATTACAAGTATAGTATTTCTAACTGATGGGAATGCCATTAATTTCAAGATGATTCCCTGGTTTTGACAGTACATAAACAGCTCTGAAATTTTATTTGAATCGTCGATGTCCACACAGTAAACGTTGTTGCTATGCAAAAATAATTGAACGTAAGTACATCGCGTCACAAAACAAAACATTTCAACTGACGCCAGGAACGGAAGTGACGCTCATACCGACGCCACGAGCACATTCAAAAAAACGACGCTTTTTAGATGGCAAATCTGACCTTTAGATGGCTGCTGCCATGATTCTAGGGCCTGGATGTCCCACAATGCTCTGGACAGGATGTAATTGCCGGCCTGTTGTTAGTAAGACACAAATCTGAACTCGAATCCACCTGGATGTCGGCTACAACCTCGATGACCTTTTGGGTCTCTGAAACTGGGGGCCTTATTCTAGGGCTCCGCTGCACCACAAGTACGCTGCTTGCTTGTACACTTATACACGCGCTTATTAACTGGCTGGACCTCTGTATAATCACTTCGAAATACTCTGTCTTGCACTGGACCCAATTGATTCCTCGTATCTACCTGGCGGAAGCCCAATTTCAAAGGAAAATTTCCACAAATCACCCAGGACACACTCTTTCAATAAAATACAACTTCTAGTCAACTTTGGTATTTAATAGCACATTAAAAATTACTTATTTTGAGGGAGCTTGACAAACACAACTAACTCTCTTGAAGAAGCTACCCCAATTCTCTTGTTTACAGTTTTTGTTTTAGTGGTATGAAATGTCAAGTCTACTCCGATTTTAATTTGTTTATGAACAAAGACAAAGCTATTCTAAAAACATCATCTATCAATTATTTCCAAGGCGCTATTTTATAACAAATCTGAACTTTAAATTATTACAATTACTGGACATTTTTATACTAAATATCTGTTTTTGTTGGTTAATTTATCAATTACTAATAATTATTATTTGACATATAAAGCTACTAAAATGTGATCAAAGCATATATTTGAATTTACCATTTTTTCCAAATATTTTTGACGTTATCATTAGTGTACGAATCCTCCAGATAAGCATTTTTTTCTCTGCGAATAAAAGAAGTGACGAAATTGCTTAGCGATTTATGATATTCCCACTTGGGTACAGCTTTATAATGTTTGTACTGTTTGAGGGCTTTATTTCTTAATTTGGTCATACGTTTGACCTTGTCAGCAATCCAGGGTTGTTTAGGTTTATAAAATTTTATGGTCACAATAGCAGCATGCAAATTGAATAAATTAATAAATCATTGTTCAAGAAAGACATTTTATGATCAAGATTATCAATATCAAATATTTCAAACGTAGTTAAAATGTTTGAAGTTTTTACAGATGTGCTCAATCCCGGGTAGCTTTCTTAACCTCCTCTCTGGCTACGTACCCTTAGCAAAGATAAAAAATGATCAGATACAGAAAAAATTTTGTAGTCAACATCGTCGTTGACGAGAATTATATCTATCAATGAAAAGGTTGTGGAGCTGGCACGTGTATATAACTCATATGGTGATTAATTTTTAATTGAATCCAGAGTTGCTCAAACGTATCTGTGTGATTAAAATTAAGCCGAACAGAATTAATAGTATTTTTGATATACAGACAACGAGTTCTGCCGACTCTGATAAAGTTATAACCTTGAATTGCAATATCATTGTCAAAAACAACACGTGTGAGCCAAGTTTCACTTACAGCAAATACATCAACATTAGAACACAAAACGTAATTCGTAAAATCAATAATATGACCAATTAACAAAGAACGGGCATTAATGTGTGCAACGTTAAAATAATATATCTCCATAAATTGTAACTAAAACAAAATAATGCAGCAGGATAAATAAATTAACACTCCATAGTTAATTTATATTTAATAAATCAGACGATGGACTTACTTAGAATACTTCTGCACCATCAGTCTCTCTCACAAGTATTTTGTAGTCGCGAACCCATATGAATTTGTACCCTTTCTCGTGATACAACGCCATTGCTTGGTGAAGAAGCTACTTCCTGGCTGGAGAAAGATGATCATTAATATAGATCCACCAGTAATGTCCCTAGAAACCCAGTTCTTGAATGTTTCAAGTTGCATGTTTTCTATACGCAGTCAGAAAGTCATGCTTTTTGTCACGAGAAAAAACATTGCAACTATTGCTTTGGGTTGAGAAGTTTTATTAATTCGTTGGATTCGATAAACAGCACCGATATCGAATCGTGCGATGGGGTAGTTTATTGATTTGCCAATGTTTAATAGAACTTCAAATACATTTTTATTTGTTGCCTCGGGTAAACCTAGGATTGCGATGTTATACTATGTATACATCACTCGCGTTATTTACGAGTGCGACAAGGATAGCATCACATCAGCACATTTCTGGGTTTTTGGGAGTGGATTTGACTAGCGCGGTATGTGTCTGTAATATACAGTGTTGTCGACAGTAAAAATAACTACATATTGCAATGGTTTACTGGCCACAGCAATTCTCGTTGCCTAACTAACACGAAAAATGAATAATTTCAAAATGAGCACAGAATTAGATATTTTATTTATTGTCAGAATGAGTGAGAAAGGTTGGCATTAGATACGGCAGGATTCAGAAGGGTTATGTTCAGCTTTTCAGTTAATGATTTATGATAGTTATGGCAAACGTAGCTTAATTTATGTAGCTGACAGGTTTGAGTTGGGTGAAATCAATAAATGTTATGAATTTTAATATAACACAAAGATGGTTTAATCAAGTACAAAAATTATATGAGCGTTATGACTAAAAATTGTATCACCAGCAAATAACAAGACAACTGAAGGGTAAAGAAACAGTGCAAAGCAGTACGTGGAAGTAAAGATTGCACAAGAGCAATTAGGCTACCTATCAAAGGAAACAGACATCGTGCAGTGCTAAATAAACTCATGTAAAACAGTGCATTTAAAACTGAAGTGATTAAAAATCAGTATATGAAAACTATAGTTCATAAGTTAAATATGATATCAAAACTCACTTCCATATAAACAATTGTAAATCTAGATTACTAGGATACCAGACACTCAATTGATTAATATCGGAAAACAAGCCTTGTAAAATTTGTTGGGTGCAAGAGGTGCTCCCAGTTTTAGTGTAATATTATTAATAAAAAAATTATTTGTATCAGCCAAAAACTGTTTTCCATATTCACCAGTGTGCAGGGCATCTTGAGTGTAATTCGTATCGTGCTAAAACATCCCAGTGAACAGGAATCAGTCCATCAAGATTTCACCAGGGGCGTTCTACAGCGAGGCCAGCCAGAACCTTTTTACTTTCTTTTACAATAAAAAAGTATTGGATTCGTCCCAAAAATTGAGTTTTCAACATATCTTCACGTTTTAGAGTCCCTTGAACCCAAAAAACATATTTTTGTTCATTGGTGTGAGTCCGTTCGTCTGTGTGCCTGCCTGTGAACAAAATATCTCAAAAACAAAAAGAGGTATGGCGTTGAAACTTCATATATAAGTTTTGTGTACTATGTAGATGCGACAGCAAGCTTTTGAAGTAAATCGCATAACCGGAAGTAGGTGTTTACTCTTGTAATTTTTCAGTTTTTTTCGATTTTTTCAAAAACGGCTCTAACGATGTTTTTCAATTTTTATTACATTCTTCATGTGTATTGATGTGAGATAGGTGATTTTCCAATTCAATACCTCTAAAATGGGTTTCTTTTGTTTTTTTTTCATATTTTTTTTATTGACTTCGATTTTAAGTAGAACACCCGGTATATTATTACATTTTTTAATTCAGCTTAAAATTTTAGAGAAAAATTTGTTTTTTGAGCTACCGCTCTATTTTGTACGGTTTTTGTAGAATTTCTAATTTTTGAAAATTTTGACAAATGCTTAAAATTTAAAATCAAATTTTTGGTTAATTATAAGATCATTGTAAAAGGAAGTTGTGTGCGTGTATCACACCAGATTTTTTTCTACGTGTAGAGGAGCCATTTAGTGAGCCCTACAAGTAGAAAGGAGAACCCAGAAGACGTCACCAAGGTTATAGGAGCCGTGGCGTCTCTTCATTGTGCGAGCTAGCATCGGAGTACCGCTTCTAAACCTAAAACTTCACAGGAAGCAGTTGGAATAAACCCACTAGGTTCGGGTTTCATCAAGATTGGACTGTCTATGAGGTGTGGCAACGCCTCAGTTCCCATAGGATTTCCAGCGTCCTTTGATTTTGCGACCAAAGCCAGAAGTTTGGTCTCGGGCAGGAAATTAAACAAATGCACATCGCACGTCGTTTTGCGTCACTGAAACAAAACCAGCTTAGCTGGAAACTACGTCACATAATTTGCATTATATTTTACCTGATGTGATTTTTGCTATTTTGGTGTTTGAAGTCAAATTACGCAAATTATTATACGTGCAGATCATCTTGATGGTTACAGTCCATTTGAAGGTTAGAGTTATCAGAAACGAATTTAAGCAATTGCCATACTAGTGAATTTGTCATACACAAAAGTATTTGTAATACTAGTTGTTGAACCTACCCTTATGATAAAAGTTTATTTCATGCTAGACCGGAGCTTTGCGTTAATTAATTGCAAATATATAAAATTTTACTGAGTATTAAACCATTTATTAAGCAACTAATTATCACATCCATTTTAATAAACACAATATTAAATTCTTTTATTAAAGCCATTTTACTGTAATCTGTTTCATACGTCCCTATTTGTTTCTCTTATTATTTTTACACAAAATTTGAGGGGGCAATCATTACAATATATTAGCAAAACTATTTCTAAAAATTGAGTGTTGTTAATACAGAAATTACGTATAAATAAGATTAATTTTAAGGATTATTTATATTCTTTCACAGATTTTAGTAAAAATTCCGGAATTGCAGGCAACATTGTATGTGTCCATAAACATATGATGAATATCTGACCTGTCCTTCATATTTGTCAAAGTTGTTTGTCTTATAAACGCTTTCTGACAATTTTTTAGTAGTTCAGTAACAATAAGCAGCAGTTCTTTCCAGGGTTAAGAAAAAGTGCAATTTAATGCAATATGTCATGCAAGACATTGTTTCACACAGTTTCGGCAATTGTTGATGAATTTATTGAACTATTTCGAGAAACGTTGCAAGAGGTATGGCACGTTAATTTATTATGTTATTGTACAATTGTTTGTTTATTACAGAAAGCAGCTGATGCTTTAGAAATTAGTATATCTACTGTTAAAATAGTGAAGACTCGTAGAAGTCTAGTCCTGGTACGAAGTGATCCCGTAAGAAATCTAAAACTGCAGATTTACCAGATCCTTCTAAACTGGTCATCAGAGAAACTATATAGAAGATGTATAGTAAAAGTAAGGGGTATGATGTTTATTTGATTTTATAAATTTTATTTTTATTTTATTTCAGAAAAACATAAGTAGCGATGAGGCCAAAATTATATACAGTGTGGTACAAAAGTCTGGAACACCTGAAATTTTTTGGAAAATCCTGTTTTGTGGCAAAAACGCTTCGATGGTTCAAAAATCATTGTAAATTTGCTATATTTTAAAATACTTTAGAATTATGTAGAGTGGCGTACAGTAGCAGGGTCAACGGGGCCATTTTTTTAAAGCGATAACCTCTATTTATTGTTGGAAGAAGTGGAAGAGCACATTGTTTTGAGTATTGTAGTGTAGCGTAGCGGTAATGAATGGCCTTAACACTTATTTCGTGGAAGAGAAGGCCATAAACTAAAATGTGACTTAAAGTGCAGTACTAAATCAGCTAATAAAAGTGTAGTTCGCTATGTGACAGTTTAGAGAAAGTATAAATTGTACGCGTGCAATAAGAAACAGATGTAATGTCAAGTGTGATTGGTGTCGTCGAGTTAAACAATCAAAACCAACTTATTTAAACGTCACGATGCAATTTCTAGCACAGCCGGAGCTATGTCGTAAACGCAAGGATATCGACCAACAAACCCTTTTGCCCCAACTAACAATAGACCAGGCGAAAAGGAAAAGTCAACCCGAGAGGACTTTTACGTAACATCAGATCACTTCATCATTCCACATAATATCACTTGACTTAATATCACGTCTTCCGACTTTAAGCATTTTGCTGAGTCGAGGACCAAGGTTAGTTTCCAAGGTCTTCATTAATAAACAAAACAGTATCGAAAACCAGGATACTCGCAATTCGTATTTGTAAATTTTAAATTAATATTAACGAATTTGTATACAGTGAGAATAATGTAAGACTATACATGGCTGAATTATGCAAAATTAGACATAGGGAATTTACTTAACGTTCCCATGGTGTTTGTAACCAAAATAACAACACAGTGACTACAGAAAAAGCCGACAATTGTTACTAGCATAGGTAAATTGATTAATGCTAAAATAAAGTTGCCAATGTATAGTTTTACATTATTCACACGGTATGTTGTATTGTGTTCGTGTGTTCTAAAGCAGTGGTATTCAACCTTTTTTTTTTCGCGTACCCCTTCTAACATTTTCCTTATAATCATGTACCCCCTACCTTAAAACTCAAATAATACAGTGTTGTTATGGTTTGTAATGTTATTTATTGTGGTAGAAAAGGTTACATGTGAATTTAAATATATATAATAGTATATTAGTGAGAAACTTGAGCTTGCTTATTAGCGCACAAATCTTTAATGCGCGGTTGAATATTAGTCAGTCCGAGTATAAGAGACGCTTCTAGATTAAGCTGATTGCGGTGTTTATTTTTTATTGTCGAAAATGCAGAAACGCCTTGTTCGTACATGTAAGTACTTGAAAATATAAGAAGTTCGCCAATAGCAAAGTCACTTAGTTGTTTGTACTCTTTCCGGCATTTAAACCAAAATTCATTCAGTGAAACTTGTTCAAAAACTATTTTTAAAGTCATATCAAAACTTAATTCTAATAACTGTTCCTTTAGTTGCATTTCCATATTAGTTTCCAAAATATTTACATTAAAGGGGTTAAGTTTCCACACTTCTGAAACATTATTGTTTTCCATTTCAGAAAAATATTGCTCAAACTTGTGCTGAAAAACTGTGTATGTATATAATTGCTTGATTGCCGTTTTGTTTAATTATAAATACCTAGATTGGAGATCCTCGCGTACCCCTGAGGAACTATTCGCGTACCCTCAGCGGTACGCGTACCTCCGGTTGAATACCACTGTATAATAAAAGGAATGGTTGTATTTTACTGAACGTAATTCCACAGTAATAAACAACATAATAGTTCCAGTGATGCAAACCACTAACGTAGTATAACATTTTTATTAAGTTGCAAAAAGAAATTTTCGAGAAAAATGTAAATAAAGTTTTAATTGGGAAAATTGATTATTTTATAATTTATTTAATATTTTGTCTAGAAGTCGTTGAAACAAAAATGTTTATTTACTGTCAGGTGTGTCAAATTAGCTTTCAACAAAATTGGTGCTTTTGATTTTCTGTTATATGAACTCAAGAAGTCTTACAATTAGCAACAATGTTTATTTCGGAAAATGATCGCACTGAAATTCTTATCATGTACGGCTATGGAGAAGAACTACAGTGGAAGTTCCCGGCAGATTGGCCTGGATATGAATTTGAGTCATATTACAGTGCTTAATATTTTACATAGACATAAATTCCACCCTTATAAAGTTACATTGACCCAAGAATTTTCAGAAGATGATTTTGATCTTCGAGTGCAATTCTGTGAAGAGATGCATAACCGCTGTAATAATGAAGAAATGTTTGTGAAAAATATTATTTTCTGGGATGAATCTTCATTTTTCCTTAATGGAACTGTAAATAGACAAATCTGAAGGTATTGGGCCTCACGTAATCCACGATGGATGCTGGAGTCACATACAGTGCCGGTTTTACATGGGTGCTATCGGGTGCTGTAGAACCGGGCGGTAAATTTGTCTTGGACGGCGCGCGCGGGGCCACTCACACTTAATAAAGTTGACACGACGACGAAGTAAGCATATTATCATTTCCTGCTATCTCCTGGCGTCGGGCAGCCATAGCAGGCCGCATATAATAGTATATTATGTTATTAGGAGTAAAAGTGATACTTTGTGTGGCGAGACCGGACGCGTTTGACTAACGAGCGTAAACGAGTCAGAGAAGTTGGGGCGAGGCACACAAAGTCACATAGGTTTGATGAACACGAACGAATCTCTGAGCATTTAAACAATCTGAGAATATATACCACGCAGTCTTTAACTACTTGGAGAATTCATAAGAAACTTGAAGAAGAAAAGAACTCTGTAAAAGAATATTGTGTTAACGTATTAAAAACGATTGTTAGCATTATAACATTTGCAGCAAAAGAAGAGTTGGTATGTAGGGGCAGTAATGAAAAGATAGGCGAGGATCATAATGGCAATTATTTGAGTGGGATCGAACTTTTGTCAGAATATAACCCTTTTTTAGAAAACCATACAAGAAAACTTGCAAATCGTGGAAAGTCCACTGTTTCTTATTTATCCAAAGATATTTATTTATCCAAAAATATACAGAAGTTATTTTAAGTGTAAGACCTAAAGAGAAAATGATAGCAGAGTTACCTTCATTCTTGATAATCTGCAGTCTGAAATTAATCGTAGATCCGAAGTGTACAAAACATGTTCAGATTTGTTCGAATTTTTGTTTAATCTAAAAGTTAAATGATGGAGATATAGTATTGCATTTACAAAAATTAAAAGATACATACAGATTGTCCGAAATCCGTTTTGAACATAAGAAATTTATGAGTGCGACAAGGAAGACATAATTAAAATGAGTAGCAGAACAAAGATAGAATGTAATCATAGCTATGTATACCTTTAAACTAAAGTTAAGTCAATGAAACAAACACTTCTGTCAAATATTTTATCCGTCATTAAGAGTATAAAGTGAGGTTTAAATTAATAATACCATCGTTTACTGTTCACATAATTATTTTTAGTTATTTAATGAAGGCGATTAATAATCGAAACTGTTTAAAGCACAAACGAGCGATAGCGAGTGAGTGCCTTTAATAGTTGAGATTATTAATCGCCCATTAACAAACGAGTTGATTACAAAATTTTCTCGTTGACCGCAAAATCTTTTCTTGTGGCGAAAAATTTGATTAATACAACTAATCTCCATGCAAAATATTATCAAAACTTCAAAATCACAAAAACAGTTAATTAATGAAAAAGAGTGTATTAATCAAAAACAGTGTATTAATAGATCTATTAATCCATCCTTTAAAAAAACAGTTAATTAATGAAAAAGAGTGTATTCATCAAAAATAGTGTATTAATGACGTCTATTAATCCATCCATTTTTAGGAAAAATAATTCATTAATATTGAAATTAACAAGCGGTCAACGAGAAAATTATTTAAACCTCAGTTTATACTCTTAATGACAAATAAAATATTTGACAGAAGTGTTTGTTTCATTAACTTAATTTTAGTTTAAACATTTACCTCCCCATGATTACATTCTATCTTTGTCCTGCTACTTATTTTGTTTATGTCTTCCTTGTCGCACCCATTAATTTCCTATGTTCAAAACGGATTTCGGACAATCTGTATATAAACTTACAAAGTTCTTAAACGAACTAAGTGATGAAGTTCAAGTTGAATCTCCCAAATATTAAGTGAAACTGCTACATGAAAATAAATTAACATGCTCATTGCTCAATCCTAAATATAAATGTATGCCTTCATATTATTATTTTTTTTCGATAATGGTTACTCCTCTTCTGTATTTTATTACGAATGTGATTGTACTTAGGTACATGTGATTATGTCTTAATTTTCAAATTTCTTCCAAATATAAATCCTAATATATTATTAGTAGTTAAACATGTCAATATATTGCAATATTGGACATTGGCCATGTTGGTGTTTTTCTGTTATTTATTTATTTTGACCTTTCAGTTGATTTTAAAAAACAAAGTTAATTAAGGGAAGAATTTTTTTGCGTTTGTATTTTTTATTAGTTTTAAACGTAAAATATTTATTTTTATTTTTACTCAGTTCCTACTATATTAGTGATATTAAGATATTGTAGAAAAACACGAATGGCAACACAAAGCTTAAGAATGTTATTTTGCTTTTATTTCGTTTTTCTTATCCTATTCTTGTAATTAAAAACCAAATATTAGCTTTTTGGTTTGTGTGTGTATTTTCTTATTAGTTTATTTTATTATTTTATTTTTACTTCCTTTTGCGATAAAGAAAGTATTGGATTCGCCCCAAAAATTCGAAAATGAGTTTTCAACAGATCTTCACGTTTTAGAGTCCCCTGAACCCAAAAACACGTTTTTGTTCATTGGTCTGTCTGTCTGTGAGTGAACAGAATATCTCAAAAACGAAAAGAGGTATGGCGTTTAAACTTCATATATAAGTTTTGTTTACTATGTAAATGAGACAGGAAGCTTTTGATGAAAATCGCATAACCGGAAGTAGGTGTTTACTCTTGTGATTTTTCAGTTTTTTTCGATTTTTTCAAAAACGGCTTTAACGATTTTTTCAAACTTTAACATTTTTATTGCATTTTTAATGTGTATTGATGTGAGATAGGAGATTTTCCAGTTGAATACTTCTAAAACGGATTTCTTTCGTTTCTTTTTCTATTTTTTTATTAACTCCTATTTTAAATAGAACACCCGGTATATTATTACATATTTGAATTCAGCTTAACATTTTAGAGAAAATTTGTCTCTTCAACTAATGCTCTATTTTGTACCGTTTTTGTAAAATTTGTAATTTTTGAAGAATTTTCACAAATGCTTAAAAATTAAAAACCAAATTTTTGGCTAATTATAAAATCACTGTAAAAGGAAGTTGTGTGCGTGTATGACACCAGATTTTTTACTGATGTATTCTGTATAGTTATCTATAATAAATAATTTAGGTTTTCGGGACCTTTTTTTTAAATATAATATAGAAATGCAATTTCAGATTGTTTAAATTACTAACTTACAAAAACATATATAGGGGCGGCGATCACAAGTAGCACCGGGCGTTAAAGTACCATAAACCGGCACTGGTCACATACTCAATCTCCAATAACAGTGAACTTTTGGGCAGGTATAGCCAGAAGCAGAATTTTGCCCCGTATTTTTTTATGTCAACTTGACTGGCGCAGGGTATGTGCAACTTTTACAGCAAGAGTTAATTCCAGCACGGATAGCCTTATACCCAAATGCAAATAAACCAGACATACTTGATAACCGACTTTGGTATCAAGATGACGGAGCACCTCCCCATTACGCCCTTCCTGTTTGTACATACTTGGATAACATCTTTCCACAACGGTGGATAGGGCGACGTGGAGCTATCGAGTAGTCAGCTCGCTCCCCAGATCTTACACCCCTGGATTTTTTCTTATGGTGTCATTTAAACCCAAAGTTTATGTCAATAAACCCCAAAAACATAGAAGATTTAAAGGAACGAATTCGACAGAAAATGCGCAATATCGGCCCAGAAATAATTGGCAGAGTGTAGAATGAATTTATTTGGAGACTAGGACAGTTTGAACACCTAATTAGTTAATGTTTTTTATTTTGTTTCCCCAATTAAAACTTTATTTGCATTTTTCTCGAAAATTTCTGTGTGCAACTTAATAAAAAATGTATACTGCAATACTCAAAACGATGTGCTCTTTCACTTCCTCCGACAAATAATAGGGGTTATAGTTAAAAAAAATTACTCCTTTAACCCTGCTGGCGTACATAGTTCTAAAGTATTTCAAAAGATCTACAATGCTTTTTGAACCCTCCAAGCGTTTTTGCCGCAAATTCTGCGAGATAATTCAGGTGTTCCAGACTTTTTTTACCACACTGTACAACAGCAGTGAGATAACATGAACAAGAAATTAGCATGTATTGTTTGAGTAAGAAAGAGATAAGCCTAGTAGCAAATATTCGAGTAGGCCTAACGCTCATTTTAATTATGACAGATGTCAACCAAACATGCCTACTAAAATAATTTTTTCGTATGGGCATCTCTTTCTTACTCAAGCATTCTATTTTGTTGTTCATGTTATTTCATTGCTGTTATACCGATGGGGCCACAATTATACGAGTATATAACAGCAGTGGGATAACATGAACAAGAAAATAACAGGTATTGCTTGAATAAAAAAGAGATAAACGTAGTAGCAAATATTCGAGGAGGCTTGACGCTCATTTTAATTATGACGTATGTCAACTAAACATGCATACTAAAATAATTTTTTCGTATGGTCATCTCTTTCTTACTCAAGCATTCTATTTTGTTTTTTGTTGTTCATGTTATCTCATTGCTGTTACTATATATAATTATGGCCCTATCAGTATAAAGTATAATCAAAGATTATTTTCAAATACTATGGCCATGGCATACTTACTTCCTAATTTATGAATGCAACTATTTTAATACTTAAATGTCAAACTTGACATTTGCTTTCTAAGAGAGTTATAATTGCATTCATGAATTAGGAAGTATTTCATAGCCATACTATATGAAAATAATTTTTGATCATACTATATAATTAGTGTTGTGCCTTGGTCAATTGACCGGTCAATTGACCGGTCAATTTGACCACGGTCAAAAACTGTGTGGTCAAATTCACTGTCAAATGCTCTTTTAGCCTTAAAATTGCTTATATTAAATTACACTATCAATCAACGGTTTTTTTTGTAGAAGGTCTTTATTATTGGCTGTAAGCCTGTAACTAATCAAACATTTACTGAAATTGCAAAAATGCAGGAGATTTACATATTTCGCGAGGGGATTCACACAGCGACCAATGTTCCTTGGGGAAGTACCCCTTTGTGCAAATTGTCAATTCAGCATTGGAGTGTTTAGGTTCAGTTGTGCTTTACTTACAGAACTATCAATACAATTGATTAAAAAAAGGTTAATTAAAAAAATTTAAATGGTCAAATGAGTGGTCAATTGGCTGGTCAATTGACCGGTCAATTGACCAAAAAGTTGTTGACCGGTCAAAGGCACAACACTATATATAATTATGGCCCAATCCGTATTATGTACTCTCAGTTCTTTAAATGACGAACTTCAAGAACAACATATTCTAATATAGGGAGAATCAGTTTAATCATTGTTCTACATGATATTAAATTGAAATTTCTCAAAGACGAGAACTATCAGCGTAGAATACCACCAAAACCAACGGCCAAACAACGTGACCAACAATGCTGCACACCAACATTTTTATGAAGGCGTAAAGCCAACCGCTGCTGCCTGTCTTTCTGGAAAACGTAGGTATGTTTCCGCTGTTACTTAAACATTACGATGGCAAGTATAATCAATCTCTAACATATCTCTTTCTTATTCATTAGAAAAAGGTATTCTATTTTAGTAAATAATACTGGAGTGTGAATGTCGAGCTACAAATTTGTACTAAACAGCGAAAATTTTAGTAAAACTAATGTAGCGTTTTTGTTTCCATGTCACTCTTAAAAACCTTATTATTTTTTATTATTACTAATATTTCGATAAACTGATTACTAAAACATTAAAAAAAAAAGAAAATCCATAAGAAAAAAATTACTATCGTTTTTTCGCTACCTATTTTAAGCGCTAGAGCAATTGTAACATTATTTTCGAACTCCTTGTTAAAAAGAGTCTATATGTATACTGTTTTAGTTAAAAATGGCTAAGTTGGTTGTTTTTCGAATAAAACAAATAAAACCAAAATTGGAAATGTTTTGCGATATTTGGAAAATTACAAAAAAAGCCCAACTTTGCCCCAATTAATAGACTTCTTATCTTTTAAGATAACCGAGATCTCCATACTTAAGCTCGAAAAACGGGCACCCTGTGTAAGTCACTTAAAAATCAAATAACAAGTTTGAAATTTAATCAAGTGTAAACGTAGTTGCATTCATAAATTAGAAATTATTCCATAGCTACACTACATCAAAATTATTTTTTGTCATTCTTTATTCTAAATTGTGCAATATAAAAATTACAGTAGATCATCGTTTGCAGACATTACAAATTCACAACCGGCTGATGCTACAAGAAGCTGTACGATTTCTTCGCGCCTCGCACTGAGGGAGTACAAGCAATCGGAAAGTTTATTTTTCTGGGTTGTTATGAGTCGGAGATGAAAGCGACAGGCGATTGTTTATTGAACAAAACCGGCCCGATTCGGCCGGACACAAAAGGCCGCGGTTATTAAAGCATAAAGAGCACGTGTGCACTAATCTTTGTTGATCAACAGCGAGGATAAGCGATAAGCCGCACCGCGGACGGCGTCTCGTTGACATTTTGTGCGCGCGCGGTGCGCAGGCGCGGCCACCATTACGCTACGTAGAACGCAACGTCCATGCGCGAGAAGTTAGTCGGTCGTGTCAGCGAATGTTGTCAGGACGTGTGTGTTGCGGCCGCGATCTATTTACATGAAATTCCTGTACTGAGGGTGGATAACAGTGCGTCTCTGTGCCGTTGTGGACAAGTGATATCTGACTCTCCTCACTTACCAATGGATTAACCCCCCCGCGCGCTCCGAAAGTAAGTTTGGCGAGCACGATTTTGTAGGTCGCCGCTCCGAATATTTCTTATCAACTCGGTCATGTGGCTATGCGGTCTCCAACAGCTATCTTTAGCCGCAAGTGAACTTGATTCCGCTGTTACTTTTTTTTACCGTTGATAAGTGAACCTGCCGTGAATGAAAACAAGCGCCGAGGGCTCCTCCGAGTTGACCTCGTAAGGAAGTCATGGCCACCCCGATTTCGGCGCCGTTGCCGGGGAGACACCTTCACCTATTTTTAAAGGGCCGGTTAAAGGGCCGCATTGATTCGCGTTGATATTTAACCGCGACGACTGATATTTTCGACTCGACTAGTAACCGTTCATAATCATCGGCGCTTTCGCCGTGTTGCACTCTGTCAATCGAGAACTGCTACCGCGAAAGTTGGATTCTTTGTTGAGGAATGGCCCCATTGTTGGCGGTCGTTTTTAGCGCCTTGTAACAAAATTCGTGTTAGAACAGATTCGTCCCTTATTTAGAGACGTGTTTACAGCAGAAGGTGTTGTAAATAGCTTGCATTAGCCAACAGAATCTGATCAAATAAATGTGTGGATCTGGATGGGTCCTACTTTCAACAAGAACGGTGTCGGGTTAGGAAATCAATACGGTCTTGATGTTTTTACCGAAAAATCGATTATATTTGACCTTTCCGACAGAGGGGATAGGCAGTTGTTTCCCATTAGGAATTTCGTGAATGGCGTTAATCATAATCAATCACCTTAGCTTTACTTTATTATTGATCCTAGCTGTAAACATCAGTTTTCATAATAATAACTTATTCGCCCTGTTCTTTACGAACTTATTAACGCAACAGACTGAAATACGTAACACCTTTTTTTGTATGAAGGTCGGCCTTGTATTTTTGTTATCAAGTTGCACATGAACAGGACTGTAATTTTTATTTTGTTGTATAACCTGTATAACCTCCAACAAATTTACTGTCATTTGACAGAATCGAATGTTGTTGCTAGATTGACTGTTTATTTTGATAACAGCATGTGGAGAAATATTTAAAATCCAGATTATTGCAAGACCTTCCATGTACTTAACAAAAAATATCTTCAATTACACAATTACTGAAACTGGATGTACACATAAAAAAACGAAAGTTATATTTTCTGTTCTGTTAAAATATATGAAGGTGTGTCAAGTTTTCTAACCCAAATGCATTTGTAAACCATAAACTCAAATGTAAACCGCGTTTAAACAGAACAAAGTTATTTTATACGGCTCCATTGCCAACCTTCATGAAAAAAATATGCGAACAGAGTATACTGTTCCAACTTCTAACTTGTTTTTGTTTCGTTAATGCCTGATGCGCAGAAATAATTCAAATTTTAATAATGACGAGGTTTTTCTTTACTCTAACATATAATCAGTGGAAAATCGCAGAAAGTATGTGTGTACAGGGTGTCCTAGTTTCGATGGGATCTCAACATTTCTGTTTGGGGTCACGCACATTTTTATTTTTCACTATATCAGGGATTACAAGCAGGCGATTTTAATGCACTTGTTTACCTAGATTAATTAATGCCATTTCATCAGAATTAATGTATCGATTGATTTTTAAGTTAAGTTAGGAAATTGGCTTTCACGCCCCAAATGGCATATTTTAGCTTTATATACAAATATACCGCGTGTCTTACTACAAGAGATGTAGTCACAAAAATATTTATATTTCAAAATATCGGTATATTTTGAATTGTTTAAATCAAAATGGCGATAATAGCCAATAATAAATTTTCTTGTCAGGTAAAGTGCCTTATCCGCTCGTGTTACAAAAGATTGTTTTTAAGAAAAGTTGTTCATAATGCAAAGTTATAGCCTTATGTAAAATTTCAGAAAAATTGGTGTACTTTTATTGAGTTGGTCAGGGCCGACTAATAATAATAATAATAATAAAAGTAACTATTAATCCCAAAGCTAGTGTCAGGTCTTACACAATGTTTTACAAATTATAGTGTATAAAATCAACAAAGAAAGCCTTTAAAAATACATTTTTCCTAATCTGTAAGTTTTTATGTTTGGTGAAGTTCCACAGTATATGAAGATTATTATATAACGTTAACACTCAACAAAAACTAACTTGTACAATATGCTGGTGTTAATAGTACTCCAATGAAATATTCATAAGATCTTGATTCTTCAGTACATACCTACACACAAAGAAAGATACATTAATTGCAAAAAAACTGAAAAATCTCAAGGCGTTAGCTCAAAAAACAACCCTTAGGTTGTTCTTGTTCTGCCACTAAGACCTTGATATCGCAAGAAAACAAAATAAATATAAGCACTATGCCTAAACTAACTTCTGTAAAAACCATGCCATGAAATTGTTACGCGAAAACAAACTATTGTAAACAAACAAACAAATAATAAGAATTTACCTAAGCTGGGCAATATATAATTGTTTGAAAGGAGAGTTTTTAAACTGAGGGATATTGAATTATAGATTTTGAATAATTGATAAAAAAAAACTTGAAACAGATTAGTCTTATGAATTAGTGGTGTGTGTGTGTTATGACACCATTGAAACGTATATTTAAAGAATCAAAATCAGTAAGATTGAAAATTTTATTTTATGACAGTGTAGCGTACTGTAACAATCGTCTGTTATGCATATTAAGCCATTTTATATCTTTTAATGTCTGGAAGATTCTATCAAATTTCATTATTCCATAAATGAACCGCAAATAAGAATTTTGAACTCGCTATAATCTGTGCACGAATTTTTGCGTGATGGACTGACCATAGACCTGAGACCAATAATGCAAAGCATTGATTTTACATGAATTGGTAAGCAATGTCTATGAGAAAAAAACTTTTAAGTTAAAATGTGCTTTTTTAATACAATTAGTTATATGAGTTATATATCTAAATTGATGAGAAGCCGGGTAGCGCAGTTGGGAAAACGCTAGGTTGAATTAAGCAAGTCCTCGGTTCGAATCCCGCAGGAGCCGGAATTTTTCTGCAGCCTTGGCGATTGGAATCGCGCTCGGTGAGACCATTCTCAGTTGGTCACCAAGTTAACTGTGATCTACTCAGAACCACAGACTTAAGAGATAGAGTAGCAAGGTCCACACTTCACCAAGACACACACCTAACACAATGGCTGCTACGCAAAGACGAAAGCACCAGCCTCTGCACCGGTAAGGCAACAAGAGGTTAACGATAATACATACATACGTCTAATTTCATAACTAAGGAGGGTTCTGTTGATATTTTAAACATCTGTTTGAGATTATAGTTAAAGTCATCAAAAGAATTCCGATAATTTTCCGTATTAAAGAATTGTGTACAAACACCCAACATGATATGATATTTTTGAAAGTTAAAAGTGTATATAGTAAATAGTTGTGGTTCTATACTAGAACCTTGTGAAACACCTATTTTCAGAGCCGTGTAATCTGAAGAATTTTGCTCTAAAATAACTCTTTGTAAACGACCCTCCAAGTACTTTTGTAGAAGAGAACAGGTATTTGAACTAAATATATTTCAAAATATGAATCATTGTACATATTGTGATTCACGGTATCAAATGTTTTGCTGAAATCCAGTATTACCAAAACCGTCACGTTGTTATGGTCATAAGTAGATATTATGTCATCAGTTATATGTATGAATTGCCGGTGTTAGTTTATTTATTATTGCATTAATAACAATTAAATTTACCGCTTTCATCATATGCTCGATATTAAGAAACTTTAGTATTTGTAACATGTCCGTTATCCCAGAATACTTATTGCATCCCAGTAGAATTCGAATTACTGTATTTTGTAAAATTGTGATTCTATGAACATCCTCTATTGCGATATATTAACAAAGACAGAATACCTGAACTAAGGATAGTTCTTATATTGTAAACAATATGTCGTGACCAATTTAAAAGTGTATTTGATATTCTACCAAAGGATTCATTCAATCATCTTACCTAGTTTTTACCATTGCAATCTACATGATGACATACATTTAATTATGGATCTAATATTTAATTTCATCTAGTTGATCAAGTGCTACATAATCAATTTCAATGTCAAAGCTAAACTAGTTTTTCGAGCTGTTCAGAGTGTACACTTTCGTGACTAACATAAACATTGTCAATTTGTTCAAAGTGTTAAGTCCAGACTTTTTGATTAACTCGCCTGATGACGACGTTCTTCAAAATGTAGTCATTTTGTCATTGCAAGAATTATATGAAAATGGCCCTAATATAAATTTTCCAAAATAAATTTCATAATTTCTTCAGCACACACCAACCGAATCCAAATATTTCCACCACCAAAAGACCTTTAAAATTTGTTTATATCCACCTCCACCTTAGTGAATTTTCCTAATAGATATTCTTAATTTGTGGTATTTCTCACATTATGTGCAACCACATCAGCCCAAAGGTTCTTTTCGAACATAAAGATAATTCGCTACTATTGCGAAATTAGAATGGGACATTAAAAATTGTTAGGGTAGTATTACAAGTATTTTAGTGGGTAGTGTATAGATAGAACGAAAAAGCATTGTGAAGTACCTAGTATTATGTTCATTAATTTTACGTACTTTTTTTCTAGATTCAGTAATATGAGCGCAAGATGAATTTAAAGAAAATTGGAAGCTTTAGTTTTCCTGAAATATCTAGTAATCCATGGATATTTTCTGAAAAACAGAAACAGCATTTAACCATTCTTGTAAAAGAGCTCTGCTTTCCCCTTTTAACCGTCTTTCTAGCTCCAATACTTTCCGAGGCCCGCATACTAAACATTTAAAAAACTGACTCTGTATAATACCATAATAACTATTCATTTAGTCGATCACATTAAAAGGTTACCTGAAAACATGTCGCATAGGAAAATATACAGAGCGCAAACACCGATACAAAGTGGAGGTGTTTACGTCAGGGATGTTTTCCAAAGAAACATGTTATGAGGGTTAACCTTGCAAATTTAGTGCGAGTGGTATCCCGAGGATTAATGCATAAAACCAATCACCTTGATTGTTGACATAAATTAATTTATTGATATCAAACATGGGCTGACTAAACACCAATTTGGGGTTTATTCAGTGTAAAAGGATTGATAAAGGTCAAAATTCAAATTTTCAAGGCTTTTGATTGGTTGTTTGTATTAATCACAGTTAAACTTTAGTACCTAATATAGGTAATTTTTCCTAATTCCGGCATAGTCAGTAGAGCCTGAAATTGAAAAGCGTTCGAGTTTTCAACGGTCATTTGTTTTATTTTAATGCAAGGATTCAAATAGACGCCTCCATAAACGTCTGGGATGCATTTAAAATGTGCATAGATTTAACCGCATGTAACTTAAATTATTCCTCTACTGATACCGCAACATTGCAGTTTGGAATTGTCAAAACCAACTGTGACTTGCATTAAAAATATTGTTACACAAAAAACATGTAAGCGACATGTCAATTCTGACTCTGTTACATTCATATAGCCTACGTGAAAAATGTATTTTAGATTTAGGATTGTATTTGATCTTGCCAACACTGGGAATAGGTGGGCACTTGTTTTCGATCGGGAATTTCGTCAGTAACCGATCATCTTAGCCTTACTTTTTATTGATCCTAGCTGTAAATATAAATTTTCATAACAATCGCTTAGCTGAAAATCCTCCCTGTTCTTATTAATGCAGAAAAGCGGATTACCAACGCCTACTGTTCTTGTTTATGTGTTTTCTAATTGCAAAGTTCAGAGGAATAAGTAAGCCCATTTTTGAACGAAATATAACGAGTTTTTAATAGTGCGTAGGTTTTTCCTTTTTGTAACACATAGCTGAAAATCGCAGAAAATCTACAGGGTTTGGGGTCAGGACACATTCGTTTTGAAAATATCAAAAAATAATGTAAGGGGTTTTAAAGTACTTTTACGTAGATTAATACAATTTAGTCAAAGCTAATGTATCGGTTGTAGTGTTTGACGTACGGCACGAAGTAATTGTAAAAACAAGCCCTAGTTGGCTTTGACGCCGTAGTTTAGCTTTACAAATATACAGGGCGTTGGGGAAGTCATTGGCATGTATTATAGGGATGAAAGAACTGCGAAAAGGAAGTTCCTTAGGCATTTTTGGATTAGATGTAGTTTTTTCACAATTCAATATTAAAAAATGGCTTGGTACTTTTTCGGCTACATTTTTGGCACTCTTTTTCATCCTTAGAATTTGTGCCAATGACTTCGGATTTGTCTAACATTCTGCATACTTCTTGGCTGGGGATGTATGTTACAAGAGGTATATTCCTCAAAAATATTGTTTGTATTAATTTTTTAGTCATAGCAGCCTGGACATCCAATAATACATTTTCTAGTAAGGCGAAGTACCTTATCCGTTCATATTACAGAAAATAGGTATTAGAAAAAGTTGTTCAGAATGTAAAATTGTGGCCGACTGCAACAGGAATAACACTGTTCACTTTTATTGCGGTGGTTAGCGCCGACGAGGGTTAAAATTCAAGCGGGGGCGGCGGCTTCATAAAAGCAAGCCGACATTTCCAAAATTATGCATGTGGTCACAATTCTACATTCTGAACTTTGATTAATAACGTACTACTGTAACACGAACGGATAAGGTATTTCACAATCCTGAAATGATATCGCTCTTTCAGAATCATGGTTAGTGTCAAATCACAATTTTGTTTAAATTACTGCCTACGGCACCCGTTATTGCTTTGGGGATATTAACCAAAACAACGGAATTGTTGTTTAAGTTATAACTAGTATTAAGTAATTAATATCGGTGTGATTAAAATGCCTAAGGATAAATATTTTTGTTTTAATAGAAGCTACTTACCAGTGGTAGATAATTACATGCAATAACAATGAAACAATGGAAAAATATTGGCAGCACTGGTTTTACTGACGCAGCAACCGTTGTATTTTTAAAGCTAACATTAAAAAGATCAAGTGAGGGTATTGGCCAACCTCAGCATGTTACCACTTGATGAAGGTTAACTCACATCTGTATAAAAAATATCCATTTTATTCTAACTTGAATCTTTGGTATTCTAAAATTATCAAAATAATAAATACTAGTAATAAAACCAAGTCTTGCCGTGACAGTTTATTACTGAATTTAATGAAAACTGTAGAAATTACCCGTTGTAGTATTTATTTTTTAACCTACAAAAAGAAATTTATATTTATAATACTAATGCTTTATCTGCTTCTATTGGCAATTTTCTAAGCAGTAACAGCAGATACCTGCAGACATGCCTAGACCTTGTAAACAAACAAAATGGCGACACACTGGATTCAACTGTTAACTCTGCAGTTCAGCGCATCAGGTCGTCTCAGATTGTAGGAGATCACGGGTGACCATCGTCGATTGGGTCAAACAACAGTGGATTATGAATTTCTAATCTGTGATTGGCTGAAAGCATTGAATTATGTGTTTATAATTCACTGTCAAGAATTATTAATCGAAAAAGTCCTAATAATCGAAATATTATGTAATTGGAGTAAATAAATAGATTATTCTATATAAAAAGGTGAATTAAAAGTGTCTCCCTTGCTTTTATATTTCTAAAAATAAATGAACTGTGATACTGAACAGAAATGTTGAATTTTAAATTTTTCGACTATAGCATACAAACCAAATAAAATATTTCTGTGTTCACAATCGTATTTCTATGAAAATCTACAAACTATTTTTTGTAGCCCTCCTAATAACATAAGTTCTTTTAAGTCCAGCAAAAATAGGACATCCTGTACAGTAAAATAAAAAAAATGTATTACGGTAATATGTACCTCTTCAAAATTACTTAGGGAGGGAGTTTGCGCCTGTTCAATGGTTGAAACACAACTGTGCGATTTTAATTTCATTGCCAACAGTGTAAACAAATAATATTTTAAGATAATTTTAGTATAACTTATTTTATCTAACGTCTTTACTAGAGATGTTCCGAATACTCGTATTCGCGAGTATTCGCTATATTTTCAATATTTGTATTCGTAACCGTATTCGCCAAAATTAACACGAATATTATACGAGTATTTGACATTAAAATTATAGAAATATAAATAAGAATTTTAATTAAAATATAAAACAGGTATTCATACATTAAATAAACTGCTCAAGTACAGGTCTAAAGAGTAGCTTCAGCACTGCGAAAACAGGTTGACCTTTCGCAAAAACCAAATAGCGCATGAAGGTGCTCGGGACCTTAGCAACAACTTTGCCCCCTTTCAAAATTTCGATATCTGTAGCCGTTCGAAAGTTACAGGCGATCCAGACAGACAGACGGACGGACGGACAAAACGTTCGCATAAGTACGCTGAAGCTACTAATAAAACATTTTTTTAAATATTAACCATTCTATAACATTAAATAAAAAACAAAACTATTTTCCATACTATTTCTAAAATGTGCAGCGCGTACAAAAACGATGTTGATGTTGATATTATTCACTCAAGGTCATGTATTCGTATTCGCGAATATTCATAAGAGTATTTGTATTCGGTATTCGTATTCGCGAATACGAATTTTTGTATATTCGGAACATCCCTAGTCTTTACCGTTATTAAAAGCACTTTGGAAAAGGTGTCAACGTTTTTTATACAGATACATAAATGAAAAAGATCACGTGACCAGTGACATTTGCTTGCAAGCACCAATTTGACATTTTTGAGCATTCACGTTCGTGATGTATTTTTGAAGTCTCATCGACAGCGGTTCTATTCATGGCTAAGTTACGCACGCCGCTGCTACTGTCAGATTTAGCGCTGTAAACGTGGTAGCCAACGATGTTAAATGGGTTGCCTATTATATCTCCACATTTTTATTTTTCCAATTGGTGAATGAGGTCAGTGGAAGTTTAAATAAAAACCTGTAAGTATATATATTACCAAATTAAAAAAATGCTTCTGTTTATAGTAGCCGCTAGTGATTTTATTGCGTGTTTGATAATTGCACCAGTCCTCAGAATATTATATTTTTTCGACTTTCTTTTGTATTCGACCCTTAGTGGGTTGCCATAATCTGAGAGACCCCAACCAAATGGAAACGTAATTTGTCCCTGCATTTTTTAGGAATAGTTCGCTTGTTTGCCCATTCAATGATTCAATGGCTTGTTTTTATCGTCAGTTTCTAACGTTCTTGTGCAGATCAATTATTTCTAAAGTTTATTAGTGAATATTGTTGCACGTAATCAACCAATAGCGTGTGACTATTTATCTTAGCCTAGAGGGAATGAAATTCAGGTGATAATTTTGCATTAGTGGTAATTTGTGCCACTTGAACGTTATACGATCTTCATTTCTCTAGCAACCGTGTGCTCAGGGGTAATATAATATAATAGTAGTATACTTATTATCGATTTTGATGAATATTATGGGTTATAATCCCAAAGCTGGAATTACGAGTTCGCAGGACGAGTTATATTTTCATGCATTGGGATGATAACGAAATGATATTCTTAAAAAATTAAAGAATTAGACATACTACGAGCGAGTTATATTTAGGTAGAGAATATGTATGTATGTATAATCTGTAACCTCATTTACCTTGCGCTGTAGAGGCTGGTGCTTTATGCGCTGGCATCTGGCGGTACAATGCTCAACTTGCCCCGGATTCGAGATACAGAGTTGGAGCGCGCCTTTGGTGCTTGCGCAGCAACCATTGTGTGAGTTGTGTGGCTTGGTGATGTGTTGACCTATTGATTTAAAATATATGGAAAAGGCAGTGTAACACTATCTTATTACTTGAGTATCACTGCTAATGATCAATGTTTGTCCGAAATACATCTTCTGTTGCTTTTATGTTTAAAACGCACGACCTAACCTCGAAAACTCAGCTGACATTTCTAAATTAGTTCATTTGACCCCATGAAACAAAACCAAGTTAGCTCGTACCAAATCGAAAATCGCGAGCGCTATATTGTCAGTATGGTAGAGGGTCCTATTGGCCAATGTCTTAAATTTAAGAGATGATGATTAGCTCAACATTTAAGGAATTATTCGGGAATTATAGGTATTCTCAAAAAAATATTACACGTGATAATTTTCACTTACGATTTATCATCAAAAGTATTTTTATATAATCGCTTGAAAGTTTAATAAGAACATCGAAAAATATTCGAAGGCGATATAAACTGCTTGAATCGCTAGCTGGCCTTGTAAATATGATCCTCTAATCCTTAAGAACACAAATAGCTAGAAATTGCTCTGCTGATTACTGTGAGTTAATTGGATAGTAAATTGTTATCTTTTAATAGCTAGATTCGTCTCGAATTATTTTGTCAAGTTTCACGCTCGGTTACACGCTTGTTTTGCACATTAAAAACTTAAAATACAAATATGGGATTCCACAATGATGAGCAAGTAGTAATGTTTGTTAGCGTCGCCGTCAATTTGTATTTACCCTTTGAACAGCGAGGTATAACTTACACCTACACATTTTCAGAATGCCCTAACGAAGAGAAGCGTTTGAATTGAATGGAAATATTTCAAAACGAATTTTCATGAATGGAATTGGCGTAGGTGTCGCTACCGACTGTTGCTTTATTCGATGTTAGTAGGCTCTATCTAGCTAACGCACCTTTGATTTGACCAACTTTATTCCCTGTAAACATCAGCACTCGCTAAAACTTTCTAATTAGGACCCTGGTGCAGTATTCATTCACGTTCTGGTTGGTCGGAGTGGATGCATTTTAAACTAGTTGGGAAGCTTCCCCATTTCCATTAACCTGGAGTTGGAATATTTTCGAATTTAAAGCTGTAGGTCATAGACCACACTTACCAAAAATTTCGGAATTGCAAAAATAATCAACTAAATGTACAACAAAATAATAGGAACGTCTTGTATGGTTCTAAGCGATAATACGAATGTTTGTAAGAACGGGGAATGAGGGGGGGGGGGGGGTGACGAGACACAATGCAACAAAGGTATTTTCCAGAAGGTAGAGAGGGACTAAGGGTACCTGTTTATAGTCCTACGAATTGTAATTAAATTTATAAATTTAATATTCTGGTTTTATTGAGACTTGTTTAGAGCCACAATTTCAGATGGCGGTGCGTTTGCGTGTACCTACACCCTCCCACTCGCCGATGAGCGTGCGAATCGGGGCTAAAAATACATGCTGCATTTTGAAGGGTTGCTGGAATCGAAAAATTGCCGTCCTCTGCACCTGGAGCGCGTTCACTCTCTATTTTTAGGCTCTTTTGAAGCCACTGCCTGTGTTGCGCAACAACGAACAACCGTAAAAATAGCCCACAACTTCTGTTTCAAAAATAGCCGCACCTCGGAGGATATAGGTAGCTGAATTCCTGCCTCATGTTGTTATTTGTATTGACGGGCTGAGGTCGGCGTATCCTGGATTTCGTGAAGTAACGCACAAGTAAACACCTTTACAAGATTTGGTGACGTTTTTAGACATGGATAGGTACTTTATTCCTGTTAGAAACAATTATGCTGCTTGGTGTGTAGCAGTAGCGTCATGGTTCGAATTGTTATGCAGAGGGTGTACTAAAAGATGTTTTGTATTTGCCAATTTGTAGAGCTACCTATAATACACGAAACTACCCCGTCAAAGTGGGAAGCTGCGCACTGGTGGACTGTCCAGCAAGAGGTCGCGAGTTCAAATCTCGCTCCCAGCGAGATTTTATTTATTAACGAAAGATGCTGATGTACATGTTCATCCCTCGTTGTCTTTAAATATGGCATGTCTTATCCGCGACAACCGTATTGGTAAATCGCCCAGTCGATTTGTACAAAATTTGTACAGACCATTCAGGTACATCCTGTGTATAAAATAATCATTATATTGATAAAACTGAAACAATGGCCAAAAATATCAAATTAATAATGTGAAGGCTGAGTTTGCAAAATTGGCGCCACGGCTACTCGACAGCCATTACCCAAAGCGGCCTTGGTCGCTATCTCACACTTGCCATTGTTAACGTTAATGTTGTTTTTAAGCAACTGAAATGGTTGTAAATAACCGGTACTTTATCAGAAGAAAAACTTGTTTTCCGTATGTGCCCAACCCTTGCATACTTGGTGGCCATGTACATAATCAGTTTATTTTAATTTTGTTTGCGAAAATATTCAATCAATAGTATCAATTCCAATAAGAGCAATGCGTTTGTTGACATAAGTGACGATACTTCTTTTCGAGTTCCAGTGTTTTTTTCAGTACTTTTGTCTATATTGTGGGCATTAATTGCTTCATGCATTTTTATAATATTTTTGCTTTTGGAATTCAATATTATACAGTGTGATTCATTTCACATCTACCTAGCGCGTAAATTTTGTATTTAAAGTGCTGTTTCTCAGATTTTACCCAATTATGTATGGAGTTAAATAGAGTAGGCATTGTTTTTACCAAGAGGAATCGTTAAGAAACATTGCCCAGGATTTATTTACTTTTATAATAATTTTAATAATTATAATGTCTGTTTTTTCGATATACATACTAGGGGACAATGGGGCAAGAAGTTACAGGGGTAATAAGGTACAAAAATGAAAAAATTATGTAAGTACACTAGCAAAAATTGGGGAAAAACGCCAAGTAGCCTTAACAGTTATACATAATCCCTATAAATATCAGGAAAGTTAAACATCACACAGTGCAGGTTTCATTTCAAAAATTCTGTTGCGTACACTCCTTATTTATTCATTATTCAGTCTTCAGTGATAAAAATGAGATCTGGTGCAGCGATGTATCTGAGTTTTTATACTAAAATCTTGTTCCGCATTTTAAATATTTATTTTAAACCTAAAATTACTATTCCACGTTATATCATTATTATGGATTTTGAAAAATTAAAGCTGAATGTTCAACTTAATTGAAAAACATAAACGGAGTTGCGTAAAAATCTAGAGGGAAATAAGATACAATAAATTATCATATTTCTTCTTACCCCAAAGAATTTCTGTGACTGCGTGGTATTGGTATGTAATAAGAAATTTGTAAAAAAAAGTTTTGGTGTAGTCCAGATATATTCTAGAATTGCGCTAATGTTTTTTTTCGGTACCCACAGTCAGGTACTATATTTAAAAAATACTACGCCATCTAAACTTGGTAAATCTGAGCTGTGGGATTTTTTTTGCATCGTATTACCCCATTTGCTCCTTATTCCCCCATCCTCCCCTACTTTCTAAAATGTATGCATGTATGTATGTATTATCCGTAACCTCTTTTTACCTAGCGCTCTAGAAGAAAATTATCTTATAAATCATTGTACACTTTACTGACACCATCCGAAAACAAAAACACAAATATTTTGCAATTATGGTTCAAAGAGAAAGAATTTGTGATGTGGAGATGTAATTAGACCCATGAATTTTAAATGTAGATTATCTACGTTCTACATCTAATAGTTCTAAAAGATATTTGCAGCAATGCAACCACACACATTGAAATTGTGGAAGACAGCACAAACGAAAGAATAGCGTTAGAGACAGGTACCAGACAGGAGATAGCATTTCTCCCAAACTTTTTACTCTGGGATTAGAAAATGTATTTAAAAGCACAAAATAGAAAAGAAGAAGCATGAATATAGACATCGTATATTTACGTAAGTCGCCAATATCTAGTGAGCCCCTTTTGGTATGATCACAAGGAAAAGTTTGACGTTATTTACAAGTAAAAGCAATCGAACTTGGCTTGAAGATTAAAAGAATCGACCTCTGCTAAATGATCGCAATGCACCCACAGTGGCTCGATGCACCAGAACAGCTGCTAAATGGGACCTTCCACAGAAAGCAGTCATACAGAGTGGCATCAGGGCACATGAGAGGTGAAGTTATATTACCAAATCACAGAAAGCATCAACGTTGGGGAAACAGCTTAAAATTCCGCGAACGTTAGAACGGCGGCCAAAGCGTAATAATGGGTATGATTAACCATAGGTAGAATTAGGGCTAGTTCGTCTTCCAGATACGCGTGCAATTAACTTCCAAATAACGTCACCTTAAAACTAAATCCACATAATTGTGAGTGCCAAACGAAATTCCAAATCCAAATTTCCACGAGGCACGCAAAAACCATGTTAATGAAAGCGACTACTTAGCGCAGCTCAACCCTTCGCCATCATGATCGAGACGAAAATCGAGGCGCGATAAATTCGAAAACATCTGAACGACTAGGCGTAAATTTTAGAAAATTGCAACAAACTTTGACATCGGCGTTTTTCTAACTACCTACTCTTTAATAAGGGTTAGTTGAATTTTATTTTTATTGTATTTGGAAACTAGCTTTCTGGTCCACCCGATAGGAATAAACAAAAGAACTTACAGAAGAAAACACTTACAGCATCTTTTAGCAGTCAAGTTTGTGCAATTGCAGTTACGAGACGCTGAAAGCATCACGCGCAGCATACGTATTTCGGGTGACAATGAAACTACTACCCACGGCGGCATTTCGAAACGGCTTGAGATAGAAATATGCAATTCGTTATGTAGATAGGGTTGAAAATACTTGTCAAAATTCAATTGTTTTTAAAAACCATAGCAACCTCTGTCCTGGCCTCCTCCGTTTTTCCGTAAAATACAAACAAATACGAATTACGGCATATTTTTAAACGGCTCTAAGTATTTCAAAAACTATTAATTTAATTAAGTTATTTAGAATTGTTCAGAGAGTCATAAAAGAGAAAATATATAGGGTGCCCCATTTAAAATAACAAAGTCAAGGTCATTTTCGGTGAAACCGGAAACGACATTCAATTGTTTTTATGTTACAATTGTTCACAATTTTCAACCCTATCGACATACCGAATTGCATATTTCAATCTCAAGTCGTTTCGAAATTCCGCCGTGGGTAGTAGTTTCATTGTCCCCGGTATATTAAAAATAGTAGATTATGTTATTAGGAGTAAAAGTGATACTTTATGTGGCAAAGCTGAAGTTTATTTAGCTGAACGTTAGTGAGGCAAATAATTCAGCTAAGCCACATAAAGTCACTTTTACTCCGAATAACATATACTATTTTATCCGCAAACATATTCAGGTAAATTTCATTAATATAAATTAAAAAAAAGGATACATCGGCTGGGAATCGAACCCAGGCAACCCGCGTGACAGGCGAGCACTGTACCCCTGCACCAACCTCTGTTGTTCAAATAACGCGCTACTGAAATGATATATGAACATACTGAATCACCCGAGCTAATAGCACACGGCCACAGCAGCTATCACACCATAACCCACGGCGACAGATGCTCCGATCCGCTGCTTAAAGGTTTATTTAAATTAAAACTTTTTCGTACTCTTTTTGAAAATAAAAACCGGCCTACTATCTAAGTTTAAAAATTAGCAAAATTTTAAGCCATCATACAATTTAATCGGTCCAGTATCTTGGGAGAGATAGCAAACAAACATAGAAAGAAAGAAAGAGAGCAACGATTTTGTGTGCTTAGGCAGATAAAGTACGCAAAAGTCGCTATTTTATCTGCTTAGGCAGATAAAGTGACACTTTTACCTTGTCAATAAAGACAAATAAGTTGTCACTTTTGTGACGTTTGCGGATGAAATATATTTTTGCGAATAATTTATAGTAAATTTAAGTTAAGTGCGATGCGTGTTATTATGTTCTGTGTAAATTATTGGGAGGAATTCTAAGATAACGGACGTATTTCATTTGTTAGTCACAACCAAGCGAGGCGCACATTTTGTTAAATTGAGGATGAATACAACTAGAATCGTAAACTACTTATGAAGATTAAAACAACCAATAGAAATTGTTAAGAGAGCAAAATCCAATTTCAATCAAATGGGTTGATTATTTGAATTTCGTTCAGTTAAATTGATGTATTCTTATTGCGACGTCTTTGGTTCTTAAATAAGTCTCACTTGATCCTGATGGGGGATACTTCATATCCTACCGAACATTGCGCTAGGAAATATAAAACGATTAGCATTAAGTGAACAAACAGCGTAAAGGTCTAAATTCAACGCGACAGTTTGGAATGGAAAGCCAATTCAAATTTCGCATATTGCTCGCTCGCATGAAAGGGTTGTGAGGTTTATGCCTAAATATGAAGTGTCATGGAATATGCGAGCTGGAAGCTCTGATGATTTGCAGAAAACTCGAAAATTGGACGTGTTAGATTTAGGGTGTTGGTCGAGTTCAACCCCAGTTGTTTCCAATTACATACCTTAATTTTTTCTATGGAACATTCTTGAATTGGTTATCATATGTGATGAATAACGATGCTTTTTAGGAAATGTAACCTTTTTCCTGTTGCTGAAACGTTATATTAGGGTTGTATTGAGAAAGGTAAGAACGGACAGAGAAGGCTCTAAAAGAAACCCAGATCGATTACGAAAAGCAATATAACCAGCACTTCACTTTTATCCGGTTTTATTTGCACTTGCAACTCAATTCGTTCATGATTAACTGTCCTCGTCAATACGCTATAACACCTTGGGTTTATAGCAATCCAGCGCCATCTAAGCCTTGACTCACATCAAGCCTATCCGGAGCTATTTCGAGTTCCGATTAACTGTGCATTACAACGAATTGTTGATTTTTATACTCGTGTGGTGACCAGAATCGAAGTTTATTTGCGAGCTCTCCCACGACCTGTCACAGATGAACCAAGTAAATGATATGCTAAATATAAACCCCTATTGGCAACCATTTCGGCTGATGACCAACGAGCTGCTGAAATAGCTCGCTTCGGAGCCCACGGCGGGTGTAGACCTTAAAAAAGTGAAAGTAAAGGTTTCATTAGTTCACTTGCTCGGGAAAGGGTGGTGCATGGGATGCGCCTAATAAAAATCTTTTCTTCGTGGCGTTGGAGCTACGTGTGTTGTTCTGTATCCAGATCAGTATTGGAGCGGCAACGGAAATAGATTTCTAATTGCCAATAATGGCCCAAATAGAGGAGCGTTGTAAATAATTAATGGACCCAAATGGAGAGGAACTGGAACTGTCCTTTTGACATAAATTTTTAACGAAGTATGCGGTTTATATTTAGAGGATTATTTTTAACAGTGTAGTAAATGGCATCATAAAAAGCGGAACTGACAGCTTCTCTCTGACCCGTTGCCAAGATTGGGTTAAAATATTAATATTGAAATTATCGCCGTCGCTCCGTCCGGACCAACATAATCTTATATTATCCAATTATGTTCCTTAATAACAGAAGCATGTTTAGTGAATTGACTTGGAGAAGAACAGTACTCGGATTGACCTTACGTAATCTTTATTTACAGACCGATACATTTAGCCAGCTAGTGGTTGGGTTAATTAAACTTATCGTTCACAGATAAAATTATTTATTATTCGTCGTTGCTGTGTGGATGATATGTTACCATTTGGAAGCACTTGTCCCACTGATGCACCACGGTAGAAAATCCTAATACTTCTAAACAATAAAGCGGTTACTGCCCTGCTCAACGGTCAATTATGTGTTTCCCTGATAGTTGATAATCTTTAAATTTACGTTTCGAGTTATCAGCTTAAGAGCTTTATTTCTGGATCACGCTCGGCTCAACTTTGTATCGAGCGCGAGACGTGAAGGCCGATCTAATCTCTGTTTACATTCACAATCAGTGATGGGTGATGGATAGCCAGTTAATCTTTGCCGATGCTCTGGCACAGGACTGACATATTAGGTGCAAATATTGATGGTGCATTGTGAAGTGCTTTAAGATCAACATGTACATTTTGATGACAGCTTAAAGCGAGTATAATGTTCTGACTATGGGAATTTTTGCTTACGCCCACATAGATAGAGACACTACATACGTAGTGGATATTAACACCAACTCAATACAATTTAATTAACTTCTAACATATACCGGGTGTCCATTCTCAAAGTCGAACATAGGCAATTAACATTAGTGCATTTATTCGTTTTTCATTGAAATAATTCATTTTTCTGTAGATAATTTTAACACACGTTGACAGAAAATACCTGATTTACTCCAACTAATTACCAATTTTTTTGACAAATGGTATCGAACTTGAAAAGCAAGGCATGGCATATTTAAAAATTCAAAAGTTTTAAATTAGTATTTTAAAATAAAAACCGCATCTTGAATATTATTAGTGGTATCATTTGATACGTAATAATTTTATCTTTCCATTGATACCATTACCTTCCCTGTAAGTTGAATTGGCAAGCAGGAAAAGGCAAAAACGTTCAATACAATGTTAATCGCCTATGTTCGACTTTGAGAACGGACACCCGGTATAATGTGCTGAACAAATAACTACACAAAAATATACTGTGCGAATTCAAACTGGCGTGTTAACAATGGGGGACCGTGAAAAAAATCGTTTGGTTTCTTGATCAGAAGGTGTGATATTTGCTCCTGCGTTGCGTAAGCTGAAGGATATAGAATCCTCGGCTCGGCATTAATTAATTCAGGGACTTCGACATTACCTTATCAGAACGACCCTTATCGACTGCAAGCGAACCTCCGTCTGACATACGACGGTCAGGTCAGGTCAGGTCAAAGGGTATGCACTTCTTCCTTCAGCCCTTTCCGTCTATCTCTATCCGCTACAGAATGTACTGCGACTTCAATCGTAGTATGTACTAATGCGAGGATAGGATGGTAAGTCTTGAAGTGTCAAGTTCTTGTAGGACTTTATCGATCATTATTTAGATATTTGTGGTACTACGAGTACATACCATTGAAGCCAGGACTTTCTTCTTTTTCTTGGATTTATGCTTCCTTATACTTTTTCTTAAATAATTAATTTGAGACGATGCTATTCCTCACTTCTTTGAACTTTGAATGACTGACACCTATCTATAACGGACAGTTTTCAGACTCCCCATGGGTGTCCGTTATGGAGATGTTTCACTGTAGATAATCTTCAAGATTTTAAAAAATTTATCTATAATAGTGGAACACTCCACTTATCTATGGACTTCATACTACATGAGCCCTACTTACAAGTTAATCCAAATTTCTCTCAAAAATTGTAGCCAACATTGCAAGCAAAAATAAATATAGCGTTAGGGATTCTTGGTCTTTTAGAGAATCTATTGATAATCCATATAACATTATCGAAAAATCATATTCTATTTTTCTTAGACATAGTATCCTTAGATACTAACATACCAATTAAGCAGTTGACACAATTGGGTTTGTGTAAATTTGCTCTCAAAAGTAGTTTTTCTTAAAATAACACAATTTACAACCAAAAATTTGGCACATGTAGTGTTGATATCTTAGTATAGATTATAGTACAGGGCATTTAACCAAACTGGCCTCAAAACAAGTATAAAGCTAAAGCTGGAGTGAATGTATGCTCTACATCTGTGGTGCTGCAGGTTGGAAGTAATTAAGTTATATTTGCGGGAAAATTTTATTTTGAAAATTAAGAATCAAATATATGCTCAAAAATGTGTAGTTATTAGCTTTTTAGCTCACGTCGTACGTGGACTTACTCTAATTAAAATATTTTTTGCATTTTTAAATTGATATGTAAGTAAATCAGTAAGTCATAGAAGAAAATATTTTAACGTGTTTAATAAAGAAAGCAAGGTAATCACTTTTGTCAGATTGAATGATGGTTGAAGAGTGTTCAAAATTATGTACAAAATAGCTAAAAATGTCTTAATGTTTCTAAAAATACTGAAAAGAAAATAAACACTGAACAACGAGAGTTATATTAATTCGTAAACAAATGCAATTGATAAAATTTGACTCTACGCCATAGCCATGAACAATCTGATTGCTGGACAGACGCTTTACCCGCTCGGCTAAAAAAGCTGCCTTGCGTACTTGTTTATCGTTGCATTATGAAGCACGCGGTGGCGACAAAGCCGATCAAAGACGAAATGCGCTGGATCGGTGCTAACGAATACGTGACATGGGCACCCAGGCAGGTACAGCACCCGTTTATGTATAAGGATACCAACACACGCATGCTGAAAATAAACGCATGCCATAGGAAGACTGTTGAATATTAATCGACACCATTTTGAAAATAAAGTTGGTAACTTATGCATTTACCTATAACAAAAAAAAAGTTTCTTTAATTAGTTTTTCTTTTTTGCGTTGTGCCTGTTTTGTTGCTCTCATTTGAGATGTTTGTATTATGCCACGTACTATACTGCATTGCAATCATCGAGAGTGTTTTTTTTTCGACGTTTCTGTTTTTGGTATTCAGTAGTTTTTATTTTCAGTTATTTTACTTTAATTTAGTGGTTACCTGTTACCACTTTTCTTTGCTTTTGTACAATGTTCATATACACCTTTGCTCGTACCATATGATGGTACGATTCGTTTTGTCAATCAAACTCGTTTCGTTAAGATGCTTATAATGAAACTTGTATCGTTAATATATGTTAACGTTTGACAAGTATTTTTAGCTATTTATAAGTATAATAGCTAAACATACTTGTTAAACGTCAAAAATGATAACCTAACTTAAAAGTATATACCTGACATTTTTGTCCGCGACATAATAATGAGCGCAGAAAAAAAGCTCAATTAATTCAATTGTCAAAGATTTTAATAACATTCATCCGAGGTGGAAATTTTACCATCGAAAATGAAAACATCTTCATTCAATAAACTTATAAAGTCAAATCTAGTAGATATTTAAACTTCAATTCGTGTACTACAATAAAATATAAAAAGTGTAATTATGTACAGGATTAGTAGAAATGCAATCATTTTATCCTATCAAAAACACAGAAAAAACTCATAACAAATATCCTATTAAAAAATACCACTACATCGATTTCATTAAAAACAATATTTAAAAAATCTGGTGTGATACACGCACACAACTTCCTTTTACAGTGATCTTATAGCCAACAATTTGATTTTAAATTTTTAAGAATTTGTCAAAATTACAAATTCCTACAAAAACGGTACAAAAGCGTTAGTGAAGAGACAAATTTTCTCTAAAATTTTAAGCTGAATTCAAAAATGTAGTAATATACCGGGTGTTCCATTTAAAATAGGAGTTAATAAAAAAACAAAAGAAACCCATTTAGAAGCATTCACTCGAACATCACCTATCTCGCATCAATACCCATTAAAAATGTAATAAAAAATCTGGTGTGATACACTCACACAACTTCCTTTTACAGTGATCTTATAATTAGTCAAAAATTTCATTTTTAATTTTTAACCATTTGTTAAAAATTTTCAAAATTACAAATTCTACAAAAACGGTACAAATCGAGTGTTAGTTGAAGAGACAAATTTTCTCTAGAATTTTAAGCTGAATTCAAAAATGTAATAATATACCGGGTGTTTTATTTAAAATAGGAGTTAATAAAAAAAAATAGAAAAAAAAACAAAAGAAACCCACTTTAGAAGTATTCAACTGGAAAGTCACCTATCTCACATCAATACACATTAAAAATGTAAGAAAAAATGTAAAGTTTAAAAAAATCGTTAGAGCCGTTTTTGAAAAAATCGAAAAAAACTGAAAAATCACAAGAGTAAACACCTACTTCCGGTTATGCGATTTTCTTCAAAAGCTTGCTGTCTCATCTACATAGTACACAAAACTTATATATGAAGTTTCAACGCCATACCTCTTTTCCGTTTTTGAGATATTCTGTTCACAGACAGACAGACACACACACAGACAGACAGACCAATGAAAAAAAATATGTTTTTTGGGATCAGGGGACTCTAAAACGTGAAGATCCGTTGAAAACTCAATTCGAATTTTTGGGATGAATCCAATACTTCCTTTATAGTAAAAAGAAGTAAAAAAAGAGAAGTTGGAAGAAAAATCGAAAAAAAAACTGAAAGAGTAAATACCTACTTCCGGTTATGCGATTTTCTTCAAAGCTTGCTGTCGCATCTACATAGTACACAAAACTTATATATGAAGTTTCAACGCCATACCTCTTTTCGTTTTTGAGATATTCTGTTCACAGACAGACAGACACACACACAGACAGGCAGACCAATGAAAAAAAATATGTTTTTTGGGATCAGGGGACTCTAAACGTGAAGATCCGTTGAAAACTCAATTTCGAATTTTTGGGGTGAATCCAATACTTCCTTTATAGTAAAAGGAAGTAAAAAGAGAAGTTGAAGAAAAATCGAAAAAAAACTGAAAGAGTAAATACCTACTTCCGGTTATGCAATTTCTTCAAAGCTTGCTGTCGCATCTACATAGTACACAAAACTTATATATGAAGTTTCAATGTCATACCTCGTTTCGTTTTTGAGATATTCTGTTCACAGACAGACAGACAGATCAACGAACAAAAACATGTTTTGGGTTCAGGGGACTCGAAAACGTGAAGATCTGTTAAAAACTTTATTTCGAATTTTTGGGGTGAATCCAATACTTCCTTTCTTGTAAAGGAAGTAAAAAATGAAAAGGAACTTAGAACAAAACAATATAAAAACTGTTTTAAAAACAAAAACAGCTGTAAAAATTAAGAAATTGCGTAGAAGCTACATTAGTAGCGAAACATAAAGATGCTCAATGACCTGAGAACTGACCAATTTTTGATAAACACAAAGTAATTAATTGGGTGCTACAAATTGTAATTTGTCTTTCAAATTACCTATGCTTTATCATATTAAGCGATTTAGTTTTCAAAGACATATTTGTAGAAGTAACATAGTGACCACAGATCACTCCAGTTTTTGGTTTATCAAAAACATACATCATTGAAAATATTTTCTTCCATAATTGGTTTAAATTGTATAAAACAACCCTCAGCCACATGATAATTCATTGTCAGCGCATACTAGATAATATGTTTATTTCCATTGTTATTGTCCAACTGTACCCTTAGCGATAAAGCGACCTTGGAAAATAGAATGTAAATACATACACATGTCGTAAAGATGTTCCAGCTGAAGTTGCTGGTGTATGTATGTGCATTCATACAATTTTGCACGACTTGTGCATCATAAATTTTAAACAAAATTCATACATCATTTGTACGCTCTAACAGATCATTAGGATGAGCAGACACGGAAAACTGATGATCCAACAGGCCCAAAGCTCCAGCCCTTGGCCTGAATCTATTTTAATCCGGCTCCATTTTTCAGCCTGGAGAAAACTTTATCGGCCCAGTCCCACGAACGTCCATCGGTTAGATAAGCCAGATAATGCCCGAAACACAGTGGCCTTGAATCTGGCTAACTGTGAGCAATCGCACAAAAAAATATTTCCGGTCGCGATACACAATGCAGGCATTTAGGTGACGTCACCGCGGGAAGGGTTCGGCGCAGTGGGGTTAATGTCAAGGCTGCAGATGTTCGGCGGGAACGGCTCGGTTTGAGAGTTTTTCTCGTTATTGCGGCCATATGATGGGCAATTAGTTAGATCATGTGCTCGGATGTTGGCTGCAGAGCGGTGCTTGAAGACGCTGACGTCACCCTTTGTTGGCTGACGATTTTGGCCTGACGATTCCTCAATTTGTATTAATTAATCCGCCCGAGCTTGAAACGTTCTAGGTTCGTCGAGGGGAACAAGAGCGCACATTTATAAATACCACGTTTTGGAAATGTAAAATGTTCGGATTAGAGCGGCTGTGGAAATCAAAATCGGTATCTTGGATTAGTTCACTTGCAACTAATTCACCTCTCAATTTGACACTTACCAAATTAAGGTGTTTATAACCTCACAAAAACACCAGGTTTTTTTTAATTCAATACGTTTTCGATATGGGATTCAAGCAATTGGCAAATGGAAATAATTAAAGTTTGTATGTATAACGAATTTAGACAAACATTTGTGATTAGTGCGACAAAATGGCAACAGCTGATTATGATTATATTGTTTTTGGTACATGCTCAGATGTACAACAATCCACAGTTGCCCTTGTCCAACAATGTTTATGATTGCACATTCAGAAATTGGAGATTCATCATTTTAATCTTCATCAACTAAACCCTGTGCCCGTAGGGGTTAAATATGGAAATAATAATAATAATAATTATTATTATTATTGAATCTTCTTACAATGGTAAAATTTTAACAAGCTAAGTTAAACGTGAAAAAAAATTCGCAAGAAGCAAAATTACAAAATACAAAGTGAAATTTATAGCATAAACATATTGCGTAATCAGTAATCAGTGGTATCTGCTTTTCGCAGTTTGGAAAACTGTAAAATGCAGACTATATATTGGAATGGTGGCTTAGCTTATTGTATTTTTACAAGCCCCTCAGTTAGTTGCTTTTTTATTCAATATTCTACTATAGAACGAATTAAAACCAACCTGAATTCCTCTTATTTTCACTGCTAGTCACCTCAAAACACTACTGCTCCCGACGTTCACAGCTCAACTTATAGACAGACCAGCCTTGATGCTCCTCCAACCGTCCAACAAACTCCAACCTGTTAAAACCCTGGCTGCGCAGATATGATTCTGTTCCTTACGCTCTTGCATGCCACTGTCAACCTAACAGCTTCTTGGTAAGTTTCCACTAACAGATGGTACCCAAACTAATCTTCTATTTTCCCCAGCTCCTACTTTTTAAGAATCAACCAAATAGAACAATCAGTCACATCAGCAACTCCCGTCAAATGATCGACTCGTCCTCCGTACAATCACCAAATCCAGTAATTGATATAAATTATTCCTTGTATGTATTAAATCATCCAATTCCATTTAAATATTATTATATTCTTCTTACTTGTATCTAATTAAACCATATTCCATAATCTCTTCAATGACTGTATACTTGTATTATTTCATAATTATATTTTCACTTATTTTTACCTCGTAGATTTGTTCATACCTTCTTATTTGTATTATACCAAATTATTCTCACAAATAAAGGCAGAATTTCAAGTTTTCATTAATTCAAAAGAAGTTTTTCCAAAATATGTCTACATAATTTTTATTTATACTACCATTCAAACAAAATTACTTTATGCTAGTTACAATTATTACTACATTCTTTTATAATTAAATGATCTGATTTATATCTACTACATTTCTATATTCTAATAGTAAGCATATTTGTCACATGTACAGTATACCAGTTTTGCAGAAAAACCTTTAGTAAATTGAAAATCTAGAAAAATAAATTCTTTTTTACTTACAGGGTGTTTCCTCAAATTTCGACAGCTTCTAGCGACTTTGTTATTCCAGATAGAAAAAAATTGTTCAGATAAAAATTGTAGAGTATCATCCAAACCGTCCGAATTTGCTACTTAAAGAAACAATTGAGATTACAGCATCTTCTAATTACAGTAATATTTTGATTATTTAATAGCGGATATTTCAACAATGGATGAAGTAATTATAGGCAACGTAGATATTAAGCGCTATCCAATAAACATAATATATAGTGTTCCATTAAAAAAAAAGTTGACAAGAAAAAATTCACCCGTAATGCTCAATTGTTTCTCTAAGTAGCAAATTCGGACGGTTTGGATGATACCCTACAATTTTTATCTGAATAATTTTTTTCTATCTGGGATAACAAAGTCGCTAAAAGCTGTCAAAATTGGAGGAAATGCCCTGTACGTATTATAATAACGAAAAAATCACCTTCCGAGATTTCTCCAGATCTTCACGTTTCAGGGTCCCTAGATGACGAAAAACAGCTTTTCTCAATTCCGTTTGTCGGTCTGTCATTTTAACGATTCGGTTAAGGAATTATTATTTTATGTACTGTGAAAAGCAGTTTTCCGGAAAAATCAGTAAATTGAAAAATCCATAAAAATATATTCCTTTTTCTATATATTTCAAAACACGTGTGGATATTAACGATTCTGTTAACGAATCATTATTTTATTTTCTCTATTACAGGCGTTTGAGAAGCAGTATTTCTGAGAAACCTGCAGTATATTGGAAAATCCAAAGAAATACATTTCCTTTTAGATATTTTTGTAGCTCATTTCTAGATATATCTAAACGTGTTTGTATATTAAGGGTTTGTTTAACAAATTATTGTTAACCTCATTTGCTTTATTTTTCTTGAAAAAGCTGTAGTAAATTCAAAAATCCGGAAAAATAAATGTCTGTTTTAGATATTTTCAAAGACAGTTGGATATTGGTTAACGAATTATTATTTATTTTCTATATTGGCTATATTTGAAAAACAGTTTTTGAGAAAAACTGTAGTTAAATTGAAAATCTAGAAAAATAGTTTTTTTTATATTTGTAAGCATAACTGTAGATTATGGTTCGTTTAACAAATTGTTGATACTTTATATGATTGGTTAGCAGCGTTTGAGAAGCAATTTTTAGGAAAATTTTGTAGTATGTTGGAAAATGTAGAAAAATACATTTGCTTTCAAAAGACAATTGAATATTAACGATTCGATTAACGAATTATTATTCAAATTACGTTGCTAGCTGTGTTTAAAATGCAGTTTTCCGGAGAAACCTGTAAATTAGGTTCGTTTTAGATATTTCGAAACACATTTGGTGGTAACAATTGGGTTAACGAATTATTTTTTTTTTACTTTATGTTAGCCGTGTTTGGAAAAACAGTTCTATTGAAAATAACAGAATTTTTTTAGATATTCCTTAGCACAATTGAATATTAGCAATTAAATCTTGGGTTAATCAGTTATTATTAATCTATTTGCCGTATTAGCGGTGTTGAAAAAGCAGTTTTCCGGAGACACTTGAAATAGATTGAGAATTTCAGAAAAATAAATTCTTTTTTGATACTTCTAATCACAATTGTATATTAACGATTTGTTAAACGAATTATTATTTTGTTTGCACTATTAGCGGTGGTTCAAACACAGTTTTTCAGAAATACTAGAAATAAATACGTAGGTACATAGAGAAATTTTATTTCCTTTATATTAACGGTGTTTGGAAAGCATTTACCGAAAAACCTGAACTGGATTGAGAATTCCAGGAAAGTAAATTGCGTTTTAGGCACCCGTCCTGAATATCCATGCATTACTGTACAATTTTTAGGCTTACAGGCCGATTTTGTAAAAATTTTCGTTGCAGGTCTATTTTTGGAAAATTGACGTTTTAATTGGTTTGCAATATTTGTTGACTGTAGTTACTAAGAAAATCAAATACATTGATGGGTTTACAACATTTGTTGACAGGGTTACTAAGGAAATCAACTAGAAATATCTCGAGATTTTTTACGAAGGTATAATGGTTGTTTGTTATTGTAATGTTCCAATATTCGGGTAAAATTAGGAAGAAACGCAGGTGCCTAAAAATGCCTTCGGCATCGGCCTGAAATTTACCAACGTGTCCTGTAAAGATTGTTTTTGCTGACTTGTTAAGTAAACTGAAAAATCAAGAAAAATCGATACTTATTAACGGTTTGTTCAACACATTATTATGATTAAATTTGGCCTAGTAGATATGTTTCATGAGCAGTTTTCCGTAAATACTTGAAGTATATTGAAAAATCCAGAAAAATCTAGCACAATTGTATATTAACGATTCTCTTCAGGAATTATTTGCTGGTGTTTCAGTAATAGTTTATCCACAAGGACTTGTCTTTCCGAATTATCTAGGTAAACGCTGTTTATTTATAAATTATGCCGAAACTCCCAAGCAAATTTGTTAGGGACATTGCCAAGGCACAGAGATTTTCCATTCGCAAACAATTCCTCGGTAATATTAGAACATATTATTTGCTGCGTAGGCATTCTGGTGTAAGTATATGGGCCTATTTTCGTCCCAACTCGTCGCTGTCAATATTAGCGAGACAAAGGCACGTCCTAACCTAATAATGTCCAATCCTGGATGTATTTTAACGACAATTACTTATATCTGACAACATAGTGAATAGCTTTTCAATTTTAGTTCTGTTGAAATCGGCATAAATTGACAACGTTGCGACATTGGTCTAATAACACCGATTTGCTTTCTAATTTTGCAGCTAAACGCTTTTTGCAGGAAAATTTGTTTGCGTTGCTGCTCTTACGTTTATGCTTCTTGGCGTTTTAACGCATTCTTGAATTTTGTAATTGTGTGGCGTAATTAGCTTTCTCCCTGACTTGGAAAATCGGTTGCTTTATGCACGCCACTTAATCGTCGGAGTTGGCGTGCGTTTCTCGCTAGAAAGAAATGTGAAATTTAATAAACTTGTTACTGTAAGTCTCTTATGTGCGTTGTGTGTGGGCTTGTTACTACTCCTAATGAATGGTTCGGAGAGAGGGAAAAATACTTTTAGAAAATGTTTTACGGAGCGACTGATTTATGTATGTAACAGTACCCGAGCTTTATATGTCCTCGTCACAATCTTTCATCATCCCTGATTCTGACGGGAGAGGACGTAAAATCTCATGATCCACTAGGATCAGTAATTCTGGAGCGATTTGCTCGAGTTACTTTAACAAACGTCTTCTGCATGATCGCATTTCAATCGGAGGACCTTGTCTCACGATTGCCGCGAAATCCCACGACGAAGGTTTGTTGATGAGATGTTTCAGTGAACTGGAATTCAAAAACATCGGATTGTGTCATCGGCTGTAAATCCAGAAAAAGCTGCATATAAAAAACCCATAAATTCTCGCGGCCGGTCGAAAAATAAACGAGCCACGATGTATCTCGGTCAGGCATCCTCCAAATCCAATTTTTGCGATTTCTGCGGAATCCGCACCGACTGCCTGGGATCAAGATCGAAACGGCTGGATTTTGTAATGTTTATAAAGGATATATGAGCAATAAATAGGGCAGTGGCTGAGCTCGTCATTCAGACATAGGAGTAGGCGCAAATATCGACCGTGGCGCTATTTATAAACGACCTGTTTATTCCTTGGCCGCTTCCAGGGCCGCATTTCAGATATCGGGCGATAAAATTTAAAGGAAGGAAGTCCGCCAGACTCGGAAAAATGCCGATAAAGGGGGCGCTTGTTTTTTATATCAATTTGCGAACGGCGGCTTCCCGAGTTTTAATTCCAAAAATTTCCGCCCGGCTTTTTTTTTCTACGTCAATAATTATGGAAGAGACCGCCGGCTCTGCAGCAGAAACAAGCTTGAGTCAGATTTGTTTACGGCATTATGAAGACTGAAGGTTCAAAAAATCCCCGTCATTGCGTGGGCGGCTGCGTTAACAAATTGGAAGATTGGAAAATCGCCAGAAGCGACACACGTCGTTAATAACTATAAGTTTCGGCATCGGTATTTAACCTTTTCTTGCTACACGATTTATATTTTATTTGAAACACTCTCGAGATATTGCATTGGTTGGCTTTCCAAAAGTGGAAAAGAGTAGCTATGAGATGTGCGTTCTTCCAGCTGCTGAATCATGCTCCAATTTCAGATTTTTGAAATTAGCTTTTCCAAATTGTTAAACAAATGCAAATTATTTCTACTTATTATTTAAAACGTGTATAACAAACCGATTAGGAGATTTACCTACGCTAGCATCGGCGGAAGAAGATATCGATAACGAAGTTGTTGCACCAGCTGTTAAGTGCGCTTAGTGCGTGGTCTGTTGTCAAGAAATGCAACTAAACTCACTTACAGCAAAGCACAAACAATTCACGAACGCATGAAGTGACGTGTCTATTCAAACACAAGTCATTTACTTTCAAAATTGCCAACATACGTCGAACTATTCAGTTAACTCACACGTGGCCATTACAACACCTGTTATAATCGACGTCACACACTCGTGACGTCAGTGATAACTGGCCTTGTTTTTAGGGGGCATTGGTTAAGCCCACTCGTATTCATTATACTGATGGATGATGTATCTATAGAGTACAAGCAGAAAGCACAGCGTGACGAGAAGTTTCTGGAAAATGCAACCGGTTGCTGTATCTACGTTACAATTTCTGATGATTTGGCTGCATTAGCAAGGGCGGTCAGAATGAAGCTTTGAAGGCCAGAAGAATTTGAACAAATACGGATAAGACAACAAGACTAATAATCTTGAGAGAACAAGTGCACCCAAGAGTGTTAATAGACGAGCAGTGTCAACAACGTTATATCATGCGGTGCCCTATAAAAGAGACTTCAAAACAAACAGAAATGAAAATCTGCGGAGCTATTTTTATACCCATTGTATAGTGGCGAAGCGTAGGTATTAACGGAAAAACGAGTAGAACTGTAAGTCCTTGATTTTTGAGAAATTTGATATGACAGAAGCAAACCAGTTGTGGTGGCTTGGACATCTACACCAAATGAGGGAAGACAGTCATCAAAAAGATGTGGGAAGTCCACGCAAGCGGGAAAATACTAAGAGGGAGACCGAAACAATAGTCGAATATTGCATTGAGGGGATAGTGAAAAATAGAGGGGATAGTGAAAAATGGAGGGGAATCAGCTAGAACTGAGACAATCAGTTGGCAAAGAATAGGAAAGAGGGATAGTGGTGAACAAATAGATCCTCGACACCCAATTAGGTAGGAATTGACTATAGGCATGTCATTGGACGTGAAATGAAAATGAACATAGACAGGGACATAGAGAGGACTGTTGTGGTCTGGACACGTAAAAAAATGAATGACAGTCTCACAGGGAAAATTAGGAATTTGGTACCAAGGGAATGGAAAAAGAGAGGGGGATTAGTGAAACCATGAGCAGAAGGGATAAGAAAATGTATTAGTGGGATAAAGCTCTAGGAAGAGGTTTGGATAAATGAAAGAGTAGTTGAGTAGTATAGATATATAGATTTGAAGTTCGGGGCAATTTTTTCGTGGGTTTAGATCGGTCCTCATGCTATTCAAAAATTCCGTTATAGATCAGGAACACAGTACTGGGCGAAAGCAAGGCGCAATCAGCCGGCCCTTTTATGTAGCATGTGGTCACACACACTCGTTCGTAAACACAAATCAGCCAAATTCCTCAATCAGGCATGCAAGTAAAAATAATCAAACATTGCGGCATTTGGTAGTACGTGTTCGGGATGATAATACTCACAGGGGGTTTTGTGGCGCCCACGGCGTTCTCACGTAGAATATAGTAAAATGTCACGGTTAGAAGAATGAGCAACAACAAATCTTTCTACAATTAATATCAACAAGGAAACAGCGTCTAATTCATCTGTTACAGAGCTGTAGAATGTCACTCTCTGTGGTATAAGATTTTTTACACCCACAAATGCCGCACGTTCCCAACCGCCAACTGATAACGAAAATACCAATAAATTAGAGATGGCAGTATTTACAAACCGGTTGAATAAAAGCACCACCCAGATCTGGTCCTCCCTGAACCAAAAACTGGAAGTGGTTTATCAAAACTGAGTGTAGAACACAGGAGAATTACTCACGACTATCTTCTACAACCTGATGACCACCCCGTTTGTAACGTTTGACAAACAAACTTAACTGTTTCACATCCTTTATCTAATAGACGTGTCTGTCTGGGACGCTGTTTTATCCGGGACGCTGTTTCAGCAGCCAAACCGTAATAGATAGAGAAAAAAGTTATGAAAGTTATATGTTTGGAATGGTCATGTCAGGTCAGGAACCGAATTTCAGTCACGTGGCACTTCCGGTTTTCGAGAAATCACAAAAAGACCGTTTTTCAAATAGAACGCGTATTAAATAAAAACTGTTTCGGCCGCCAAACGTAGCTGCGACCCTCTGCGCCTTAAATCCTCGATCGGTTAGGCAACCACTTTGACACCTTCCAGGTCTGGGTGGTTGCCTAACCGATCGAGGTTTGAAGGCGCGTTAAATGAGACATTTGTCTCACGGGACTGCTAGTATAATTCTATATTATACAAAATATGTATTCAATAGAAAGAAATGTAGCTCAACTTACAGAAAGAAGAGTTGAAGTTAATATTGGGATTAGACAATAATGAAATACGTGTGCTTAAAAGCAAGCAACATAGGAAACAGGCTGTAAATTGACATTAGTGCCAAAGATCTTAGTTTTTGAGGCACGTTAAAACTAAATTTAAAAAACACACTAAATAAAAGAGCGCTAAAGCAAATATTACAACGGATATGGTATCTTGAAATTCGAAAAATTCCGAAAGTGTTCATAGTCAGATGTATCTGCATAACAGGGCTTGGTTGGCGTGTACACCCAGATGGGTGGCGGCGTGAACCAGCAGTATTAATGTTTGATTATGGGAGGCGCTATTTTTAGTCTGAAATCCGAAACACAGCTGGGCTCGTAGGTTTCGGAAAAGGGATTGTGGATCTGTACATTACAATAACAAATCTAACCGCTATAAAAATTGTTTGAAGATTAATTGGGTTCTCTGAACAATAACCCAAAAGCATATTTTATAAATCCATGAAGCGGAACAGTTTTAAGGCCAGATCAACTATTTACTGCTACGAAAACAACTGCGAACTGGACGGAAATGAATAAATTTGATTCTTTATTTACCAAAGCGGTAATTGTATTTATTTAGTCGATCCATCATATAAGAATGTTGACTTGGTCTATTTCCATTTCAAAGAGTCGGGCATGCAATTTCCACCAATTAAAGTAAGATGTATCCGTAGGGCTTGGGAAATGTGGCAAGGTCACCTATATCACCCGAAAATTAAACCGGGGACCGGCAAACTCGCCTATTATCCTTCGTTCAAGGCTTCGTAGTCCCACTCCCAACTAGCGAGCGGCTGTACTTGGAGTGGTAGCTTTTCCCCACTTCCAGCTTGCAGCCAAACTGATTACAGTCGGGAAAATATAAAGCAGGCTTGTTCGAGTCGCCAAGTGCTATTCTGGGGCACGTGCTGAAAGCCACTTGTCCACGTATCAATTTTTGAACGGAATCGATTCAGAACCGTCGCTATCCGAAATTCCCTGCCGTAACACGTATATTCCTCCATCCACCATGAAAATGAGCACACGGATCGAAATGTGGGACGCATGTGTAGTGGGCTCCAGCACGGCCGGCGAGAGTGAAACGGTGCGTGAGTGCCGGCTGCACGTGGAGGGAGTGAAAGAGAGAATGGAAGTGCGTAGGACCCCGGTGCGTACAGGACGTGGGTGCGTTATTTGGGGGACGAAAGGGAAAAAGGAAAGCAACGATCCGTAGGCCCGGCTGCAGCGCTGCTGCACCATCTGACCCACTTTGGCCCCTCCAGGAGTTATATCTGTACCTGAGGCTCACTGTCTCCTAGACGAATATTTGGGGACGCGGGTCGCGAAGAAGTGCTAGCAACTGCGAGGAGCTGCACAGTAGTTATTAAAACGAAACGATATCCGTGCTGATTGCTTTTCGCGCACCCTTCAGTTTTGTGGACGCTGCGTGGGTGGGGAGCGTGGGCGAAGACGTCCAGACAATTGCTGTTATCGAGCTTTCCCCAACTGGCTTTGTAATTACAATCACACGTATTTATTTACAACTTTTCCTATTTCTAAATTGTATGTCTAGGGAAGGTAGAATTTTCCACCATTACAGCGAACTGTTGCGTTAATGTTTGGGAACTTCCGTGACGTTAAAGCGAGTTCTGTGATGTCAGTATTCGATGGACAAGCTCCACGCTGTTCTGCTCAAGAGTTCATTTATTTGTGCAACCCACATCGTTGGTGTGGTGAGCGGATGGCCTCGCGAGCAAATGCTCGCATGTAAGGCGGCCGGCCCGGGTTCGAATCCCGGCAGACTCTAGAATGATTTTAAAAATCGTACGCTCCCCGGCTACCACGCTGACAACTGTGGTAGTCGTTAACTCCTTAAAAAGGGAACTCTTCCTCACTTTCAACGGGCAAGGCTAGCCACCTATCCGCCCTAAGGGCAAAGAGGGCTCATAGAAGCACTTTGTGGTTAAAACAGGCCCCTGGCCTATAATAAGAGGAAGAAGAAGAACATCGTTGATAACTAGCAAATCGTTCACCTACGTTGGGTGTACATTGGCTGCCCTTTTAGCCTATAGTTTTATTTTGTAATTTGTTGCAGCTGATATGTCCATGGTTGTATGAATTTAATTTCGAACTTAATATTAATAAGAGCAATGGCAGCAGTGGGAGCTGATATGTTTAATTAAATTACTATACACACTGCATTGAAAATAAAAATATCACCGGTCAAACCTGCATACATTGTAGTTAAAATTATTTTTCGAACATGTTGATATGTAATGCCTCTGACGCGTGATAATAAAAATTCCAATAAGCAGGAAAGGAAAATTAGGTAATTGACACGAAAGCAAAATCAAATATTAAGCTTTTCAGCAACTTCGTTTTGAAAGTTCATTGTCTAGTTAATATTTGTCTTGGCAGCAATTACTTTTTTTAACATTTGTCCTTCAAGGCGCTGATCACCAGCAACAGCTACTTTGAAAAACGTGAAGTTCTCGTTTGGCCAACCATCGTCGAGGCGGTAGCTGCTTAACAATAGTAGAGAATTGCCATTACCTACTATGGCAATAATTATTGTGCAAGCAAATCGATCGTGCTGATGTGCCGGTTATATTTAAATCAGTTGTGCAATTATATAAAGCTTTAATCGTTGCATTTGAGAAAACATTTTAATAAGTTCAAATTTATCGTATATTGTATGGTGTGAACATGAAGAAGTATTAGTAGAAACTAGCAGTCCAGTGAGACAAATGTCTCATTTAATAAAACAAAAAAGACCGTTTGCAAATAGAACGCGTATTCACCACACGTACGTATATGACGTCATTGTTGGTAGCAAACTACCAGTCGCATTCGCCTTGATAAAATTTGCCTAGAATCTAACCTAAAAAGTTCGGATTAGGATAATTAAGATAATAATTAGTGTTAGAGACTGAAATTCGGTTCCTGACCTGACATGACCATTCCAAACATATAACTTTAATAACTTTTTTCTCTATCTCTTACGGTTTGGCTGCTGAAAGAGCGTCCCGGACACACAAAACAGCGTCCCAGACAAGCCTATTATAGTATACATGGATAGTAGGGTGTTTTGGACAGTTCTGGAACTGCCTCCCTCTCTTAAGTTCAAGGTTACCGCCCACCACTAGCCCCAACATTGCCACCCCCAATACTGGTCATCAAGTTCACTCAACCAATCGGGATTATCATTTCAATAGTAGCAGCGTCTCCAGCTGGAGCTGATCTTGCAGAGCGCATTGGTGACGGTGGCAACCTTGGGAAAAGTGGCTAATTAGTGGGAGGCGGCACAGGACTGTTCAAATAACACGGTGGTTTCAGAGCTCTTACACGGCTCTTAAGGGATATTACAAAATAGCACACTAAACTCGTGTCATTTGCAACTTGAGCACGTATTTCTATTATCTGTGCCATTTACAGTTATTGATCGGATAAATGGATTACAGTAGCAGAACGGACGTAAGATGATGTTGTCCAATTGGGGCCATTAAGGTACCGTATCAGTGTGAGTGGATGTGACACTTGAAATTGTCAGTTTCAGAATTGTTACCACCACTTGCTTAAAAAGTCGCAAGTCTTTATATTTCGCGTGTTTATCGACCGTTTCCTAAGTAAATACGACATCGTTTTTGGCGGCATATCTACTTTGCTTTGCATAAAACTGCGATTCTATCTTTTAATTTAAATCAATAGCAGCGTATTCCTTCCTATGTATTTAAAAATTGAACTAACACCTAACACTCAGTGGATATGTGGTTCATGAAGCAACGGTCTTACGCAATAAAACGCCCACCGGTGAATTCAATGGCCAGCAAACAATAAAATGCGCACATGCGAAAACCTCAATAAAAACTGCTGTGGAAGCTCTACATAAATAACTCGCAACTGAGATTTGAAAAATATCTTTGTGTTGTGTGACATTCTTTTTCGAAACGATTTGATTAATATTAAGCTCGAAAGTGAATAAAACTGCGTCAGTGGGAGTTGATTTATTTAGTTAATTACAGACTGTACTGAAAATTAGAATATCATCTATATATGTTTGGTCTCCATATACACTGCAGTGAAAATGAAACTGTCATCCATGATATGTCTAGCAACCTTCGGAAGGATAATTGAAATTTATTATAAAGACCTTTATCTATTTTTTTGGATTGTCTAAAAAACAATTACGTTTTTGTATATTTGTTTATTTATATGGGTTTGTTGTATGACATGGTTTAGGTAAACATTCGTCATAGTGGTGAGCATGACGTAATTGCCGACTAATTCATCATTTGCTACTTCTTAATGATATCTGTGATACATAATTTCTCAAAACTGATTTTACATTGCAGTTGTGTAATCTGATGACGTTAGATACGCTATGGATATAGTAGTTGTTAGGACATCCAAATATGAATGTTCGTAATTTTCCTCGTAGAAGATAAGGCAAAATTGGCTCTAATTTTACGTTTTTCTCCGAGAAACTAAAGTTGCCCACAACCATACAATTTCCGCCGTAATGCCCAAGCTTTTTGCAATACACGCAGCTCGGACTGATATACGACGCGCTCGACGAGGGCTGGTGTTGTGGAAGACTGCTTAATAGGGCTCGTTGTACCAAAAATTTAGTGTTAGTGCCTTTCCGGCGAATTTATGCGGAGCCGCGGAGTGTAAAAAGGCCACGGGAAGCGAAAGAAATACGCGCGATTTGCGTGAGGACTCTGCGTGTAGTACCCAAATAAGGGAAGTTAATAACGGTCAAGAGGGTGATGGACGACGTAAATATTCTCCTTGGTACGGTCAATAACTTAGCTGGAAGTTTCCGTGTGCTGGTCATGACCCACTACGACCTCGAAGTGACCGGAAACAGTAGCCCACGCCAAGGCAAAATTATGTCAACTCACGCTTCGTATCTATGTAATGGGGACGTTGACGCCCTATCGATCATTTCCTCATTATGTAACTCTTATGTCGATTACATTACCATACGACTGGCTCCATTACATATAGCCCCTATTCGATTAGGCGACTGATAACGCATCTGCTCGGAAATGGGGTTTTTGAACACTGACGCAAGAGCTTTGGAAAATCAATTCTTTGGTTTTGTAGTTTTACGTTATTTAATAGAACCACAAAGTTTTTGCGCAAAATTCCAATTCCATATTACAGAACTTTCTGGCATTGTGTCAAAGTTTCGTCGAGAGATGAGGTACACCACGATTCAACCGAAACGTTGCGAGTCTTGCCATGCGCATTCCTTATAGAGAACAACGTTTTTTTTAAGTTCTAGAACCACTCAACTGTTTTGCTTACTAAACTTTGCCCATTTCTAGTGCTCATATTTAATTTACAGTCTCTCAACGGCATCCGGAAACAAGTAGGCCAAGTATCAGAATCGGGGTATCCAACAGGATATCCTCTGTAAAATTTAGACCAGACATTTAACGTCGGTTCAAATGCTTTGCCGGTAGTATTACATAATGTATTTGTGTTATTTTTATTTTTTTAACCTTCATTAAGCCTCCTGCGCCGACTACATCAACCTATGGTAATAGAGTTGCCCGCAGATGATTATTTATTTAAAGAATTTGGGGATCGATTGTTCCACCAAGTCTAATACTATATGCACGAATTGAATGAGATTGACTACCGATATCGGTCATTATAGCATTATTTACTTATTCTATTTGTATTTTGCGGCGAGCTTATCGATTTTCCTGGAACTGGTAAATAATAAGTCACTTTGTTCAAGCTACACTTGGACAAGAAGTTTTAAGCGATATAATTTTGTGTGTAGCTAGATCTTTAGCCTTTCTTCAAGGCGGGGTGGAGCACCTAGTTTTCTGGTTCCTTTTCAGTCTTCTTTGTGCACCACCCATCATAGATAAACGGAACACTTCGCAAAAAGGTACTGCCGTCTTCTACTCAAGGAACTTTTCAAAAAATATATTGTTATTATTGTCCTTCCTGAAACGAAAAAGAAATGCAGTGGATGTGAATAACAGCTGAAGATAGTTTCGGAATAGAAGAAAAGACCAGAAAGCACTGGTTTTGGGATAAAAACATTGAATAACCATCCAAGAAGCATATTTAAGACGACTACACGAGAAGAATAGCAGAGAAGTACAAGAAGATTATCGAGTACTTACAGAGACGTCAAGAGACAAGAAAAACGAAGCGTTGAACCTTTTATGGGAGACAAAACGAGTTCAGCTCAGACGCATGGAGCACGATCAAGAACTTAAGAAAATCGACGAATAAACATTACCTCAGTAGAGTGTCAGACAACCAATGGGAAGAACATTTTCAAAAATTAATTACGGAAAGAGGAAGAAAGTTCTCAGAAGGTGAGGAAATAGAAGAAGACAACATTACTATAGATCAGAGGCAATAGAAGAATGACACTTAATAAATCTCCTGGAATAGGGGGTTTATACCTCGAATTAGTGAAATAGAGAACTGCTGAGCTATATATGGCAAAGCTGTTCCAATAGTGTGTGAATGGTGAAAAATTACCCGAATAATGGAAAACAACATATATTACCTCAATTTGCAAAGAGTGAGCTAAGAACGGCCCCAAAAAATATAAAAGCGTAGCGGTAATATGTACATTTAGAAGAATGTACTGAAATATAAAGAATTTGATGGAAAAAGAGGTCAAAAACATGCGGGATGGGATTTATAACAGCACGATAATAGTTTTATGTATTATAAAAATAGCGGAAAAAAGTACAGAGCAATAGGGAAGTACATATGGCGATGAATATCACAAGAATAAAAAATTGAAAAGTATACACACAATCGCTTAATACAACAAAGGGACTGATACAGGCCTAGCCCTACGCTCTTTAAGATATATTTAGACACAATCCTAAAAAAGTGCACAAGGTGATCACACTACCAACATAATAGAGGATGTCGAGAAAAATTACTAACATGATTTAGGCAAAGAAAAAGGAAGAATGGCACAAGATGGCCAATAAGCAGTTTGGAATGGATAACCACAAAAACATCCTAGAAGAAGCTGGAGGAACGATGTGGATGACGCTATGAAAGCAATGGAGACGAAGAGAAGAGGAAATGTGATTTCCAGTGGAACTCCTTAACCACTCGGCCAGGAACGCTACGTAACACAGAGGCTTATTACTGTATGAGGGAAGGGGAAATATTGCCGTTCTCTATCTTGTGTGCCTTGAAAAACAATATATTGTGACCTGCCATTTCGTATCTTGTAAATCAGTTTGAACAGTTTTAAAATCGATTTTTAAAATGAAGAAAATTGAACTCCAGACAGTAATTAAATTCATACTGAAAAAGCTGCAAGATGGAAAACCGCTTACTAGGATGCTTCCCCATCAGAATCGACCGTCCGTCAATTGGGAAATGCGTTTAAGCGTAGCAGAGAGAGCCACGAAGGCGAGTCAAGGAAGACTTGCAATGGTATAGTACTCTCAAATTGTGGCTGAATTGAAGAAGTTAGGCTAAAATGGTAGCCAAGTTTGTAAATTCTAACGAGAAATTGGTAGAATTGGTCGATAAATGGCAGCCCGGTGTTGGTGGGTAGCCCGAATATACACAAGCAGGATCGAGTGAACATTTCTCGTGAGCTTTCTGCCCGTGCTAATACAGATTCTAACAACTTTTTTTATAAGAATTGGGTTCATCACTATGATCATGTCACCAAACATTCCAGCATGGAGTGGCGGCATTCCAAGTCTCCGCTTCCAAAAACGAATTCATCAGCAGGTAAAGTAATGCTCTCTGTTTTCTGGTACTCTCCTGGCGTGTTGCTTATTGGATTTTTTGACGGTCGTCGTACCATCATCGGCGCGACCTTCTGACCAAATTTTGGGATCAGATCAGGATCAAATGCCGTGAACGACTGCGACGGGAGTGCTCCTACGGCACGACAATGCGTCGTTGCACAAGTGCGTTGCAGCTGCATTAAAAGCAGCTGAACTGGGCTTCGATATCCTTCCATACCCAGCCTATCCATCAGACATCACAGTCTCAGATTTCGTTATGTTCCGGAAATTGAAACCTCTTCTTCTTGGAGCGATTGTAACTTAGAAACTGAGCCAACTGCATGGTTAGAGTGTCCTCAGGCTTCGTTTTGACAAAAGACTACATAGAGAATAAGATGTGTTTGGAGTTTCAGAACTAAATTATTATTAGTTTTCGAAAACGGCATACGGCATTATTCAAAAAGTTCTGTTTATTCCCTCCTGTGCAAAGAAGTGCACCTAAAACTCGAATCTTCCTATTTCTGCGAACGAGCATTGATCTAGCAGCTGTTGCTCAATATTTGTTGCTAAATAGCTACGTCGGAGACTATAAACGAGGGTCAGCAACAATTTTTGCCTAGTGCACATACACAATGTTTTCTCAGCGTTTTATCACCGCTTATTTGCATAGCTTCGCCAGTTTTCACAGGTGTAACGTGTTAGATCACCATTTATATTCGTCTAATTATTGGACACACTTGTATCTAAATAAAATCGGTTAGTGTTGCTACAATTAATTGCACGTCGTTATTTCACTTGGTGAATGGGCTTGAAATTAGTTTTTCAAAAATGGGTCATCCAGATAAAGAGACAATTTTGCAAATAACTATAACATGGTGTGTAGGCTACACAGGCATTGGTCAAACCATATGAATGCTAACACAAAGCTAGTTAATTAAGCTGTCAAGTTTTTTATAAAATATCCAATATCGCTTTATGACAAGCTGTTGTTTAGATGCCTGGCGAACTCACTCCGGAATTATTTTAATTGCGGGCGAGAATCCCGTCCAGAACTGGTTTTGCGAATCTTCATTAAACCAGCGATGATCTCTGTTTCCAAGCCGAGCAGTCCAAGTCTGATTAGAGCATTTCATGGCCACACTAGTTTTATGTTGCAGATAAATCTTGCGTTTAGGTGCTTTGTTTTAGAGTTTTTTGTATCATTTATTGTTTTATTGGCCATTAAAGTTCCACTCTGAAGTCTGCCATATTCAAAATGAAGTTTCTGATAAGGAATGCTGGCTGCTTATTAGGGTTTAAAATTCTGTTTTTAATAGTGCTCGAATTGGAATATTACATATCAGTAATAAATTGTAAGAGTTACTTGGTAGTGGAAATTTTCTAGCTTTGCCAGTTCTTGTTCCATCTATTAATAGACAAACGCGCATTCTGTATTCCGTTGGAGTTTTAGTTTAAAACTGAAACTCGAAGAACTTTCCGACTTACTACGTGTGCTTTTAGGACTGAATACGTTATTATAAAACAGTTTGAGCTGAATGATAAACAAATATGTTATCGTGGCGTTATCGCATTGGTGATAGGAGCCTGTCGGAAATTTTTAAAACCGAAAGTGAATCTTCGAACCTCGGAACTGTTGCGGATGCTTGTTTGCATCATACGTTTGATCATGCCGTTTTCTCACTTCAGATGACAGATATTTTTTCCAAGGGTACTTTTTAATTTAACCTGCTTATTTAGGCTCTTTTTTGTAATTGTAGAAAAAAGGAAAGAGGTGGCAAATCACGTGCGCATCTAGCGACAAAACTTAGCTTAGCCGAGTTACTACTAAAAGAGATGCTTGAAGGATAAAAAAAATAGAGACGTCACAGGCACAAGGGAGAAGGACAGGTAGAATAAGGTCGTTGCTGCTGGAGGCGTTTGCCCTCGCGGATGCGGGATCCTACCCGAAAGCTGCGGTGATGCAACAGCTGAAAAATGAAGACACTTTAAAAGTGTCACGATACTTGAAACAGGTGGGTAGTTTACGAAACGCCTTTTATTGGCCCGACAATGCCTTCATAGATTGGTATTTTTTACTAGGGAACCCTTTTATGTAAATCCGGCGTTTGGCCGTAATTCAAAACCTACTTTAACTATATGAAGGTTCCGATATTATACGGCGAACTAATTTCCCGCACCGCGCACTGCAATCGACACGGCGAAACACCTTGAGCAGAATCTCGATACCAAGGGGCGCCTTTGCCATATCTCGAGCCGGAAGCCACGCGTAGCTTGTAAAACGGCCGCTGCTGCGCGACCAAAGCTTAACTGTCCGGAGCAGAGGATCGGAATAGTCCAAAAGTGCATATACTTTCTCAGCGCTTGCGCGCGGTGTGTAAGACACGAATAAAATCCCCGATGCACCATCAGCGGTCTGGCGGGAGCCGTCCAGCTGCAAGCTAAATCACACTCACAATTGCGTCAAAAGCATAAAAAGGGACGGGGGACTAGCCCAAACTATCGCAAATGAAATGGGTTTCGGCAGGTGGCTTCACGAAGGGAAAATAACATAACAAATGGACACGGAATCATAGAGACAAAGTCGGCACTTTTCTCGAGTGTAATTGCGAGAGCCTTTGAGGAATATATTCAATATACTCTTGATTCCTCACACCACAAGGACCTCCCGATTAAGAGTCAATAAAGTTCCGGTTTCGACTTAATTACCGGTTACGAAGGACATAAAATGTTACTTCCCATCACCGTGGATAGTAGCCCAGATAATACTCACTCAAAAATCCGGAAGAAACTCTTCAGGAGCTGCATCAGCCTGCTCAAATACTTAGGCATCGCCTGAACAGAAGGCCAAATTGGGGCCAACATTATATAGTATAAACGACTGACTTATGGGCTGTAACTACCACCTGTTAATAGACAATAAACTCCACCTCTACAGAGCAATATTAAAACCTATCTGGAGATAAGTTGAAGCCCTACAGGACTTGGGAGTGGAAAATTTTCTTGCTAAACTCTTGAAAGTTTTGCTTTATGCTTCTTTATAATTTGGTAGCATTTGGTTCCTTCCCCAAATAGTTTGATCTCGACGATTTTTTACCATCGTCTTCTTTTCCAGTTTCTTTTCCTTTTTCTTAACATTTAACACCGCCACTTACACTTGCAAGTGGTAATCAGTATGGCCACAAGAAAAGAGTTTGTCGGGAGGGGGAAAGTGTCCAGACTTCCTTTCACCTAAAAGTCAAAATACACAACAAACACATATTTGAGCCTTAGCAGTGAGGATGCTTTCACCAAAAGCTTGTTGACCGTTCTGCCGGCGCGAGGCTGTAAGCAAGCATCGTTGCTACTACCACAAACGTGGTTTCGGTGCCCAATTTTTGCAGCGCCGGTTGTCAGGTGTGAGGGTTGATCCTTTTACCTTCAGCACCGCAGCCGCATTGTCTAACCACTCGACTATGCTGGCTCTTTCTGCCTAAATTTGTTGAAATTTTCGGATGTTCACGGATGTTCCGATTAAAGGAACAAGTAAAAAGAAATTGTTTTATTGACTTTATTATTTTTCATAAGGGTTTTGATGATATTCAAGTATTGAATGTTGATTGACATCACTTAGACTGTAGATAATCAGGGCTAGTTGCGTCTGCTGTAGAGAAACAGCTGAAATTCCATTAACCAATAGAATGTGAACTAAAGAACCTTTCTAAAACCAAAACAATTAAATCAATGGACGTGGAGCTTGGAACCGGAGAGAGCGCCACGATAAGATACAATCACCGTAAGCCAAGACAAGTTGCTGCTCCCTCAGTCTGATATGGCATGAATTCAAAGATATTAACGACCCGCGGCGCTTTACGATTCTCTAAAAAGTAGGCGACCTTTTGACAACGAAGTTGTTTATAGCCGATGTAAATTCTGACGAAAAATTCGAAGGCACTAAAGATTATAGCCGCTTTGTTTTATGGCGAGATTAATGCGATAGATTTTATGCAAGATAGAGACTGAATTATATGAAGCACTTAATGATAGCAATAACACATTATGAGTAGCTGCACCAGATATTCACAATAAAAACAGAGGAAATGAGCATCAGCAAACAAAATTGAATGTATTAGACGGTATTTCCAACTAAGGCAAACGCTAATAGTAATCACCCGGTATATTCTTCAACGTATTTTATGTTTTTTCAATATCCGCCCAGAAAAAAGAAACTAAGAACAAAAGTTTTATTACTAATAAGACTCCTTGATTCGATTTTGGATGTACTAACTACTTACTAATGCAACAACAAAAAATGCAGCCTGTACCGATTTAATGATCTAATTGCATTGTTTTCAAATAAATTTGAATGAAATCGAACACGAACACCTGTTTACCGTTGCGGAGTTAGTCTGCCATCAGGAAATAAAATTTGGCGAAACACTCATAATGAAACACGTAGTGGCTGCTATATTTGCACGGTGACAGCAGGTCTGCTGGAAAATGGATGTTCCTGTCGACAGCACGTCGATGTCGCAGACATGTTTTGTCTAGTTATAGCACTTTCAATCCCATGCATATTTGGCGTCCGATGTTTTACCCAATTTATTGCGCTGTTCATTATGCAGTCTGTGTTGTGTCTGCGCTTGCATTCTGCAACGCCGGAATGTTTATTGGAGAATGCATTTTGCATGCAGTTTGCTGCAGGCTGCACTCACTTCTTCGGGCCGCTTAGAAACTGAAACTGTTTCCAAAGTAAACATCAAAACAGTTCGAGTGAGTAACTTTATGGACTAATGAGAACGTTATGTTGTTCTAAAGATTCACTTAGATGTTCAATTAATCGTGAAAATATTGATATGCAGGGCACCTCTAAAATATGTAGACATGGCTGGGTAGAAAGAAAGCCACTTAAATAACTTAAAATTCGTAGTGTTTATTATTAATATTATTATCGTACTACAATCATCTTTGCTTCCTGAAATTAATTTGTGGTTTGATTGCTTAATATCGAATTTGTGGTTTGAGTGCTTAATATCGAACGCTTATTTCCGTTATAATGTTAGTATTACTATGGGGTAAGCTTCAATACAATAAAAACAATTTCTTTTCCTCCAGACTTGTTGCTATTTGGTTGACAATTCTGTAGGTCTGTTGTATAGTTGTATAGTGCCGGAAACCAAATTGATGATTTGGAATACGATCCAGCAGGTCAGTTTTTTCAATAAGTAATAGTTTTTCGAACAATTTTGATAAAATGGGTGGCAGACTCATCGGGCGGTAGGAAGATACCTCGGGGGAGCCTGTAACACCTAGAGGGTGCGGATCGGGGAATCCCCGTTAAATATTCTGGCAAGATGGAGATGAAGTACCTGCCGCGGACCAACAGGCAAATCAGATTGGGCGGCTACAACCAGCCTCTGCACCCGGATTGGAAGGCAACGGGAAACCACCTTAAAAATATATTTCCATGAAAACTTAATTGCATCACCGCGCTTCTGAAGAGAAGCTGCAACGGAAGAGGGTATTTTCTGGTTGGGTATCGTGACTATGCGAATTTCCACATTAATTGATGATAACAATCTCTGTATGCTGTTGAAAATTTTTATTAAAAAGATAATTGCTTTTCTAGGCTGGTTCGTTTAGTATTCTCCCAGACGCCTTATGTTGATAAACTTACTTGATTTTTGGGCGTACAAATTTCGAGGGGAATGGTTTTATAGGTAGACACATCTGACAGGATATATCTAGGAATGCTTTATTTTTTTCGTCGTCATTATTTATAGCAGGTTCCAAGGGTGTCCAAATACGTTGGCCTTTTCGTTCAAATTGACCTATCTTCCACATGGTTTTCGGATTGACGATTTTGATATTTGTGGCCTTCCATATAGAATGATCACCTTTAGAGAGAGTGTCGTATTTCTTGTATTTTCCAAGGTTTTATGTAAGTCTATTATAAGTTTGTCATCACTGTTACTTATTTTGCCATATGCTTCCGGCTCTGCGTTGTTTCTCGACTGGTTCTCGTATACGATATGTAATATTGATGGTTTCTCTCGGTTCTTGGTATGAGATGAGTGTGGACTGCGTTTCAGCTTCTTATATTAGTATTGTGCAATACTGTGTTACATCGGGTAGCTCTCCGACAGATACTACCAACTCAAATATAAAACTACCTTCTTCAATCCAGGGCTGTGGAGTGGTAACAAAAAATCCGACTCCGACTCCTGATAGTTTAGTAGTTTGAATCCGACTCCGACTCCCGACTCCGACTCCGGCAGTACTAGAATATTGATAACCCTCCCCCCCCTCCCTCATTTCTTTTCATCTACCTGATAAACTTTACCGGCTCGTGACGAATTTCAAGTTTTGCGAAATGTGGTTGATTATAATAAATTTCATATTTTCAAATATTACATGCACGGTTTCCAGCAACGTACTGATTTCACGTACGCATACACAGAGAGGTTTACAAACATAGATGAGGTAAAGGATAAAATTTACTTTAAGAAAAATACATTTCAAGGCAAAATTTCATAAAAGTGCAAATGCCATTGTTGTAACAAGAAAGTTTCTTACCTGCCTCTTAAACTAACAGTACTAACTACATTCCGTAGTGGATTATTTTCTTAAGGGGTCATTTACTACCTGCCTACATAATAAAAGTTTACTGAGTCATAGGAAATCAAAATAGCCTGAGGTCTGAGCAGGGTTGAGCAGATTTAAATTATTTGATTAAAATAATGAACTTAATGGAGTAATTTAATTATCAAAATCATTGATTTAAATAATATTTTTATATTCTGCCAAATCAACAAAACAAATACACAAAAGAAGTTCCCTTCAAATATTACTAACTCAACAAAACCACCATGAACAGTAACAATATAACAAAATGCTGAAACTGTTTTAACTTTTAAAATACATCTTGAAACAGACAAAACAAAAATAAAGTGCACTACAAAAGTTAGAAATTAGACGTAATACTAATAATAGTAATAATAAGTACTATGCTTGTTTTATTGTTAATCACATAAAACAGTTATTGGTACGATATAGAAAAAAAGTTTACTACGCTGTACAAGCACAAAATCGGCATTTTTTAAATAGTTTGGTAGGAATTTAAATTTACAAGCGGTGATCACACTTATTCTAGAACACCCTCGGCACACTCATGGATCTATGAACTAACAGATTATAGTGCACGTGTATTTTCATAAACTAACATAAATAAAGAAAAATCGATTTTTATTAACCCTGAGTCTGTCTTCAAATAGTCAGTACTACAGTCGTTGAAATAGTTTGTCAGCGTTTGGTGTTTTTATAATTTTTTTTTGTAAAGTGGGAGTCGGAGTCGGGTAATTTATACGACCTCCGACTCCGACTCCGACTCCACCCAAAAAGTCCCGACTCCTCGACTCCGACTCCCGACTCTGACTCCGACTCTACAGCCCTGCTTCAATCATCGACAAGTGACCTCAAGCGAACCACAATGAAAGATGCTAGGTCCAGTATTACGTAGATCTTGCTTACACTGTGAACTTGCCACCAAAGGACAATCAGACATGGCCCTTCTAGCAGCAAATGAGTATCCTAGAATTGCATCGCAACAACTACAGTTCAACCTAGACCTCCTCAGGTATCAAAGTGGAAAATAAACGTGACCAAACGAAATCAACCCAAGCAACTTTCACCACGTCTGTGCGCAAGTCTCCATCAGCTACACAATACCTGTGGGAACTGAAGGCAAATACTTTGATCAGAAAAAACTATTTGTGAAAAAAGTCTCAACTGCAAATTAATGCTTAAATTAATATGGACATACCGTATACAGCTGTGAGGGTGTACGAAATCATCAAATTCCATAATCCAACGCTTCCAGCAAAGATTCTACGTATAATATCAAGCTCCTTGGTATGTCAGAAATCAAACGTTCCATGCAGACCTACGAGTTCCTATTGTATCTTAAGAAATTCAAAGGTTGTCAGTAATGTCCCACCTGAATCTGCAAGGACGCGAAAGCAAATACGTCACTGAATTGATAGATGCACCCAGCGTAGTAAGAAGACTAAAGAGATTTACCAGCAGAGAACAACTAAGACTACCGAAAACATCACCCTTTCAGCGCACAAGTAAGAGAGTCGTCGCTGGAATGGAAGGTTTTTCCTCAGAAGTTCATAGCATCTGGCAACGTCTCCGACTCCGACTCTTTATTTTCCATAGCCTTCGATTCTAGCCGTCTTCTTGCGAAAGATTTTATTTTGCGTTTACCATGTGATTAGCTGAGTTTTGGTCTGACCCGTATATTTTCTGGTTGGTATCCATGACAGTATATTTTTTAGTAGTCTGTCTTCGTGCATCCTCTAGATATGTCAGTACCGTATAGGTTGACGTTGGATATCGTCAATTTACGTTTGAGATGGTTTCATTGTTTTGCCTTATAACATGTGAGCAAACGAAAGTGAAATCAAGCTTGGCTTTGAAATATTTGTTTTATGAATAATATGTTGGTGGCACTGTAAGTCTATATCAAATTCGAGATTAACAGGTTAGGTTTTGCGTCAGTATGTGTCAAAGCTGACCCAAAACCTAACCTGCTAACCTCGAATTTGACGTAGACTTACAGTGCCACCAACATATTCATAAAACAAATATTTCAAAGCCAAGCTTGATTTCATTTTTGTTTGCTCACATGTTACATTCGTATGTAGTCTTTTCAGCTTAGATGTTCTTGAAGCGTCCATCTCAACCGTTAAGAGTTTGTTTGCTTTAGTAATGTGCTTGTTTGTTGGTATATTGGGTACAAGGTCTATGAATGCGGAGTACTAGGTACCTTAGACTCCGACAGCTGTGGTCACATGGAAAAACCAGTTAGAATTTTGCCAAGACTAAGGAATTCCAACCCTAGCAAGGAACCGTTTACATGCTGCACATCATAGTAATATGTGACTCACGGCTTTACATCACTTCCGAATGATGGCATTCTGTAGAGGCATTTTTTATTTAGTAAAACCCTTACCGGGACCGGGAATCGAGGTCGCGACCCTTAGTCGTAATATTCTTGTATTGAAGATCCCATCTAATGCCCTGATTATTTTACGACGTTGGTTAATGCGATATTGTAGCCTATTTATTTTCTGTTTCGTCCATTATTTGTAACAACCCAAGTTATTTGTTTTATAGCATTGTTTAATCTTCTTGTTGTTTTCTAAGACCAACTCTTCAGGATCGTTTCCAATGGACGCGTATTATATTTTTCAACGTTGATGGATGGCCCCATTTGTAATATTCTTCTATCATGATATTCTATATTCTCTTGCAGTTGCTACATCTCTACATTTCCTCTTCCACTTATTGTTAGATTTGTCCCCATTTGGAATATTCTTCTATCAGTGTATTGTATATTCTCTTGCAGTTGCCACGCCTCTATATTTCGTCTTCCACTTGTTGAGAAATAATCTAATTTGGAATATTCTTCTGTCAGTGGATTCTATATTCCCTTGCAGTTACCACGCTTCTGTATTTCCTCTTCTACTTATTGAGAGATTGGCCCATTTGGAATATTCTTTTATCAGTGTATTCTATATTTTCTTGCAGTTGCCATGCCGCTACATTTCTTCTTCCATTTATTGAGAGATCTATCCCGTTTTGGAATATGCTATCGGTGTATTCTATATTCCGTGTAGCTGCTACGTCTCTACATTTCCTCTTCCACTTATTGAGAGGTCGGTCTCCCCATTTGGAACATTCTTCTGTCAGTGGATTCTATATTCTTTTGCAGTTGCCACGCCTCTACATTTTCTCTTTCAATTATTGAGAAAATTTCCCCATTTGGAATATTTTTTTATCAGTGTATTATGTATTTTCTTGCAGTTGCCATGTCTCTACATTTCCCCGTCCCTTTATTTAGAGATCTGACCCCATTTGGAATATTTTTCTGTCAGTGTATTCTATATTCTCTTGCAATTGACCGCCTCTACATTTCCTCTTCTCATATTTAGATATCTCTCGGAGTAACTTCCATAGTTTAAATATTTTAGGGATGCATGGCTGTTTTTAATTAAAAAGCTGGCTTAAAATATGTACCACGCAGCGTAAACAGAACTAGAAACGAGGTTTGGCTTAGGTTAGTTCTTTAATTGTCGAGCTTATCTTTGAAGGCGTGACGTTGGCACTACTAATCTCGTTTTGTTTTGAAAAACCGTGTTTACAAGCCGTCGGGCAATTAGCTTTAGTTTGCTTTGATTTGTATCTTATCTTTGTTTCTGCGTTCATATACATTTCGCAGACAGTACAAGTGCAACTAACGACGAGTGAAGAAATTAGGTTGTCCAGCCATCTTGGATCCAAGCGTGCCTTGCTCAAAACCACGATGTTTATTGAATATTAATGCGATTCTGCCAAAACTGCACTTAAGATGCCATCGGAAAAAGTGCGTTGATAACATTAATCCCGCGTTGTTTACCATTTGTAAATGCAGTTCTATTTCGAGCCGGCGTATATTGACATCATTCAGATGTTTTCGCCGCCTCATATTTATGCTCCTGTTGTGCCGTGCCTGAAAGACATTCCGCGCTTTGTGGCAATTTTATTAGGTAATTGAAATCTAAGGTTAGGAGTTATTTCTAGTCCGCACAAGGTTGGCTTTATGTAATTCCATTGTAACTGCGCAGCTTTGCAGTCGCCTCTGCTAGGCGAAATTCCGTATTCATAAAACTAGCCGTTCAAAGGGCGTTGACATTAGTTGCATGCATGCAGTCATGTTTCAGGGACACACCTTGACAACTCGGTTTACGATATTAATAAAATAACTCGAAAATTACCATTATTAAATTGTCGTTACTGCCGCCTTCGACAACACGGCGGACATGTCGGGTTGCGGGTTTCTGGCGAAAGTAAATTAACACGTGTCGTGCAGGTCTCTTTGAGTCGCCGTATCAACTGAAGCCGAAAGAGAGGTTCCAGGCGCGTTTTACGAGTTGTCACTCAAAAGGTTTCGCTGTTTTAATTGCCTATCTTTATGCCAACGGAATATTTTTAGATTTCCCTCGGGTATTTCAGGAAGCAGTTGACTGGCGGCAGTTTGTGTATGTGCAGTATACAGTGCGATTCAGTTTTACTCATCAAACTCATACATACAATCAAGATTACCGTACTTTTCTATAAATTTCTTTACAGAGGGATTCCGATAGGTGTTAATTTCTTCATTGGGTCAACATATCGTCTACATATAAATTTAAAAGTAAGAGTAAAATTTTACCCCTTGACTTATCACTACGTATCCATTTGCGCTTTGTTGTTATTGCTGATCTTTGCTGATCTTTATGTTTTGATACTGGATTTATACAGGTGTGATTAAGCGATACGATGTTGCATTTTTCTAAAATATTTCACAGATTATGTCTGATAGCCTTATCAAACTCCTTTATGTAATCAATAAATTTGGGCGTTAGATTGGTATCTATGTAAGATTTTCTCTTTCTAAAGCTGCAATTTTTCTAGTGTATAATGGCAATCGTACATATTTTACTAATTCTATATTAATGTTTTCTATACCAACAGCATTTTTTAAAGTTATGAGTCTGATTGCTACTAGCCATAACATGCCTTAATAGGTTAGATAGCCCAGAAGAATGATAAGCATCTTGATAATGTCTAGATTCCATCCTTTTAACTGTTGCCTTAGATTTCAATATAAATCGTGTTTAAAAATGACTTTCGTATGCCTGCGTTTCAGGTTGTCCGAGAAGCAGAACTTCCCTCTTTTTTTCTTTCGATACTCAGAACGGGTTCCGGGCAATTCACCGAAAACAGTTCACCGAAAACAATTTACCGAAAACAGTTCACCGAAAAACAATTTACCGAAAGAACAATTCACCGAAAGAACAGTTCACCTAAAATCCCTTATATTATATAAATATACCTAAAATTTTAGATATGTTATATATTATTTTGGTACTTTTGTAAAGAATATCCTTCTAACATATATTGGTGTAAACTTCCCTTCACACTTTATCAAGGCTTAGGACTTGCAGCAAATGCTGGCGTGTTTAAAAGTTTTTTTTTGTTTTTATAGTTTTTTTCCTGAATCGAACATCAAAAAGTCTTCCCCGTTTTTTGTTATTTTATATTCTTGGGGAAAAACAATGTCGCTGCGCCGAATAGGCAATGCTGGGGCAACCTCATCCCTGGTTCGTATTTTGCGTATTGTTCTTTTCATGCTGCTTACCTTCCCAAGCCTACTTGCTGCTGCCTGGCTGACTCCATTTGATACAACATCCTCTTTTAGTGATTTAAACTTTCAGTAATACAACTTAATCTACCTTTATAATATAAAGTAATACGAGTTAATGATAATTACTAATGGCCCTCATTAACTTGAACGATTAGTTTTTAACGACCTTATAAGGTTTCTAAATTTTTGTGTGTCGAAAACATATCAAGAATTGTTGGAGACTACAATAACGACAACATACCTTAGAAAAATGGATTTTAGGTGAATTGTTCTTTCGGTGAATTGTTCCTTCGGTAAATTGTTTTTCGGTGAACTGTTTTCGGTAAAATGTTTTCGGTAAACTGTTTTCGGTAAATTGCCCTAGATCCACTCAGAACGTGACTGGTTTTGGTTGTCTTGTGTTGCATATCCATGTCGATCACCATAGTTCCTGTAATTCCCATTCGGTCTGTATCTTTTTTGTTCGTCATTTGATCGCACTGAGATACTCCTCATTCTTTTTCCCACACCCATTTCAATGTTGCTATTGTTTTGGTTATAAATTGCGCTTAGGCATAGCTTTTCACTTTCCTTCGTTTTAGGTTTTCCTAAAACTCATTCTTTTTTTATTGTGGCATTTCTGGCATCATCAGAATATGAAGTTTAGCAGTTTTCGGAGAAATGAAAAATAAACGAGCCCCGGGTGGCGATCAAATAACCACGGAAATGCTAGAATGTGGAAGAAAATCATTGATGGACACCATAAAGTTATTATTCAATCGTTGCATGGTAAAAGGCAAAATATGTACCATCAAGTTGAGAAAATGCTGTCGTTCTACTACCCAGAAAATGAGACAAAGCTGACATAAGCAACTACAGGCCAATCAGCTTGTCTCCCGTATATAAACTTTTCACCAAAATCATCATTAAAAGGTTAATTCAAATTGGAATTAATATTAGCCAAGCGGGGTTTAGAAGAGGCTTCAGCACAGTAGACCACTTGCAAACGGTGAAAAGACTAATAGAATGTGAATACAAATAACCACTAACTTTCAACACGATAGACACATGGCTGTTTTAAAAGGGCTAGAAGATGCAAGAGTTGATTCCAGTTACAGGAAACATATTTACCAGAACGCCTCCAGATACGTAAGAACAGACGACGATAAAAGAACAGATACAATTCCGGTTGAAAAAGGCGTAAGGCAAGGTGATACGATGTCCCCAAAACTATGTACACTTGCCCTGGAGAACATATTTAAAGAACTCGAATGGCAGAATAAAGGGGTAAATATAGACGGGAAATTCTTAAACTATCTACGATTTGCTAATGATGTAGTGCTTATTAGCCCAAATTAGAACAAACTGGAGGAAATGATGAACCGACTAAATAAATCGGCACAAAAAGTGACAAAGCTTCAGAAGAAATCATATAAGCATCCAGAAGGTTGATTGATACGTATACCTGGGTCAAATCCTTAAGCACAGCTAGATACCAATATGCCAAAACGGAAGAGTGTTTGATTAATGTGTATTGCCATATGGTATAGACACTGCCATATTAACAAAGAAGAGCTCTGAAATACTGAATGTAACTTAAAAAGCAGTGGAAAGTAGGATGTTAGGTTTAGAAGACAGGGTTAGAAATAAGGAAAAAAATAAAAAGAGTCGGAGTGATTGATGCAAAGAACGCATCGCTAAGTTTAATTGGAGCTGGTCATTGAAGAGTGAAGTTCGTCCGTGTAATACCTACGGTGGCGACCAGGAACAATGAAGAGAAGTGTGGATCCATCACATGAAAGATGGGCGGACCACGTCCAAGAAACAGCAGAAGAAAAATCGCCACAAAAACCAAAGATGCAAAACAATCGAAGAGACTAAGGGAGGTCTACGTCCTGCAGTGGACGATTGAAGACTGAAGATAAGATGAGAGATCCAGACTGGTTTTGGTAGTCTTGTGTTGTCCATCCTGTTATCCATATCGCTCATTCATGTTTCTATAATTCCCATTCAGTCTATATCTTCTTTATCCGTCATTTGATCACCCTGAGATATTCGTCCTGTTCTGTATCTATTACGTCATTATTTCCCTATACCCTTTTTAATACTCCCATTGATTTGGTTATAAATAGCGTGGCTTTTAACTTTCTTTCGTTTCAGGTTTTCGTAGAACTCAATTTTTGTCTTTCGGCATCCACATCATTTCTGCTTTTGGTAGTCTTGTGTTGTCCGTCCTCTGTACATATCCATATCGTTCATTAACGTTCCTATAAAAACGCATTCGGCAATAACGAACAGTGGGGGGTACGAAGAAGAAATCTGCAGTCGTCTTGCCATAGGAAGGACTACAACAGTGAAATTAAACAAAAGCTGGTAAGACAGTAGTGTTGCAGAAAACACACCACTTCAGCGGTTGAAGAGTACCCCTTATACCTTGGACCGCCCATCGCACGAACATTTCCATCCTAGAAGAGTTGAAAATCAAAACAAGACTTACAACAACAATAAAAATAAACCCACTGAGATACTTCGGCCACATTTAAAGAGGTGGGGGCACTATGGAGATATTGATTGTGGCAATGTCAATGGCAAAAGATCAAGAGGATTGATAAAATTAAATCGATAACTGGATATACATTTTCTCAAGCATCTCACCAAACACAAAATAGAGCAGCATGGACCGAAACAATAGCTCAAGGATCATCACCACGTCCTTACGAAAGGTGATGCACAGATGAGAAGGAGAATTCCCATTCGGTCTCGATAACACCCCTTTCAATGTTGCAATTGATTTAGTTATAATTTGCACTTTGGATATGAATTTTCATTTTTCTTCATTTCAGGTTTTCTTAGCACTCCATTTTTTTTTCTTCCGGTATCCAGATCATGAATGATTTTGGTAGTCTTGTACACTTTTTTAACATATCCAATCTTTCATTATTGGTACTGCAATTCCTATTCGGCCTGTATCTTCTGTGTTTATCATTTGATCACACTAAGCTATTTCTCCTTTCATTACATCTTTTACGTTATTGTTTTTCTAACACCGCTCTCAATATTGCCATTAATTTGGTATCCAGATCATGATTGGTTTTGGTACTCTCGTGTCAACCCTCCAAACATATCCAATCTTTCATTTTTGGCCCTGTTGTTTATTATTCTTTATTTGATCACACGGAGATATTCTTCTTGATAACACATCCACTACGTCATTGTTTTATAAAATTAAATGTGAGGATTGATTGGCAACATGACGTATTTTGGATTTTCTAAGCCTATAAGCGTATACCCCTTCTTAATGTACAGTTTGCGAATAGTTTTCGAAAGATATCCAAGCCTCCTTTAACGTTTGTTGCTACAATTTCTACATCTACAAACGGATAACTATAAAGACAGGCGTTGACTAAATAAATACTCATCTTGCTACTCTTTATTTTCGATCGATGTTTTAGCTAAGTAGAGAAGTATTGGTATGTATTATCTGTAATCTCATTTATTACTTTGCGGTGTAGAGGCTGGTGCTTCGTACTCTTGTATCTGGCGATACAATGGTCAACTTCCCCAGATTCGGGTTACAGAGTTGGAAGCCGCCTTTTGTGCTTGCGCAGCAACCATTGTGTGCGGTTTGTAATGTGTTGACTTCATTACTCTATCTCTCTTAGGTAATGTGGTTCTGAGTAGAGCATAGTTAATTTGGTGCCCCCAACTGTGAATGGTCTCACCGGGCCCGATTCCAATCGCCAGGGCTGCGGAAAAATTCGGATCCCCAGGGGATTCTTACTTAACGCAAGCCTAACGCTTTCCCAACTGCGCTACGCGGCTTCAGTATTGGTACATTTTGAAGACCGGTTCTCATTTTCCCTCTGGACAAGTCCGGCTCTGGCTTTGTAGTTTACACTCTTACAGAAATACTAATTTTGAAGACTTGCTGTTAGACGTGTGCAATGTTACCTCACCATTTTTATGCAAAGCCACGTCTCCGACGCAGCTTTAAAAGGTGATCCACGACTGCCTATAATTTATAAACTCATGTGGGCTTATAGCGTCATCAGTTTCAGTAATGACTTAAAAGGCGGCTGCATAGACGAACCCGCATCACACAATGCAAACGGCGTTAGATACGCGTTATTTATGTAATTGCCCGCATATCCTCAATACCCAGATGGCCTACTTAAGGTATCGAAATCCCAAACATGAGCCAACTGTGACGGTACAGTACAATACAAACACGACTTTGTATGGAATACTTTGGAAATACATGTAAGCGAATATTTAAGTTTCAAGGTTGGAAAAAATCTGATGGAATCCTCACAAATCCATAGTGCCAATGAAGCACAGTTTGTAGTTCTTGGGAGAATTTAGTCAGGTTCAGATGAGGAATCGCTGATTGTCTCAAAGCCCAGAGACGTGACAGCCATGGTTGCACGAGTATAACCTTTATTTTTTACAGGTAGAGAAAAGCTTTTGAGCTAGATCCAAAAGATAGCTAGGTAATGATATCGTTTTCAATTTTTTAGATTTTGCTTTCCTCTTCATAACGAGGTCGATATATGTTTGATTCTTTCAGCAGTTGGAAGAGTTGTTTCGTATGAATTATCCGCCACGCACGAATATTTTACGACTTTCTCCGGACTACTAAAAATGGCGGTGCTGTTTTGAATAGGATCCTTTCGAAGCAGATAATAACCGAAATGCAAATTTCATTAACCCTCAAGCTTGCTTCTAACTATGCCCTTAGCGACAGATTAAATTAAAGGTTCTACTAGCGATGCAGCTTAAAAATGAGCTCGTCTCGTCTCAAATGCGGCACTCGTTGCTCGCTCCGGATTTAACATTTCAACCAATATACTTTGGTGCATTTTGTTGGAAAAGATTAGGAAGATCTTCTTGGAAATACAAATTATATATTCATTGCTTTTATTCTTTTCGTCGTGCATACTTTTATTACATGGTGTGTGATTAGATTTTGTTACCGTTTAAAATGCGCTTTTTAACTGTTAGGGAATATTCCAGGAAGCAGTGATATGTCTGCACAGGCTGCCGAGACGGGAGGGCCCCGTATGGGTTGGCGTTGGATGTTGACGGTTTCAGCACGTTCAAGCCGGCCGAGACTGCTACTGGAGTATTAGGATAGGGGGCATTCTGTTATAAGACGTGGTGGAGTAACAATTGTAATAGCTGCTTAATATAGTTTTCTACTAAATACACGGCGTCTCATTTTAAAGTAAAGGTGTTAAGAGATTGAGTTGTGAGATCGTAACAATGGCAGCGGTGGGATAATACCCCAAGTGCTTACGCTTCTGACTATATGGTGTAACGCCGCGTGTGTACCAGTTTCAATTACGAGTAACCTACACGGTGCAACGAAAACAGGATTAGTGCTTTGTGATGGGTCGATCTTCAAAACGGAAACATCGATCCTCTTCACATCGATCGAGACGTTCTCGTAGCTCATCTCCAAGGGCAACGCCACCACGTGACGAAGCCGCTCGTAAGAAAATTAAAGAACTTAGAAAAGAGTTAGCTGGGTTACGACAAACTGTAAGTACACGCGCAAACATTAATTTAGATGAGACTGTTATCCCGTTGTTCGAACCGAACGCGCATAATACACAAAGTGCAGCCGACTGGGTACGCAAACTTGACGAACTATTGACTTTTTATGGGTGGTCCCAAGAAACTTTATTAAAACTAGCTACAAGCAGACTACGTGGAAACGCGAGAAAATGGTACGATTCGTTAACCAGTCCGTGTTTGAGTTGGCAAGAAATGAAAATCAAGTTAATCGAGAATTTTCCGGCGCCCCTACGTTTTGGGAAATTACTAACTGAAGCAGCACTATATAGTCCAGTCGCAGGTCAAAATTTAGGGGACTATTGTTACGAAAAAGCTGCCAAGCTTAATAAATTAAATTTGTCAATTCCAGAAGAATGCGTGATAGACACTATCCTTGAAGGGATCAAAGATGACAACATTTCGTTACCCGCTAAAGCCGCCAATATTAAAACTGTTGGAAGTTTAGCGAATTACTTGAGCAATATTTCCGCCGTTTTGTTGCCTGTACCATCTACGTCGGCGGCGGTTAATCGAGAACAAATTCAGAACGCACGGCATAGACAATTCATACCTCACGCAAAAGGCACGGGACACCCCACGAATTCCCGGAAAATATCCCATAAGATTTCGTGTTTTAACTGCGGGGAAAATCACCGCGTTCGAGATTGTCCGAAGCCACGTGTGGAATGTAAACTTTGCAAGCGATTAGGTCACACGCAGAGCCAATGCACCCTAAACAAAAATATACGTTTTGTGAACGAGGTCGCAATCGGTACGAGCCATGGAAATATGTTCAGAAAAACGGCCTTCATAAACAACCATAAAATCAAATGCTTGTTAGACAGCGGCAGCGATTGTACGCTTATGAGGTCATCGGTCGCCCTTAGGATAAAGTTAAAAATAGAAACAGCCGAAAAGAACATTGCTTTGAAATGCTTCATGGGAAACACTGTAATTACAAATCTGACAAGTCAAGCAAGCATTATGATTGAAGAAGCTACTGCTACTGTTACGGTGATTATTCTAGACGATCAGAACCTGCAACACGACTTGCTAATAGGAAGAGACTATTTAAGCGATGAAAATGTAGTGATTACCAAATCAAAAGACAAGTTGTGTTTACGTTGTTTACCAACACTTCGGGTGGGTAATATAGAGGTAGGCACGAACAGTGAGTCACAAGTTGAGCTTAGTATGTTAACTTTTGGTAATGACTTATCAGAAATGCAACGCTCAAGCACGTTCGAACTTTTACGAGAATACCGCGATTGTATTTCATTTTCTCTAAGCGATCTGGGCAAGACGACGACAGCTGAAATGCACATAAAATGTACAACAAACGAGCCCGTAGTTTACAGGCCTTATCGGATGGCGGTGCGTGAAAAAGAAATATTGGCCAAAATAATCGCCGATTTGTTACACAACAATATTATACAGGAATCGAACTCCCCGTATGCTAGCCCCATATTACTGGTCAAAAAGAAAACCGGGGACTATCGCATGTGCGTCGATTACAGACGACTTAATGCCATAACCGTTAAGGATAAGTACCCTTTGCCCTTAATAGATGAGCAACTAGATAAATTAGGAGGGACTAATAGCTTCTATATCACCCTTGATCTTGCGTCGGGCTTTTACCAGGTGCCCATGGCCACAGACTCAATTGAGAAAACTGCGTTTATCACCCCGGATTCGCATTACGAATTCCTTAGAATGCCTTTTGGCCTGTCCAATTCACCCAGTGTATTCCAAAGACTCATAAACAATGTGCTGGGGAAGCTGAAAAATCAAACGGCCTTCCCATACATCGATGATATCATAATTCCAAGCACTGACGTAGAGGAAGGGCTGTTACGGTTGAGAACTGTACTTGACAAGTTTCGTGAACATAATTTAACTTTAAAATTAAGTAAATGTGTGTTCTTCAAGAAAGAAATTGAGTATTTGGGTCGAGAAATTAGCTCAGCCGGAGTAAGACCTGGAAGTCGCAAGATAGAGGCAGTAAGGAACATGAGAACTCCAAGAAACGTGAAGGAGATTCGCCAGTTTTTAGGACTTTCCGGATATTTCCGAAAATTCGTAAAAGACTATGCCCGCATGGCTGAACCGCTGACACGTTTAACAAAAAAGAACACGCCTTGGCTTTGGTCTGACGAGCAAGAGGATGCAGTATCAAAGATAAAATCAGTCCTCACCACTAAACCCATTCTGAGTATTTTCAATCCATCCTTAAGTACCGAACTCCACACAGATGCAAGTTCTATGGGATTCGGAGCCATGCTAATGCAGTTAACTGAAACTGGGCAACGTATTGTCGTTGCATATTATAGCAAGCAAACGTCTCTAGAACAGCGAAAATACCACTCATATGAGTTAGAAACCCTTGCTGTGGTGTTAGCATTACGACATTTCCGCACGTACTTGCTAGGAATGGACTTTAAAGTTATTACCGATTGCAGTGCTCTACGAACAGCATTCAGTAAAAAGGACTTGATACCCCGCGTAGGACGCTGGTGGTTAGAAGTACAGGACTTCAACTTTACTATTGAATATCGACCAGGAGCCCAAATGCGCCACGTGGACTCCCTAAGCAGAGATCTCATACGGGACACTCCAGAAATTTTACAAATCGATATTACCGAAGTCGAATGGTTGCTTGCTGTCCAACTGCAAGACGAACAGATCAGAATGGTACGAGAAATACTAGAAGATGATGTAAAGAATAGCCAAACTAAACAATACTTTGAGAAATACGTATTGAAAAGGGGCATTGTTTACAGAAAGTTGGACAATAAGAAAAGCGCTTGGTTAGTACCACGAAATGTTCGATGGCAAATTTGCCGACTATGTCATGATGACATGGGTCATTTCGGCCTGGAAAAGACAATCCGCAAAATTCAAGAAAACTATTGGTTTTCAGGTATGCGGCGGTTTGTAAAGAAATATATTAAGTCATGTTTGAAGTGTCAGTACTACAAACACTCTTCGGGAAAGAAACAAGGTGAACTGCACCCGATTGAAAAGGTTCCCGTCCCTTTCCACACGATACATGTGGATCATCTGGGTCCTTTTGTAACCAGTAGACGAGGGAAGAAATTTGTATTGGTGATCGTAGACGGTTTTACAAAGTTTGTTATAATCGAACCAGTCAAAGACACAAGTACACGCTATGTTACGAAGGCGCTCATGAACGTTATGTCTTTATTTGGGGCACCGGTTAGAATTATAAGCGATCGTGGAACAGCTTTCACTTCAAAAACGTTTGAAGTATTTTGTGACACGTATGGGGTGAAACACATACTGAACGCCGTCGCAACGCCTCGTGCCAACGGGCAATGTGAGAGGTATAATCGAACGATACTTAATGCTTTAGCTACCACGTCAGCTGGAAGCCCCGAAGATAGATGGGATACGTTCGTTAAACAAGTCCAGAGTGCAATGAATTGCACCTATAATCAAGCCACCGGCGTGTCCCCTTTGGAAGCTTTAGCCGGTTACCAACCACGTCATGTGTCTGAATCGCAGATTTTGAATAGCATTCAGAAAGACTTAAGTCGTGTAAACTTAAAGCATTTAAGAAAATCGATTAATGATCGAATTACCGACGATCAGAAAAAACAAAAGATACGTTTTGACGAGGCTCGTGCTGCTTTCCCTAAATATGTGGAAGGACAATTGGTAATGTTATCCAGTGTTCATTCCCAAACTGGAAGTAGCAAAAAGTTGCTTCCGAAGTTCAAAGGTCCATTTAAAGTAACAAAAGTGTTACTAAACGATCGGTATGAAGTTGTGGACTTGAGAGAAGGCCGTAGTCAAGCAAGGACTGTAATGGCAGCCGATAAACTCAAGCCTTGGATTGTTCTTAAAGGTGAGAAATAATGATTTCTCTAAATCTTGAATCGGACTCAACCAAGCTGACGAGCTTAATGAAATAAATTTATGAGACGAAGAAACCATGCTACGGCTGATGAAGGATCAGCAAAACTACAACAATGTAACGGTTAGTAAACGACCAACACTACCTCAAAATGCAACAGTACGGTTAGTAGACGACTAACAATGTTGCAATAACACGGTTAGTAAACGACTAACAATACCTCAAACTTTGGCTAGTAACTATATGACTAGCAATGCAACAGTACGGTTAGTAGACGACTAACGATGTTGCAATAATGTTGCAATAACTCGGTTAGTAAACGACTAACAATACCTCAAAATTTGGCTAGTAACTATACGACTAGCAATGCAAACACGTCGGTTAGTAGACGACTAACAATGCCTCAAAACTTGGCTAGTATATGACTAGCAATGCATGAGCAGTTTAAAAATGCACACGTCTCAAAATGTAAGAAAGCTATGATGTACATTGTGTCAACAGTCAAGGAATGGTTGAGTCTGATTCACAGCAGTACCCACGAAAACTACTTTAGAAAGGAAAAAACAGAAAAGGGAAGTCTTTAGATGCATGCACAGATGTTCGTGTTGTGCTTAATAAGTTTATTCTTTTCAGACTAATTGTTATTCTGAGGACAGAATAATATCTACAGGATGGCCGAATGTTAGGGAATATTCCAGGAAGCAGTGATATGTCTGCACAGGCTGCCGAGACGGGAGGGCCCCGTATGGGTTGGCGTTGGATGTTGACGGTTTCAGCACGTTCAAGCCGGCCGAGACTGCTACTGGAGTATTAGGATAGGGGGCATTCTGTTATAAGACGTGGTGGAGTAACAATTGTAATAGCTGCTTAATATAGTTTTCTACTAAATACACGGCGTCTCATTTTAAAGTAAAGGTGTTAAGAGATTGAGTTGTGAGATCGTAACATAACGGAACAAAGATGCGAACAAAGTAAATTTGAACATTTAATTAGATTTTGTACATATGCATCAATGTAGGGACGTAGGGTCGTGCGTTATCTTGCAAAATGATGACATAATTGTCAGATTCTCTGGCTGCGTGTTTCTAATGGTAATTTTTATTCATTTTGACGATTCTGAGTAGCATTCACTGTTAATGTCAACCCTTCGTTGATTAAAATCTACCGTAAGTTTCATTGCAATATAAAATGGTTCACACCTCCCCAATCTTGTTTTTATACAGCATATATGGTAAACAATCTGATGCAGTAGCAATAGACTTACGAAATTTAATGTGTGTAACTGTGCAACAATAAACATCATAAAAAAGCTTGTTTTGTCTAGATGGCTACGAGTCACAACAGAGTACGTGTTTCGGTTCGTAGAAAGGACTGACCCAACTGTAATTTATTTTCTACCACAGGGGTCGGCAACCTGCGGCCCTTTGCAACTTTTTGCGCGGCCCGCCAAAGCACCAATATAACTTTAGGAAAAATCAACAAACTTAGAGCGTAAGCGTGCCGAAATGTGGCCGGTGACAAAAATGCGCGACAAACAGAAGCATAGTGGGAAACCTATTTTACTGCGCAAGTTTAATCCCCACTCCCCAGCGAATACGACGTCTCGCTTAGCAAGTGTAGCATTCTTTCTAGTGATGGGCATAATCGGATGATTTCAATAATCGGAATGTTCCATTTCGGAATGTTTATAAAATCGGAATATCATCCGATTATTTTACATTCCGTAAATGCAAGCAAAGGAAAACGAGCGAAATAACAACAAGCGGAAGGAAGATGAAGTGCGTGCAAATTTACGATGAGAGCACTCGCCGTCTCGCCGTAAGCCCTTATCTGCGTTGGCATCTATTGTTTGGGTTTGTAGGAGGGTCAGTAATAGCTATTTACGTTATTAGACCGGTAGCAACATTTTTATGGCCGCGCCAATACTTTACAGGTCGAACCGTAGGGCGAGACCTGTATGTTTGGCAAGGCCATAAGAATTCTACCGGTCGTGTATCGTATAAGATTTTTTAGGATACTGCATTGGTAACTAGAGTTTACATTGTTACAAACGAGTCCGGTAGATAAAATTTACCGGCCTAGACCAGTAGTAGCCAGCAGTATCCTAAAAAACAATTTATAAGTTTGAGTCGCACAGTGGGATATGAGGAAATAAAATATTTTTCAAATTATTACAGTAGTTACGTTAATAGACTGGCGGAAAATGGTAGTGATATTTTAAAGTTTAATCGCACATAAAGTACATAATAGATAGTATAAAACAATACTTGAATTTGAAGTCTGTAGGTGTACTATCTAATAATTAATCTACGAAATACCACTGCCATTAGTGCCATTCACGTATCATACACATGCGCACACGGCGCGACCCGTCGACATTCGCCAACCAGCATATAGCAGTCAAGTGAGTCGACACAACATTCCGTATTCCGTTCAGTTCAAATTGGCATTTCGTTTTCTCATTTTGTGTACCGAATAGTAAAATAATCGAATTCCGAAAGTTCCGAATTTTGTGCACCGAACAGTAAAATAATCGAATTCCGAAAAGTTCCGAAATAATAGGAACCTTCCGATTTTTTGAACAATCGGAAACTTTCCAATTATTCATTCCGGATAGGCCCATCACTAATTCTTTCATTTCGCCAGTTTGCTACTGTATGTTCATATGTGCGTTCATGTTGACAGCCGTATGACGTTTCACTACAATATTTTATATTTTTTATATTCATATATTTTATATTTACATATTTATACATATTTAATTGGAATTGTATTTTCTTTATATTTATTTTTAATAATATTTATACTCGTATATGATATAAAAGCACTATTTAAGTTACATTTGAATGTGCGGCCCGCATAAAAAAATTTATTTTGAAAATGGCCCGCCGTCCGAAAAAGGTTGCCGACCCCTGTTCTACCACATAGAATCCGAACTGACCTTGTGCAAATGCGTAATCCCTCCTTGAACAAATACCCCAATGGAATGACCTATATTCGTGCTGTACACATTAATTGAAATTTGATCAGGCGCCTCTTAATCCAGCCGGTAGGTAGTAAACACGATTCATTATCACCGCACTGATTTTGTGGTGTTGCGTTGGGAGATTTTTATTTCAATGATATTTACCAAAAAGTGCTTTTTGAAAGCCATAGTTATTTTCGGTAGACGCGAATTGCAATTATTTTAGTAATGAAGTTGGTAGGTAATAATTATCCAAGTGGTTTTGTTGAATCACAAACATTTGCTAACCCATACACAACTAAGAATTGCATAGGCATCTGGAGAAGTAATAACTTGTGGTAAGGGTTAAATTTTGCTAGTGGAAATTTATTGTGATTACTAGATTCTTCTGTAGCCTATGTATATTATTAACCTTAATGTTTGTAAAACTGTTATCAACGTCACCGATATGAAGTTACAGCTCATATTTTAATACTTAAAAATATGAGACGAGCAAGACCCTCTCTGAACGTCTTATTCGGTACTTCTCTCTCAACGCAGAGCAACATTGAACATTGGCATCGTCAAGTTGTAATTTACAAATATCATTGTCAAGCATTCTGTTTCATAACAAAGGCTAATAACATTTCAAGGCCTCGGAGTCGTGTGTTAAATGCTTCAGGATAGTGGCACGCGCAACTAACGCAGGGCTATTTTCGTGCTGGAAATCATGGCTACCGCGGATTTCCACGTTCGGAGGTGCCCCATTTTCGCTGCTTTGAAGTCGCATTAACCGTTCCTTGTTTATTTCAGATTTAATGGATAAGCCGTGCTGTTCTCATAAACCAATTTCCGGTGCCATGGAAAGCTGACCGCGGGGTTCACTCGCACCCACCCTCGTCCTTGCACCCTGAAGAGACCTCATCCTTAGAAGACTAGTAGTAAGTGTCTCGTTAGTGAGCTAGTTCGCATCGCCAGTGCAATTTAGTGCCAGTGACTTACCACGAACTTGTCGGTACTCGTTACTATATTATATTTATAATCACATATTTACACTCATCCTATATAACAAACGTAGATTTAAGCCGTAAGTTACTCATCAGTGCCGAGTTGCGTCTTTAAATTGCAAACGTTAATTAGTTACGAACTCTTTAAATACTGTGCATATTGGATTGGAATACTTATACGTACAATTCGTACAAGCTTGTTGGATTGTTTGAAAGGTGAGTCTTTTTTTTTGCTGCACCCATATTTGTGTCACACATAAAAAACATTAGTTAAATGCGGGTCGCATCTTGAAAAGGCAAAGAAGGATCGAACTCTGAATCTTCACGTGGGCTGCGTGGGTTTTTAATAACAACTTTCCGCGGATTTCGTTTGAAAATTGACACAACAAGATTTCCCCTGGCAATTCCGACGCAGCGCAGACGTGAAATTAATTAGGAACTGCCAGCGGAATCAATCATAAACTTTTCAATGCAGCGTCAAGGTAGCTGTAATCAAGTTATGTTAATAATTAATTAGAGCAGAAGGCGCGGATCCATTAAAATCGCAAGGGTGAGTTGAAAAGCGATGACAGGTACTTAATTTCTAGTCAACATTTTCCAGTGCAATGGTCACTGGTTCCAGAAACATTTTCACTTGTTTGTCTACAAGAATATGTTTGAATACAGCTGACATATTTTGAGAAATTTTTAGGCCTCTTGAAATAACCAATTCACGGTCCAAATAATACTGCAGCAACAGTCTATATCTTTGGCTGTTCATTATCGTCATTCAACCTGTTGCTTCACTTACACGTAAATAAATAAAATACGAAGTAAATTAGTATACCAAACGTATACAAACACAAATTCGTAAAAACAACCATAATAATACTAACGCGAATGCCGGAAACCCTTTTAGACAGTGCTTTCCATTAGCTGTTCCATCTGAATTTGGTAAGCTTTTAACTACATACTTGGTTTCCGGGACTTCCAGACAATGGGCAGTTACCCATGCTGACATTCGACCGATCGCGCTGATTACAAGACTCTAGACTCTAGAGCCTCGGATGTTAATATTCGAGGTACTACAAATTCCGTGAGTTATTTGCAAATCCCAGCAACACTCCAATTAGCACCAGTTTATATTTTTAGTTTATGGCAGCCTATTTTCTTATCAGGCAAAGGTTGCTGCTTCTGTGGTCAAACGTTAAACCATTTTTTTTTCATATTCTGCGAGTCTTGTAAGTACCAGCATGTCACCTAATGGAAGGTCAGCATTGGTAAAAGTTTTTTGTAGGTCAAAAATAGTTTCAATGGGTTTGTTTTAGTCAAAACATTGTGTGCGTCTATCCTCTACCATTATCCCACTAACCGCTTTCGCATTACTTCAGGGGGTGCGGGGTAATCTTGACTTTGCGAAACCGGAACGCCCGGGCCGGAGTCAAACTCTCCAGAATGCTCCGAATTTCGCTGTGGCCTCGGCTGCCGCGACGGACGCAGACCGAGGTCCCTACTGTACCCCAATCTAGCCAGTTTACTTTATCCTAACCTAACATAACCCAAACCAACCTCATAACCTTTTTTTATTGCAGCGAAGGAAGGGAAGCCATGCCAACGTATTTGGTCATGTCGGACGTTTACCGACTAAAACCCTTCCTCTTCCCCATCATTCGCTTCGGAATCGTCCTGAGCATCACTTTAAACGGGATAATTTTCTTTTTCCTGTTTCTTTGTCATTATCCTTCCGCTTTTTGTCTGAATTTCTTCTGGTTTGGTTATTTTGTGTAGTTCCCATGATGCCGGTGTACCTGCTCTTTAGTGTGCTTCCTTATTTCCTTTTCCCTGGCGTTGTCTCTTTATACATCTGCGTCTTTTCCTCTCTTAATATATCTATTGGTGTTACTCCCGCTATATCGTCCTATAGGCCCTCGCTTTGTGTGCTTATTATCCTTCTTTTATGGATCTTTTTCTCTATCTCCTATTGAATCCTCCACCGAATCTCTACTTAACTCAGGGTTTTCTTCACGAAGGTACTCTCCCATGCTGCGAGTTCTGTATGTTACCCTCCTGTACTGTACTACCACAGCTTGGAGCATAGCACTGAGCCTTGTGGGACCCCACGAAGTTCTCGTCAGTCCCCTTTCCCCGTATTCTACATATAGCTAAATCTGTTCTCCAGATAGCTTGCCATCATTTATTTTAAGATAGGGTTAAAGCTCCATTGCCTCCAGTAAGCCTAACCTAACCTTTTTTGGCATGGTAAAATCTCAGAATCCATCGTCTAAAACTCCTTGTCTCTTCGCCCTCGTAGGCACTGGTGTTGTCTGTAACGTCTTCTTCAGCACCTAGCGTTTGATATTATCCGCCATAGTTAGATCCCCTTACTGATGATTTGTCTTCACCTGTTGGTCTATCTCTCTTCTTGTTCCTTCTTTGTTATCATTGTTTTTATTATTCATTGAAATGTTAAACAGTGTTTAACATGATTGCGTCCTCGAATGTTAAGATACATTTAACATGCATCCACTCATTTAACATGTATGCATGGATGTTGAATGAGTGGATGCATGTTAAATGTATCTTAACATTCGAGGACGCGATCATGTTAAACACTGATTTCGATTTAGCAGTTTTTAGTAATTATTATTGATTCAAAATTATTGCCTCAATGAACAATAAACTAATGGACGCATTTCGAGGGGAAACCGTCTTAACATTTCTCACATAAATTACCACTCTTGCTTCGCTGCGCTCGCTCGAGTGGTAAAAATATGCTCGAATGTTAAGACTAGGTTACCCCTCTAAATACGTTAATTACTATTATATATCTGCGTATCCCGTCCCAACGTACTTTGCTACTTAACATTAGTGGGGCAATGTTGTGTTCCTAAAGCTACACCCAACCCCGTCTCCAGCGTCAGTCTATATCTTACCCACCTGTCGCTTCTGAAACCGTGTGTTGTGCTGAGTTTTCCTGTTCGCTTTCCTCTTTTAATTCCGTTAGGTTTCATAGTCTGACAAAAACTGTCCCAGGAAGTGATCAGTTTTTCTGTGCTCACACTTGGCCCGCTCCTTACAGTTCGTAAGGATTTTCTTTGTCCACGTCTGTTCTTCTGTAGTTCATTTTTTTGCCGCATATCGACTGTGCTCTCCCGCGTATCTTTTCTTTCCCTTGTCAAGTGCTTGTTTTTCGTTGGTACACAAGCTGTGTCTTTTCTCCACTAGTAGGGCAATTCGAGGCACATCCTTCTTCCCATAGCTTCTGCCGTTTCAAGTGTACCATATATTAGGGGGATGGATTGGACCACTCCGTTTCCAGTCCGTAGGGCGTCCGTCATTAGGTATTAGCCGAATGGGAGCGGAGAGTTTGTTCTCTGGCTTCTCAATATCCAAGATTACTTCTAGATATTTCAGTTTTTTACTGCAATCTCTCCTCTGTCCTTGTCCTTTTAATGCAAAAGCTTTGGTCTTTTGCTGGGCTATCTAAAGCCCGTGCCTTGCCATCCATTGTAGGATGAGTACGGATTCGTTTGCTCTGTGAATCAGATCATTCATATTATCGGCTTCAATTATAACCACAAGGGGTCCCCATAATGGAGAATGGATTGGATTGTACCACTCCATATAACGTCCTTCATTTCAAGTCGCTCCGACTTTGACATAGCCGAGTGAGAGCGGAGAGTTTTTCTCTGCTTTCTCAACATTCAAGATTACTCCTAGATATTTCAGTTGTTTACTGCAACCCGTCTCTTGTACTTGTCCTTTTCCGTGGTTTTCTTAAGACGATAGTACGAGGGACTTGTTTGTTCTATGGATCAGGCATATCATCGTCCGGAAAGGCTGACGTAGAACTCCATCCACTACTAATTGTTGGTGTAGTAGGTCATCGTACAAACATTCCATAGCGTGGGTCGTAGGGTAGATTCCTGTGGTACCCCTGTGCTCATCTCCTGATTCTGTTTTTTCTAGCTTGTCCGTGATTGAGTTTTTGATCACCTTTCTTTTGTTTAATGATAGAATGGTTTCTGAAATCCAATCTGACTCGGAGAAAACAGTTTTTTTTTTGTTCCACTTCATGTTCAAATCTAGTCTTTATTAGCTTCTCTTTTAGCTTTGAAAGTTAGTGAACTTGCATACGTTTGGTATTATATTCCAGATTGGTGTACCATCTGTGGCGAAATAAAATCTATTGTAAGGTTAGGTACTCGTCTACCATTATTTTTGTGGCAATTCTTATTTTGTGACCAACTGGCTAATGGTTCCTCCTTCGGCACTGCTTTGCTGAAAAACTTGTGCGTGAGTATAATATACCTTATTATGGCCACACTAATGAGCATGTCGATTTCTAACGTACAAAAGTTAGTTATTATTTCGCGACGAATTATTGCAGCCCTGTGATATCTGCAAAGTTTTCTTTTTGGAAATTGTACATTGACTTGAATAAGATTTCTTTTCATTCTTGAATCAATTAAAATTACAGGTAGCATGTTGGTGAAAGGTGAAGGAGATTTAATGCTGGCTTTGTATGCTTTGCAGCACTTATCAGCAGTTCAATAGGTCGATTAAAATTGCAACCTCCGATAACAGTTGTACGGCCCACTGTAATTCACATTATCTGAGGTCCGGTTTGCTTCGCCTGGACATATTTGGAATTCATCGATCTATTAATAGCCGAAACCTGTGGTTAATTAAAAAATCCCAGATTTTGAGCAGGATTTCGTACGGCCAGTTTTATCTCTTTGAGCGATTTAATTGGCAGTTATTTTGGGACAGCCCGCTTCAATATTTTTAAGCTTGTCCTTGCGTTGGCCTTGCGCGAATACAAAGATACGCCGTCAGTGCCGATGTACTTTTTTTAACTTTGTTTGCCGGTTGTAATTTTTAAATATTCGGACGTAGGCCGCCAGGAGGCTACCATTAGGTGGACTTATGCTCGCGACCAACTGGATCACGAGGAGATAAAGACACAAGCCGAAGTACATATTTCAATGTTAATCCTATTAAACGTTCACGGTGAGGAGATCCAGACGAGACCTTGATTGTAATAAGCGTGGCTCCGCTCTTCCGCCCATTCAAATTTAATTACACGCGGCGGTAATCGCTCAAGAAATCTTTTTAGCCGCCTATTTAAAGGAAAATAATTTCATTTGCTCTCAGAAATTTAATGAAGGTATTTGCGGATCTCATTTATCGCCGTCGAGTTTTCTTTCAATCGAAGACGCTTGTGAGATTTAAATATTTCAATGGCGGAGATAAGTCGAAATGATCGGGGCCCATTTGTTGGGTTTAGTGGCGGTCATTAAGCTTCTCCGGCATTATTATACATCCAACTCCATAATGGCATGAACTTGAAGAGCCTACACGTATTCCAGCTGCAAATTAGAAGCACGTGGCCGCCTAAGCTGGTTTCTAAATTCTTCAATCAAGACGACATATTGTAAATAGCCTTTTAAAATATTTTCAGAAGCGTATGAATGGAAGCCACTCTTTTTAGAGGTTAGATTCTTAAATAAAACTGGCTTCAGCAGCGAAGTCGCTGTAGCCGATTTATTTTTATTTGCCAGCTAGTACGTCAGTCGGTTGGAAAGTCTTCATTTTCTGCCCCGGTGGTTATTTTGATGGCTTCGCCTCAAATTTGGCACAGAAATCGCTAACGTAATCGTCACGGCTGTTCTAAATATTAGGAGTTGGTCAAATGAGGTCGTTAAACTTTTACTTTTTTCGAAAAACACTGGCGCGGCCATTGCTTCGATGGTGAAGTCATTAGTTTGGTTTCAGAAGGGCGTGGGAGTCGCATTTACTGCGAGTTGCGCGAAGCTCTAGAACCGTCTAATTATTTTATTGTTATTGAAGGTAAAACCGCAACTAAATCACAAAGAAATGTAGTTACGTGCTTTAATTTGTTATGAGTCCGCAAACAATGGTATGTGAGTCTAGGTTAATTGTTTGCAGCAGTCAACCTAATTAAATTGGAAGTTTCCAGTTGCAGAGAAAGCGAATAGCTATCATCCGTCCAGTGCCATTAGTCGATTGCATTGACTTTCATTAGTTTCTGCGGTGGTGGTGCAGAAACTTACTACTTATGTTGGTAATTAGGTTTGCAGTGTTTATAGAAATTGGTTAAACAAACACAACATACAAAAAAGGCATATATCTAATACTTACTATATTGCTAGCGGCTATGAGTGGGAAACTGGCCGATGAAGTGAGACACACAACCAACTCCTTAATGTATACGGTGAGCTGTGCGCAAGCGCGGCGGCGTCGTCCGCCCAATGGGAAAGTGGTCCCGCCCAATGGGGAAGTGGTCAAGTTTAAAATTCGCTTCTAAAGGCGGAGTTCGAATTCTCACGCATGCGCACGAGACGCGTTATACTATAAGTGAGACTATGTCGGCGCCGTAATGTTTTCTGAAGTTTCCAGGCCCTAATAGCAATATATGTGTATTATATATATGAAAAAAGGATTCAAAGTAGTTGCTGAATGGCTCGGCTTAACCTACCTTATTTAAAGCTGGATCTACACGTTGTTATTGAGGGTTGAAGCTGAGTGACCAATGGTGTTGTAGCCCCAAAACTGATAAGGGTATTATTGTAGAAAATACCGCAACTTTGTTAATAAATTAATAAGGTAGCAGTAATACAATCGGTATTTTCAAAATGCTGAGGCTTTATGATCCTTCAAATAGCCTATGCAAGAAACCTGCTAAAGCACAAGATGGGGTCCATCAGCTACAAAAAACATGAAAGGTTTAGTGTAGCCTACTTTGCTTAAAGCTGGTTGTACACGTTATTATTGCGGGTTCAAACTGAGTGACCAAGGCGGTTTAGCTTCAAAACCTATAGAGGGAGCATAGGTTAGAATATTAATATAGAACAGACCACAGCTCTGTCGATAAATTAACAATCTAACTGAGAAATAAATATGGACAAAAGTAACGGTCCAAATGTAATAGAATCTGTGTGGTCAAGATGTTGAGGTCATGTGATCCTTCAAATAGTCATTGAAGGAAACCTGCTAAAGCGCAAGATGCCGTCCATCAGCTGCAGAAAAAACATGAAAGGTTTAGTGTAGCCTACTTTGCTTAAAGCTGGTTGTACACGTTATTATTGCGGGTTCAAACTGAGTGACCAAGGCGGTTTCGCTTCCAAACCTATAGAGGGAGCATAGGTTAGAATATTAATATAGAACAGACCACAGCTCTGTCGATAAATTAACAATCTAACTGAGAAATAAATATGGGCAAAAGTAACGGTCCAAATGTAATAGAATCTGTGTGGTTAAGATGTTGAGGTCATGTGATCCTTCAAATAGTCATTGAAGGAAACCTGCTAAAGCGCAAGATGCCGTCCATCAGCTGCAGAAAAAACATGAAAGGTTTAGTGTAGCCTACTTTGCTTAAAGCTGGTTCAAACTGAGTGACCAAGGCGGTTTCGCTTCAAAACCTATAGAGGGAGCATAGGTTAGAATATTAATATAGAACAGACCACAGCTCTGTCGATAAATTAACAATCTAACTGAGAAATAAATATGGGCAAAAGTAACGGTAAATGTAATAGAATCTGTGTGGTTAAGATGTTGAGGTCATGTGATCCTTCAAATAGTCATTGAAGGAAACCTGCTAAAGCGCAAGATGCCGTCCATCAGCTGCAGAAAAAACATGAAAGGTTTAGTGTAGCCTACTTTGCTTAAAGCTGGTTGTACACGTTATTATTGCGGGTTCAAACTGAGTGACCAAGGCGGTTTCGCTTCAAAACCTATAGAGGGAGCATAGGTTAGAATATTAATATAGAACAGACCACAGCTCTGTCGATAAATTAACAATCTAACTGAGAAATAAATATGGGCAAAAGTAACGGTCCAAATGTAATAGAATCTGTGTGGTCAAGATGTTGAGGTCATGTGATCCTTCAAATAGTCATTGAAAGAAACCTGCTAAAGCGCAAGATGCCGTCCATCAGCTGCAGAAAAAACATGAAAGGTTTAGTGTAGCCTACCTTGGTTAAAGCTGGGTGTACACGTTGTTATAGCGGGTTCAAGCTGAGTGACCAAAGCGGTTTCGCTTCAAAACTGATAGAGAGAGAGCTGCACTGGTTAATATTATTGTAGGGAATGCCACAGCTCTATCAATAAATTAACAAGGTAGCAACGAAATAAATGTCTAAAAATAACGGTCAAAATGTAACAGAACTTCTGAAATTTCAAAATGCTGATTATTACAAAGAGCCATTGAAGGAAAAATCACTAAAACGCCTTCCATTAGCAACAAAAAGCTTCTTCGTTTACTTATATATCTTCTTTTACTGCTTGCGGTGTCGGAGTATGTTGGTTTGTATACATACTATTCACCCTGACACAACACTTTCCTTTCCGCTCAAAGCGAGCTGACGTGCTTCGCCAATGCCGACTGGAAACAAGGCCTCAGCGCTCCGGCCTAACGTTAGCACAGATAGGTAGAACTGGCCAATGCCAATCATTGGGCAATTCTAGTTATTTGTGCTGACGTCCGACAGGAGCGCTGAGGCCATATCTGCTATTTGTGTATTCCATGATCGCCCTAAAGGTCTTTTAGCAACGGCTTTAACATCCTAGATTCTTTCAACTCTCTTTTATTGTACATCCTACACAAGTACACAGATGTCCTTATTGTCTTAGCTGATTTGTTTTTATTCTCTCTTGTAGTGGTAGGATTTCCTACTTGCTTCTTTTTGTCGCTTTTCGTAACCCTTTCTACTCGTACTTCGTAGGAATTTCATTTCAGTGACTTTAGTCAAGGTTAGTGTTTCGGAGCTATGGATTAGTATGTTGGTGGTATATACTCGTATATTGTGTTGTGCACACTCTTCTTTATTTTGATAATTCGTTTTGATTATTATTATTTGGTTTATAGAATAATTAAGTGTGGTTGTTGATTGTAATCTGGCGTTTATTTCATTATCTTACTCATAGTTAAATCTATGTATTCCAATGTTTATCCTTGACCTGATTTTTCATTCTCTTGCTTATTGCCAGTACCACTCACTTTCCATTATTTATTTCGAGTTTTCTAACCTGTAGGGTTTGTGACCATACATCTAGGTCACTCTGTAAATTCTTTTTGTGATATGCAATGATGGCCGAATCATTGACGAATGTAAATTCCAAAACATAGATACCGGTTGTTTATCTTCATATCCCAGATGGACTCTTTTGATTCCGGCTTTGGCTTGCTTCATTATTTAGTTTAAACAATATTGAACTGAGCACCCCCTTGGTGTATTCATTCATTGGTTATGAACATGGTCGAGCTAATGCTGCATAGAATGCTTATGTAGTGTTGTGTATTTCTATACATTATTTTAATTGATGTAATAGTTCGCTGTATACTCCATTTTTCCCTAGATGTCTTTCATATGTGTTTTCTGTGAACTGAGTTAAGTCTTTTTATTAAACTAACAAAACACATACATAACTATATACTAAGTAAGGGTTTATTTTCTATTTGCACTCTTTTACTGCATAGAGTTGAAGCATCTTTCGAGTTCGGGGCTCCAACTTAAGATGGAAGTGAAATGACTAGGAGACGTCGGTGAAAAACTCTAATATAGAATTTCAGAGTGCGAGGGCGACGTTTTTGGGGTCGGCTATGATAATGGGGATTTCGAAACATCATGGCATGGGTTTTGTTGAGGTTGGATTTGATTCTCCTGTGCTCAATCCAACGTTTCACATAAGTGAAGCGAATAGAGTATTGGAGGCAATGACGACGTCTTCTACATATTGAAGCAGCTGAACGCTTGGGTTGGGTGGGGGAGTAATGTCCACGCAAAATGTGATGAAAAGCTGAGTGACAAGAATCGAGCCTTGAGGAACCCCGGCTCTTGGGGAAATAGTCTTGAAATGATACCGCGGACTATGACATGATGCTGATGAGAAGCGAGAGCCATTGTTAATCTTCTTCTTTTTCTTTAGCAGCCTTTTTCCGTACACTCCTGGACATAAGCCTCCCCTTGTCTTTTCCATTCTGATCTATCCCTTGCCACTTGCTGCCACTCTCTTTCCAATTTCTCTTTCACATCGTCGATCCATCTTCTCTGTGGACGTCCAACACCTCTTTTGTGTCTTCTAGGGCGCCAGTTTAATATTTGTTTAGTCCATTTTATATCGTCTTGCCTGGCGACATGACCCACCCAACTCCATTTCAAAGTGGCTATTCTTTTCATGACATCCTCCACTTTTGTCTTACTTCGTATCTCTTCATTTCTGATGTGGTCTCTTAGATTGTTATTCTCTAGTCTATTTGCTGATTTAACTGTCAGTGCCATTGTCTCCATTCTGCAGGTTAAGATAAGAAATATACAGGTGTTGAAGACTTTCGATTTCAGGTTTATTGGGATGTCACTGTTTTTGAGGACTGAACTTAATCTTCCCAAGGCAGCCCACGTCATCCGGATTCTTTTGTTCACCTCTGCTTTTTCGTCCTCCTTTCCGAGCTTTATTAAATGACCAAGGTATACGTATGCTTTCACGTTTTTGATAGTGACATCGCCAATGTTCACTGGTGTTACTTCAGGTGTCATTACTTTGGTCTTATTTAAATATTCATTTGTAGACCCACTTTCTCCGACATTATTTTAAGTTCTAAGAGCGTGTCGCCCAGTTCGTTTAGATTGTTACTTATTAATACAATGGCGTCTGCAAATCGGAGGCGTGAGAGATATCGACAATCGACGTTTGAACCTTTGTTCTCCCAATTTAGTTGTTTAAACACATCTTCTAGTGCTAGTGTGAATAACTTCGGAGAAACGGGATCTCCTCGCTGTACAAGTATTTTTTGTGTTTCAAGTTCCTCATCGATTTTCACTTTAATTGTAGCGTTTTCATAAATATATTTGAGTAAATTTCTGTACCTCGAGTATATCCTTGCATTGTTAATACGGACGAAGAAAGGGTGGTCATGGTTTGGTCAGAAATTCTTCATGCCAGAGGGAGTCACGAGATGGCGAGAAGGGCCTTAGATTAAGGGAATATACAAATAGCTATCAGAAGAAAATGATAATTGGTGAGCAAAGATAAAATTAATTAATAGAACAAATAATATCTAGTTAGCTACGTTACACTAATACAAAGTGACTCCTTGAAAGACTGTCAATCTCGAGTTCTAGAGCATGAAGGTGGTGATGGGGATTTCGAAACATGGTGGCGTTCGAGTCTTAGAAGTGAAGCGGGTAGAAGGTAGGAGGCACTGGCACTGTTAATGAAGGTGTCATCTGCATATTGAAAAAGCTGAACTCTTGGGCTGGGTGGGAGAGATGTCGACGCAAAAGTTGATGAAAAGCTGAGGAACGAGAATTGAGCCTTGAGGAACACCGGCTCTTGGGTAGAATGGTATTGAAATGGTACTACAGACTGTGACGTGTGTTGACGAAAGGTGTTGATGGCGTTAATAAAACAGCACAATATCATTTTCAATGGGAAGTTACACGTGAGGAACGCCATACATTAATGACATACGAATATCTACCAGAAGGAAATGACAATTGGTGAGCAAAGATACAATTGATCAACAGAAGGAATAATTTCTAGTTAGCTATGTTACACCAATACAAAGTGACTCCCTTGGAGGACTGTTAATCTTGAGTTCCAGAGTATGAGGGTCGTGATGGGGATTTCGAAACATGGTGGCGTTCGATTCTTAGAAGTGAAGCCGATAGAAGGTGGAAGGCATGGGCACGGTTAATGAAGGTGTCATCTGCATATTGAAAAAGCTGAACTCTTGGGCTGGGTGGGAGAGAAATGTCGAAGCAAAAGTTGATGAAGAGCTGAAGAACGAGAATTGAGCCTTGAGGAACCCTGGCTCTTGGGGAGAATGGTCTTGAAATGGTACCACAGACTGTGACGTGCTGCTGACGAAAGGCGAAATAGTCGTTGATGGCGTTAATAATAACAGCACAATATCATTTTAAATGGGAAGTTACACGTGGTAAAAGCCATACATTAAGGATATATACGAATAACTACCAGAAGGAAATGACAATTGGTGAGCAAAGACAAAATTGATTAATATAAAAACCATTTTCTGTATAGTTGCCACTAATACAAAGACTTCCAGATAGGTGACGAAGGTGGAGAACTCTTTATCTTGAGTTCCAGGGCGCGAGGATGGTGATGCCGATTTCGAAACATGATGACTAGCGTTTAAGTCTGAGAAGTGAAGCGGTTGGAAGATTGGAGACTCCGCCACTGCTCATCTGCATATTGAAATAACTGTACTCTTGTGTTCGCGGGGGGGGGGGGTCGACGCAAAATGTAATTAAGAGCAGAGGGGCGAACACTGAGCCTTGAGGAACCCCGGATCTTGGAGAGAACGGTCTTAAAGTGGTACCGTGGACTACAACGTGGTGCTAACGGGAGGCGAAGTAGCCATTGATAATGGTGTTCAAAGCTAGATCGATATCTAGCATGACCCCGCGAGATGGTGTTAATAATAGCAGCACAATATAATTTCAAATGAGTTACACGTGTGAGAAAGGCGTAGATTAGGGAAATGACAGTTGCTGAACAAAGATAAAATTGATTAATAGAAGAAATGGTTATACTAATACCAACTGCTTTTGACGCGTCTTATATAATTGCTTAAGAAAGGAAGATACGAGTACTAATCGTAGTGCTATTTGCTATTATATTTCTGTACCTGTAGAAACTGGATACAGAAGAAAAGGTTAAGTAGTAATGTCTTAATCCGCACACATCTTTCTAGATTGTTGTACTTAACAACTCTTCAAAGGTTATGGATGCTGCAGAAATTAAACTTTCGTCAAAGGTGTCCATTTGAAATAAAAAGGCTTCTAAGAAACGTTCGTGCAACCATAACAGCAATAGAAAGTGGCCTCTCGTTATGGAATCCACCCAAAATGTAAACATAATGAACTCAAGACCAAGATTGGATTTAAATCAGTTGAGGTTAAATCCACTTATGTACACTTACTGAGACTGAGAATGCCAAAGAGCAGTGGTAAACGCTTAACGCTAATAAAGGTGTGCGCGTTCCAATTCTCTCAACAAAAATCTAATTTAATCTGGAATTCGGCTTCCAACACGATGAAGTCGCCTGTATAACACATATTACAGAGGCACGTGATGTCAACAGGCGGCTAGTAAGCGCTAGGAATGTTTTTTCCTGCTCCAGCTTCAGAAGCCAGTTATTTTTCCAGACACTGCCACTTTATCAGTGCTTGTTGGCTTGCTCTTGACCCATTGCCTCCCAGATAAGCAGCCGATTTGGATGCTGTATTTTTATGCCTGATGTAAACATTTTCAACGATTAAACTTAGTTGGGTTCTTAGCCTGTCGGTAAATGGTGGCAGCACACGTGCACATGCACGGACACGCACACTTTGATGACTTGATCGCTTCCTCCCGCTAATTGTTCAAACAATGACCTCGTTAGCTGCTCCTGCATCCAAAAATTGGGAAATGAGTTTCCGGCGCACCGCCGAAACGGAAATGCGCCCGACTGGGGCGTTTCTTGATAGCTTGAATCAACAGCCGGGTCAGTGATACCGATTGGAAATGCATCGAAATGCGTTTGTGCATTGTTTGCTCAATGTCTGGCCGACATGTTAAACTTTGATGTAGATTATTACGTGTTGCTTCACATTCATTTATGGCTACTTCTCGAATCACATGCTTTGGCTGCACTTATAGATAAAAATGGTTTTGCAATCAATTAAGAGGCCATAAAACCTGTTTTGATGTGAAATAGGTAGTTTGATCGTAAATATCTACACGTGTTTACGACTATAGTGCACCAGCTACAACTTGGTCTAATGCTATTTACTTATACGTAGGACATGGTTTAATAATGCCTTGTGAAAAGTGGAGTTCTGTAGTTTTGTCATTTCACACACTTTCAACTAAGCGACTGTCGTTGACACTGAGCTTCAAAAAGACTATCAATTAAACAATCTAGAGTATTGGGTCCGTAGCTACTGTGGCAGAACAGAAAATAAACTTGTTTTAAACGATTTGTCAGTGGAAACGTACTAAACCCTTACTTCTACGCGATTTCTTACTAAAGAGAAATATCTCGGATAACTATCAGCAAACCATATTTTATCACAATAAACTTAATTGGATTCTAATGTGAAACAAGTACTGACAGCATTAATTAGTAAATGTCCACATTACAAAATTTACAAATGCTTAGGTTTAGCAAAACTGGACGCTCATTAAATTCAAAAATTATTCACGAAACTAATTACTCCCAACAGTTTTGCTTAACGCCAGCTTTACCACAAAAAGTTAAATTAATCCATCCAAAGACCCTCTGCATTTGCCGTGTCTGTTTAGTAAATATTTGTCCGGCCAGCACCTTTGCAAACCGAAGCCATGTTTAAAAATAGTTAATGCTCGAAGTGTTTGCTGGCTTAAATAATTGGTCATTTTCCGAGTAGTTGAACAAGTACCATATTGAAGCTTGCTATCGAAACATAGTTCTTATTAGTGCTCACGCAACGCCGATAAGGCTGGCAAAAGTGGACACGAAGTAAGAGGAAATTCTCTGGAGGACGAACGCCAAAATGAAATAAAGCAACAAATTTGCCACAAATTAGAGGAATTTTTTGCTACTGCTACATCTTACGGTGGTCTTATTGAGAGGAGATTTCAGCACGATGCCTATAATTTTAAAAGTATTTCTGTTTGCTCGTGATGAGTTTTATAATTTTTTCTTTTATGCTTGTGAGTACTAAAAATGATAAGGTCGTTTCTATAATAACTTTCTTTGTTTTGCGTGGTAGTTTATATACAGGATGTTCTAGGGGCTTAAGCAAAGCAGTGATCAGGCGATCACCGGACCCGAATCCTGTAGATTTGTGCTTTTAGAACCACCTTAAAGGTTTAGCGCATGCAAGAACAGTAAACAAAAGAGATGTACAAATACAGAGGATTCAAAGCGCCATTTTGAATTTTTTGTGTAAATCACATTGATAAACTTGCATCTATACATGGAAAATAAAATATTATCAGAAGGAGAACGTCGTAATTAATACAACAACTAGATCATAA
>OW679196.1:149487141-149771658 GCA_940337035.1 Agriotes lineatus | reverse complement strand
AAAACGAATTCCTGCTCGCAAATATGACAGACCGGGGCTAGAAGAGCTTCATTTTTCTGTTGTTCACTAATTTGCATTGGTTTGTAACGGTTGAAATATTGTTTTAAATTGCCCGAAATGCTTTGCAATTCTTTTACATACCATTCAATACAATCTGCTCCGCGATAGCTTCGAAAATAGCTCAGCGAATTATCAAAAGTACAGTGCAGATAGTAACCAATGCTACACGCTTCATGGTCTTGATACCTGGCTGTACTTTTGTTCACCGGGCTGTCGTTTACCTCCTTAAGAATGGCCTCGAGGTCGCTGTAAACAATAAAAGGACAAAGTTCCTTATAATTAAAATCCTTAAATTCTAAAAACGTGCCGGGCTCGGGAAGATTCACTTTGCACTTGTTCATTGCTATACAGTCCACCGTATGTGCGCCAAGTTTATTTTCACTTCCAAAATACTGAAGACATCTATCGCAAATGAATTTTTTATTTTTATGTTTTGACAGTTGCGAACCCACCAGTCTCGACAAATTTTTAATTAAACAGAAATGCAGCTTCACAGACGGCACGTCTTCGTCGTCTTCTTCTTCCATGTGTGGTTCCATCCCATATTGTTGATTAATTTCGTATTTTTCATCTTCATAATATTCTTGTATCATTAAGAGGTTAATGTGAACGGCTTGCTTGTTTGAAGTCAAATAGGCTGGCGATGTAGAGTAAAGTTGTTCCCTCACGCTAAGAACATACACATTGACTGATACATTGTTTTGTTTCTCAAATTTCGGAATCTGTCTTAGCGTCATTGGAAACTCGATGCCCTCCAAATTTAAATGGTCTCTATAATCTGGATAACTCCAAACACGATATGAATGTTCATTAACAGGAAACAAGTGCGCCATCACGCTCCAGGCAAAACAGGCCTCGTCGTTTAAATTTTTAATATTAATAACTGCCTTTTTTCTTTCAATTTCGGGAGGCAAACGAATAAAGGAGTTGCCGTGGAACAGTTGTTCGCATCTATTGATGTTGACAAAAAGCGAAAGAATCTCGTGTAGCGCCCATCCGGATTCCCCCTCTTCAAAAACAGACACCTTGTTTAGAATTTTTGATGAAACATGTTCTTCAAACCATTGTTTTAAATTTGGCAGGTCCTGTTGTAGAATTAGTTGATTTTTAGTGTTAAAGTATTTTGTGGAGAAAATTTCCGAATTTGCAGTTTCTTTTATAAATTCCGCACAAAACACCGTATTAACTTTAATTGCACTATTATTTTTAAGGACATTTTCGATTTTTCTTTTAAACAATACGAGGCAATCTTCTAGAAATTCTTCAATTTTTTTATGGGCCAAATTTATTATAACACCTGTTTCAAGTCGACACTCGAATGCGCTCTCCACGGTTTGCCAGTTTACGCGTTCATATAATTTGGAATTTTTGTCGCCAGATATCCCGGTCCCAGTTTTTGTAATTGAGTTGAGCAGTACCTGGTACCTTTTCAAATGTCCTATTGATGTTTCGACATGCTTGCGGACTCCAATTGACTTGCAGCTTTTCAGTAATCTTGTTAATAGTCGAATATTGTTTTCATTAATGGTCAAACTTTTTAAAATTTTATCACGTGCCGAAGGTAGGTTTTTAAAGATTTTATAGCACTTCTCGATAAGTTCTACGGCCGCACCGCTAACTCGCGCAATTTCATTTTCGTTGGACATGTTTACTGTTTTCAAAAACTGTTAACATACTGACGAAACATAAGCCAGCGTTTGTCTTTATACTAATCTTCAATGGCGTTTTCTAGAATTATTTTAAAAAAAATAACACTGCGCATTGAAAATATCCTTCGTGCCTTTCAATTAATTTACATAGTAAAAGCTGCATTTATCAAAGCTGTTCTTGAAATAATAAAAATATACGCTGCAAACGAGCGAGTATAATATTGCCTTTCTAATTTAATGTGGTTTATATTGCGACCTGTGATTTTTACCAAGCGTCAATGTTATTTTCATCAGACATATGGGTTCCGTAATAATTGTTTAAGATCAAATGTTAGCTCGTTGCGAAACACTTGGGATTTTTATGTTAAAATAGAAAGGTTTAATAAACCCATCTAAATTATTGAGAAGAGTCAACATTTTTGGACTTAATTACACATATTACTAGGCGTATGAAGGGAATGGCACAGTGATTTACAAATCAAAACTAAATATTGCACATTGGTGAAAAGCCTTTACATGCTTCAATACAAAAGCTAGCTCATGAAAAACCCTAATCGGGAACAAATAAAGCTAATTTATTGACACATATATGCAAATATAAAGGCACCTTTTACCTAGTTGCGCTATTTTGAATTTATAATATCGCCCGTGACATTAGTGCAACGATAATTAAAAACAAAGCTGAAGGCGATGCGCACCTGGCATACAGCTAATTACATAAAACCGGAATGAAATTTAACACTTAAACCTACCTAAAATATCGAGAGCGGCCAACTGTATGTGAGAGATTACAAATCAAAATGCCAAAATTAGATATTGTCGAAACAACTGAAAACGTTTACTTTATCACTATGCATATTTCCTTTTGAGAGTATAATGCAGCAGCAGAGAAAATGAAGCTAGTTTGCCACATACAAGTAACAACCTTGTTCATATTCCATTTAAAAATAAAAACAGCTAATAAAGCTAACATATGGCTGCACACTGGTAAAAAGCCTTCTACTTGTTTCATTTGAGCTACAAGTTCAAGAATGTTGTTATTATAGACTGGAATGGTAGTGGCCTTGAATTAATACTTTCCCTCGTGTAATTAGCGCAAGTATAAGCTTCCGCGGCATTACTCGTTCGTGAACGCTAATTGCCTTAATAATTAGAAATAGCTGAAGGTGGTTTGCACCTGGCATTCATGCTAATTATTAATATAAATGAAAAATTTAAGACGGTTTGCAAATGACAAACGATAAATTGGCCTTTAATTTGTTGCTGGATCTTCCCTCCGCGCAGTGAGATAAGGACCTTAAATGCCCAGTTATACAAAAATCTGATAACCTTGCCCCTTTCCTTCTAACTTGCGCATGGAGTCCCAAAACACTGATGTGACTTTTTACGCGGTTTCCACGATGACAGGATAATGAAGATGACACCTTGCAGTTTCACTTCCGGTTCCCACGCCCATCAAAATTTGTCAGCGCTGGAATAAATTAGCCTTAAATATACAAAAAACCTGATGCGAGCCCCCCGGCGGATGGAGCTCTGCCCCGCGAGGTTGGTGTGACCTTGAAACTTACTCCGCTCCCTAACTTGCACATGAGGGTCTGGCGACTGGGGCTTTGCCCCCGGGCTCGCTTGAGTTAGAGAGAGAAAGATGGTTTTTTTGTAGAACCCTATGTGTTAAAGAGAGACAGATAGATGTTTGATGACTGACAGGCACCGATGACCTTTGACATTTGGTTTCCTGCCCAAAACGACAAATTAGCCTTAAAAAATTGCATTTTTATTTTAAAAAACATGGGGGCCCCGGCGGCGGCTAGGGCTCTGCCCCTGGGGTTGGTGTTGCGCATGCGGGCCCCACAATATGGCGGCTAGGGCTCTACCCCTGCGGTTGATGTTGCGCAATACCCAGAACATGTTACGCAATATCCAGAAGTGAAAGTCTGTCAGAGTCTAATCGGTGACCTTGAAGTGGCCCAGAACCCGCCTATCTCTACTACTTAAATTAAAAGGATTAAAATTTATGTTTGGTTCCTAAACAAATAAGTTTATTTTGTAGAGGGTTTGAATAATTGTAACATAGCATCTAGAAAAATTTTGTTATTATTATTGAAAAATAACAAATTAAAAACAACATGTATTTTTTTATTTGGTAGTAATAAAAAGTGGAAATTTAACCCTGTTTACTTAAATTTTATTTGGATAAGGTAAAAGGGTAATAACAAAATTTACGAGGTGTAAAATAAAATGAAATATTAACAAGATCAAGATAATATGGAATATGGTTTAACTAGATACCAGCAAGAATAAGAAGCAAGAATATAATAAGATTTGGATAGAATTGATTTAATTTGAATACTACAATTGATAAGAAGTTACATTGATTGGAAGGTCATTGATTGCTGGATTTGTTGAGGGACTACTGAGGACGTGTAGATCGGTATACAGGAATTGGCGGAGGAACTACTGGATTCAGGAGATTCTGTTGGTTACTGACAACAGAGATGGCCAAAGTAGGAGCTAAGGGAGTAGAAAATTAATTTGGATTCATCTTTGGGAGCAAACTTGCCGTGAAGTAGTTGGAACGAGGGAAGCTGTTGAAGGTGACAGTAGTGTTGGTGAAAAGAAAAGGGACCATTTCTGCAGGCAGCCAGGGGTTTAACGAGTTGGTAGCTGTTTGTCAATAAGCAGTGCTTCATAGCTGAACAATCTGGGGATTTGAACTGTGGAAGTCAGGAAGAGTGCTGTCTTGAGGTTACTTTGAAGCGGCGTGAGTGAGAGGAGTCCAGGTGGGTTTTTAATTTGTCCTATCGAAGCAGTAGTAAATAAAAGACAATTCGAAAAGTATAATTAACTATAATCAAATACTTATCATATAGGTAATACTGACTCACTAAAAGGTGGATAGAATTTATATTTGTCATATTTGATTGAAAGTGTTCGTGGAGCACTGTTTTGACGTACAAGGTGACAGTTCATGTCATTAAACAATTTAAAGTCATTATTAGAATAAAATAGCAATTAATAAGCAAGTAGATAATCGAACTAACCCTGAAAAGAGTCTCAAGGCGCTACCGTTATTAATAAGAATATAATATTGAAGTTCCAATTAAATACATAATTCAATTTACAAAAATATTTGAGCTGCCACAACACTATATATTAATTGTAATACACTTATGGAAGTATTATTACAAAATACGAGAAAGTTTCGTGTAATTCTATCACTGTTGATGCAAGGAGACGAAAAAATCCTTCAAAAGCTATCCACTCTTACATCCACAAGTTACCGATTCTGAATTCCCAGACCAAGTGGAACTTTATTTATTTATAATGATTTCATTACGATTATTCTGTAACTGTAAATAAATTGTAACTAAGTATATGGAAAAATAATAGGAACAAATAACAAACCTTACTGTGAATAACGCTCTAAAATATGACTTAAAAGATTATGAAATGCTTGATCGCCAAATTCGTGTCGCCACAGAAATTCATCAACCTGTTGTGGAAGCAATTGGGACTGTGATACCCCCAAGCGGCCACAGAATTCCTTCAGCTCACTCCAGTAGCTTTCCATGGCGTTTGTGTGAATTCCGCTCACTGGATCTATAAAATGTTGACTGGAATCCACAGCATGATGGATATAAGGTGAAACCCCATCGAAATTAGTCAAAAAGTTATATCCCCTCCAGCAATCGGTCCAAATTTCGCTACCGGGCAAGATAAATTTGCTTAAAACCTCTTTTACACTACTTGCATTCCTGTCAGGGACATGAACAAGCATTCCACGCTTATCAGTAATATCATATAACCCCAACAGCCACTGTTCTCTCGCCAAGTATCCACGTTGGTACCTGATGTTCGTCACTACTGATTCATCGACCTGAACAACATGGCCAGGTCCTCCAAACTGACAAAAGCGTAAATCCGAAAGCAGCTTCCACGAACAAATGCCTCGAATTAAAGCAAACTGCTGTACCACAGTTGCTCTACGCAAATTCAATAATTTGTGCGTGGAGGTAATTGACATCCTACTTGTCCAGCAATATATTAGCTGGAAGAGCTGAGCAAGGTACATATGCATGTTCGAAAAGAAAGTACCCTTAGCCACAGAAACTTTTTCATCCTTACACTTCCAGCAACGGAAAACACACTTTGCATACATATCTTTAGCCGAATACAATCTCATCCACCTCCTGCAATTTCTTTTGCGGCAACAGATAGTTCTTTTCAAAAACCCCAAATTTTGTAAATTTTCTACCACCACCCTTCCATCCGTACTGAAGAAATTAACAATGTCAATAAGCGATTGCGCTTGCCTTATATCTATCAGTTCTACACAATCTTCGATTTTTATATCAATCGCTTCTTGCTTAATAGCCACCTTAGAATAATTGATTGCGTTCAAGTCTTCTGTGACTTCTTGTTTGATGGTTATTATATCAACATTGGCATCGTCATCCATGTTGTCGAATTTGTACTTTGGAATTATTGTTGGATTGCAAAACTTATTACTATCTATAGGATCTTGTTTAGAATTTACTACTGCTATGTAAATGTTGGTTTTAAAGCTGTGCTGTTGTTACTAATGGTGCCACAACTGAAACAACAGCAGGTTATCATATCCACTAAATCAATTGGCAAATAAAAGGTAATTCAATTTATACTTTAATAACATGTGGTACGGCTATCACGGAAAAAAGTTGGTCCCGGCGGTTATAACAACATCATGACAGTCGTTAGTGGGGTTGGAAGTCCTTATAACTGTACAGCGACGCCTATAATTGGCCTAACGGCTGTTGGCTGAGTGCAAATTAAATAAATAAATAAATAAATAAATAAATGTGAGCAAATGAGAACAAAATCAAGGTTAGCTTTGAAAAATTAAGTCATGCGGTCTATTACTTCTGATGTTTTTAATTTAAGAATCGCAGACCTAAGAGATAGAGTAACAAGGTCAACACATCACCAAGACATACAACTCACACAATGGTTGCTGCCTTGCTGCGCAAGCACCAAAGGCGCGCTCCAACTCTGTATCCCGAATCCGGGGCAAGTTGAGCATTGTACCGCCAGATGCCAGCGCATAAAACACCAGCCTCTACACCGCAAGGTAAATGAGGTTACAGATTGTACATACATACATATGACAGTTATTATAATAGTCCACATTCAACATAATGTGAATTAATTATCGACATACGTTTAAATTTTCAAAGCCAAGCTTGATTTCATTTTCGTTTGCTCACATGATATTTAAATACAAACAGGATGATTTCAAATATTACTTCAAAACAATGCACTATCACTTGGAATCGCCAAATTGAGGTTCATTGATCATTTCGGGGTGACGTCACGACAGGTCCGCCATATTGCCGGTAGGGCATACAAAACGTTCACGTCATTGTAAACAATAGAAAAGATCGATTTTTAAAGTGTGAATAATTTAAAATGCCGGCGTTTTGTTCTGTTGTGGGGTGTTCTAAAAGGGCAGAAAGGGATCAAATTCGTTATTTTAAAATCCCCAAAGCCTTACAAAACCGAGGAGAAATGCTGAACGCCTTATCAAAAGAACGTCGAGAATGTTGGGTTAGGGCTTTCAAAGGGGGAAATTTGAGTGATACATTCCTTAAACATGCACGAATTTGTGCAAATCATTCTGTATCAGATAGGTAAATAATATTAATACATAAAAAATACAAAAATTATGATCCAAAATGTTTGAATTTATAGTTAAATATAGTGTTTAACTAAACGTTTTTTGTTCAACTTTTTTGGAGAACCAGCCAAACTGGAATTTAGAGATAGCCCTGATTGGGTCCCTTCTGTAAATATGGGATACATTGGCATCAAAACACAGGATGAGCAAAGTGTAAAAAGGCATGTTAGATTGGTTAAACGTCAAACGAAACGTCTTAAAATGGTCGGTATTATTGTTATCATGTCGGTTGAGCGCCGACCGGGTGCGTCCCCAGGTGGCGGATAGGGGAACGGCCACGTCCCTTTACGGGAATGACTGGTTAGCAGCACAGCTGTCGCAGACCAACTCGCATACCGTAAACCACCAGTGCTTGATGCAACGACCCCTAAATGGCCTTCGGCGCTCAGGGTAGTGTCAACCTGGGGCACGGGAAACTGGGCTTAACCGCCTGGTTCGTGTGGATGGGGCTCCACTATAAAAACCCCCCTAATCCAAAGGTACGGTTCGCGCCGAAGGGATGCATGGCCAGGAGGCAACCTGGTCCATAGCGACCAACCTCGGGGCACCTGGCGCACCCCGTTGTATTTAGCCCTTCACGCATGCAGGGGGCTCCGTGCGTGTCGAAACCCTTTCCCCCATACTCGTGGGAACAATATGGATAACGAAGACATATTACCTAACCTTTCCAGCGGGGATGAAGAAGCCTTACTGAAATCACCCAAATCAGATGTGGCTGAAAAAACCATAACTGAGGAGGGAACCACCGTTGATTCGGAGGCTGATACCCTAACCTCCAAAATCGAAAAGGTGTCACTGCAACGGCTCTCTGGAGCACAGAGACGGAAAGCCGCAATCGAGAGGGCCAAAGCTCTTGGCGAACCCATACGCCATAGGAGCAAGAACCCCAAGAAACCTAACACAAACCGTGACGGGAGCTCATACGCTCCCACCGGCAGTATTAAGAAAGGTGAAACAGCTGGCGGCTCACGCGTACCGGCTACTACACCTTCTAAGAAAGGAGAAATAGCTGGCGGCTCAGGCGTACCGGCTACTACACCTTCTAAAAAGAGGCAGAGGTCCGAAGGGAGCAGACCAAACTCCCAAACCGCGACAACTGCAAAAAACTCCTGCACTGATGATAATGCAGTGAGGAAAGAAACCTTTAAGGAAGCCCTTAAAGGATTAAAAATGGCTATAGCTCCTCAGGACTTCCCAGAGACACGCTTGACGGAGGAGCAAGCCGAAGAAGTTCTGTCCGCACTGTTGGGACAAATCCAACCCGGAGGGGAAGGAACAGGACCACAGTTCAACAGCTGCTACTTTGATAAAGGTGCAGTTATCCTCTCCTGCAAGAGCGAGGAAACGAAGTCATGGCTGACAACCACGACTCCAAACCTCCAGCTGTGGGAGGGAGCTAGGCTCAGAGTAGGACCAGCCAAGGAGATCCTCAATGCGGCCAAAGTATTTATGTAGGCTCCCAAACCCTTTAGTACCAAACCGCAGAAGGATATCCTTGATCTCCTTAAGACCCAGAACAAGGGGCTGAAGACAGAGGACTGGCGAGTCATTAACAGTGTATCGGAGCCTAAAGGCAGGACACTGATCATGTTGATCGACGAGACATCCCTAACCACTCTCCGTAACCTGAACATGAAGCCATGTCTAGGCCTAGGTAGAGCAACGTCTATCTGCACCTACCCCTGACGGACAAGATGGCGCCAGCACCAGCAAGTGTCCTGAGGACCGAGGACATTGATGTGGCCCTCATTCAAGAACCATGGATAGTAAGGGGCCAAATAATGGGACTCGGACAAGCCAGAGGTGAATTAATATACGATAGATCCTCTGATATACCCAGGACATGTATTTATGTAAGAAGGGGGGTAAAATACATGGCTCTGTACAACTTATGTTTTAGGGATCTAACAACCATTAAACTGAAACAAGTCAGGGAGGGCAACGAGAGGCAGGTAGTGATATCCTCCGTATACCTTCCCTACGATGCCATCAACCCTCCACCAAGCACAGAGTTGATGGAAACTGTAACGTTCTGCGAGGCCAACCGCCTCCAGTTCTTAGCAGGCTGCGATGCCAATGCGCACAACACTGCATGGGGCAGCACGGACACAAACCAGAGAGGAACCGATCTCCTGGAATATTTGGTAAGTAATAACTTACAAATACTTAACCGAGGTAGTGAGCCCACTTTTGTAACTCGACGTCGGCAAGAAGTCATTGACATAACTTTGGCCACGGCAGGACTGCAAGACAGAGTAATACAACGGCGCGTATCTAACGAACCATCACTGTCTGATCACAGACACATTGAGTACCTCCTGGCAGATTTTGAAAAGGCAACAATAACCTATCGAAATCCCAGGAAAACTGATTGGGCTGCATACAGGGAGGAACTTCTTAGCAAGTTATCCGATGTTAAAACCCATATCCATACGCCAGGAGACATTGAGGTAATTGTGGACCAAATGAATGACGCCATACTAACCTCATATGAAAACAACTGTCCATTAAGAAAGAGACAGACCAACAGGAAGGTCATATGGTGGAATGAACACCTGGCCAACCTGAGGAAAAGAGCACGAAAACTCTTTAACAGAGCAAAAAGGACCGGAGAGTGGGGCCAACATGCCCAGGCTCTAACCGAATATAACAAAGCTCTGAGAAAAGCAAAAACAGACTCATGGAGGAGCTTCTGTGGGGACATTGAAGGCACCACAGAAACAGCACGCCTCCACAAAGTTCTGTCAAAAGACCCTTTAAATCCAGTCGGGAACATGCTAAAACCGACACAGGAATACACAACCAGTGAAAGGGAAACCCTGGAAATGCTAATTCAAGCACACTTTCCAGCAGCACTGATGGCTGATCAGGCTAATATAACATCACAGCCAGTCCCTAGCAACTTTTCAAAGAGGCCCGCGAGAGACGAGTGGAAGGTACCTAGGGAAGTGATCAAGCATAGCAAGGTACAGTGGGCTGTAAAATCCTTCTCACCTTATAAATCACCCGGACCAGATGGAATCTTCCCCGCTCTACTGCAGCGGGAAATAGACCTTCTGGTACCGATCCTAATTAAGATCTTTCGCCTATGCCTAGCGGGAAACTACTTGCCACTGGCGTGGAGACCGATCAAGGTCGTCTTCATTCCCAAACCAGGGCGAGCATCGTACACCCTGCCAAAGGCATATAGACCGATTAGCCTAATGTCTTTCTGTCTAAAGACTATGGAAAACCTGGTAGACAGGCAAATACGAGATGGGGTCTTGAAAGACAATCCCTTACATCGTAGCCAATATGCATATCAACCAGGAAAATCATGCGAATCGGCACTTCACAACCTACTCAGTAGGGTAGAAGTGTCGATAACCAACAAGGAAGTAGCCCTAGCTGCGTTCCTGGACATACAGGGAGCATTTGATAATACCTCTTTCGAATCAATAATGACTGCAACCCTAAGACATGGCGTTGACGACATCACAAACAGATGGATAAAAACCATGTTAGAGGGACGCCAGATACAGGCCGATTTGGGAGAAGAATCCCTCAAGGCACGTCCTGTCAGAGGTTGTCCACAAGGGGGTGTTCTATCCCCACTACTTTGGAACATGGTAGTAAACGATCTCCTGTAGACACTCAATGATGAAGGGTTCTACACCCAAGGTTATGCAGATGACATAGTCATTCTTATAAGGGGCAAGTATCCAACCATCATTGCGGCCCTCATGCAAAGGGCACTGAACATCACTCAGGGATGGTGCAATAGGGAAAACCTCAAGGTAAACCCTAGCAAAACATCTATAATACCTTTCACTAAGAAAAGAAATGTAGAGGCCTTCAACAACATTACAATCTTTGGTGAAACAATTCAGGTTAGCCAGGAAGTTAAATATTTGGGTATTACCCTAGATGCAAAACTAAACTGAAATGCACACCTAAATAAAATAGCAAACAAAGCAAAAATGGCTCTCATGATGGGTAGACGCATGTTTGGTAAAACATGGGGACTGAAACCAATGATGGTTCATTGGTACTACATAACAGTAGTCAGACCCGTGATATCCTATGGCACCTTGGTATGGTGGCCAAAGGTAGAACAAAAAAAACAGTAATTAAAAAACTATTCAGGATACAGAGACTGGCTTGTTTGTGCATCTGTGGAGTTATGAATAGCACTCCAACAGCATCTATGGAAGCTCTCTTGGGACTAACACCTGTAGACAAAAGGGGAAGCCCAGATTGGAGCATACAGAATGAAAACCACCGGAAACTGTAACACCAACCAGGAACGGTGCGGACACAAACGGATACAGGAAGTGGGCGAAGGTAACCCCATCTTAAAAATGGGCTCAGACTACAGCCTTCTAGAGTATTCCTTTGACAAACCTTTCACTGTGAGGTACGATCGCAATGACTGGACCCAAGAAACCTCAACCCACCTGCCAAATGGGCTAGTCTGGTACACAGATGGATCCCGAACAGCAGAGGGAACGGGTGCTGGAATACATGGCGTAAGACCAAAAGAGGACATTAGTGTATCTCTTGGGACCAAATCCACAGTCTTTCAAGCTGAAATCTTTGCTATAATGCAATGCGTCCAGGAAAATGCAAAACGCGGGTATTCCCAACAACGCATAAGCATACTTTCTGACAGTCAAGCGGCATTGAAAGCGCTTGAATCACCTCGTGTAAGCTCTGTGCTAACAAGAGAATGCTTAAGTCACCTGACACTCCTATCTGAAAAGAACACTGTTCAGCTCATTTGGGCGCCAGGGCACACAGGGATAAAGGGAAACGAAGCGGCAGACGCCCTCGCAAAAGCTGGTGCATCTACCCCATTTATAGGCCCAAAACCTGTATTTGGTATACCCAAACAAAGCATCCGAACAGCGATAGAAAAATGGACCGCTAGACAACACGCTTCTCGCTGGGATGCCACACAGGGACAAACACTGGGGAAGGAAATAATTAGAACGCCTTCTCGCAGACTAACAACTGACGTCCTCCATCTAGGACGAACTCAGATCAGGACTAGTCACAGGACACTGCCATCTGAGAAAACACCTACACAAAATAGGCATATACAGAGGGGATATACTCTGTAGATTATGTCAGGAAGAGGAGGAGACAGCCTCACACATAATCTTCGACTGTCCAGCGTTACTCCGCAAAAGATAGCAACTTTTCGGGGGAACTCCACACGGAGCAGCTCTCACACACGAGCACCTCGTAAAAAACATCCTACAACTCGTTGAAGGTGCAGACCTATTTTAATAGGGTCAGGGGGGGCACAAAAGACCATAGAGTCGAAGTGCAAAACTGGGCTCACTACTAACCCATCTAAATCCCTGCTTTCAATCAATCAATCAATCAATTATTGTTATTTAAAAAAGTTGTAATCCCCAATTAAAATCTTCATTTTCTTTAGAATGAGGTAGATAAAGCTGGGAATACTGCATTAATTATAGAACCTACAGCAGGTCAATCTACAGAAGCCGTAGAAACTTCTGAACTGTGCAACCAACACGAAAGTCGAAGGACTGCTAACATTCAAACGGATTTGGACACCTCTTCGCTACATGGACGGACTTCTAAATAGAACAGAATTGCTGCCACATGGCTGCAAACTTCGCTCAAGCCTGCCATACAGGTGCAATGGGCACAGGATACAGCTCCGTCCGGTAAGACGATGACCCATACATGGAAGGGCTTTTCCCGTGTTCTTTGGGAATGTTTCACCTAAATCAACGAAAGAGGAAATTAATAAAGTTGATCTTGGCTGTCGCAAAACATTTTTTGCTAAATATAATAGCTTGTGAGTTTAACGTAATTGGAATAAAAAAACTTACCTTGCCAACTACAACAAAAGAATTTTCATTTATTCTCTTGGCCAATACTTCTACAACAGATCCAGCCTCATAATACTTGTAAGCCTGTAGGGACATGTAGGCCTTCAACTGTTGTCCAGTATAGAAACTGAGAGTTAAAATTAGGTAATTCACCATGTCTATAATGCTCACAGTTGGCAAAAAACTTAAATTGCTGGTCAGTTCACTTGAGTAGTAATAATAATAATAATAATAATGTCTTTATTCTATTTAACAAATAATACATTATCATAGTGTTAAATAAAACACAGGCGAAGTCCAGCTCGACAAAAATTGTCAGCTGCTCTAGTACTTAACCCGCAAATAATTTTACTAGTATATAAAAACTTAAATATATAATGTAACGACCTGATTCCGACACAACACCCGTGTCCGCCAGAATAAAATAAAATAAAATGTCAGACAATGGTTGATAGTAGATAAAGGGTACAACTTTTGTATTTTGTTATGACAGTAACTCACCTGCACTGCCCGCTGCTAAGCAAATCCTTTATGTTTTTCCTAAAAGTAGATAAAGGACTACTGAAAATATGACAAGGAATGTTGTTGATGCATTTAACCGCACAGTATGAATAAGACCGCTTGAAAATTTGTTTTCGGTGTGATGGTACCGTGAGGAGGCCCCTGTGTCGAAGATTTAGATTATGTATCTCAGTGCGATATAATAATTTTTTATGCAAATACGGTGGAGTTTTTAATATTACTATTTTACGATAGAGACAAGCACGATGTAAATACCTTCTATTACTCATATTCAGCCAATCTACATCTTTTAGTTTGTGTGATATTCTTTCATATTTACGTATTCCATAAACTAATCTTAAACAAGAATTCTGCATTCTTTGTATTCTATTGATGTCAAAAACATCCAAGCAGGGACCATATACAACATCACAGTAGTCAAACTGAGACAGCACCAGCGAGTTACATAAATTTATTTTCATTTTTATATCCAGGAAATGTCTGCTGTTAAATATTGTTTTAAGATTACAAAATGCGCGCTGCAAACATCGGCTTATATGTTCTTTAAAACGTAATTTATAGTCTATCTGAAGTCCTAGACTTTTTACTACATTTTGAAATGGTATTGCGATATCATTTATTTTTACAGGAAATTCAGTAATGGGGGATTCTGGCGCACTTCCGGTGGTTTGAAACTTGGCTAAGTGTCACGTGGCGAGGTCATTGGCCTCTGGTTTGAAACTTGGCTAAGTCTAGCCGGGGGTCACGGGTCTAGCCGGGGTCAAGCTCACGGGCCTAGTCTAGGTCACGTGTTACTTTCGGGAATTTTTGGGCTAAATGTTTAATTTTGAAATTTTTACAAGATTTCTACGCTTAGCCATGTTCGACAGGATGTGACTCATCGTCTGACAGACATGTTCATTCTTGCAGGATGTTGTTATCAGTAAATAGAACAATGACATCCATTGTTTGAGAAATCTGCACGACATTGGACAATAAAGCCATTGTTGTCTGGAGATTAAAATGTGCAAAGCTGGTAAATAGAACAATGACATCCATTGTTTGAGAAATCTGCACGATAATTGGACAGTGAGGCCATTGTTGTCTGGAGATTAAAATGTGCAAAGCTGGTAAATAGAACAATGACATCCATTGTTTGAGAAAAGATCAGCACAACTGCTAAATTGAATGCTGTCTTTGTTTGAAAATTTTTGCTGACGCTGTTAAAAGTCTAATTTTGAAATTTTTACAAGATTCTCACTATACATTTTGGAGGTAAAAGTCTAATTTTTACAAGATTCCCACGATAAATTTTGAGGTTAAGAGTCTAATTTTGAAATGTTTACAAGATTCTTATACCGGATGTGAGTCATTGTCTGGAAATGTCAGACTTGTCAAAACCTGCCTGCCTGCCTGTTTATCTTCTGCGCAATTAAACAATGAAGCCATTGTTTGAGAAATGTGCAAGGTTGCAAAAAATAAACCGAATTAATTGTATGGAGTCATTGTGGTCTAATAGTATATATCGTATTATTTCCAGCTAAAAAGATGCAACACTCAAAATATGAAAATCCAAACCATTTTAAATACTTTGTTAGGTTTTTGTTTTATTACGCGTTCAACGAGATGTATGTCTGGATATTTAACTTTTTGAAACTCAAGATCATAGAAACATCTTCGAATAGGCCGACTGGAAGCATCTTTTAGTAGATAGGTAATGTGTTCGATCCCACTGGAGGACTGTTTAAGCGGTAGACAGTATTTAACATAATACAAAAGTGTTGGCGACATTGTTTGTAAGCAAAGTAAATATTACGTGTTTTTCCCGTACTTTATTAAATACACAGTCTCGAAATTGAGCCGATAGTTATTTATTTCGCTTGGATTTATGTACAGCATCCCCTCACTTTAGCAATAAGCAAGTTCCTAAAGAAATATTATTATGCTGTAGAGATTTACAGGTTACAGTTCGGAGTGTAAACTACGTTAAAAAATGTGGATATTTCTATACCGGTATTAGCAACAGTACCATTTAAGTGCATATTGTGTTCTTTTACATAAGACCCACATTTTAGATTCGATTGTTTTAACATAGGCTCGAAATCACTGCTGACAGACAAACAGACAGGCAGAAAACTTGTAATACAGCTGCCAAACCGGGCCTTGTCAAATATCGAACAGCAATATATATTAGTAAAAAATACCCTTCAGTTAGCAGGTTTGATATAGTTTTAGCCAATCTTATACACATATATAATTCCAGCAGTAAACTCTGGTAGGAAGCTAACACACATAAGTACGGTGGGTCTTAGACAGCAGAATTTTATAATACAAAACAGGGGCGATAAAATAATCGTGTGTACCACTCAGCAGTTTTCAGTTTATCCGATTCGGCAACTTCCGCATATCAATCTCGTAAAACAGACACCTTCTTTATTCTTGTGTTAGCTCATTGGCTTTAAGAATGTTATGGTTTATTTGCATCTTGTGTTAGCGCCCTTGGTTTTAAGAACGCTATGTAAATGAATACTTTATAGAATTTGGAAAACCAAACAAAATATTAGCAGATAATACAACTTATTTTAAAAACGCGAGGTTTATAAATACAACAATACAACACGCCATAAAAGTTGTTTTTTTTGCAGTATAAGACATCTGCAAACCAATCCGGTAGAGATATATTTAAAAGGGGTGATAAAATACTTAAAGAAAATATTAGCAGATAATACATTTGAAAAATCTGCACGACTAATACTCAAGATTATTACAATTACATGCTAAAGACTGCAGACAAAAGGTAAGATTAAAATCAAAAATTTTAAAATAAAGCCCTGAGAATAAGAATTAAATAAAACCAAATAAAAGCTATTAGGCCACAACAATACTCTAATTAATAAGGACGCTATACACGATATCCAACGGTGAGGGACAGTTCATTTTTACCGGATAAAAAACTTATTGCTTGGAAATCAGGTTCGGATACCTGTTTAATGGAAACATTTTCTTGAATTTCTAATCGAATCTAAAATTTGGGTCTTACGTAAAAATCTTTAAGTCGTTAGGTTGACTGTGTCAAGTTTCCACGAAAAAACTAAAGCTCCTACAGGCCAGATTCTTGGATCAAGTAAATAATACAGCAAGGCATAAAAGTTGGTTTTTGCAGTATAAGACATTCGCAAGCCAATCCTAAACTGGTAGTTTTAAATAGCAGAATTTTATAATACAAAACGGAGCGATGAAATAGTCGTCTGTTGATCATATTTTTGTAGCCACCCAGCATCTTTCAGTTTTATAAGTTATTCTATCATCTCCTTTGTTGCAGGTGTTAATAGAGGCTATATTTGCGTGTCGCCAGATGTCAGACCTGTCAAGACTTGTGGATGTGAGCGTCTGGGAATGTGCAAGGTTGCTAAAAATGAACCGGATGTGATTGTCTGGTGTTTCTGCGTAGGTCAGCGCGAGGGTCTGCGCGCGGGTCTGCGCGAGGGTCTGCGCCAGGGTTTTTGCTCATGCTTGGCGGTAAATTCAAATTCTGTGCAGGTTTGGCGGGAAATTTAAATTCTGTGCAGGTTTTGGCGGGAAATTCAAATTCTAGGTAGGTTTTTGTGGGAAATTCAAATTACAATCAGTGTTTTTGACGGGAAAATTTGGGAGTGTACAAGGTTGCTAAAAAAAAAAATAAAATGTATGGGGTCTTTGTCTGAGAAATTTACACCAGATGTAGTTAATGACCTCCATTATCAGTGTCTATAAATTTGGTAGACAGACAAACAGGCAGACCAACAGGCAGGCAGACAGACAGACAGACAGACAGACAGACAGACAGACAGACAGACAGACAGACAGACAGGCAGACAGGCAGGCAGGCAGGCAGGCAGACAGGAGGGCAGGCAGACAGGCGGGCAGGCAGACAGGCAGACAGGCAGGCAGATAGGTAGGCGGACAGACAAGCAGGCAGGCAAGCTGGCAGGCAGGCAGACAGGCGGGCAGGCAGACAGGCAGACAGGCAGACAGGCAGGCAGATAGGTAGGCGGACAGGCAAGCAGGCAGGCAAGCTGGCAGGCAGGCAGACAGGCAGGCAGATAGGTAGGCGGACAGGCAAGCAGGCAGGCAAGCTGGCAGGCAGGCAGGCAGGCAGGCAGGTAGGCAGGCAGGCAGACAGACAGGCAGGCAGACGGACAGGCAGGCATTCTTAACATCATTTATTGTACAGATTGTGAGCAGTAATAGAAATAGGTGTGAGAGAGATGTCTGTACCAGTTAAGTATAAGTGTCCAAAATGTAAAGGGGAAACCGATCAAAAAGGACGAAAATGTATTGCTTGCACATTGCACGAACATATGAAAGAAAACAGTGTTGGTAAACATTATCTTCAATCATATTTCAGACAATTCTAGCGAATAACTGAACCCAGCTTGGCGGACGTTATCGTCATGAATTTTATTTTTATATATACATCTAACAATTCTGATATCTATAATTTGATAAGAAACTGTTGACGTGTGAACTAGTTTGAATCTGTCAGTCTCTCTAACTGTCTAACTGGCTGTCTACCTGTTTACCTGTCTAGCTGTCTATCTGTCTAGCTGTCTACCTGTCTACCAGTCTAGCTGTCTACCTGTCTACCTGTCTACCAGTCTACCTGTCTACCTGTCTGGCTGTCTGGCTGTCTACCGCTTACATACTTGTGACAATAATGAAAACGAAAGTAGCAACAGAACTTATTAAAACTAAAAATATTATAAGACAGAAAGTTCGAGCTCTTTAGGAAGGTAAGTTGGTGCAACAACAGCTCCTCGGTAAATTTATTAAACCTGTTACCGAACAAATACAAAGTGTTGCAAAAGAAATCAATACAAAAGAGAATCTTCCATCACAATTTAAGCCTTTCAAATTGAAAAAGAAGGAGAAAGTTAAATACAACTATGATGATGATAAATATAATCTTAAAAGAAAAAATAAATACGATTATGACGCGGATGATGACGATGATGAATATATCAATATATCAAATCCTCCAAAACTAGAATTGAAGGGGTAAGAAGCAAAAGGGCACAAGTGCACTTTTTTCTTAAAATGAGTTAAGTACATAATTGGGTAGTTGAATGTCCAAATTGTTTAGTAGCAAAGAGATACAAGTGATTTTGTCAACTGTGATGCCATCTATGCTAGATTAAAAATAGTGTGTTACAAAATTGCTTGAAGGTTTCTGTAGCAAAACGATACAAGTGCACTTGTACCGTTTTGCCTGAAATGTTTCGTACTGAATCGGTTCACCCAGGGCACTTATATCCGTTTGACTTTTGACAGAAAACGTTTAGTTGTGTTGAGTTGAGTAGTGTAAAATAACGTGGTGATTTGTTTTGTGATTTTAAGACGAAGAATATGGAAGCGAATGAGGAAAATGATAAATTTAGAAAAGCTAAAGGTAAGTTAACTTTAATTGACTGAATTCTCGTGTTGTTTACTAAAATAGGATAACCTAACCTTAAAATGTATTATTAATACTGTTTTTCAATTGTAGCAGGCGTTAGTTATCAGCCCAATAGTCGTGATAGTGAACCTGAACCTTTTCAAACTGATGAGGACAGTGATTACAGTCCCGACATTACTAATGACGCCTTCAGTAAAGCAAGTACAAGTCAACATCAACTATTGGATGTATCGTTAGCAGCATCAGCTCATGGTATTTTTACTCACGTTACTTTATTGTTACTTCATAAGTGAAAATATCAAAAATAATATTATTTTAGTTACTCCAAAAAGACCTAGAAAAAGGCAAAAAAGAACTAAAGAATGGAAACGAACGAGAGCCCAAAATGCAAGACTAAAGGGAGAGGAATATACAACTGCCAAGGGAAAAAAGATTACAAAAAAGGAAATAAAACTTTACGAACACACTTGCCGATACAACTGCAAAACAATTTCAGAGCAAGACCAGCTAACTATTTTTCATAAATTTTATAAACTTGGTACTTACCACTTGCAGTCAAACTTTATTGCCTCATGTATTAAAAAAACTGCCCCTAGCAGAATGAGAGCGGATGCTGAATCAAGAAAACTGTATGTTACAAAAATACCACTAATGCATGTAAGAGTATGTAAGCAGTTTTTCTTAAATACCTTACCTATAACGAATCGAAGATTCACAACAGTATGCAATAAAATTTCCAAAGAAGAATTTGTGCAAACTGATCTACGTGGAAAACACAAACCTTCAAATAACATTGATGAAACCAGACGTAATGACGTTATTTCACACATTAAGAAGTTTCCGAGATATTTCATTATTCTAGATCTCAGAATAGTGCCACCAAATATCTCTCTCAAGATTTGAATATTAAAAAGATGTATGCTCTCTATTGCAACTGGTGTAAGGACACAGACAAAGTACCTGTTAAGCAATCCTATTATAGGATGATTTTTTGTACGGAGTTTAACTTAAAATCTCATAAACCACATTCCGACACTTGTAACACATGCGACCGTTTAAATAATTTAATTAAAAATGGTGGTATCGATGAAGCCATCCAGAAAACTAAGATTGAACTCGAATTACACCACAAAAAAGTAGAGAGTGTAACCACTTCTAAGAAAGCCGATGTTGATTACTGCAAAGAAAATCCACTCACAACACGTCTTATCTGCTTTGACATGCAAAAAACACTAGCTACCCCATTGCTCACGACTAACAAGGTATACTATTTAAGGCACTTTTTGTATACACGATCTCATTTCTGGAAAATCCTTTATGTACATTTGGAGTGAAATAACGGCCTCACGTGGTTCTCAAGAAATCGGATCATGCTTGTTGAAGGTAAGAACGTCTTACATTGAAATTCAAAAGTAATGATACCATTAAAATAAATTTACTTGTTTTTAGTACATTCAAGCCCTGCCAGATGAAGTTGATCATCTAATCTGTTATTCCGACTCTTGTGGGGGCCAAAACAAAAATAAGAATGTAGCAAAACGGTTCATGTTTCTGGTTCAAAGCACAAAGCTTAAACAAATAGACCATAAATTCTTTGTACCGGGACACTCTTATATGGAGTGTCACAGGTCATTTGCCCTTATTGAAAAAAATAAAAAGAAGAATCCGCAAGTCTTCATACCTGATCATTGGGTTGATATCATAAGAACGACAACCAAGAACTTTGAAGTCAAAAACATGACAGGAATAGACTTCATTTCATTTCAGTATTTACACGACGTTATGAAAGACCCAAAAAAAGATAGTGAAAAGTTTCTTCTAAGATGGCGTGACATTGTATGGTTTGCTTATAGAAATGAGCAATTTTTGGCATTTTCCTATAAAGCTACGGTAAACCACAACTTCCCCTTTCTGACTTCTGAAAACTGCTCAGTTCTGAAAAAGGGGAGGCCAAGCCTTACAATGGAAAAATTAACAGGTAAATTACTGTATACTACCAAAATAAAAATACCTTGCTTGAAGTGGGAAAATTTAATGACACTGCTGGAGTTTATACCACCAGTTCATCATAACTTTTACAAAAACATGCCCCATGAAACCCAAAAGAAGAACAAAAAAAATGCATTACGACGAATAATAAATTTGTTTCAGTATACTTATTTAACTGCAGATGTTACTTATTTTCATGTTTCCAATACAATAATAATAACATTATTATGTAAATTTATGTATGTAGTTTTCTTTTATGATTTTTTGTTTGGCAGCAAAAGGGTACACGTGACTTAAAAACAAAAATTTCTAAAACTTTTCAAAATTTCATTAACTGACTCAAAACTGATTATAATTCCTACAACAACTGTGCAAAACATAATATAGGCACATGATCCCAGATTTTAAAAACATGTAAAAACTTTGAAGCGATTTCTTTTTTTTTTTAATTAACTCCTATTACATCAGTAATCTGCCCGAAGGCAATAAACTAATTTTAAAAGATTTGGCTTAGTATGAACTGACTAAGCAAACATGAGGTTAGTAACTTACATTAAAGTTCTAACTATAAATTAACATTATATTAGTTGTAACAATAGGAATTTAATTAACATAAAATTTTAATCTATTTCTGAATACTTACTAGTTACTACTTACTCTAATATGTTAGTGTACATGGAGTGTGATGTTAAAACTACTGTCTATTTGTAATGTCTAATGGGGTATATCGTTTTAGGCGATGAGTGGTTCTACTATTATCTAACAAGTTAACCGCTAATGTATTAGGGTGAGTTTCAAGGCGCAAGAGGTATTTCGCACTCACGCACTTGGCCTCTTGTAACACATAAGAAATATGTAGATCGCGGTGTAGGGTGTCGTTACTGACAAACCAGGGCGCGTCAGTTATAGTACGTAAAGTCTTAGATTGAAATTGTTGCAGTTTTTAATGTTCGTAGCACTCGCGGTTCCCCATAACTGTATCCCATAAGTCCACACAGGCTTTATTATGACTTTATACACCATTAACTTGTTGATCAGTGAGAGTTTAGAATTGCGCCCGATTAGCCAATATAGCGTCGAAAATCTTAAACCAAGTTGTTTTGACTTCTTGGATATATGCTCTTTCCAATTGAGTGTTCTATCCAAGTGCATTCCAAGATGCTTTGCACTCTTGACTTGTGGTAGTTGATGGCCGTTGAGGGTGACATCTGGACAGGTTCCTCTTCGAAGAGTGAATGTAACATGTTGTGACTTACTTTCGTTGGCCTTAATTCTCCAAACTCTTAGCCAAGTCTGTATGTTATTAAGGGCTTCCTGTAATTTTTCGGATGCAAATCTAGAGATCTGACTCGTTGCTAAGATGGCCGTGTCATCGGCAAACGTAGCCGTAAAAGTTTTGGGTGTCTCTGGAATGTCAGCAGTGTAGATTGTGTACAGAACAGGGCCGAGTACACTCCCCTGGGGGACACCAGATTGGATAGAATAGAGATCGGTCACTTCTTCTTGATGTTTTACCATGAAGAACCGATTTGTTAGGTATGATTTCAGTACCTGGTAGAATGGGGCAGGTAACTGGGTTTTCAATTTGCTTAGCAATCCCTCGTGCCAGACCTTATCGAATGCCTGAGTAATGTGCAGGAAGGCAGCTGAACAATACTTTTTACTTTCGAATGTATTGTTTACTTGCTCTACCACTCGATGGACCTGCTCTATGGTAGAATTTTGGTCACGGAATCCGAACTGATGTTCCGGTATTGTGTTAAGTTCGATTAATTGCGGTTTTATTCTTTGAAGGAATAGTTTCTCAAATAATTTTGATAACATGGGAAGCAGGCTGATTGGTCTGTAGGATGTCACCTGCTCAACAGGTTTTCCAGGTTTTGGTATGAGTATGATTTGAGCAACCTTCCATTGGTTTGGAAAGTGCCCAGTTCTTAAAATAGCATTAAATATGTGTGTTATTACTACTATTGCCTTCTCTGGTAGTTGCTTGATTACCTTTCCATTAATAAAGTCATATCCAGGAGCCTTCTTAGGATTAAGGTGTCTTTTAATCATGCCCTTGATTTCATTTACCGTTATAGCTTTTATTGGTAGTGACATTTGATAGAGATGTTCTAGTACCGAGATGATGCTCTCTTCTTGCGTTTGTATTATTTCAGAAGGAAAAGGTCGGAAGACTTCAGCCAGATGTTCAGCAAACACCTGAGCTTTCTGTTTGTCGGTTCTAGCCCATGTGCAATTACTCGTCATTATGGGTGGAATATGTTCGCGACTCTTCTTGATTTTTGCTGTGGCCTTCCACAGCGAATAATCAGTGGCCTCTGTGGGTGTTAGACCTTCGAGATAGTTGTGGATGGCTTTGTTTTTCTCATCAGAGAGTAGCTTCTTGAAATCTTTAATAGCTTGATTAAATTTGGCTTTGTCTTGAGGAGCTTTAGTAATCATCCAGATTTTCCTTAATTTCCGTTTTTCCAACAGGGCTTCTCTAACTTCGTTTGAGCAGTCGCGCGTGTTATGTATAGCATTTGGCTGGGGGGTTGCTTCCCAGGCTGCATGTTGAATAGCCATGGTAAGGTTTTCAATTGCATCATCTGTTTCCTCTTCCGATTTAAGTGAGATATCGAGGTTTATTTGTTCATCAATCAGGTTCCTGAATAGCCCCCAATTGGTTATTTTACTTGTCAGATAAGCTGGTTTTTGTTTTTGAATTAAATTAGTGTTTATTTGCACTAAGAGGGGAATATGATCAGATGAGAGGTCAATTTTTTCATGTATTGATACGTGATTCAATGGTATACCTTTTAACACGCAGAAATCGATCACGTCTGGCATTTTTGTTGTGTCATCTGGCCAATGAGTTGGTCTATGAGTAGATAATACTCTCAGGTTGTTAGTATCCATGGCTTTTACCAGTTCTTTACCTCTTGCTAAGTTATAACGAGCTCCCCATCTTGCATGTTTAGCGTTATAGTCACCGCCTACTAAAAACTTATTGCCAAGAGTAGCAAAGAACTGTGTAAAGTTACTTTCTTCAATCTTAGGTCTCGGAGGGCAATAGATAGCAGATATTGATAGTGAGCCGTACTTGTCATTGACACAGATGGTTGTCGCTTGTATGTGAATTGTTCGATACTCAGGTGCCTCGCAGTGCTTAATGGTGTTCTTAACGATGATGGCGGAGCCTGCATGGGCATTTCCATCAGGATGCTTAGTGTGATATATTGTGTATCCTTGTATATGAAAATAGCTGCGATTTGTATAGTGCGCTTCTGCAATTAGCATAACGTCTATGTCTTGTAAACGGATAAATGTTGTTACTTCTGGTCCATGACTGACTAGACCTCGAGCGTTCCATACAGCTAATTTCAGGTTTGTACTCATTAAAGTTTTGTGAGGAGCTTTGTTATTACGGACATCAACGTATCGATTCGTTCTCCCATTTTTTCTATTAGTTTTTCGAGGTGGTCCAGCCTATTATTGTTTGATTGACTGGCGTTTTAGTTTGAAGCAGTAGCTTGGCTGTTATTTGGATGTTCGCCCTTTAGCGCTGTTGCATATGAAATGTTTTCACACGTTTTTCTGGAATTAATGGGAGTAAGGTTTCCTATTATTGGTGTAGTTTTAGATCTTATAGCAGGAAATTTACGTTTTTGTAATTTTTTATAAATCTCGCAGCCTTTATAATTGGCAGGATGGTTTCCACTGCAAAGGGCACATTTTAATTGGGTCTTCTCTTTAATGCTACAATCTTTGTTACTGTGGAATCCACCACATTTAATGCATCTTTGATTATGGGCACAATACTTCTTAGTGTGACCCAGTCGAAGACAATTGGCGCACTGGGGAATAACCCTGGTTTGTCTTAAGGGTTCAACATTTATTCTGCAGTGTTGCAGATATTTTAGTTCGTAGATTGCTTTATTATTTTCTTGTGGCTCTAAGTCCACAAAGAACATGGGTAACGACTTTTTAGTTACTCTGCTTCTAATGTTAATAATGCTTCTGACCTTGTGACCCAATTTATTTATTTCGTTAGTAATTTCCACAGTATTAGCGGATTGGTGTAGATTCTTTATCACAACGCGGAAGCTCCGTTCTTGACGTGGCTGATATGTATGGTATGCTACATCAAGCAGTTTTGATTCGTGTATAGCAGCTCGATACGCAGGAACGTCTTTAGTCATTAGTTTTACGTTATTATTCATAAGTTTCAGGCTAAACTTATCCTTTATCTCTGCGTTTTTATTTAGCATAGCCGTAAAGTCTTGAAATTTTGTAATTCCTTCCATAAAGATTGGTGGAGGTTTCACGTTGTTTAGTTCTTCTGTCGTCTTCTTTTTTGGAGTTTGGTTTTCTACAATTTCTGGGGCATTCTCTAAATACTGAAATTTTTTGGGTTAATTACATTTGTGTCATAATCGGTGATTAATCGTTGTTTGACGTTTCTTGGTCTATTTTCCGGGGAGTTTCTCTTCTTTTTGCGAGATGAAACCTCTGTCCATTCTGAGGAATTGCACAACTCTTCTAGAATATTTTTCTTATATTCTTCGGCCAATTCCCTAGCCCGGGTTTCTATTTCCAGTTCTCGTAATGCTTGATCTTGCATTTCAGTAGATTCGCTATCGGTGGACGAACGCCCGCCGCTGCTGCCAGCTGGAACCGTGGCTCGTTTTTGTAGCGGTGGAGTTGGCGATAGTGACATCGCCGCCGTATTTTGTGGGGGGTTCACTCGTGCCGCGAAGAGATATCTGCCCGCCTATCGGGCCCGTATGTCAACATTTGTGCAGAGCTCACCGTTTAAATAACTGTACTTACAGTTTGAGGAACGGCACCGTTTTCAGTAACGATGTAGTAATATGTTAGATCTGCACTTGTGCAAAAATTTGCAAATATAGGATGAATATATCCACTCGAAACAAGGCGCGATTGCAGGAGCGTAACTTTTGCTCTACAATTTTTACCACACTATTACTCTAACTGCCTGTCAATTTTCTTCAAACTGCTGTTTTTGCATTTATACCCTATTGCTTCTCACCCCTTTAATTATTTACACCAAAACCGGCTGATGAAGTATTGTGTGAATCCACCGAAGATGAACCTAATACAACTATAGCAAACAAATCTCAGCCGCAAGCTATAAGTTCTTTCTTAGAACAGTATGACGAACTTCCTAGGAAATATGTAAGCAATTATCTTATAGAAAGACCAAATCTAGGGAGGTATGGAATTAGATATGATTTTGATAAAAACCAATTTTATTTTGGGCTAGATATAAAGGAATCAGATATAATTGTTAAAAATGTGCACTATAAAGGTACGCCCGGTTTGTACAAATTACTATTTAAAAACGATCCTCAAATAACTCCAACGCTGACAGATAGAGCAAATTATAATGATATCATAAACAGAACAAATGCAGCGCATAGAAATTTTGATAAAAATGATCAGAAGGTAGGTTTCAACCAAGCGAAATACAAGAAATTTATAAAATCTAGCCTGTCATCATCACCCTCGCCATCATCGATATCGTTAAGGACTACAAAGCTTACTGGTAAAGGTATGCAGCAAATGTATAAACAAGTTAGCAATAAACCGTTGGATTATGTTTAATGGGAAGATCCGAACGAATTAGTTGATCGATTAAAGTTACTGTATGCCTCTCAAGCATCTGGCCATACAAATCATATAAATGAAATTGTTAGTATAATAGAAGAGTTAAAAGAGGCAGGAATAATTGAATAAATCCAGTGGAAACTTGACACAGTCAACCTAACGACTTAAAGATTTTTACGTAAGACCCAAATTTTAGATTCGATTAGAAATTCAAGAAAATGTTTCCATTAAACAGGTATCCGAACCTGATTTCCAAGCAATAAGTTTTTTATCCGGTAAAAATGAACTGTCCCTCACCGTTGGATATCGTGTATAGCGTCCTTATTAATTAGAGTATTGTTGTGGCCTAATAGCTTTTATTTGGTTTTATTTAATTCTTATTCTCAGGGCTTTATTTTAAAATTTTTGATTTTAATCTTACCTTTTGTCTGCAGTCTTTAGCATGTAATTGTAATAATCTTGAGTATTAGTCGTGCAGATTTTTCAAATGTATTATCTGCTAATATTTTCTTTAAGTATTTTATCACCCCTTTTAAATATATCTCTACCGGATTGGTTTGCAGATGTCTTATACTGCAAAAAAAACAACTTTTATGGCGTGTTGTATTGTTGTATTTATAAACCTCGCGTTTTTAAAATAAGTTGTATTATCTGCTAATATTTTGTTTGGTTTTCCAAATTCTATAAAATATTCATTTACATAGCGTTCTTAAAACCAAGGGCGCTAACACAAGATGTAAATAAACCATAACATTCTTAAAGCCAATGTGCTAACACAAGAATAAAGAAGGTGTCTGTTTTACGAGATTGATATGCGAAAGTTGCCGAATCGGATAAACTGAAAACTGCTGAGTGGTACACACGATTATTTTATCGCCCCTGTTTTGTATTATAAAATTCTGCTGTCTAAGACCCACCGTACTTATGTGTGTTAGCTTCCTACCAGAGTTTACTGCTGGAATTATATATGTGTATAAGATTGGCTAAAACTATATCAAACCTGCTAACTGAAGGGTATTTTTTACTAATATATATTGCTGTTCGATATTTGACAAGGCCCGGTTTGGCAGCTGTATTACAAGTTTTCTGCCTGTCTGTTTGTCTGTCAGCAGTGATTTCGAGCCTATGTTAAAACAATCGAATCTAAAATGTGGGTCTTATGTAAAAGAACACAATATGCAATTAAATGGTACTGTTGCTAATACCGGTATAGAAATATCCACATTTTTTTAACTCAGTTTACACTCCGAACTGTAACCTGTAAATCTCTACAGCATAATAATATTTCTTTAGGAACTTGCTTATTGCTAAAGTGAGGGGATGCTGTACATAAATCCAAGCGAAATAAATAACTATCGGCTCAATTTCGAGACTGTGTATTTAATAAAGTACGGGAAAAAACACGTAATATTTACTTTGCTTACAAACAATGTCGCCAACACTTTTGTATTATGTTAAATACTGTCTACCGCTTAAACAGTCCTCCAGTGGGATCGAACACATTACCTATCTACTAAAAGATGCTTCCAATCGGCCTATTCGAAGATGTTTCTATGATCTTGAGTTTCAAAAAGTTAAATATCCAGACATACATCTCGTTGAACGCGTAATAAAACAAAAACCTAACAAGGTATTTAAAATGGTTTGGATTTTCATATTTTGAGTGTTGCATCTTTTTAGCTGGAAATAATTCGATATATACTATTAGACCACAATGACTCCATACAATTAATTCGGTTTATTTTTTGCAACCTTGCACATTTCTCAAACAATGGCTTCATTGTTTAATTGCGCAGAAGATAAACAGGCAGGCAGGCAGGTTTTGACAAGTCTGACATTTCCAGACAATGACTCACATCCGGTATAGGAATCTTGTAAACATTTCAAAATTAGACTCTTAACCTCAAAATTCATCGTGGGAATCTTGTAAAAATTAGACTTTTACCTCCAAAATGTATAGTGAGAATCTTGTAAAAATTTCAAAATTAGACTTTTAACAGCGTCAGCAAAAATTTTCAAACAAAGACAGCATTCAATTTAGCAGTTGTGCTGATCTTTTCTCAAACAATGGATGTCATTGTTCTATTTACCAGCTTTGCACATTTTAATCTCCAGACAACAATGGCTTTATTGTCGAATGTCGTGCAGATTTCTCAAACAATGGATGTCATTGTTCTATTTACTGATAACAACATCCTGCAAGAATGAACATGTCTGTCAGACGATGAGTCACATCCTGTCGAGCCTGGCTAAGCGTAGAAATCTTGTAAAAATTTCAAAATTAAACATTTAGCCCAAAAATTCCCGGAAGTAACACGTGACCTAGACTAGGCCAGTGACCTTGACCCCGGCTAGACCCGTGACCCCCGGCTAGACTTAGCCAAGTTTCAAACCAGAGGCAAATGACCTCGCCACGTGACAGTTAGCCAAGTTTCAAACCACCGGAAGTGCGCCAGAATCCCCCTAACTACACTACTCACTTGCACCAAGAGAATAGGGATCAACATTGTCTATAATTCGAAGTTTTGAGTCGTAACGCGATTTCACGTCTCATTTGAGAGATAAGTAGTATTCACTCCAAGCCATATTGTAGTTAAAGTTAATAAAAGACGCAATACGCGTACTAAAAACTCGAAATAAACACCATAAACCTGCAGATAACAATGAAAACCTAATGGCAGACCCGCCCTTGTATACCCTACCGACAAAATGGCCGCTCTGTCAAAGTCTTGTGACTCAAAATGATCAATGTCTTTAGTTATGCATTTCATCTACTTCTATAATTCATTTCTCCTACGTTGGTGCAATGGTTCTACAATTTAAAAGAACTATAGTAAGATAATCTCAAAATCTTTAAAAGTTAAGGATGATCCGTATTTTTCTCGATTGTAAACTTTTTAATCACACCGAAATTACATATTTCGGTCATTAATTGTTTGGTACTGGGTTGGAAGTAAAGCGTAGCGTAGTATTTTTTGATATTTGATCTAATATTGTTTTGGCTGCAGATTCGGATTTTAAATGAAATTGCGCGAATGTTAAATTCCTAAATGGAAATATTAAATTTAAGCAATCGTTCGACTCAGACCACTAAAACAGGTTTTACCAGTCTAAAAAATCAATAAATGCAATTTATCAGATAATGCAAAAAGATATTTGCTAGGTATTATTTGTGAAAGCTACTAAAATATTTATCTGGGAAATATATTAACATTTTTCAGAAACATTCTTGTGCACTATAATAAAATTTGATATCAATAAAAAGAACAGATTAAAGCACATATAAAACAAGAGAAAAATATAGTGCATTGTTCAAAAATCATTTTCCGAAATACCCAAACAGCATGAATCATGTAACGCTACAAAATTTTTCAGAGATTATGTTAAAAAATCAATTCAGGTCACAACTCCGCAATTTTGTATGACAAAATAAAATTTTCTTCATGTTTTAAATGAGTTAGTATGACTTCAAATAAAAACAAAAGAAATCTTAGCATTTATACTGTTTGGTATTTAGCTTTTAATCATATTAGTTTAGTTTATTTCATTAGTAATTCTTAATACAAGTAAATAGCTGTACATAAATTTAGTGTAGTTTATAATTCTACCTAGCGGTAAATTTACCCACTATTGGTGGAATGTCGAGTTATGGGGCTTGCTGTATACCTTCTCCTGCCACCCCTAAGTGTTGGGTCGGAGGCCCATATTGTAAAGACAGATGAACTTAAGACAAGTTGGTGAACGATTGGTCAACTGATTCCGTTTTTTCGTTGTTTTGTGTAATCGCTCGTGTTTATCGTTTTGTGCTCCTGGAGTCACGGGTCAATCGACGTGCCACCCCACCTGTGAGCCCTCCTGTATGTCCCTCAAGGTAAGTTCCTATACGAACTTCTACTTTGCGTGGGTATTATCGAGTCTTACGCTCTCCCTTTAGGTAGAATTTATTTAGTTATTAATTGCCCTGGAGACAGATACATATACCCTTCGAGTTATGGACCGAGGCGTATAAACTGACTTATTCTCATCAACATTATGTCTACTTAAAAAATGTTTAAATATTAACAATTGACTTTCTATAAAAAGTTTTTATCTTACGATTTGCAAGTTATTTCAAGTAAATATTTTATTTAAATTCATCCAAAAACATGGCTGGAATTAGAATTTTAGTACGTTTTATTTTGTAAAGATGCGGTGTAACCAACAATATAGTGGTTGCTGTAATGGATCTGTTGTAGTTTCTATTTCAATAGTTGCAATGCTGTCACTGTTTCTTGCTACATTTGTGTACGATCTGTAATTCTTAATTTTATTAATAAGTGTTCTGTGATAATTGGTGTGTTTTTGTATTATTGAGTATTTATGGATTGTAGCTCCAGCCCACCCCACAACCAACAAATCAAGGTTTTTTGTACAATTTTGTTGAACGAGTATAGGCGATTACTTGGTAGGGAAGGCAACAATTTTTCTGTATGCCCATATCTTTGACAGAGTCTACACTGAGTAAAATTTTTAGATTCTTTCGTATCACTTTTCTTCAGCAACTCAATTTATTTAAATAAAGTCTATCATTTTTGGTTAATTTTGCGGAGTAGATGAGCTCATTTACTTGACAGTTACTAAACATGTGAAAATGAATGTTATCTTCATTTCTGAACTTAGTGAGCTTGTGAAAATCTTTTGTGTTACTGAGATTAATATGGAGTGATGTTTTTTTATAATGTTGGAAATCCATTAGATATGGTATAACTCTTTTAGAATGATCTGGTAATTAGTAGCTTTATGGACATATATTATACATATAGGTTTTTAGTCTCACTGGTTGCGCAATGCAATTAAAACTAACGCTGTCGATGGGAATGACTTAGATATGAGAATAATAAGGTTTTATTTGCTTTATTTGTTTGTTTTTTTTTTTGAGGGAGGCGAAAACCTAGACTTTGGCAGTTGGAAAATAGTGGTGCTAACATGACCCTATTGTTTAATAGTAATTTATTATACAGGACGATCAAGTAAAATTTTATCCACAAGTGAATTGTTTTAACGTCTCGACGTTAATGATTCAAGAGTGGATAGTAATAACTTTATCGTCGTGTATAATAGAATATTTTTTTCTATAGCAAGAACTTTATAACAATTTCAAAAGAAAATAAGGAAAGTCAATCACATTTTAAAATCTCAGTAGCTAGATTGGGTTGCTAGGATAATACGAAGCTGTAATATTTAATTTAAATAAAAGTTAGAAAATTAACTACTTTTCCCGCTGCTGATCATATAAGTCAGTGATACAGCCTTGGTAACAAAACGTGTAAGTCGGTGATTATATTTGTTTGCTGCTTTTCCCTGACAACGGAACTTAATATTATTATTAAGTTCCTAGGATAATAAAATTAGCAAGGCAAGATGCAGACTTAGACGTTTTGTTTATAATTGCAAGTGTTTATGTGACACTCACAGGTAACACGACTCACGAAAATTAATCCTGGTGACAGGTGACAGACCAAACAATTTTTTCAAAAATTCAAGAAAGTTTTGATAAGCAGCGGGAAAAATATAATAAGATAACTCGGAATGTATCGTCTATTAACAATTTCAGCAGGCGACAAGCCGCGGCTTGTATTTGCCTACCTTAAATGTTAATAGGTCCTTACATTCCTTGTTACTTAAATAGCTATTATCTACCCTTGCTGTCAAGGTAACACTTGACCTTCTGTTTTGAGTCGATTAAAGCACATTAACATTTGCTGTAGAAAAAAATGTATAGTTCTGATGAATATTAACAGTTTTGGCCAGTTACTATTGTACTAGTTTTTTTCTAGAATACTTGAAAATAATTTAGAATTCAAATCGAGTATAATGGAAGTGAGTGGTCACCGACGATCGGGGTAGGATTAACTAAATATTTTATATAAAATATAAGAAGTAAAAAATGTATTTTAAAAATAGTATATACAGTTCATTCTTACGACTATTATCCAAAGTAACTTAGCCATTGAAAAATATTATCAACCACAATTTTGTTGTATATTTGACAAAAGCAACTTATATTACAATTACATTGTTCTGATAAGCTTGTTAAGCCAATTGTAGTCTAGTTAAGTTAAGCTTAGAATTTTATACATAATAAGGCATTTTCTGCATATTTAAAGAGGTAATTCTAAAATAGCAGATTTATGTCTAAAGTTTTCCACCTGTATGAGATTTCAGATGTCGAACTAAATTGCTTCTGTTGGTCGTTCTGTATATACATTCAGAACAGCTATAAGGTTTATCTCCATTATGAGACCTCATGTGTATAACTAAATTATTTCTTTGCACCGTTCTGTATTCACAATTAGAACAACTATAAGGTTTTTCTCCACTATGAGACCTCCTGTGAATAACCAAATTGCGCTTTTCTGAAGTTCTGTATTCACAATCAGAACAATTGTATGGTTTTTCACCAGTGTGAGACATTTGATGTCTAACCAAGTAACGTTTTTCCGATGATCTGTATTCACAATCAGAACAATTATACGGCTTTTCTGCTTGATGTGACCTCGTGTGGATAACTAAATTACTTTTGTATTTTGTTCTGTATTCACAATCGAAACAACTGTAAGGTTTTTCTCCCGTATGAGACCTCATATGAATAACTAAATTACGTTTATCCGATGTTCTGTATTCACAAGCAGAACAAGTGTAAGGTTTTTCTCCCTTATGAGACCTGATATGTATAACTAAAGTACATTTAGTTGCTGCTCTGTATTCACACAAAGGGCAGCCATAAGGCTTCTCTCCAGTATGATACCTCATATGTTTAAGTAAATCGGAGTTTTGTGCTGCTCTGTATTGGCAAATAGAGCAACCAAAAGGTTTTTCTCCCGTGTGAATTCTCAAATGCCGAACAAAGTGACTTCTATTTGCTGATCTATATTCACAACTGGAGCACACATGAAGTTTTCCTGCTGCGTGAGATTTCGTATGTTGAACTAAATCGCCTTCCAGTGTTGTACTGTAATCGCAATTAGAACAACTATATTGTTTTTGTTCTATAAGATCTTCTATTTTTATATCGAACACTTCTTGTTTAATATCTACTTTAGAATAATTATCGATGTCCATGGTTTCTGTGAGTTCTTGTTTAATTAGTAATTTTATAGTATTTGAGGAATCATCCATGTTGCGAGATTTGTGGGTTGGAATTGCCGTTGGATGTCAAAACCTAATAAACGAGACCCTATAGATGTTCTTGTTCATTACTGCTACGAGAATGCTAGCGTGACACCAGTACTGTTTGGTGTTCCTCTGTAAATGTACAGAATGCCACAACTAAAATAAAGACAGGTTACCATATCTCAATTAGGTACCTAACAAAATTTAACTCCATTTATACCTGAATCTTTAAATACCAAACAGGATTTTGACAATATACCACAGTATATACAATACTATACGTAGAAATCACTACATTGTGGTTAATAGCGACATATTTTTAATCATGTCTTAATATGTACAGTAATGCATTTTGTCTACCTTTATTTTTCGTTTTATCTACACTAGTGCAGACGTACTACTGTGTATATAAACTATTATTACAAATAAATTATTTTGTTGAAAGTAATTTTATTTGGTCACCTGTTCAGACCATGAATGTAATTCTATAAATTAACATAAATATGTTAATATAACCTAATTAAAATTTAACTTAATTCAATTCGGGTTACTCAAACCGTAAAAAATTCCAATTAAAAGTCACGAAAAAATATTGGAGTATGGGAAACTGCTTTTCAACTTATACTGCGAAATACGACTTAGCTTATGTAACAAAAAGATATTTGCAATATATTATTTGTAAGAGATATAAAAATATTAGTCTGGGCGATAGATATTGTCGCGGGGTTGGTTAAAATTACAGAAAGCCCACAATAAATATTTTTTGAGACACTTTAAACTGACTAACCAAAGCACAAAATGAGGCTGTTCCCAATTGCCGATTCTCTCTCAGTGTCTTGAAGTTGAAATGTATCGTGGCCTTGTTGATTAAAAACACATACATAATAGCTATTTATGCAACAAGTGCTGCAAAAGTCGACGTTTATGCACGCGTTGCATACAATATTTTATCTACGACCTTATACTGTTATTAATCCATAAATATCGATTTAACATAGGTTTGCATCTATGACAGTTAGAATTTATGTCATAATATAGAGAGGGCCTTGGTACGCGGGCGAATGTTTGTGAAACCAATACCGTCAAAGTCAGTAATCAAAGGTAATTATTAATACTACACATCTGACTGTATTCATTACATAACGCTTTAATGATTTCAAAAACACTTTACCTCTAACGCAAGAAGTAACTAGAATAACTTTACAACCACACTTCCAGTTCGAATTTGTAGTTTTATAACCTCAGTTCACTTTTAGCACATAGGCTAAAAGTAAACAGCTGATTTATTTAAACACGCTAAATTATAAAACGTCACTTTTAGTGAAAAAAGCTAGCGCTAAAAGGCATACTTTTAGCGGTGGTCGTAGATAAACATAATTTGACATATACATAAAACTCATTTATCTACGACCACTACTAAAAGTAGGCCTTTTAGCGCTAGCTTGTTTCACTAAAAGTGACGTTTTATAGTTTACCGTGTTTAAAGAAATCAGCTGTTTACTTTTAGCACATGTGCTAAAAGTGAAGCGAGGTTCAAAACTACAATTTCGAACTGCAAGTGAAGTTGTAAAGCTATTCTAGTTGCTTCTTGCGTTACAGGTAAAGCGTTTTTGAAATAATTAAAGCGTTATGTAATGAATACAGTCATATGTGGGGTATCAATAATTACATTTCGTAACTCACCTTGACAGCACGGGCGTGGCCAAACAATCGCCACCGCGGCGTAGCCTTACTATTCATTATGACATAAATTAAAAGCGTCGCAGATGCGAACCTTTCTTAAATCGATATTTATGGATTAATAACGGTAAAATTAAGGTCGTAGATAAAATATTGTATGCAACGCGTGCTAAAAGTCGTTTATGCGCGAGACATGTTATGAAACTCAGCCTTCGGCTTCGTTTCATAATTTTCATGTCTTGCGCATAAACGTCGACTTTTAGCACTTGTTGCATAAATAGCTATTATCTGCTTTTTAAAATTCCTTGTTTTCGTTACATTTCTGGCACACATGTGGACGGTAAAACAATTACGTCCTCGTTAGGGTGGAAAGATGGCAACCACAGTTGTCGTACTCGAAACTCGCCTCCGCGATGGTAGCAAACCCCAAACCTTAAATTGCAGGCTCCCTGGACCTCCTCACCTTCATTGCTTCATTTAGGTTCTTAAATCCTCCTAACTCCTTTTTAATTAATACATTTTAGCTAATTAACAATTTTAAACTATATCAGAACTTCCTATGCCGTGAATACAAATTAAGTACAAAGTTACACTGACTCACCAACTCAATTTATGATAGTATAAAAATGTTTAAGTATGACAGCGAGAGAATTTATTATGGCCTCAAACTAGTGTCAAATTCGGCTTGTACACCTTAAATTACCTTTATATGCACCTTTTTCAATCTCCAAACACATTTAAAGTGATGAAAGGCAACAAATGCCCATTTTGCAGGTGGCTAGCTTCGTGCTCAACAAAATCCAAAATTTAAATTAACTATAAACCCAAAACTAAGCTATGGAATATCAAATACTACATTAGCATTACACCTAAATAAAATTTTACACTATTCCGATGCGACCAGGCTGAAAAATCCCAAATCGTAGATAGTACACCAACGAAACTGTCTCATTTAAGATTTAAGATAGAATGAGTGATATTGACTAATAAAACTAACATATTACCTCTTATTACCCCTTATTAAAAAAATTATGTAGAATTCTTTACATTTAGAAATAAATCATGTCTTTTTTATTAAGATTGAGTCACATAGCTTCATTTTTGTCACAAATCTTTAGTTTTTTTTACCAAATTTTGATTTAAATTCCTAAACTGGTAAATAAGCTTTACCCTGTTTAAAGGCCACCATAATCTTATTTATTGCATTCTCAAATTTTAATTAGAGAGTCCACTTAAATTTGCTTCATTCCTCGACCTTCGGCATAAAAAAAATCAGGAACGACAGGATTATTATTTTATAAATTAGCTTTAAAAGCTATTGAGTGGCCTTGGGAATGTCTATATATTTTGCTGATTTGAATCGCTAGTCATATTTCAAGTCAAAAATTATTTGTTTATTGCACGACCTGCTAAATTGTTTGACAAACGATTTGTCACATAATTCAGCAGGCCGTGGTTTATTGTATTGTGTTTCTACAGAAAACTTAATTTGGCACGTTTCCTAATATTGAATCAATTATAAAATGATTATGTTGGTTACTCTCCATAGCAATATACTAGTCTATGATACTATTAACTACACTAATCATTAAATGATTTCTTTCCGTGACATATAAATAATAGAAGCTAATGTATTTTTAACAATTAAATAGACAGCAATACTGCCGTTTTGGGTTTTGATTTTGCTAGCGCCATTATTGGATTTTGAATTAATCACTCATATTTTATTTAAAAAAATTTCTGGTCTTCGCCGGATTTGAACCTTCTACAATCGTATTGCGTTCCTTATAACCTAACCACTGAGCTATAGAGGCTTGTTATAATTTTCTCTTTCGAAGCCCATCACTACTATGCATGCTGTTTGAAGTGTTGCTCTGTATACGTCACTCTTCGCACTTCCCTTCTCACAATCATGCTATCTCTCTTGCATTCGTTGAATGCACTTCTCTATCTTTTGTCGTACTAACTGTATGGCTGTCTTGACCGTTCTAAAGTCATATTTTATTTTAAAAAAACTGTTATGCTCCATGCCGGATTTGAACCTGCTGCCATCGTGTTGCGATCCTTATAAACTAACCACTGAGCTATAGAGGATGGTTATAAGTCCAGTTCAAAGTCCATCACTATGCAAGCTATTTACCTTGTCTGATTTTAATATATTGTTTTCGAAATGTTATAAATATATTACTATAGAAAATCTCGAAAAGTGTTGAGTGACAAACTGAATAAATGGAACGCATTGTAAATCCGTAAAACTTTTAGTTACTGTGCGTTTACAAGATGAGTCTTTTGACAAAGTGGAAGAACCAAACTATGCTATTGTAAATGTACAGATTTTTCACTGTTAATTTGTATATAACAACTTAATGTAAACTGGTATTCAGACCATTTTAAAGAAAAGTATTAAAAATGCTTGACCATTATATAAACTTTAAAGTAATTTCATAAGTTTTCTCTTATTACTATTATCTTGTGTTCTTTCTCGAGCAAATATTTGTATTGTTCTTTTATAACCATTGTATTTTGCACATATTCTACAGATTATCGGGTAATTTAATATGTAAACCAGTCAACTTTCTTGTGTTTCTATTTCCTCAATAAACATATTGTAAGACATTATTAAATACTACTCAACAACTATTATGCAGAGTATTAGTCAATGTCTGCGAACAATTCGAAAGAGTCTGTCTGTGGCTGGTACACAGTTTTCTACGTACCATGCTAGTTGTGTTATTTGATTGATCGAAATAGTTGAGCGTGTTAGGTTAGGTTAGATCCTCTGAAAATATGTAAAATCGCCTAGCAATATACAATGTAAATTGGTATTTACAACAATTTAACGAAAAGTACATATTTTCTGCGGGTATAACGTATAACGTAATACTATTACGAACAATCAAATAATAGTCAAATTCTCGAAATTTATTTCGGCTAGACATGTTGTAAAAGCAAAATTACCTTATCTTCTGCAAAGTGAGAACAGGATGTCAAGAGGAATTATACAAGTTATTGGAAAGGAAGCCCTGGAAAACATTAACAAAAAATCCTGTAGTAATTCCGTACAAAGTAGTACTATCCTACTTTAATCCGTCCTTATAATTATTATCTAAGATACTTAAAGGTTTAAAAAATGTGTGTAAAAGCTAAAATTTCCAACATTAGCATGACACATTTATTACAGAAACAAAAAATCGTTATATTTTACAGTTCGAAAATGGCTTCTGGCTCTAAAAAGAAATAGAGGACTCACGTATAGACATATATTACAAGATAAATATTAAGTTAGATAGTATTAAAACAACTCCTAACTTCTGGCTCAATAAAGAACTAGAGGAATCACATATAGACTTATATGTTACAATATAAAAATTAAGTTACTTTAGAACGTGCAAGACGTAACATTACAGTTAGTAAGAGAAGTATAAAGAATAGCTTTCAACGAATGCAAGAGATATAGCATGATTGTGAGAGAGAGTAAGTATAGGCAAAAACACTTAGCAAGAGAGAAAGAAAGAAAGAAAGAAAACGTTTAGTGTGTGTGACATAACGCTATCATTAAATAATTGTGTCTCTAAATATATTGTTATGATACATGAGGCAATGTAATCAAATACAATAAAGAAATATTTAAAACGAATAAATTTGGAAGATTGCTATAATTAAATCTTGATGGGTGTTAAATTTTAAACATTATAAATAAATTTAATTGAGACAATGGGAGAGGAGATTTTGATATTAATTGAATACTAATTTAATGGTTACAGAAAATTTTGATAAAGTTCAAGCGAAGGTTACAATTGACAAATGTATTTGTTAGAATGATAATAATTAATAGCATGTAATAATAGGATTTTTAAAATAAATAAGTGTGCAATAAGAATTGTATTTAACATAAATGAAAATTTTGTTTAAGTTAGTTATATAAACAACTCATTTTGTAAATAAAACTAGAAAGTTATGCCTAAATTTGTATTATTTTGGTAAATACAAATTTAAAAAGGGTCTTAAACAAATCTGCGTGGTGAGATAAAATGAAAATGTTAATTGGAACTTATGGAGGTACATAATCGGTCAAGAGATTATACAAGTACAGTCAATTGGAAATAAACATACAGAAGGTTATATTAATTGAATACATTTGGATTGGAGATTATACAAGATATTATTGGAGATTCTTACAAGTAATTAATTGATTTGGATAAGTTGTAAGTGTTGCTGTAGACATCGGAATAGCTATAAAAAGGAACAAGGTTAGATTTGGAACTTCATAAGATTGGAACTTACCAGAGGTTGAATGCTTTGATGGTGACGTTTGCAAGGAGGGCGGATTGGATTCTGTAAGCAGTGCAGGTGATATTGTGGATGGATGCAGTCAAAGGGGTTCACGTGCCATCCTGGGTGCACTGTTTGAGGAGTGAGCAGTAAGTTTTGCAGTCTGACGATATTGGGATCCGTTGTTGGTTGGAGGCAGGCAATTTAATTACGTGACGACATCAGCCGGAGCCCCAGCCAATTTAATTGTGACGACATCAAAATGGCCGACGCCCCAGGCATTTTAATTGATTATGCCCACAGGGCTTAATCAATTAAAAGTGGTGGGGGTTTCTGTCCCTATTCTACTGTTGAAATTTAGTTTGAATTCGTACTTACTTTATTTTTGTGTATAAAATAACGCAAGTGTACATCAATGATGACACAATATTTATTTTCATGCTTCAGCCGTGTTCAGTAACTGAGCTACTTTAGATAAGTTATAAAATGTCAATGTCTTATTTTGACATTAGTAACTTTTTGTAACTAAAAATGCGTACACTGCTAAAAATATTTAATGGGACATTGAAACAACTCTTAATGGCGGATTTTAAAACAACCAATCAGAAACAGGACCAAAATTGACCAAACTGTCATTAATATAGCCACTGTAAGTGGTAGTACAGTGCCTTTATATAGACAGTGGCGACAATGGGGTGTCCTATTTTTGATTGGCTTCCTAGATCATGTGGTTTCAGCCGCCATGTTTAGGCTAAATCGCTTGTGATACGTGTTATGCGTTTGGCAGTACTGAAGTGTATTGTCAGTCTATGCCAAATTCGAGGTTAGTAGGTTAGGTTTTGTTTTTTATTTGACACAGACTGACGCAAATCTTAACCTGCAAATCTCGAATGTTTTCAGTACTGCCAAACGTAAAACACGTATCACAGTCGACTCTGATTACGGATTTAAATAAACACCCGATATAAATTTGCCTAAATATGGCGGCGGGGGTGTGGCTTAGTTGTATTGTCGCCACTGTCTATATAAAGGCTCTGTAATTGGTAGAACACAGTTCTGCCATCTGGTTGTCAAGCTTAGAAATACCCCCTAAGTCACTGTTCCAGGCACTCTAGACAGGTTTCAACATTAGACATGAGTGTCTCTACTTGTTTGATTTATGTACGCTGTCTAAACCTTGGTAACGTTTTTGGTATAGTGAATTTTTAATAAAAAGTACTAATTTCTTGGCATTTTTTGTTCAAAAAAAGTATACTTGGTAGGTGTCGTTCAGAGCAACCGTTTCTCAGAGCCACTGTATATAGGAAAGTACCACATTCTTTGATTCGTGAAAATGGCGCCATATCGCCGTCATTTTTGTTCCCATCAGCAATAACTGATTGAGTTATGTCTAAAACATTACCTGAAATTGGCAAGACTGTAAGTCTACGTCAAATTCGAGGTTAGCAGGTTATGTTTTGTATCAGTTTGTGTCAGAACTGGCGCAAAACCTAACCTGCTAACCTCGAATTTGACATAGACTTACAGTCTTGAAATTTTAAGTAAAGTTTTGAATTGCCAACAAACGTCACGTTGACGGAATTGTGTTACAAACCTCAAAGTGACGCATTTGTCAGAGGAATAAACATGGCGGACGTGGCGGTATTCTCTTATATCTACTGGCTCTGCCGTTTCTAAGATAATGGAATTTAAATGTTTTATTGCGTACTGATGCCATGTTCGTACTTGGAATGAAGTGCCTGAACTTTACTATTGCGTACTGAAACTCGTGTTGTTGCCTTTCTTCACACTTTATTCAGACTTAGGACTGGTCTAAAAAAATTGGAGCGTGTTTAAGACCAACGGGCCAACAACACCAAAAATTGGCATAGCAACGAGTTAACTAATGATAGTTATCGTCATTAGTTACAAAATAGTATTGTCAAACAATTCAATTTGAAAAACCTTGATCGTTTCGTTTCAAAATATTTAACATTTAACTTTCACATTTTTCGCTATGACTGTACTACCTTACACTTTCGCAGAAAGGACCGACATGGTATTATTTTATGGTTATTATCAAGGAAATGGCCGGGAGTCGGTGAGAATATACAGAGAAAGATTTTCAAATAGAAGCGTACCAAACCACCAAACATTTGCTGCTGTTGAAATACGTCTCCGAGAAACCGGTAGTTTTGCTCCTTCAACTGTTGATTATGGACGGAATCCTACGATTAGGACACCTGAGGTTGATGAAGAAATTTTAGAAGGGGTTGAAGAAGATCCGAGTCTAAGCACCAGTGGACTAGGTTTGGAAATTGGACATCATAAAGATATAGTAAATAGCACTTTAAGAGAACAGCTGCTGCATCAATACTACCTCCAGACAGTACAACAGTTTTTACCCGTTGACCCAGAATTCTGTCGATTCATTAATGAACAGAGGACACTTGACGAAAATTTTCATAAAAAAATTATTTACCGAAGAGTGTTGTGTTACAAGAAGCGGAGTGATAAATTTACATAAGGAACATGTTTATGGTGATGGAAAACCGCATGCAATAAAGGTTTTGCATTATCAACATGAATTTAAAATCAACGTATGGGCAGGAAGAATACACTACAATGGAAGAGGAGACATTATATCTTTTGATAAAAACTCACCTACCCGGAGCAGTGGAACAACCTACTCTGGCTGAACCCAATCATACCCCTAGGAGGGAAGACTGGGAAACAGCTAAGAGAATAGTCAGCAAAGAAAGGATTAGATGGGCAACTAGCCTCTTCGGTCCTTTCAAATCTGTTGGAAACGACATCATACAACCCGTAATGCTGCAGAAAGGGATAGATATACTGCTGAACCCACTCAAAGACATGTTCCGAGCAAGTTTTGCCTTGGGCTGCATTCCCCAAGCCTGGAGAGTGACTAAAGTAGTATTTATCCCTAAGCCTGGTAAGATCAGGTATGCAGAAGCTAAATCTTACAGACCTATCAGCCTAACGCCATTCCTCCTTAAAACGTTCGAAAGATTAGTAGACAGATACTGGAGGGAGGAAGCCCTAACTTCACTCCCGATTCACAAATATCAACATGCTTACCAAACAGGGAAGTCATGTGAAACCGCACTACACCAACTAGTGGGGAAATTGAGAGAATCTTGGAGTACAAGGAGTACGCAGTCGGAGCATTTCTAGACATAGAAGGTGCTTTCAACAACACCTCCTACCACTCTATTGAAAGAACAATGACAAACCATCAGATCGATAACACCACGATAAGATGGACTATGGCAATGCTCAACACTAGAGTTGTAAAAGTCAAGTTATTTGACAAGGAAAAGACAGTGCAGGCGACAAGGGGATGTCCACAGGGAGGAGTTCTTTCTCCACTCCTGTGGTGCCTCACAGTTAATGAACTGCTGGTCCAACTCAATAACAAAGGCTACTACACCCAAGGATACGCTGATGACATTGTCATACTGATTTAAGGTAAATACCAAAGAGCTCTAGACAATGTAATGAAATCAGCACTAAAGATAACTGAAGAGTGGTGTCTAGAGAATAATCTTAGAATTAATCCCAGCAAAGCCGTTCTCGTCGCTTTCACTCGTAGAAAGAACATCACAAACAGAATCAACATAAAACTGTTTGTGACAAATGTCAACTGGGAGAACGAGGTTAAGTACTTAGGTCTAACCATCGACTCCAAACTAACTTGGAACTCCCACTTAGACAACACAATCACCAGGTGCATACAAACATTAGTTATTGGGAAAATAGCTATAGGTAGTACGTGGGGGCTCAAACCGGAACTGACCCTCTGGCTGTACAAAACCATGGTTCGACCAATAATTTCATATGGAATAACCGCCTGGTGGCCCAAAATAAAACAAGCAACTGCGATCTACAAAATCAGCAGAATACAGTATCTAGCTAATCGGTGCATCACCGGAGCCTTTAAAGGCACTTCAGGACAAGCACTGAATGCTATCTTAAATCTGCCACCTCTGCACATTTTTTATTGGAAGGTGAAGCCAGAATGGCAGCCTACAGATTACAAAGTACTGGTCACTGGATGACCACAGCTAATAATCTAGGGCATGGCAAGATCATGTCACACATCAACAACCCAATATTAGAAATGGGTTCTGATCTTATAATCAAAGCCTATGACTTTGAAAAGAACTTTACTGTACACACAAGTTGGAATTCGGACCAATTACCAACTCCAACAAATAAGAACATTATCTTTTACACTGACGGATCTAAGTTTGAAGGGGGTACAGGCTCCAGTGTGTACAGTACCAATCCTAGAACCAATGAAAAAGTCAGTCTAGGAAAGTTTTGTAACATCTTTCAGGCTGAAGTACAAGCTATTAACGTATGCGCAAACATCAGCATAGAAAAGAAGCTGCTCAATCGAGACATACACATTCTCTCAGACAGTCAGGCAGCACTGGAAGCGCTAAACGCTTTCAGTATTTCATCGAGACTGGTCAAGGAATGCAAATCTAAACTTCAAACCTTGAGCCAGGGAAATACAGTAACATTATGCTGGATTCCAGGTCACCAAGGTATTGAAGGAAACAAAAAGGCGGACAAGCTCGCAAAAGAAGCAGCCCGTAATGCAATGACCGGTCCAGAACCTGGTCTAAGCATTCAGAAAAACCAAGCCCGCTCAGCAATTAATGAATGGGTCAATACCGCACACCAACTAAGGTGGAGAAACTACAATCAAGCAACACACTGCAAAAGATTGCTAAAAACTCCGAATCCACAAACCATCAAAACCCTGTTGAGACTGAAAAGAACTCGAATCAAGCAAGTAGTCAATCTACTAACAGGCACTGGAGCATTCAGAGAATTTATGCACAGGATCAATATCTATAGAGATGAACCTGTTTGCAGACTATGCCAAGAGGATGATGAAACAGCCTATCATATCCTCTTTGAATGCCCAGCATTAGAGCGTAAAAGACACCAACTCGATTGGAGCCTTAACTCTATTGACAACCGCAAGCTAGTAGGGGACATTGCAAGTCTAGTAAAAGATACGGATGTCGGCCTGCTAACTTGAAAACTCCCGACAGTACAAAAAGCCCAAAGGGCTGACGTGCGCATGCCAGCAAAAGGCAGTCGCGGAATCTAAATCTAATCTAATGGGCAGGAATCATTGATATATTTATAATTGGTTAATTGGTCCTGTCATCTTTCCACCTCGTTTAAATGGATTAAATTACCTGTATCACCTCTGAGTAAATTTGCCAAATTTATTGGATGATTTTCCACTGGCTACTGGACAAAATATGTGGTTTATGCATGACGGCGTACCTCCACACTTTTTTATGTAATTTAAATGTTATAAATCATATAAATGGGAATTTTTGAAATCGATGGATCGGCAAAGGAAATGATGCTCCTGCAAAATCATTAATACCAAATTTCGTGCAGATTATGCTATTATTAAAATAACTATTTAAAAAAAAGTAGAAAAACAAGATAACTTTGACGCCCTGTATTTCGTTAGCCTCAGGAATTTGTGCTAGCGTTTTGTACGAACCTTTTAGAGACACCCTGCATAGGTACCTAAAAATAATGTAGTCCTGATTTTTTGCACAAATGTTGGTCGGTACTTTAGAAGTGACCCTTTAAAAGTCCCCAAGTTGTGCATAATCTAAAATCATGGCCACATGTAAAGTTTGAAGAATATCGAATGACTTATAAAACTTTGTTTATTAGAAGGATTGGCAAACGTGCGTTACCTCATACACACTAATTCATAAAAGTAGGCAGACCAATATTTCTGAAATTTTGCAGCTGGCTATAATAATTTTATATTCTAAACAACTTTCTCAATAACATTTTTCTGTAATATGAACGGATAAAGTATGTTATCGTGATTTTTTTCTAATAAACACATGATTTATTTTCTGCTTTTTGCTTCAAAAAATTAAGACGCCGGCACCCCAGAGACGGGGACTTTGAAGGGTTGCTCTTAGAGTATTAAGGAACATTTGCGCCAAAAATCAGGACTATATTAATTTTTTGAGGTTTTCCTTAAATTTTGTCTAATATGCCTGGGCTAATAGAGGATAGTTAGTTGGATCAGAGAACTGAAAACATTAAAATTTTCTGCAGCAGAAGATTAAACAAAGGAGAAACCAGAAGGAAGGCGTAAAAAAGGCTCCACCGACTGCTTTATTGATCTACCTTTGAAAGCGATTATATCGTGTGTTAAAAAAAAAACTCATTTGCAGCAAGCCATGATTAAATTGAAGTTTGCCATAACTTGATATCAATGAACTACCATAAGTCAGAGAGAACTAAATTACATCTTGACCTTGAATTATTTTCCTAAAAATAGGTGTGCAGAACACTAAACTTTTTTGTTTTATTGACTGTTATGACTAATGCACTCGTTGTTGTGCAAATGCCATCGTGTTAAACCTTTCTGCTTGATGCAAGTAAACTTTTGCCAGTCACAGTGACAAATGTTTTCATCTTTCTTTCCAAGGCCTACCCTAAATGAGTTTTTTTTTTTGGAACACACGATAGATTCATATATGGGTAAGTAGAGAAAGTGTTTGTATGCAGACCTCAGCATATTATTTAATTTTTCTAAAAAAGGTCTAACTGCATGAAGTTTATCAATCTTGGCTTTCCTCTTGCTGCCATATTTCTATTATCAATCAAGTGGGTATTTTCTATTAATTTTTTATATTGAGATACTTTTGAAGGCTACCAAGACAATTGCCATTAAGTGACAAACGACTTCTGGGATCGGAGCGTGTCATTATTGAGGTCCCTATATCCACCAAGTCACCGATCGTGTAAGAAAGTTTCTTGAAAAATGAAATATTAAAACAGTATTCAAACTCCCGACCAAAATTTCACAGGTTCTTCTTTCGCCTAAAGATAAATTAAACACTAGTATGTCATCTAAAGGTGTTTATAGAGTTCCTTGCTCTTGTAATGTTGTATTCATTGGTGAAATGGCACGTTCAGTAAAAACTTGCATCCCTGCACACCAGCGCTGTCTCAAGTCGGGTCTTGTTTCATCATCAGCCATCGCTGAATATCAACGCGATACCGCCATAAGATCCTTTTTGATTAAAGTTCCATTATCCAAATCCCCATTCTTCTTTAGCGGAAATATTCGTAAAGCCATTGAGATTTACAAACACCCTTATAATTTCAATCGGTACTACGGCTTTGCCCTTCCTCCTATGTGGAAAGTGCTAATTTCTAAGCCCCACCCACCGTCACTCAACCGTGACTTGCCCATAAATTCTCTCCTTTCATGTTCCGGTCTTTAGAAGAGTTTTGCTTCAGTCGTTGTTTCCGAATAAATAAATCAACCTTAATGCAATTGGTATTGAGATTTAAAGTAAGTCAGTTTTGCCCTAGAGGCAATGTTGGTGGTAAGCAACCTAAAACTGCAGAGCGTCGTTGGAATTTTTATGGTAAGATAATAAAATATAAAATATGCAGATAGATTTTTCCATAGGTAAGGTTGCTACAGGTGTGTGAAGTTGCTTTGTTACTTCCTTTTACAATAAAGGAAGTATTGGATTCACCCCAAAAATTCGAAATTGAGTTTTCAACAGATCTTCACGTTTTAGAGTCCCCTGAACCCAAAAAACATTTTTTTTTCATTGGTCTGTTTGTGTGTCTGTTTGTCTGTAAACAGAATATCTCAAAAACGAAAAAAGATATGGCGTTGAAACTTCATATATAAGTTTTGTGTACTATGTAGATGAAGAACATCGCATAACCGGAAGTAGGTGTTTACTTTTGTAATTTTTCAGTTTTTTCGCTTTTTTTCAAACTTTACATTTTTAATGTGTATTGATGTGACCTAGGTGATTTTCCAGTTGAATACTTCTAACGTGGGCTTCTCTTGTTTTTTAAATTTTTTTGATTAACTTCTATTTTAAATACAACACCCGGTACATTATAAAATTTTTGAATTCAGCTTAAAATTTTAGAGAAAATCGTACGACGCTCATTAATGACCAATAGAAAAATTAGTTCACGAGCCGTAACCCAGACAACTAAAAAATTTCTTGGAAATTTTTTGTAGGTAGACATTACTTCTTTTTGGGGTTTGTGTCGTTACGATTTTCTTACCGAATCTGCATTCGAGCATTAATTCATATCCGGAAATTATTTTTCGTGCATTTCAACAACGTCCTAATTTGTCCTCGCGTCCCGCTCGGGCAAATTAATACGACATTGTTGGGATACACTCAAAAAAATTTCCGGAAAGAATTAATGCTCTTGTGAGATTATGTGTGAAAATTTGTCTTTTTAACTAACGCTCTATTTTGTACCGTTTTTATAGAATTTCAAATTTTTTGAAATCTTTGACAAATGCTTAAAAATTAAAAATGAAATTTTCGAATAATTATAAGATCACTGTAAAAGGAAGTTGTGTGAGTGTATCACACCAGATTTTTTAATATTAGCTTATCCACCATTGATGTAATTTTAACAAGTCTTTAAGTTTTAATAGAATTGGCCTCACAGATGATGAACTACAACGTGTAGTTGAAGGATCTTTACAGGTAGGTTGTATAAAATTTTATAAATACGCTTCACCTTGCTAAAACTTATTTAAAAGTAATGTGGTTGTGGCTACTTTAAATACGTATAAAATCAGAATAATGAAAATATGTATCATACGGGGCTAATACAAAATTTTCAAAAAAAGAATAAAAATTCGAATAGGAGGCCGTGACTTTGTATTTGAGCATAACTTTTAATTCTAAACAACTTTTCTCAATAAAATTTTGCCATATATTTTTAAATAAGATAACTTTATGCTTGAACGTATTTCATATTTTTTGTCCTGCCCTGTATGCTGTTTGACTTGGAGCCATTCTAAATGCATCTGATTTGGTTATCGAACATGCACTAACTCCTGGCGGTATTTAAAGTTCGGTTGTACAACTAATAAAAAATGTCCCATTTGTTGCACAGTTAATGGACCACACTGTATATCAAATCTATTACACCGTCAACAATGTCATTTAAAATTCCTTGCAAAAAATAATATTTACGATAAATAACAAAAGAATCGTGGACTATTTTTAATGTTTCTAGTGTCTAATGTCCAGCGCCCAATCGGCGGGGCTCAAAAATTCCGGCGCCCAAACAGCCAGCTCCCAAACGGCGGCGGCCAGACGGCGGCGCCCAATTGTCCTGATTCGACCCCAAGATACTCAGAAACGTTTTCTTTTTTTTTTGAGCTGTTCCTTCGTCTTGGTTTGGAGCCTCGGACACAACCGAGTCATTATCGACCATGATAGGAGTGTTGTTTAAACATTTATTGAAAAAAGAACCCACAACTTGTGAAGGTAATTCCTCATCGGTGTCATAATTTTCATCCTCGCTGTCTGCGAAATCGGATCTTTTAGATACTTTTCGTTCTCATAATCTTCTCTTATCACATTGGCCTTGATAAGAGAAATTTTACCTCGCGCAGTCACGGCTTTTTGATCCTCGCCGACTTCTTCTTTGCAAACAAAATAGTAATGGGGCATTTTGTCTGAACAGAACGTTTAAAACATTTGAAATCTTGGAAAAAGTCATTGACACTCAGTTGAGACATTATTTAGAGAATAATAATGTAATTCCAAAATGCCAATGAGGTTTTCGCTCGGGACATTGTTGCGCTACTGCCCTTGCTAATGTTACTGATGATATTTTTACAGCTACAGATCAAGGCAAATTATCAGTGCTGATTCTATTAGATTACAGTAAAGCTTTTGATACAATAAATCACTCCCTGCTGTGCGCGATTTTAAGTCATGTTGGTCTGTCCAACGATGCTGTTAGTCTTCTACGGAGCTACTTAAGCAACAGAAACCAGGTTGTGAGGTTGCGTAGTGCTTGTTCCGGTTCCAGGGAAGTAACTCGCGGAGTACCTCAGGGATCCATCTTAGGCCCGCTGTTATACATTATATATACGTTCAGCTTGCATCAGTATGTAAATACGTGTAATGTTCAGATGTATGCTGACGCTACTCAGTTATATTACTCATTTTTTATACATGATGTTCAACGTGCATTATCGAGTATCAATCATGATTTGCAGAACATTGCTGATATATCTGAAAAACATAGTCTAAAACTTAACCCCAGTAAATCAGTTGTATTATTATTTGGCAATCGTAATGACCTAAACATCTTAGAAAACAATATTAACTTAAACCTGAATAATGCTGCGCTTCCAATAGTCAAAGAGGCCCGAAACTTGGGTTTTATATTTGACAGCAGCCTTAGATTTAATTCGCACATTTCTAACTGTTTAAAAAAGGCTTACATGAACTTAAGGTTAATATATCCTCACAGAAAATGTTTGTCTATCAAGATCAAGTCTGTTCTATGTTAAGCACTAGTATTATCTCATTTTGTATACTGCTGCCAAATTTACGGCCCATCGCTTACATATGATGCGAAGCTGTGCACCCACAGCAAAATGCAAAGAAAAAGATATTGACGAATTTTACCATCAACTGGAAACGGTCTGAGAACTAACAAAAAACATGATATAAATATACTATTAGGCAATTTTAATGCTATAGTAGGCAATGAAGGCTGTCAAGATATTGTTGGAGGTTACGGACTAGGAAGTCAAAACACACGCTGTGAAAAACTAATTCAATTCTGCCAGGAGCAATATCTGCCCATAATGAACACGTGGTATAAACAACTTAAAAGACGCTTATATCCGTAGAGTTCACCGGCAGATACAAATGATCATATAGTACGTAATCAAATAGACTACATCATGATAAATAAACGTTTCCGCAATGCTTTCAAATCTGTAAAAACATATCCTGACTCAGATGTTGGATCTGACACCACAATCCAGTAGTGACAAATATACGCATCACATTAAGGAAAGTCCAAAAGTCACACGTAAAAAAGTAGATATTTATAAGTTGAAAAATACACAGCAAAACATTGAACGAAAAATAGGAATACAACGCCGATATATTTATAGAGTAAGTGGAATGTTCTTCAATCAAGTGCTAGAGATATCTGTAAAGAAATGCTCCAACCAGAGAAGATAAGGGGTAAAAAAGCTTGGATGACAAATAATATACTAGACATGATGGAACAGAGAATAACACTAAAAATAAGTAATCAAATGGAACAATACAAGAACATAAAGAAATAATGAAAGAAATAAGGAAAGTAAAAAACAAATGGCTGAATGAAAAATGTGAAAAAATTGAACACCTAGACAAACTACACGATGTAAGTAACCTACACAAACAAGTTCGTGAACTAACCAGAGGACCACACATACACCAAGGAAACATTTTGACAAACGAAATTCTCACAACTATTGAAGAGAACCTCTTGGAATGGAAAAACTACATTTGTAACCTCTTCAAATACAATAGGGGACCACTGCCGATAATAAAGATAAAAATCTACGAAATCGAAGAGGTACGGAATTCCATACGAACTTCATATTCGGCAAAAGCATTAGGATCAGATAAAGTGCCAATTGAACTTATAAAACTAATAGAGGAAGAAAATATTTCAATCCTAGTAGATTTTTTTAACAATATCTACAAAATAGGAGTGCTCCCAAACGAATGGTTACATTCAACATTTATAACTTTTTCAAAGATCCGAAAACCAAGAATGTGCAAAGACTACCGCACTATAAGCCTCATGAGTCACACATTAAAGAGTTTTTTAAAAATCATACATAGGAGAATATATCGAAAATACGAGGAATCACTATCTGAGCAACAATTTGGCTTCCGAGACAGATTAGGCACTCGTGAACGACTACTTTTCATGCGAATATTGTTAGAAAAATCCCGGGATGTTAATAAAGATATATTCTTTCTCTTTATTGATTATGAGAAGGCTTTCGATAAAGTAAAGCGTGAAAAACTTCTCGAGAGTAGACATTCGCATCATAGTCAATTTATATAAAGATCAAAAGGCTCAAGTAAGGGTAGATGCGAAATATACGCGAGATTTAGATATACTACAAGGAGTGAGACAAGGTTGTGTGTTATCACCGTTATTATTTAATATATATTCAGAGGAAATTTTTAAAAGAGCAAACGAAAATTCCAAAGGAGGCATAACAATAAACGGAGAAAGAATCACATCGATACGCTAAGCGGATCATACAGTTGTACAGTTCTAATAGCAGAATCTGAACAGGAAGTACAAGATATGCTAACTAACATTTCAACAATTAGTGATGAATACGGACTTAAAATAAACGTTAAGAAAACTAAGTCAATGATAATAACTAGCGAAGCCGGATATTTCGGTGCCACCGTCTTGGCGCCGCCACTTCGGCATCGCCATCTCGGCGCGGGACCATCTCGGCTCAGAATTTGTTTTGAAAATAATTTTTATTTTTGCTTTTTAAAATTCTTTTTACGGCAATAATTTGTGCTTGTCTGACCCTTATTAGATATATTGAATGATTTTTACTTAGTGAGAAAATGGCGTTTTTCGAAATTATGTAAATCCAAAAAATGGCATTTTTCGGAAATTAAACAGGATTTTAATGAGATTTTTATTGTTTGTTAATTTTAGCTGACTGACAAGGCCAGAAAACAACTTTTTTCGTAAAATGTGTTTCTATCTTGGATAGTAAATGCATCTTGCATAAATATTAAAATTCAATCATATAAATAAAGGAGAACGATCCAAACGTGTGTGTCCGTCACGACAATTGCAGACGCGATGTCCCCCATTTGCGTTTGCATTAATTTCGCCGTCGCCCCGATTTCGTGACCGGGGCGGAGCCCCGAAGGCCCCTTTAGAGAGGGGCGGAGCCTCGAGCGCCCCTTGGAGAGGAGCAGAGCCCCGAGAGCCCCCTTGGTAAGGGGCGAAGCACCGGGAGCCCCCTTGGAGAGAGGCGGATTCCCGAGGGGCCCCTTCGAAAGGAGCGGAGCCCCGAGGACTCCTTGGAGAGGGGCGGAGCCCCGATGGCCCCTTGGAGAGGAGCGGAGCCCCGTGAGCCCCCTCGGAAAGAGGAGGATCTCCGAGGGCCCCATTAGACAGGGACGGAACCCAGTGAGCCCCGTTGGAGAGGGGCAGATCTCCTTTAGATGGTTAACATCAATTCAAACTTGCACGGGTGTTTATCTACAAATAACTCCCGTTTTATGAAAAAAAACTGTTTTAAAACGGTGATACTGAAACTAACAATAATGGTTTTCAGTTGAAAACGTCTGAAATATTACTGAAATATGACTACAAATACCTGTGTAAACTGTAGGAATCGTCTGTACCGCATTCATTCAATTTGTTACACTGTGACAGGATTTTCATGTGCATTTTTTAACGGTGTCAGTGACATTTAGTAACAAAATATTACTAAAGTCAAAATTATTGCTTGGTTAAAATTTATTTTGCATTCGTACTTACTTTATTTTTGTGTATAAAATAAGACAAGTGTACATGAATGATGATACAATATTTATTTTAATGCTTAGGCCGTGTTCAGTAACTGAGCTACTTTAGATAATTTATAAAATGTCAATGTCTTATTTTGACATTAGTAACTTTTTGTAACTAAATATGCGTATACTGCTAAAAATAATCAATAGGACATTGAAACGACTCTATATTAATGGCGGATTTTAAAACAACCAATCAGAAACAGGACCAAAATTGACCACACTGTCATTAATATAGGCACTGTACTGTGTACCTGTCAACACGTTAGTTCGTGGTGTGTATTTTTGTGATATTTGTGTGGTCATCCATGTTGTCTCGAGATGCTAACCATTGTTCCTTTTTCGCCTTCTGTTGACATGAAACCGGTGACACCAATAACTCGGCAGAAGCGATGAGATTAAGAATCGAAAAATCGATGTAAGATCGAGAATCGGACTGATCTAGAAAATTGGCGAAACTGGCGAAATGTTTAGCAGAGGTTTTTCAAATTTGGCATCTCGAGGCACATACGACGACGTGTTGAACGTATGAGACTTTTTTGACGTGTTTTTTTAGACTATGTCGACAATTAGTAGTGCGATGGCTCCTCTTGGAGCCTTTCAACGGTTAGGTGAAAACAGTGAGCTTCCACCTCACCACGTGAACGTTCCTCTTGGTTTGAAGGAAGGGTATTTCGCTATTTCTTCCTCCACAAAAGAACCCTCTGCTTCCTGTCATGCGAAATGTTGTGTTTTCTGAGATTGTGTAACAAGTGTGTAACAGAACGGAATGGCCCTACGTAATAGGCTTAAAAATGGTGGTAAATTGAATAGGATAGACCGCGCAATAGCGCGCGCAGCCCCGTTTATTATAATATAACATAACATACGTTGGGCACACAAAGTGGAGCTAATCAATCACCTTAAAAATATATGTATTCTACCGTTTCTGTGTAGTTTAAGAATTAGCTTTAGTAACGCGATTGTGAGCTAAAATGCAGACGCTCGCCGCGAGGGTCCTGAGTGCCCGGGCGAGTCAGAAGCTTGATTTGTTTGTGGGCAGAAGTGAGCGCCGAGTGACCTAGTTTTAAAGCTGGACATCGCCTCAACCAAGAGCGAAGTTTCTACAAGTCCTGGGCGAAGAGAAGCGATGACGCATCAGCCGGTACGTGACATACAGCAATTTGAATTCATGTAGACGGGACAATTTAACGAGGTTGAGCCAAATGAGCCGATATGTTACACAACCGGTATTCGGCACACATCATTGCTGGTAGATGCTCTAATATCTTATTTGGGGATGCAAGAATAGCCAGCTGAGAAACCGAGTGAGTCATTGCATGCAAATGCGAAGTAAAAACAGCTATTCACTTGGTGGGTTAGTATTTAGATTTATTATTAGTTAGAGTTGTTGATTTGCTTGTAAACAAATTGGCTTTTCATATGAATACATTTTTGAAGCCAATATTTTCAGCTTACAGGTCCACTTGTGATTTATTTCAATAGAACATATGACCCCAAGGTTTTTTATATATGGAGAAGGTTGGAGCATGTGCCTGCCATTGCTGTGACGTCATAATGGGCTTATGTGGCGGGAATTTTAAATTTAGTCGTTGTGCGAAACAGCTATAATTACATAGATAATAAATATTAAACCATTACTTCACATTTATGCCGTACCATTTGGTTTAAGTCGTCTTTTCATAGCTGGTTGATGACAAAAATCTGCTTGAAACCTCATTTCAAACTGTTCTTGATGGAAATGCACCGAACAAATTTTAGATACATTGCTGGGTTCTCATGTCTCGGATTTGTCACAAAACTGTTGCCACAGTGTTCTGAGGTGTTTATCCTTCGGAAATGTATGACAGGATATTGCTCGGTTAATATTTTCCTTATCATCTCTCTAGAATGCCTTGTTTCAATTTACGTTAGGCTACATTTGTTGCGTTACCTACCTTGGCAGATTTATTTGTACAGTGTTTGACAGCACAATAATGCCCCGGCATTTTTATTTACATCAAAAACGTTAAATGCTACTATTTCTGATATAATTTATACATTGTACAGGTTAGGTGTTCGAAGTAACGGTCAACATTTGACAAGCTATACTGCGTACTACGTCACAATGTGCTATCTTCCCCTTTCCCCTGTCCGAGACACACTCCATATTCCACTGTTTGCGGCAACCTTTCTCCATATATAAAAACCTTGATATGACCCTAATCACGACGGAGGTTAAGCAAAGTAAGAGAGATCTCACTGTTATTGGGTTGGCTTGCAGTAAAAGTGGGCAAGATCAATTTATAAAAATGTAGAGGCGAAGGCGACGCCTTATTACAATTTTGCGCAAACTTCCATTGCTTGGGAAAGCATCCTAGATGCAATACTGATTTGAATATTCTAGTAATCATTTTTTGGCATTTATTTGCTGTCTCTTGTAGAACATTTCCTGTAAATAATTAGGTCGTAGCTCCGTGTCTTCTTTTGACTATGTTTTGTAGGAGGATTCTCTTTATGTCCATTTGAAACAATGCTTTTATCTACGACAGTGTGTAAAATACTTTTAGTTGGCCGTTTTCAGTTTATAAAACGATTGTTTATTAACACGATTTCATTAGTTTACGTAGACAGTAGCAACGTGTTTAAATAATTTTATTAGGCACGTCGTCAATAGCAACTTGTTTTAAAATTTTTAACCACGCAAAATTACGACCGTTTGCTAGTAAGCGTAATTTACATAAAATGTTTTTTTTTAATATTTACCCTGTTTTCTAGATTGTGTCGTAGATAAAATATTGTACGATACACATGTGTAAAGCATCTTTAGTCACTCGCGGGGCTAAAAACGCTCGCTCACTCGCTTTTAACTCTGCTCCACTGGTGGCTAAAGACTAGCTTTACGCACTTGTATCGTAAATTACTATTAGAAAACTTGTATTTTCTTTCTTTCTTCTTATTTTTTCATCAATCATCAGGATGTGGCGTGAATACCTTTGATAGATGATCTGAGAACGCATCGCCTTTTTCTTTTGCACTTCTACATCACTTTCCATTGCAGGGTGTTTTTTTCTGGTTGCGTAATTATTAACTTCGGTGGCTGATAGGCTACCTAATTAATCCTGTATAGCGCAGCTCTTGAAATTAAGAAGCAGTTTATTCAGATGTCTCAGAATGGCATTACTGAGTTTTCTTTTATTCTCAGCTGTCCTAGTTTTTCTTTATTGGCGACGTATTTTACGTTTGCCAGCAATCATTTCTTTGAGTATAATTGAAGAATCTAAGATTATTTGTGTTTCGTCTGGGTCAGGTGTAAATTGCCAGTTTTTACATTCAATACCTTTATTACGTTTTTTAATTGCAATTCCATTTTTTATCGACTAATATATCTAGTTTCCCTGTAAACAAATTCTAGTTATTTTTTTTAGTATAGAAAGCAGGTTGTCTTTCTTTCTTTAATATTTATGTTTAGGTGTATAGCCACCATTACAGGTGAGTGAAGGTAAGATAATTCTACACACAATCTTCTATTATTTATTTTGCATTTATGCCTTTTGTGATGAAATAGCATATTAAGTATTAAGAACGGCAAGGACATTTTACCGTTCGAAGGCAATTGTCTGAGATCGGTAATTCCTTAACGTTCGTGATGCTTATGGCGTTTTTTAAACGATAGAAATGTATTTTTCTTCAAACGTCAGTAAAATGTGACATTATATTACAGAATAATATGTAGTGTCTATGTGTCTATGTGAAATTCGAGGTTAGCAGGTTAGGTTTTGCGCGGGTCTGTGTTAAAACTGATGCAAAACCTAACCTGCTAGCTTCGAATTTTTACTTACCGTTCTAGAACGGTAAACATAACTTACTGATTTGGCAACAAACGCAGTAATTAAGTAAAATCGTTCTATTGTGAAAAAAGTGAATTAAATTAGGAATTTTTAAAAGATTTATAGGTCAGTATGTTATCGCTGTAGTCAAGAGATTCATATTATTTAATTTCATCGTGGCCAGAAAACCTTAGCCTTTGATAACTGAAAGTCTTGATTCCCACTGTATATTCTTTAAATTATAGGTCCTTCGAACTGCTACTACTTTCTCTTTTATAGAGAGATATGATTTGTTGTTATTTTAAAATTTTTCGGCCATCGTGGTGGAGTTTTTTCCTGTAGGCCCTTGGTTTAAGTGGGGAATGCGGGTACTGCAAATTCCCCGCAGTGCGCGCCAGTGGGGCTCAACATCTTAAAGGTGGCATGGCGTTTCTGCACGCTGCCTCCTGGCTCATGTCTTGTAAAAGGGTTGAGACGCTGTTAATAAATGGCAGTAACATCGGGTTCGCTTTGCGTTCTCATGTAATGATTACTTAATTTCCAAAGGGTTGCTTATCGTTTAAATAGGCATTGTCCCGTAATCGGTTTAAAACCGAATTAGCTATTGCTTTGTCATCGAATTACAAATAACTCAGAGTTGTGTTCTGCCGTTCTGTTTGTGTTTCGATAAACCACAAATTTCGCTAAATGAATTTTCAAACATTATTTCGTACTCGTTGAGCCGTTGCTGGAAGGTGTTTTCTTCAGGCCCCCGCTGTTATTCTGCACAAACCGCTGTCCGGCTTCCCCAGGAAAATTCCCGTCATCTGCAGGTGCTTTGGCAGTCGAAGGAAGCAGGGAACGGGTACCTATCCGTCAAAGTGAAAAGCTGTAAGAAGTGCAAGTTGTGAAAGCTGTCTATTATTTGAATTCAGATCACGTGGGACCCTTTGTTACGGTCTACAACGACATTAACGACACCGCGCCAGCTTATGTAAAAAGTCACGAAAGAGCTAGACGGTCAACGCGGACGGTATTACTCAAAATCGGGACAATGACTTACCTAGGACCGTTGCTCTACCGTAACAAAATATGCCGACTAGACTCAGTAAAGCAAGGGGTGGTACAACACTAGATTACCTACGGGCAACAGCCTAAGGGACGGTAAACAGTTATAAAATTAAATTGAGCGCCACCCAGTTTCATCAATAAGAACGAAAATGCAAAGATAGACCCATAATGAAACCGGTAATCAGATGAGCCTACCTTTCAACTTTTCACCTTGACGAAAAAGGCTAAACGGAAAATAGCAAAATCGGTGTGCACAGCCCCATGACTTTTCATTTATTGTTACCTAAATATCAGATAACCTGTGCCCCGCCTTGCGGCACTACACAAAACTAAACTAACTAAAACTAAAACTAAATCTAACTAAATCTACAACTAATTCTGCACAGCTGCTGTGTGCGCTTGGCGTTGGTCCTCTTGGCCTACCTTCTCACCCTCGATCAGGTTTGAGGCGCTGTACCTTGGAGGCGAACTCCACCAGGGCCTGCCACCACTCCTTCTCCCTTGATAGGGCTCGCGCGTCTTCCATCGTGGTTGGCCATCTGAGTCCCCGTTCGGCCATTCGCGCATCGGCGGCTCCGCGATGTTGTTGCTCTAGTGGGCATCGGAGGATGACATGTTCGGCAGTGTCCTCATCCCCGCAAGCGCAGGCCGAGTTGTCGCGTTTGCCGATCCGATATAGATAGGCTCCGAATCCTCCGTGCCCGGTGACGAGCTGAGTGGTGAGGTGGTCCAGGCGGCCTACAATGTCGCGTCGAGTGGCTATGGATGGGATGAGACGCTCTACAGGTCTCCCGGTGGTAGCTGTGCGCCATCGTTCCTCCCACTTCTCGACCTTGCGCAGGGCAAGCCGCCTCTTGCAGAAGGCCCATGACTCCCAGCATTGCGGCGGCGAACACCCTGACCTACCTGCGACGCTTAAGAACTTCTTCCAGGCTTCACCTTACATAGATCTTTACACAGTGAATAACTCATCCTGAAAATAAGCATGCACAGGCACGGGGGGAAATCATAAGGCAAGCCGATCTATTTATCACACATGGATTGGTATATAATAATAATAATAATAATAATAATAATAAATTGTCTTTATTTTCCCCATACAGACATTGTAAAATTTAAAAATATAGAAAATTAAAACAAGAAAAACAAAATAGCTTATTAAGTATATTAATATATAAACTAAGATAACAAAATGTATGCATAGTGTACCGTATTAGGGAAAATCGCTAGGCGAAGTTCAACAAATGCTGCTCTTCCACTTAACCTAGTTGTTCATGAATAAATTTCACAAGGATTTCCACGTAGTTGAGCCCAACACATGTAAAAGTTTGTTACTATAATAAGATATGAAGGCTAATCAGGTATATATAAAAAGGAAAGTTATGGAAAAACTATTATTGCGACTGCAAGGTGAACAGAAACCGTTTGTACCGTTGTTTAAAGGTTTTGATGCTCAAAGCACTATATTCTTTGGGAATTTTATTGTAAATTAAGCATATTTGGTATTTAAAAGCAGATTTAAATTTTTCAGTATTGTGCCTTGGAGTTGTCAGCAGACCCCTAGACCGAACATTGACATTGTGAACATCGGATCTATAAGTAATTTTTCTAGACAAATATTTTGGGTACCCTGTACTGATGATTTTATGAAACAAGCTAGCAGAATGGTGTAAACGCCTATTGTGCATGTTTAACCAGTTCACATCATTGAGTTTGTGAGAAATTCTCATGTAGTTGCGTATGCCGAATATGAACCTAAGGCTGGAATTTTGCACCCGTTGTAGTTTATTTTTATCCACTACACTTAAACAAGGTCCATATACAACATCACAAAAACTCAAACGAGATAGTACAAATGATTCGCATAGCATAGCTTTAATTTCAGTAGTTAGTAAATGCCTGTGAGGGAACAAAACTTTTAAACTTGCATAAGCAGATTTAAGTAATTTGGATACATGTTGTGTAAAATTTAATTCATTATCAATTGTAAGACCAAGATTATTAATTGTGTCAACTAGTTCAACTGGACTACCATCGACCAGAATAGAAATGTCAGGTACGACTGATTGTCGTCGATATACAGGCGCCGACGTCTGTCGGCATATACAGTAAGAGACAGTAAATATGGGACTACAACTATGGGCCCAGCTGGGGTTACTAACGTTTAACTTAATGCGAGAATAAGGATTTGGATGTAAGCCCAGAATGGGTCACCAACAGCTATCTTAATGTAAGAATATGGTTTTCTACAAACGTGCCCAGAGTGGGTGGCTAACATTTATCTGAATGCAAGAATATGGTTTTTACATACGCTCCCAGAATGGGTGGCTAACATATATCTTAATTTCTATACACGCTATCTTGTTCGTTGCAGCCCCGTCCTGCCCTCACCGTTAGTGTCGGGAGCTCGCCTCCAGCGCAGAGAAGCCGCAGGTCGCAGCTATATTCGTCGGTGTTGCACACTCCGTGATCCCTGGCTCACAAGGATTGATGCGGGACCCTCATGGGAAAAAGAAGACTGAGGAGACCTTTTGCTTGCCCGTCCTTGAAGACTGGATCCCAGCTGTTTATCGGAGAATTGCCTTCCAGGCATTCGAGATTTCAGGACGGCGGTCAACGAGAGGAGTCACACAAACACACACACAACTTGGCACTGCCACGGCCAAAATCGCTCTCTCGAAACAAAAACATAATCTCGCACGCGCCCAGCGGACGCGCTCCCTCAAAAGGGGACGCCGCTGGCGCTCGTCTCGAAGCACAACAGCCCGTGCCAGATGCTAGCTACTAACTAACTTAACCGGCTCGCGCCACGCTGCCGTTTGGCAAGACGATGGCGGGGCAGACAGAAAAGACGACGATGGAGCGAAAACCTCTCTGTCGCTCTCGTAGGGTTGCGTTTTAAATTTAACCTTGAAGACACGCTACAAAGCAACAACAGGCACACGTGTTCCGCTACAGTCCGGATCGAGGGCACAGCTGAGTGACGAGATAATGCCAAAACTTGCAGCCGGGCGACGGTTTGAATAAAACTTGCTACTAACTTAAATTTAAGGGAAAATATTAAAGAAATCTATATACAAGCGGAGTCGTAATCTTGACTAAAAGTTAAATAATTCATAAGACTTAAAAATGTCCTGACACCTTTCAGTTAATTACCATCCACGACGTACCCATCTTTTGAGCTACTGTACAAACGTACACTTTATTGTTATTCTAATTGAACCCTCCTTCCTGCATATCGACTGCCAATTGACCGGAGCAATTCAGTTGGGTAGTCACATTTTATTGTTTAATTATTGTTTTCACCTGCAGTAAACTGGCGGCCTTGGCCGTGGTGCCCGTTTGGTGTTGGCATTGGCGTAAACACAAATTATCCTGTAATAAATTAAGTTCTCAAATGTGATCAAATCCGGTTTAAATATCTTTATTGGTATTTCACATATACATAGAATATTACATTTTATAAACATTGAATATATTATTTTGAATATCATGACACGAAACACAACAGCCATATAAGAGATAATACAAATAGTTCATAAAGGTGCATAATATATCTATGAAGATATACATACAGATATCTGATACGATAAAATTGTAAAAAATGTTGAGGCCGGGCCTGCCCTTCACGCTCCTATGTGATAACGACCTGACACTTGTAGAAAGTTTAGAAAAATATTGCGTGTTCGCATTGAGCTGGCATAGCAGCGCGAAGATTGGCAGAGCCTCGGCGGATATGTCTCGAAATGGTCTAGCAAACGTCCTCGTTCGAGAACGAGCTCATAACAATTTGCCACAAAACACCTTCCATTTATCAATTGCACCTAGAGTTCTGCGATTCCCGAAAATCGTAAAAAATATGCCGCATTTCACTCGCGTTAGATTATTGCACTTAGTCTCCGCCTGGACAGATGAATTTTGATATGTTCGAACGACGCTCGGAATTGCACAATTTTGAAAGCGTATTGCGTAGACCTTAAGGTATTTTGGTAATTTAGTCGCGACTTTTCTGAACACGTAACAATAGTGCATTGACAAATGTATTATATGTATGTATATATATTCTAAAACTAATAATATACTCTTAATATATTTTAACAATAATAATGATATGATGTTGAAGCTCACATTTTTAAATTTCACAATATATAGTTCCTACCCTAACATGCATGTCTCGACTCCCATGTTTAGAAAACGTCCCTTCGAAAAACCTGGCGGTTCGAAATTCGGGCAAGAGCCCGAGGGCTCCCCTGTCTCGCTGAGTCCCGAACCGGTGGTTTTGGCCAACGCACTCTAACTTACTTTAACAATTAATGCGGCACGAGTGATTAAAAATACCTTGCAATCCACCGTATGATATGTTTCTAGGCCTTTACGTGTCCCAATTCAAAATCGTGGAGTCTTTATGCCGATCGCGCAACCAAAAGCTCAACTAAACACAACCGAAGAACGAACGTGTGGATCAAATACACCTACGACACCTATATGCACATCTAGAGAGAGAAAGAGAACTTCAAACACGGATTTCTCAACTGGGACACCTTCGAATTTTTGTGGTGGACTCGTCTCCTACTCAGTTCAGTTCCATGTGGAACATCTGATATGTATAAAATGATATGGAATATTACAGACTTGCAGGCTACACCAAAATGCAGACGACTAACTACTTGGCGCTACCCGCATTTTCAAAGACTTCGTGGGCCCGTGCTAGAAAGAGACACAATCACTTTTTGATCTTAAAATAGCCGAATTCCTTGGCAGGGACCGCACGGAGTGTTCGAAAATGGAGTTCGCGAAGCCAGTATGGAAAAATATCTTTGTCTTGACAGATCTCTGTATTTTGATGTACGTCTTAACTTTTCTAGTTATACGTGAAAAGGTTGCGGTAGCACATTGCAAATAAGCGAAAGTATTTTAGACAGCAAAATATAGAGCTACTTAGCACTAGGTAAATGCAAAACAACGCCTAACCTCGTATAAACCGTAACTACGGTTCAATTGGTTACGCTTACACCGCACCGCTCGGACGGTCCGCCGTTTCGACAAGCGATGTAAACGCGCGGCCCGAACAAACTCAATGCAACACACTAATTTAGCTAACCTCTTTACTTGCGCTAGTCTATGCGTTACAAAATAAATAATATTGTGACGTAACTAAAGTGCGCGTTTTACTGTGTACAGCCAGAAGCAAAACGCAGCTGGCGACGTGACGAATTTCGAAGAAGCGCTGGAAGGGCGAAGATCGTAGGCCTTCACAGCGCAATTCATTTTTTCTAACGGTAAATTCTGTAAACTGTATTCCCTATGCTCCTGCGGCATTATGCATACAGTTCGCTTCTTCTGCATCATCTCGTCATCTTTGTCTCTCAGGTTTCTCAACCAGTTCTTGTACCACTGCAGCTCACAATCGCACACCAAGGGATTTTCTGTAAGGAAAATATAACAGTAAAATAAGCAAATTTATAATAAGTGAAAGTATTAAAACATTGTTCTGTAGAAATCACCAACAATGCATGGCTACAATTTTTGTAATAATAATAATCATTGTTAGATTTCTTTGTAGCTCTATGAATACACTTCAGCTTTGTACGCTCCTCGATCCGTTCCCGACGCAGCATATCTGCCGCTCACGTAAAAGTTTTTATTTGTTTCTCACTTGTCAACATCAATTTATCAAGTCACTGTATTAAGCAAGAAAGTTTATTTTAACAAGTTGCTAACTTGTAAAATCTTTACAAGTTAATTGTCAGTTTTACAAGCGTGCTCATAGATAAATGATAGCGTGCAAAGCCAGATTTGTCTTCCTTAGTATGTGTCATATTGATGAATTTAGTTGCTTGTCAGTTTGACTTTTTGAATAAATGGTAAATTTCTAGTTATTTACAAGTGAGGAGCAAATAAAATATTCAACAATACACGCAAGGTAACACGTTTTACTGGCTCAAGAAGGTGGCGAGCCGCAGGCTAGCCAGTCATATCCTTCTATTCGCCAGTAAAAACCCTCTTACCAAGCTAGTAATGTTAAATACTATTATTAACTTTTTCGATGTTCGAGATCGTAATTTATTGCAGCATTTACAAATCGAAAAGGTTTGTTTAATTACTTTAACTAATCCGATTTCTGCATATTTATATTACTTTTTGGTAGTAACTTTGTTAGCGGTTTGTAATAATTATGTGCTAATATTTTTGTTTGTTTTGTTGATAAATAGGATATCGCAAGCCGCCGCTCTCTGAAAATAACGTCTCAAATCACTATATCGTTATTACGACTCTAAGCTTGCCTTTTGAAGTAGTTTCGCCTTTTATTATTACGTTTTTATTTAAACACTACTACTGTCTTATTCGTCAATATTCATTTCAATTACCAAATTGCTGAAACTTTGGTCTCACATACGCGTATCTGCTAAATAAGCACCTATTTGTTACTGGAAATTTGTTAGTGTTTCTTTTTCCTTATTATTTATACTATGTCCTCTTCCTTAGAGCCAACTTTATAATCGTATCTCGACTATCTCAGCCTGTTCTATGACATGAGGTACGTAAATCTAGACTCTGATGCTCTGAGTTATTGCTTTGCTGCTGCTCGTAACAAATGAGGTAAACTTACCACTAGGTGAGTTTTTTTAAACGTTACAAGACAATATCTCGAAAACGGTTTCAAATAAACATTTTCATTAAATTTTGATGAGGTAATAGGGAGATGGGGGACATATTTAAACGTATGTTTTATAATTACCCCCTTCTCTATCTTGAGGGGTAGGGCGTAACTTTGGAATTTTAAATAGAATGATGTACTTTTGTTTACAAAATTCGAATCTAAGTAAAAAAGTACGTAGGTATGTGTACAAAACATTTTTGGATTTGCTGTTTCGGTTACGGAATTATGATTGAATTTAAAAAATAAATACATTTTACGAATAAATCAAGTTCACTTATTTCAGAATTTCCATGTAAGTGAGTTTTACTGAAATCAGTTGAGAATTTTGACGTTTTAACGATTATTATTCTTTTTGTTTTTATAATAAATCATAATTCCGTAACCGAAAAAGCAAATAAAACATTTTTTTGTACACGTATGTAGTTTCTCACGTAGATTCTAATTTTATAAACAAAATTACGTCATCCTATTTAAAATTCCAAAGTTAACCCCCCCCCCCCTGAAAATAGAGAGAGGTGGTAAATGTCAAAAATATGTTTAAATATGTCCCCCCCCCCCTATTACCTCACCAAAATTTCATCAAAACATTTTATAGTATTTCCGATATATCGCCTTGTAACACTTTAAAAAACTCAACTAGTATATATCTTTCACGCGTGACTCCCCTCCAACTTTTGATTGTTGTACTAAGTTACAATATTAATATTAGGCATTTGCTTTTATTGTTACGCAACTCAGAACTCTCGATACAGGATATATGTGAAGAAGAAAACAAAGCGTTCTTAAATTATTAATTTTTTTAGATTTAGAACAGCAGAAACCTACGACGAATATTAAAATAGTATGTAAGAAATGAAACGGAATTGTTAGTACTTATGACAACTAAAAAATGGACATTGATTGGGAACCTAACAATTTTTGCACATCTACTAATATTTTAGCCTGGCTATTTTTATACTTCTAGAATAAAGTATTCGAAATAGAACATTGTTAAAAAAGGTTTGAATTAAAAACTGTGAAAGAGTAGAATTTTAAATTTTAAAAGATAAAACTGAACAAACGCCAGCGAATTCTAAGCCGATGCCGCTGTTTATAGAAATTTCCATTAAATTTAGTCGTGATTAAAACCCTGGGGGCTTGTTTTGAAGTAAATGCAAATTAGAGCTTGTTAAATGCCCACAATAAGATGTTATTTGTGAAGTTGTTCCTAAATCTTCTATCATTCCAGGACTTTGAGAATAGTTATACGTTATTCATTTATAGTCTGGTAAAAAATTTAGTCGCTATATTTTCAGTATCGCGGTTGATCGATCAACAGTAATTTATCGCATTTCTTCATTCAAAATCAATAAGAAATGTGGTACTTTTATCATTAGCAACACTTTTATGCCTAGCAACGGCGATTCGTTTTACGTTTGGCAATACAAATTCGAGGTTAGTAGGTTAGGTTTTGCGTCAGTTTTGGCACAGTACAAAATGGTGTCTGTAGTTTTTCGGTTTTTAATGTTTTAAATTTGTGTTTTTCACATTTAATTTGACAAACTGATCAAATGATTTTAACTAAGCTACCTTTAATTAAGCTTTTAAAATGCATAACTTTTCTTATAGTCAATATTTTCCATTTTTGTTACTTTGCTTGGAAGAGAAGAAAAATGAAAAATTTAAATTGGCGAGGTATGAATAGGTTAACAGTATATGAAAGAGAAAAAAAAATGAAAAACGTAAATGTAATGCGGTATAAATGATTGAAAGAGTATGGAAGAAAAGAAAAATGAGAAATTTAAATATGATGAAGTATAAATAATAAGTTAACAGTATATGGAAGAAAATGAAAAATTCAAATGCCACAAGGTATAACCAGGCTAACGGCGTATGAAAGGAGTAGAAAAATTGAAATGTTTCGAGCTATAAATAGATTAACAGCTTATGGAAGAGAAAAAAATTCAAATATGACAACGTGTAAAGAAATTAACAGCGCATGGAGAAGATAAATATAAAAATTAAAATGTCACAAGGTGTAAATAGGTTAAAAGCGTATGTAAGAAAAGTGAAATTGAAATGTGATGACGTATAAAGAGAGTAACAGCATATGGCGGAGAGGGTCAATTGAAAAGCTGAAATGTCACGAGGTATACAGACCTTAACAGCGTATTGGAAAAGGAAATTTCAAGTATTACGAGATATAAATAAGCTAAAGAAGTACGGAAGAGGAGAAAAAATAAACATTTTAAATGTGACGAGGTATAAATAGGTTAACAGTATATGTAAGAGAAAACAAATTAAAAAATTAATGTCACAAGAATAAACACGTTAACAGCGTAAGAATAATAAGAAGTATGAAATGTCGTGAGGTATAAATAAACTATGATGATCTAGCATGGCTATGAAATAGTTTATGTATGCAACTATATTTACACTTAAATATCAAACTTGAAATTTGATTTTTAACTAATCTATAGCCATATTAGATGAAAATAATTTTTGATCATACTATAGATTAACAGCATATAGAAGAAACTACATTGAAATGTCACGAGGTATCGAAAAGATGTCAACTGCGTACGGAACAGAAGAGAAATTGAAATATGACGCCGTGTAACGAGATTAATAGCATATGGTAGAGAAGCACCATTACAAGTTTGAAATGTCACGAGGTATAAAAGTGTTAACAGCATATGGCAGAAAAGAGAAAATGAAAGACTTAATTATCGAGGTGTAAATAGGTTAACAGTGTTCGGAATAACAGAAAAATTTAAATGTAACAACGTGTAAAGAAATTAACAGCATATGTAGGAGACTGACAAATGAAAAATTGAAATGTCACGAGGTATAAAGACGTTAACAGCATATTTACAAAGAGAACAAATAAAATATCACGAGGTATAAATGGGTTAACAGTGTATGAAAATGAAGAAAAAAGTAAAAACTTAAATGTCATCAGGTATAAATAGGTTAAAAGAATAAGGAAGAGAAGAAAAATTGAAATAACAAGAGGTATCAAGACATTAACAGCGCATGGAGGAGCAGAAAAAGGAAAACTTAAATGTCGCAATGCATAAATATATTAACAGCGAATGGAAGAGACGAACAAATAAAAATTTTAATTGTGACGAGGTTTAAATAGGTTAACAAAATGTGACAGAGAAGACAAATTAAAAAATTCAAATGTTACAAGAATAAACAAGCTAACAGCGTATGAATGAAAAAAATGAACTATCGTGAGGTATAGAACAGCACATGGCAGAAAATAAAATTGAAATGTCAGGAGGTATAAAAGGATGCCAACAGTGTATGGCAGAGAAGAGAAAGTGAAACACTTAAATGTCGCGAGGTATAAATAAGTAATAGCTTATGAAAGAAAAGTGAAATTAAATTATGACGACCTGTAATGAGATTTACAGTATATGAAAAGGAAGAAAAATTTCAGAATTTAAATATCACAACGTATAAACGTATAAAGCCGTTAAGAGCGTATTGAAAAATAATAATTGCAATATCACGAGGTATAAATGGGTTAGCAGTGTATGAAAATGAAGAAACAATTATAAACTTAAATATGACGAGGTATATATGTATAGGTTAAAAGAGCATGGAAGAGAAGAAACATTGAAATGTCTCGAGATATATTGAGATTAAAAGCGTATGGACGAGAGGAAGCAATGAAATATCGCGAGATATAAATAGGTTGACAGCGCATGGAAGATAACAAAAATTTGTTTATCACTAGGTACTAGTACTAGGTATAAACAAATTAACAGCGTACGGAAGAAAACACAAATTTAAATAGTATATTATGATGCTAGTGTATAAGTACGCCTTTAAAGCACGTGCGACGAGTTTAAGAGCACGTCGCGAAGCGGAGTGCTTTTAACGTCGCTAGTTCTTTAATGGCACCTATACACGTGTATCACACGCTACTTTTTCTACGATCGTAACAGAAATATAACAACTTAGTTCGGTGACACTTTTTGCGTCACATTGTATTAGGTATTCTAAGTTATGTTGGCATTCAAATTTACGGCAAAGCGTGTTTTAATATAGCATTAAAACACGACACCAATGGCAACTTGCGAAATACGTAATTGGGGCGCTAATATTAAGAGTGCTACAAACTTCAGTTCTGACACTAGAAACTGTGCAAAAAGTTGTCATTTTGACACGATCGTAAAAAAATAGGTTATACTTATAACAGGCAGAAAATTGAAAAGTGGCGAAGTATAAATACGTTCAAAGAGTATGGGAGAGAATGGATATTGAAATGCAGCGCATGGAAGAGTAGAAAAATAAAATACATTAAATTTTACGAGGTATAAATTGGTTAACAGCGTATGGAAGAGAAGAAAAATTGAAATATCACGAGGTATAAATAGATTAACAGAGTATGGAAGGGAAGAACAAGTTTGAATGAAACGAGGTATATAGAGTCAACAGCGTATGCAAATGAAGAAGAATGGATAACTTAAACATCACGAGTTATAGAAAGGGGAAGAAGAACAAATGAAAAACTTCAATGGCACGAGATATAAGTACGAGTAGGTTAACAGTATATTGAAGAGGAGAAAAATTGAAATGTATGGCAATAAAGAAAAAATAAGAAACTTAATTGTCACAAGGTATAAATTGGTTAACAGCGTACAGAAGAGAAGAAAATTAAAATATCACGAGGTATAAATAGGTTAACAGAGTATGGAAGGGAAGAACAAGTTTGAATGAAACGAGGTATATAGAGTCAACAGCGTATGCAAATGAAGAAGAATGGATAACTTAAACATCACGAGTTATAGAAAGAGGAACAAGAACAAATGAAAAACTTCAATGGCACGAGATATAAGTACGAGTAGGTTAACAGTATATTGAAGAGGAGAAAAATTGAAATATATGGCAATAAAGAAAAAATAAGAAACTTAATTGTCACAAGGTATAAATTGGTTAACAGCGTACAGAAGAGAAGAAAATTAAAATATCACGAGGTATAAATAGATTAACAGAGTATGGAAGGGAAGAACAAGTTTGAATGAAACGAGGTATATAGAGTCAACAGCGTATGCAAATGAAGAAGAATGGATAACTTAAACATCACGAGTTATAGAAAGGGGAAGAAGAACAAATGAAAAACTTCAATGGCACGAGATATAAGTACGAGTAGGTTAACAGTATATTGAAGAGGAGAAAAATTGAAATGTATGGCAATAAAGAAAAAATAAGAAACTTAATTGTCACAAGGTATAAATTGGTTAACAGCGTACAGAAGAGAAGAAAATTAAAATATCACGAGATATAAATAGGTTAACAGAGTATGGAAGGGAAGAACAAGTTTGAATGAAACGAGGTATATAGAGTCAACAGCGTATGCAAATGAAGAAGAATGGATAACTTAAACATCACGAGTTATAGAAAGAGGAACAAGAACAAATGAAAAACTTCAATGGCACGAGATATAAGTACGAGTAGGTTAACAGTATATTGAAGAGGAGAAAAATTGAAATATATGGCAATAAAGAAAAAATAAGAAACTTAATTGTCACAAGGTATAAATTGGTTAACAGCGTACAGAAGAGAAGAAAATTAAAATATCACGAGGTATAAATAGATTAACAGAGTATGGAAGGGAAGAACAAGTTTGAATGAAACGAGGTATATAGAGTCAACAGCGTATGCAAATGAAGAAGAATGGAGAACTTAAACATCACGAGTTATAGAAAGGGGAAGAAGAACAAATGAAAAACTTCAATGGCACGAGATATAAATACGAGTAGGTTAGCAGTATATTGAAGAGGAGAAAATTATAAATGTATGGCAATAAAGAAAAAATAAGAAACTTAATTGTCACAAGGTACAAATTGGTTAACAGCGTACAGAAGAGAAACAAAATTAAAATATCACGAGGTATAAATAGGTTAACAGAGTATGGAAGGGAAGAAAAAGTTTGAATGAAACGAGTTATATAGAGTTAACAGTGTATGCAAATGAAGAAAAATGGATAACTTAAATATCACGAGTTATAGAAAGGAGAAGGAGAACAAATGAAAAACTTCAATGGCATGAGATATAAATAAGAGTATATTGAAGAGGAGAAAAATCGAAATGTATGGAAATGAAGAAAAAATAAGAAACTTATTTGTCACAAGGTATAAATAGATTAACAGCATATGAAAGACAAGAAAAATTGAAATGTTACGAGGTAGGTATAAAAAGATTAAGGGCGTATGAAAGACTGAGAATATTACAGGAAATATGGTTAAATAGATACTAGTAAGGGGGTTTATGTCCTCTACGAAATATGTAAAGTAATAGCTTAGTTCTGTTGGTATATTACAAATATAAGTAAAATGATGTAGAACAAATATTCTACTGCAATTATTTAGAAAAACTCCTTCATTTAAAAAATATCTGTTAGTAAATTCACCTTGAAACGAATAATTAGAAATTGTTTCTCTTAGTATAATACATACCCATGACGTCCACCACTCGAAGGGTGTCCACCACTGGTTCCATAACCTCCTCTGGGATGTGCATGATTTTATTATTTTGTAGATTCAAGGTTTCCAAAGAGTTCAGGTTTTCGAAGCCCAAAGCTGGCAGAGATTTGATGCTACAACAAACGAAGCAGATCAATATCAGAACGCTGCCAACATGTGAATTGTCAAAACATCGAACCTAACAAGCTTAATCTGTGTCGAAAAATATATTTCGTTTTGATTAATAAAGTTTTCAGGCAAAGCCCGCAATTGTATGCGTGATCACGTTTTTCAATACCTCAAATCCGCTGATTCCGGGCGGGAAATGCATACCAAAATATTATTTATTACAGTGTTTTTCAAACTTTTTATGTCACATTTTTTGCTTCCAGATTTAGACGTGGATTGCCTAAACATCAAATATCATAAGTACTAATTATTATTATTTTTTAAATTTTAGCGGTTTTGTGGTATGCATTTTATAGAGAGGGTTTTTTCACGAAATTTTTTGTTTGGGAAGCGCTGCCCTAAAACATTGGGATAACAAAGTTCTCCCTAAGAGGGACACGCACTAATTAAGTACGGCTACTTACTCGTTCTTCTGTAAATTAAGGAAGGTGATGGAGTCCCCGTAGCCGGTGAAGGCGTCCTCCGCGATGTAGCTGATGTTGTTAGCCCGCAGGTCCAGATGGCGCAAGCGGTGCAAACCGCGCAGAGCTGGCGTGGGAATTGTGTGAATATTGTTATCTCCCAACCGGAGGTACTGCAAGTTTTCTGTGAATTGATAAAAGTTTGCAGAGCTTTCTCAATGGTATTATGCATGCAAATAATTATGCCCTCTATTGTTCCAAAAGCACAGCGCGAACTTTCGAACAAACAAACTGGCAAAACAGCGGGCTACGTGCTTTTGTGGACAGAAAAAGTATTCCGTAATCTAGGCAAATTTATATCTACGTGACTGGGGGAAATATTTTACGGTTCGTAGGCGGAGTGTCCCGATTTCTAACTGGGCAAATTTCTAAATGCGTTCATATATCGTAATTTAAACAACATAAACGATATAGAAGCTTGACTTTAGTAACAACAAAAATATACAACCAACTTCATTTCAAATTTAAACAATTTTAAAATGATCCAAACGTATAAACGCATCCCTTCAATTTTAAAAAAGAATGTTTTCAAGTTCTCAAGTTTTCAAACCACTCGTGTTTCAAGTAAACTCGTTTGAAACGCGAATATCACTCTTACATCTGCGTTCTACCTTAAGCTTCTTGCTTAAAAGCTTTTCGAAGCATTAAATCAATTTTAGCGATCTTTTCTTTAAAAAAAGCAAAACTTCACACATATTCTTTGTTCTTTATTGTTAGGCATCAGGAAGATCGCCACACTTGCTTACAGACTTAAAAAAAGCAGTTAACCCAGAACCACGCCACTTGACAGACTGAGCCAGAATAGTGACATCTTTCGGCGCATTGCGCCACTACTTTTCGTTCGCGCATCACGTTCAAATTCCGGCAATGAGTAATTAATTTTTATAGAAGACGACAGGATAAAGTTGAACTAGGTTTCGTTTCTAGCAACAATTCAAGGTATTTACCACTCTTTGGGTTCATTTTATAAATAATAAAAATCCCATGTATCGTAATTACTGGAGGATTATTTGTCCATAGTAAAGTTAACATTTTTCCAATGCACTTACATAATATGTTTATTTTTAAATTCTCTTGGTTGAACCAGTATTGGTAGCTGTTTGAAGTTTAAAACAAATGTTGGCACTTTTAACTGCAAATGCATGAACAACAAATTTTCTTTTAGACTCTAGATCAACTATTTGAGACGTATTTCTTATTTTATTAAAAAAGCAGGGCGAAAACGGAGTACGGAGCCTATCATCAGCATATGAGGTTTAATTACGTTAGGAACCGACACCCGCACAGAAGGCCTTATGTGGCCGAATGCTTATACTATACTTCAATTCAAATAGCAGTCGTCAATTAGAAACAGACAAAAGCTTCCACGATTTCCTCGCAAATAACATTTTTAATGTAAAGTCCTAAATACAACTAATTCGCCGTGCGAAAGGCAGTACAATAGCTCCAGTTATTCTTCAACGATCTGCTTGGAGTCGTACTGTAAATCATAAGTAAGACACTACGATAAGGATTCGGTATATATAGAAGAGGTATTTTCCCAGTTCTGAGTTTTCAGCAGCCACCAAATGGCTAGGCCACCAGCGGGAACTCAAAGGGGGGAGATACCCAAGCCACAGGATATTCGGGTAGTAGGTTCTGTGGTAAAGCTGCTCAAAAAAAAAACTGCAGTGGGTGGAGTAAAATCGTAGGAGGTTGTTGTAAATAATTTGCATAACATTTTTAGGGTTTATATTGTATTATTAAAAGCGATTCGAAATGAAAATATAAGAAAAACTTGCGAAGCGGGGGATTACGGTCCTGATTATGTCTATACGGTTATAGTTTGTACAACATCGGACCCAGATTACAATTTCGCTTATACTATATGGTAAGAAAATTGTTAGCGTAATTTTAATTTCTAACGCCACTAGTCGTTACCCGTTTACGGTTGCATAATTTTGTGTATAATTGTCTCCAAAATATCTAATAAAAAAGTATATTTATATGGTTCCATCCTGACGTTTTAATTTAGTTTGTGCAGTTTTCAACGTTTTTCACGTTTACATTACTCTTTGTTACTGATAATAAGCGTAATTACTCTTTTGTTGATTCATCGATTACAGGTAATTTTTAATATGCCAAAAACCACTTCCACTTTTATTTATATTTATTAATTAAGAGTTCACAAGCTTGCTAATAATCTATTACGATTTTTTATTCAACCCTTCACATGTCAAGTGCTCAGACAATGGTTTTTCCTCTATTTTATTACTAAAAGGATCTAAAATCTCCTTTTTGTATGCAGAAATTGGAGGTGCTTTTGTCATGTTCAAATACTAACTTTTTTACACCAGTATTATACGTAGTATAATATTGTCTTTAATATTTTCCAAAAAGTTTGACTGGGCCTCTAGACCCAGCCCGAGGTATAGGTAAATCAGGGGTACTACTTATTTTTATTGGTATTAAAGTTGATGGTCTTAAAAGTTCTGGTTCTAAAGTTGATGATTGAACTGGAGGCCCATGTAAAGTCTGAATATCTAATATATCATTTTGATCTAATTTATTACGTATTTCAGTATGAGAACGATGGATGTGTAAAGACTGTCATATTTCGTGAAGTAATGTAGCAAACGAACTATGTTGATCACTACGTGGTTTAGAACTATCTTTAACATATTAGTTTTTATCGCCACCGATATGAATTTCTACAACTTCTATCTTTTCTTCTGGAAAAAAAGGAATAACCAAGAATTTTTCCTCTTCTCAAATGGTAAATTACATTCTGAATTATCTTTTTGATATTTATGTCGACCCTTTTTCTTATAAATTAGAATATTTGGATATAAGCGTCATGTATAAAATGTAATCCTGCATTTTCTTCCCACATTGAAAGTGCCTCCTTGGTAGTTTTAAATATTTCTGGTGTTGCAAGTTTAGAACAACAAATAAGATGATTCATTTTCCATTTAGGAAGATGTAACTTAAAACTTTACTGGATTTCAAATACTCAAATACATCTGCAGAAAGAGAGTAGAAAGCTCAGAGCCATCAATAGAGTTAGTATTATCAGATCTCTTAATATAACCATATCTTTGTAGATATTGTAATACCCCGTATTATTTTTGCTTTCCTTGTGAACTGCGCCTTTAAATTTTGCTTCCGCATCTTTATAATAAATAGCCACGCTCGCATCTCATTCTTTCGAACGTCGTAGTCGCCGTGAGGGAATTTTAGTTTTAAAATGCGCAACCTTGGCGATAAGAGCGTTCCTCGACTTTTGGAATTGGAGTTTCTTCCTTCTCACGCCAGCTTTTGGTTGAGGCAGCCGATGCGAAGAATCGTTTGTGACATGTAGAGGGATTTTGTCACTCATGATTCCCAGAGTGGGATGTGCATTTTAACGATGCATTTGGTTTTACGCAAACAATCGCTTGTGCACGTTTAAAAATGCGTTGCAAGCGTTTCCTAAAGCCCTGCGATATCCTCTTCTGATTCATTCGCACTGAATGGAGGTAAATTGCTGAGTTCACGGCAGCTGAAAAATGCCGCTTTTTGTTCTGTGCTGAAGGCCGCTCTCTGCAACCATTTTCGGCTGTGGAATTCCGGCGTGCCTCGAGCTGCAGAAACACAGTTTGGCTGCATGCACCCCTGAGGATACCATGGCAGAGCTTTCCAGGACCTAGCAGTAAGTGCATATTAAAATTGCCTAATTTAGTGGTTTTGCATTGTCGATAAAGGCAGCTTTGCCAGCAATAAGTTACGCGTAGATCTAACAAAGGCCTTTGGTATTAAATACGTATATAGTGTGTACGAATGCTATTCAGTTGTCAGTCCGACAAATTAATTTAAATTCTTATCAGTTTGCATGCTAGCGGTCGGCGCGCTTCTTTTGTCAGAATTCGCTGGAATGTTTGCATGGTATGTTAGATGTAAACTTATTGTAATTACTGGCATTAGAGATTTTAACTTGTTGTTTTGTCACATGTGTGATGTTTGAATTTTAATTTCGACCTTATGATTTGTGTTTGATTTCAGTCATATTAATTTATTAATTGCTGCAGTAAACCGTAAGATTTAATCCTGTTAGATTTCTTGTAAAGCAAAATGCAGTACCCGTCTTTAGTGAAATAAGGTATCACTCATCAGGGTGGCTTTTAAAGAATAATAAAGTATCTTTGCCTTTATTTACTCTTTTTGATTTCATAAGCGAGTTCCTGCTCTTAACCATGACAGCATTGTAAGCCTTTTACAGGCAATCAACCTGTAATGAAGCTAATTGGTCGAAACATGAGAATGAACGAGTTTTTCCAGGTGTTACAGAATCATTCGATTCCTAAGCATGCATTAAACAAACTTGTTAAGTAAGCCAAATTTATCTTAGTCTAGGTCTAGATAATGTTGATGCTCAGGCTTTGACCTGAAATTTTCTGGTTTGGTGGATTTTTAATAATGATGACAAATTCTTGTGGTGAAGCTTGATTGATATACATTTTAGGTTGGGTTATTTGAGCTTATGTGTTATGTGGGGGAAACCAAGCGGTGTGTGATGAGGTTCACATAGACATTGGAGATGGTCAGCAAATACAGGCAATTTGGGTTGGTAAGTATGATAAATAACTGTAATTTTAGAATGACTTTCTTCTTGCCTACTGTACCTACTAAAATGTTCTTGGCCATCCGTGATCTCAGGATTCAAGTTCGCTTATGAATGTTTGATTAGGTGGTATACATCTGTTACACTTTTATTAGTTTTTGAGGATTTTGTTGATGTCTGAATGTTGTATTGAAATTGCAATATTTCTACTTTTTTGGTCAATATCACACGAAGATCTAGGTGGTGTTCGAGCAAGCTTTTTATATAACGTTTCGGGAAATAGTTCCCATTCCACTATTCTGTCAATTAATCTGACGCGTTGTGTAATTAAAACGGGATCGGCATGGAAGGTTATCATAACTGGTACATGATCTCAATCAAGTTAGATAACGACACTTTGGTAAATTCTCTATAAAATGTTTTTCTGAACAACGATATCCAAAATGTCCGATTGGTGGTTCTGGCTGAAAGGCAACTATGTAGGATCATCAGATATGAGAATATGCATATTGAATTTTACTGCATGTGAGATATTCCAAGATCAAGACGATAAAGAAGAGAGGTCGGTAGACTACCATTAAGATGGGCGGATGATATCAAAAGGGTAGTTGGAAAACAGCAGCCCAAACAAGCACAAAAATCAATGAATGGAGAAGAAAGGTGGAGACCTACTTTCAACAACGTACTGAGCAACGTTGAAGAAGAAGAATATTTCACTGAAAAATCGTTAAGCTTAATCTCACTGGGATTGTTTTTTTTTTGACAAATCCATACGATGTTTTTGCACTCCCAAATTCCAATCAAGGGAGTTGGTTAGTAGGTGTTTATTAGTGCTTGCATATCTCATTTTAGTAGCTTTTTATTGGGTTATTTTTTTGTTGAATTTAGTTGTGCTAATGAGGTTTTTAGAATCGTTATGTTTGAGTTGTGGGATATTTAGCTTTTAACTAAAATGGCAACGCCTCCAGACGCTGTTCATATTGTTCTTCGTTTTCTATAAATATGATAATGGATATTCTGAGCTTTTAATTGCTTCATTGTTTCGATTTTTGTGTTTTGCTCGCAGTTTAGTATTCCAACATTGGTAAGCGTTGGGTGGAAGTGTACAATAGGTTTTGATATGACCTGTTCGTTCACAACGATGACATTGGGCAACGTGCTTAGCTAATGTTCTTGATCCTACATACTCGAAAAGTCTTTGAATTTTAGTGATTTCATACATTATATGGGGTTTTTCGTTGGCTATTGGTTCGACTACGCAGATCGCCATAGAATCTTTGTCCTTGTAGTAGGTCCCGGCGGTGTAGCTTGAACAAGCCTCCACGTTCGATCAGTAGACTTAATCAACGCTTTTTCTGGTCAGAACTTGGATGGGAGTTCCAGGGCTGCCTCTACGGGTGCCTCGTGGTACGGCTGCCACCAAAATAGTTGGTCCCGGGTGTCATAATCACATCATCACAGTCGTTAGTGGGGTTGGAAGTCCCCATAAATGTACAACGACGCCTATAATTGGCCTAACGGCTGTTGGCCGAGTACGAAATAAATAAATAAATTAGTAACTTTTTTTTAGTATAGAAAAGTCGTGTAGTTTTAACTCTTCAGTGAAGTCTTCGATCAGTGATAGAGAAACGTTTTTGATAATAATAGAGAGATTTAAAGCTAGGATCTTGATAGATCTGATATAGATTGTGGTGATTATGATAGTGTTTAGCGAATTTCAGGTAGTCATTCTCAGCAGTTAGGGTTACTTTTAAGTGTTTGGGAGAATACTAGTTGTAAAATGTTTGAATACCATTGATGACTTCTTTGTTCTTGTTTGTCCCGTGAATGCGTCCCTGTTTCCTTGACGTTAGTAGATTTTTTTGTGCTCGTTAATATAACTTAAATTTACAGCTATCAAAAGAACTGCCAATTCCTTTAATGTCATAAAGTTACAGCAACTGTGATCAACAGGTCATTTAAATAAATATTGATTATCCGTGCCATCGGGAAATGTGTATGTTGGGTTACAGTCGAGGCTCACTCTGTATATGTAAAAGTCAACACTTAAAAATCTTATTCATAAAGTTAACTCGCACACAGTTAATACCGGGAGCTATATATTACTAAAGGCGCCACTTCATGCCCAAGTTTTTCAAGAACTGCTTAATGATGTTGTTCTACAGACTACAGGTGGGAAAGTAAGATACAAGTAGCTGTTCCATTTTACTCTTGAAAGTTATTATAGTTTTAAAGAAGCACTTAACAGCTTTCATTTAAGTTCTGCTCAGTCCGCCTCAAATTTCGATAAAAAAAAGCACGTGTCTCTGATATTTCCTATATTAGTAAAAGAGAAGTTTTCGGCAAGAGAAGAAAATGTTCAATAAAAATAAACGTACAACAAGATGCTTAATTTTCTTGCTTGTTAAGCAATATTTTTAAATTGAACGTTTACAAACTCTTTTATGTTAATATTCATAAAAAGGTGGTAAAAAGGCTATTTGACTCTTGAAGGGTAATATTTTGTTGAGCAACAACTAGCTTAAGATAATGAGGCGGAACCTTTATTCACTACTTAAAAATACGATCAGTGGACCGACGGTCTTTATAGAGATTGCTTGGAAATTTACACTAACTGAGTTAAAAAACAGTTTAAAATATATAAATCAGTTTATGCCAAATAGTGATCTTTAAATATGAACATTAGTTTTAACTATGCGTGTATAGATTAGCCATTAATGGCAAATTATTATTGGCCAAAGCTAATTAAATTACAAACAAATCCGAAGCAATTTTCTGATAACGTTGAATTGTAGCATTTTTGTTCTAACGGTTTTTACTATCACATGGTTATGCGTTAAACAAAGATTAATTTTAAATTAAAACCTGCATTTTCAGAAGCAACTTTCAATTAGATTGTTTACATCGTTTACAACTGTCTAGTTATGGAAACCATGTTAAAATAATGACAGATATTGAATTAAGTAAACGCATAAATAGGTAATTAGCAATTTTTTGTTAGTGAGATGTAATTTGAACAACGTTTATATTATGAAATTGAAGCTACTAAAATTGTAAGGCTTTTTATAGGCAAGATGTTTCAAAATTGCATGGCCCTATTCTAGCGGTTAGGCTATTTTAAACTCTCAATGTTGGTGCCCCTAATCGATGATAAGGGCGATATGCTAGTTCAGCTTGTCGTCGCGGCTTGCTAATACGCAACACCGTCGGCTCTTACTCTTCAGTCCCGAACGCCACCTAGAGGAAACAAGTAGTTAGTAAAGCGAGCGATTCACGTTCGTCTCTCGCCGTGGGCGCTAGTAAGGCGACTTATTTTTGTTTTTTAAATATCGCCGAAAGGGCGAAGAAGATCCCCGTTTGAGGAGGCTTAAAGTAAGCAAAGATGGAAAACGTGTGTTAGTGGGCCAGACACTATTACGTAGGTTTACGCGATGTGATTGCAGTTGAAGTTATAATTCTTGCAGCGTATGCATCGTCGGTATTTTGTCGGATTTTCGTTCAAATTGTCAACGTTGTGGGTTAACATTCCAGCATCTCTGCAGTCCAAGCCACGTTCTTTGTGGGTGAGACGTGCTCCAGGTAAGTTTTTAGCTTTTATCGGGCCAGGCAATTTTCTCGTGGTGCCTCTAAGTCTGGCAGTAGCCCCTTTCGCTGTACCAGGTACATTTTTGGAAGCTGTAGCTTTCTCAAAGTAGTAATTTCAAGTTGCAGACTATTTATTTACTGCACGTTAGTTACTTCGCCTCCTCGTAGCTAGAACGTTCGGTCCACTTTCCTAGTGTTTACCTGACGGACACAAATTTTGAGATTCCTCCCATAAGGGAGGGCAGTTAACGTTATTAATACGCAGGTTGAATTGTAACCAGCTTAATAAGTTCTATAAATCACTTGTAACCCGTGACGTAACCGTTAGGGCATTTTACCTCTTGCAGCAATAAATTGAATGGCCGACTAACTACGACTGTCCCATTACAAATAATAATGTTTCAATTGCATCATGGCGTTTGCTTGTACTCTGCACAACCGTATGTACGTGGATTAAAACAGCAGAAGGCGGAGGCAAGCTAAGTCCAACTCGATTTTAACATTCCGCGGCCTTAGCTGTCTTCATCTGAGTAAGGTGATGCCTCCCACCTCGTTAGACGAGAATATATGACTCAGTAGCGCCAGATAAGTTATTAATACATACTTTCTACGACCCCGTTTTCCAAGTAAAATTTCCATACGTGCTTTATTCAAACCACCAGGCGTTTAGAATTTAGAAAAGATCCTGGCACCACTCAAAATGTTAAAATAACACGGTTGGAATTTTAAAATATTTTCAAGCGTTAAGTTTGTAATTAATTTGTTTATAATCAACGACCATTGGTGTCTGCAAATAGCTTAACATATTATTTCATTTTTATTCAGTAAGGCGATTGGTTAAGACAGTAATTACTCAGATTTGATAACAATAGCAATATTTGAAATTAGCAGCTGTTGTGTATAAGTAGCAAAATTAATGTGGTACATGTGGGGCGGACGTGTTTGATTTCTTGGGCACGAAGATAACGCGAGAAACCGGTAAGAGAGACGAAAGAACAAGCGCACAGTTGGGTTGTGAAGTTGTCTTTCTTTCTCGGTTCTCGTAGCATACCTACGGTTTTTGCCGGATCAACCATTTCCTCGGCATTAAGTTACTTCAAGTTCTAATTACGTGCCGTTTAGAGTATCGAATAATTTTGTAACCCAATTTCTCGCCCGGAGCTTACCTGTATCGAAGCCACGAGCTGTTGCTTTCAGATTGGTACCGATGGGTATTCGTCAGTCCATCAATACTACCCTATTTTGCCTGTAAATTTTCCGTGACGTCACGTTAGTTAGAATACTTGCAACGTAATATAATGGGGTCCAGATTACAGCTAGCCCTAACCTATTTGTAACCATATTGATAAATAGCCAGGTCCTATGTACTTCTCGCTGATCTCAAATCTCTTCTTATAGTTTCTATTCTATTCCGTATCTTAGTCTCATTTGTAGAATGATTAGTAAACTTTACTCACCGCATTCGTCAGGGAGATGCTTCGGAAATTCTTACCTTGGGATTATTTTTTAATACAGTGGCACCATTTTAAAAATTTTTGGATCTGGCGTTGCTGTTCTCAAAAATTCTTTAGCATTTCAGGGACTGCTTTGTATAGTTTTAGTTTTCAGCAATAATTTTAACTGCTATTCAGTTATGTCGTCTTCGTTTACCCGTCCCAGTTTACTTGTTATGTATTTTCTACCCCGTCATGCTGTTATTTAACAGTTTGTCAAAATGTTTTTTCCACTTTCCTATTTTAGCTTGATCTGTCCTAATCGCACCTTTCTCTGTCCTTAGTAGGGTTCTTATAGTAGATGACATTTTTTTGTGTGATATTTTTAATTTTTTGTAAAATAACCATTTTCAGTTCATAACGATCTAGAACTAGTTATAAGAGTTTAAACTTTCCATCGAAGAAAGCAAATTTTCTTCGCTTCGACGATTTGAATCAACAAAAGCTATTAAATTACATCGGGCGCCCTCCTATTGAACCATATTCTATAAGTGTGTATTGACAAGGGACAAAATAACATTGGTTGTTCAAATGTTTGTGCTGTAATTGATGATATTACTGGTCTATACTTTTCCAGATTGGATTTACCTTTCATATGAATGTATTTATGTTGCTAGTGAAATTTTCCACACATCAGGTAAACATTTCATTTTGATTTGGCGTTTTAGATCAATACTATCACTTTGACAACTAGGTATTGTTTACGCCTGCTTAGTATTTATAGACGTAGGAATGTTTCCGTGCCCTGTTCGCTTGGCGAATGTTCCCTATCATCCTTGCTAGTTCAACCGATGTTTTACCGCACTGTCGCAAGTTAGTCAGCCATGATGTGCCTTACATGTCACGTTCTTTCTTCCTAGCTATTTTAACTTGAATAATCAGTTATAAATTACGCTACATTCTATTACGCATGATGGTGCTAAAAAATTTAAGTTATTTTCGCCCACTCATTCTGTGATGGGATCAGGTAAAGTGGCCAGACACTCCAATTACCTAGTTCTACGCGATACAAATTGCTGTTCGTGGAGGCTCATCGGTGTTTCGTTGGAGGGTGTTGTTGTCGCTAATTAAGTCTCGTCGGACTCCAGCCATCGAGTCAGTTCGGATACGATTCTCACATTCGCTCAAAATTTGAATACGTTGCCTTGGGGTTCCTTCGACTCTACTGAATTACCATCTTCGTGGGTTTACTTCCTTTGCCATGTTCCAGGACTCCAGGTCAGACTATAGCATTTCTGCGGCTCACGCGACCTCATCCGTAAGCCTGCTTTGTCCCACGTTAGGTGTTAGGCTCTGTTCTACAGCACCGGATAAATATTTAGAAACTGGAGTTCCCGTTTTGCCTTCATATTGGTATGGTAATAACTGCATTACTTTCTAATTACGATTTAACTGTATAAATTTTGCATGTAAATTATTTGTTGCGCGTTACTCACCTCCCTCTCCTAGCTAGAATAATCATACCTTTTTGGATTTACCATTGAAACTGATACCGTGTTTATGTGGGTATTTACGTAAATGTTTGCCTAACGGATACCATTTTAGGCTTTCCTCCATAAGGGAATGCTGAACGCATTCTAATACGTCGTCTCTTACTCAAGATTATACTGCGCACATTTCAATTGCCTATTATTTTTTAAATTTTGTACTGCACTGCTGTATTAGCACCGTCCCAATGGTTCAAGTTCCGCTGCCAATTATGCATTCTGAACCCTTGCCGACTACCATGCCATTCTCTTGCGAAAAATACAGCTGCTTCTTCCCAGAGCAAGTTACCCAATCGGCTCGAGCAGTTTTAGTTTTGGTTCAGCTTGAGTATTTTACTTCCTCTGTACCTGTTGTATCCGACATGCATTCTCTTAGCCGCCACCTGGAGGTGCGCCTGATGGTGGATTTGGAAACCCCACAAAAAAGTTTGTTTATAGTTAGAAAGCTAACGTTATAGTAAAATTTGCAGGGCTCTTTCTTTCTTCTTATGAATTCGTATTGCTTAAAATGTGCACTTATATTCCCGATTGTACTCTAACTCTAACACATTTCGATAATTCTGTAAACGTCAGTGAAAAGAAGATGTTTCATTAAGGGTTCTTCCAATGTGAGAGAAAATGACTTCCAATAATATAAAGATATTGACTTACATTTGGTATCTTAAGTATCCTATCCATTAGTTAATGAAATCTCGGGAAAGTTTATTCGACGTTCACGCTTTTTGTAAAAAGATGAGTTTGGTTGTGGTTGAAATTTTCATTAAACTAAATGGTTTGCTTATTATTGAAAGGTGTCAGCCTGCCTTTGGAAACTCTTTAAATTGAACGAAATAAGTTTAAGTACTGTTTTCAATTTGAACTCTAAAGACTATTCTCGATTTACACAATATCATTACAATGAAAGCTTCGACGATAACAAATCACAACAACTGATTACAATATTTCATAGCGCGAGACAGTTTCCATCTGCAATATTTCATCAAAGTTTTGTAAAACGACAATCCTTTTATGGTACGACGCGCAAATAATGTGAGCTGTTTAAAAATATAAAGAAACGAATTACCGCCCCAAATAATTGCCTTCAGACTAGACTCGCCCTGGTGCCGCCCTAACAAGTTCGCAAGAATACAAGAAAAATAATTAAGATTAAATTACACTTCCAGAGCAGTACAAGTAGAGGTAATTAGCGTTTCTAATAAGAGGGTGCAATTTATAAAAAGTTTAACAAGGGTTACGACGCAGCGGGATAAATTGGAGGGAGGCGAAAGGTGGCCTCGTGCAATGCAGGAGATTCGTTACGCGGCTGAACGTAACTCGATTACTTCGAGAACGTGCTATTATGCTGGATTTTTTCGAACCGGGTTACATATTCGAAAGGCGGCCTCGTGAAAGGGGTAGTTTCGGGGCTGGCTGATTGATTGCGCGGCCTGGAAGACAGGGCGCCGAGCTTGCACGCGAAGCCACAGGTAATTGAAGCTCGTCTTTCTCTTTAAATGGTACTTCGGGTAGCCATAATGCTTTCTGTAATTTACATGAAACTGATACTCAGGTGAAGCAGTCGGGCCCCGCTTTATCTAAGACTTCATTATGCACATCCCAGGCTGTTACGATGGAAATATGAAAATGATAACGAAGCCTTCTTTATTCCCAACAAAAGTTGTTTCGCTAAAATCGTTATGTATACGTTTTGAAATTCTACAATCTGTTCAGCTTGTTGCAATAATTCTCTTTAGTTGTGATTCGAGATACAAATTTGAGTCTAAAAGAATGTCTACAAAAATATATTGAAAGTGTTGAGCCAAATATTTTTCCATTCTGGTTTGGAATATGAAATTTAAGATTAAAAACTGTTGCTGGATGTTGAATGTTCTATTAGTCACACGTTTTTCTGATTCTGGAGCACACATCATAGCATTTACTACAGCTAGTCGATGCACACTTACCAGTAGCTGTATTTTGGCTGTTGTACTAATTTTCAATCAACTAATAGAAATGAAAAACGGTAAGGCAAGCGGGTTAATTTTAATTAATCACTCCCTTAATCAGTACATATGCAAATATATAAACATGAATACGTGTAATGGTCGCGTATGGTTATATCGGATTTATTTAGCGCTCATCACTAGTCTTAGTCCATAGAATTGGATGCTTTTGCGGTGAGTGTGAAGCTGTTACCCGCTTCTGCCGTAAAGGCAGGATATCGAGAGAAACGTACATACAGTTTGTGGCTTACTTATTTCCATTTTCGCGATTGCATATACACACACCGGCAAAATTAGAGGAACACAAAAAAGTCGTGAATGTTCTATAGCATTATTTAACTCAATTATGTTTTAAGCTTAATATTAGCAATACACACATTCAGGGAATAACAAATAACGATATAACAGATGAACCTACCTAATTCAAATAGTTTACTCACTGAAAACCGAATACAATGAAAAACTTCAGAACAGAAACAATTGTGTTCTCTTTATAAAAAGTTAAGTTTTTATTATGGTACTAAAACATACGGGTATAATTAATAACGCGTGTTACCCCCACGAGCGCTGATTACTGTTTAGATACGTCTATTCATACTATGGATGCTGCCATCGATGGTTTGTTGAAGCAAAGTATTTCACTCTGTCACTAGTGCCGTCTTTAGCCGTCTAGGATTTGTACCGATGGATTTCTGGCCCGGGCTCGTCTTTCCAATATGTCCCATATGTGTTCTATGGGATTTATATCGGGGGAACGTGCTGTCCAATTCATGGCATGAATACCAACATCGAGTAAGTAATTCGAAACACAGCGAGCAGTATGGGGCCGAGCGTTATCCTGCATTAAGACGAAATCCTCCCCTATAAATGGGGCAAATGGCACCACATGATCTTGCAGAATGTCTGTGATATACGGTGCACCTGTCAGGAAACCTCCTGCAATAACCACTAATTCCGTACGTGCTCCCAAATTCCCCAAGCCCCCAAACCATGAGTGAGCATCCTCCATATGAGACTTTGGAGACAATGGTACATTGTAAATATCGCTCCCCTCAGCGTCTCCACACTTTCTCTCTATCATCAATCACATTTTTATACAAAAGCGGCTGCTCCAAAGTCCAAAATCGATGTTCATGTGCAAATTCTAGTCTTGCTCTACGATACCGTACGTCAAGTTTTCGCCCCTTTTGCAGGAATTTGGAAGTGAATTCAACCTCGTTCAGTCTTCTCCTTCCTGTTCTTTCACTTACACTTACGTGATGCACATCTTCTAAGGCATTTCTGGTCTGAACAGCCGTTAAACGTCGATTTCTGAGAGTCTTCAGTGTAATAAAGCCATCATCCTTTGTAGTTGTTGCTCGTTTTCTACCTTGTCCACGTCTTCGTGTGAAAGAACCGGCCCGTCTAAACCTTTTTACATTGCGATGTACAACAAATACTGATTATCCCAGGATTCTGCTGACCGATCTGTAAGTATAGCCATTTTCGACCATTGTTAGAGCTCTAGCGACATCAGTTACCGTTAAATAGGGAGTTTTTCATAACAGAAAACAAAATCGTAAGCCCTCATTTTAAACTAACCAAGAAATAAGCACTTGTTTTCAAGAAAACAAAAACCCAAGCAATATGTCAAAAATAGACCAAATGATAATTAGGCTCAAATGGGTGGGGTAGATTTAATGTTAAATTGCTATTTTTATTCATTGTACTTGCAAATACTACAGTGATTAAAGCCTTGGGATTTCGTTTAGGGTTATCGCTAATCGAGTTACCGTCGCTCTCCAAAAATTATTTTATCGGATTTGATTCATGTATCGCTCTAATTTTAAAGGGGCGGGGAAAAGTAATAAATTCTAAGAAAAGACCGTTAGCAGGCGGAAGAGAGGCAGGCCAATGAATGGATGAGGTATGGAACGTTTTGGAAATGAAGGTAAGAAGAAAGTGGAGGACAGCATTAAAGAATATTTAGAGAAAAATGCCTCAACTGAAACTTCAACCCTTACACTAATTGTGGTAGAAGAATAAATTTATTTTAGCATTTTTCTCCAAAGTTCGTTTCTTTATTAAGAATCTTTTCGGAATGAATCGCTTGAATATCCTGTAGACAAAGTATATACAACCGTGGGGAAATGTAAAAAGGCAACAAATCAGGAAATAATTAGCATGCTTTAATATGCTTTTCAAGAGCGTATTTACGGCGCTCGAGATAGTGCGAAGTAGCGCAAAATAAGATCATATCGAAATGATTTACATCCCCAGTAATCTTCTCTGTGCTAGCGGCTTGAGACACCTTTTCAGGCGGCTTTGGTAATATATTCCGAAATAATGTTGCCACAATTTGAAAATGGACATGCAAGCTGTTTGCGATTGCATTATTGTGGCCCGATTGCACGCGAATCGAATTACACTTTGTAATAGAATCGGCTAAATCCGGGGTCCCATTGTTCAAAGACAGAGTTGGCCGATTTTGGATGGGATTAAATGTTAATCTCTATTATTATGAAAGTTTAATAATAGTTTAGATGTTGTGTAGTCAACATGACAGTTTATTTTTTAAGTGCAAGTTGTAGTTGAGTTTGATACTTCGAAATTGTATATTTTCAGCGTTTAAAAATTATATACTAAGTGCGAATGAAGACAAAGGAAATCACTGAACATAAGTAAATATATAAATATGACACGTTCATGGTAGTTGGTGACCCCAAAGAATACATTTTACAAAGCATTGGAAATAGACAGCGACTATATAACGAGAAGAAAGAACCCTTATAATGTGCAGCATCACATTCGTCCACAAGCCAATCCATAAAATAACTTGAAAAATACCATGCAGCTGGCCAGTGGCACCTCCAATACCAAAGCAAATATCATCATCGCCAGGTCTAAATGCTTGGCCTCAAATTCTTCTCAAAGTTGTTTTAAGGTGGATCTGCGAGCGGTGATATATGCTGCATTTTTTGTTGATGGGCCATCGTTCTTCATGTTGATAATCTGCCTGCGAATGGATTCTGCTAAGTCTTCTTGAGCTTTGAAAATCTCCCGTCGCTGAGCCATCGTAACGCTCTTGTTCGTAGAGGGCTGGCACATTAAAGGGATTAATGGATCAAATGCTAGGGACAGGGGCGTTTAAAGGGCTCGAAGGACCAAATGCTAGGGGCTGGAACGTTTAAAGGCTCGAAGGACCAAATGTTCAGGGTGGAGCTTATAGTGGACTGTATGATTTATATTACTTAGGGGCGCAGGAATTAAAAAGGGATGCAAACCAACGGTCTTGTGCAGTCTCACACGAGATGGTTTAATAGACTTAGTTCCGTTGGGCAGAGGTTTGAAACAGATGTCAAACTGTATTATTTTATTGACTAGAAATTTCCTATTTATATACATAAAATTATGACCTAAATTACAAGGTTCAGTTTATTTGCCCCAGTTCAGCTCGCATTTGCACTTCCGTGTTTAATTTCATAACAAACAGTGATAGCAAGTCTGCATGATTGCAGTTTGTTCACCGGATCATTCGAGCAATGCTGACAGAAATGCTGACATCTTTGTTGTGCATTTCCGCATGTAATAGTTAGCTTACGAAATGTATGCATATTTAATTTAAAAGTTAAAATTATGTTTTGGTTCCTAAACACGGGTAGATTACATAAGAACAATTAATGACACTCACGATTGCGCAATAAAGCAGAAACTAACGTGGAAGATATGAAAAAATGAAAGTAATCAATAATGAAGAGGAGGAAATAAATGAAGAATGAAAATTGCCATTGTAAAGATAAGAAATAGTAGTGAATGCAGGAAATAATAGAACCGCTTGAAAAGGGTGTGACGAAGTAGAAAAGAAGAAGAGAAATGCTAGGCTAAAATGACTAAAGTGAAACTCAAAGAAAGCTAAAGAGGAGTTCACAGAAAGAAAAATATGAAGCTAAAAGAGCTTTCCCACAGAAGAAGACAGAATAGATAAACTAGCAAATCGGGTAAATATAGCAGGAGATAAAAAAGGTACAGAATCTGGCTGCGATTCAATAAAGGGCAGTACCAGATTCGTCTACAAGGGAATCTATAAAATAACTTGGAAATTACCAGGCAGCAAGAGTATCACCCCCAATTGATCATATTTCAATAAAAAACAAGAGCGTGGTCTATTCGGGACGGAAGATCATAGCGATTGTTAACATTGCTGATTACGCAATAAAGCAGAAGAAAAGAGTGTGACGAAACAGAGAGGAAGACGAGAAATGCAACGCTAAAATAACTAAGGTAAATCTAAAAAAAAGCTAGAGAGAAGTTTACAGACTGAAAAAAATTAAAATGAAGTTTTCCAACAGAAGAAGAAGAAAGAATAGCTAAATTAGCAAACGGGAGAAATATAGGTAGACATTAGAAGAGGTATCGAATCTGGCTGCGATGCAATAAAGCTTCAGTAAAGCCAGGGAGTACCAGATTCGTCCTCAAGGTAATCCATAAGATACCTTGGAAAATACCAGGCAGCGTCAGTTTCACCCGCAACTGATTATATTTTAATAATAAAGAAAGGGGTACCTTTTATAAAGAACGGTAGACAATAAGAATACGATTATTGACACTGATGATTACGCAGTAAAGCAGAAGCTAGCTTGGAAAACAATACACAAGAAATAAATGAAAAAGAAAATTTTGAAATAATATGACATTGTTTGATCAAGGATATCATAAAGCACAAAATAAGAAGAGAAGTACAAGAATGAAATGCCTTAGACAAAACTCGACGAAGAGTACAGCGAAGAAAGAAATTACGCTACAACGAAGAGCACACAAACGATAGGAGAACAAAGAGAGAGATATACAATAAAACTAAGAAGTATAATAAACGAAAATATAAAAACCCCCTCTAGTACACTCTATCTCGGTGAAGGAACAATCGCTACGAACTTGAAAATTAATATTAATGGAGAAGGAAGTGAATCATCTACCGAGCAAAATTTAATGAATACACTACCAAAAATTAGAAAAAGCAAAGCACTTCTCTGCATTTCAATAAAGCGCAAACTCCCAAAACTCGCAGAAGAAGAAATCAAAGAAAGGGTGTTTAAGCTAATGGAGAAAATAGGGTTAAATGAGAATGGGAGAATATCAAATTATATATATTCTTCGTCCAAATCCCTATCTGAAGCTTCCAGCTTCCATAAGGTTACAGTTCCTCCATCTCGTCTTGGGTCTTCATCTTCTCCAGCTACCTTGCGAGCTTCATTACAATGTGTTTCGCTATGTTATTGCGCTATCTTCTCAGTAGGTGCCCCACTCAGTCCCATTTACGTACTATCATTTCTTCTTTGACCCCTTATAGTCTCTTTGTCGCAGTTCCTTATTTGTTACTTATTCTGACTATTTCACCTTTAATATTCCTGTAGACACTTATTCGTAAATACTTGTAATTGTTTTTTATATTCTATTTCGCATAGAGATAAATGTAGCCGGAAAATAGATAGAATAAAGAGAGTTAAAGAAGTATGATCTCTATCACTAAAACGACACTTCGATGGTCTGCCCTCTGCTTCCCGATATAGTGCTTTTACTATATTTATCAGTTCTAGGAGGATTTCAATTAAATTAAGTATTTGCTTCGTGAATGAGTGACTCAAAGGCTTCTGAAACCGAAGAATGCCACTTAGATCCAGTGATTGTTCAACGATGATTCTTAAAGTGTTTATATGATTTACACAGGACTTACGTGGTGGAACCTGTTTTTTCTGATCCTACTATTTCTTATGGAACTTGATAATAGTACCATTCTTCCACCCTTTCGGTATAGTCATGCCGTCAGATCTTGTCGCTTCTCCCTCACTCAGCTTGCCAATAGTTTTTTACCTGTTGGTGCAATTCTGCTTGTTGATTCAGTTTGTAACGTTAGCGCCAGTAGCAAATTTATCTAAAACATCAATATTATGCCAGAAATTTGTAGGCCGTTAATTTCCGTCACAATCTGCATTTACATCCTCTTAGTGCTCGAACAGAAGATAAAAAGACGTCCACCAGCGGTGCGCAAGGTCTCGTACAAGCAAGCACAGCGCCACTCCCACTCAATTGTACCTGGAGTGACTGCACCGATAACAAGGACCAAAAAGTATAAAAGCAATTTTCGCACTTCTTTCAATCCTGACATCCAGCTCCAGTTTATGACCTACTTCTGCCTTGTGATGGAAACCCGTCTTGTAGAATGGCCCTCCTAACCTGAAGCTGACTCAGTTCTGCCTTGTGATGGGAGCTCGTCTCGTAGGACCCCCGTCCCAGCCTGACGGAGTTCTACATTGTGACGGGAACCCGTTTCGTAAATATTCCGTTAACCTAAATCCCGCATTCGGCACCCACTAGGTCAATTTGACCATAATCCACCGGCTTCACAGTAGTTATCATAACCAATATCTTCAATAAATTACTAGCATACCTGTAGCCAGAACGCGGTTGATCCGACGACACCTTCCTGCCAATCCTTCGAAAGCGGATTGTACTATGCCGATCGAGGCACGAAAGGATAAGCGATCCTCCAATGCTCCCTAGGAAACACGTCAGTGAAAAGGCGTAATTTATTTCTGGGTACCCAAACTTTTATACCAAGGAAGACTTGCGGCCTGCCTAGCTTAACACCATAATTACACACGTTGCCAGCACCGTAATACTAGTTATTCCATTGAATTCGCCAGCATACAAAAATCGTAAACAATCGCCATTTTCGGTGACATTCATAGCGCCTGTTTCAGACCGATCTTCTAGCTCAAGTACACCGGAGCTCTACCTCATCCATATTTTCTTGTAGGAAATTTTATGTTATAATTCTATGTACATTCGTGTTCATTAAAGTGTTGTACAGCATTTGTGCTTTGTGAGTATAATTTAACTACACAAAGTTAAAAAAAAGTGTACACAAACGTTTTGAAAGTATACAACTAGGTATACCTAGTTAATGATACAGCGTGAGTCTTTGTTGAGTAAAAACACAACCATCAATAAACCTACAACTATCTCTGTACAACACATTTTTGAACACGGTTGTACATATTATTACTAATTAAGATTTATTTTGTACTTAGAAACATTCGACGATTTATTTCTAAACTGTTTATTCCTGTATTTATACATTTGAGTGTTAACGAACCCATGGGCATCTGGGCATACTCGAGACAAAAGTAAAGTAAATTAATTAATAAGAGTTTCCAGAACAATTCATACGATCTTTACAACTTATTATTTCAGAAAAGCACTATTTCCATATTTTTATGTTTTCCTTCAGATGCCAGTATATTGCCCTCGTGATCTCCAATTGGGTTGTTCTCATTGTGGGTTTATTTGCTAGTTTCTTTGTAGTTAATACAACTCTCATGAGTTGCGCCCTTTCTGTTTAATCTGCCCGTTCTGCCAGTTGGTCGATCCATCTTCTTTTGTCTCGGCTTGCTGATATTTACTGATACAGTTATATATGGAAACTGTTATGTTAGCAGATGTTTCCCTCTCACGTCGCGTTCTTGATTTATACTCTGCTTTACATCTTCTCTGTCTTGGATTAGCTTCCAAGTTTCATCTGGTAACCATCTTTTCTTTGTTGTTTCTTCAGTTCTAATACGTCTTTACTGGTTTCTATTACGTTCAAATTGAGATGTGTAGGAACCATTTTCTCCATTCTCTGGGGCTTTTACTCTGAATTCTGATGCTCACGGTTTCCCTGTATCTTCTTAGTTTACTGAACATGGTAATAGCAAAACGACTAATAAACCATGGACGCAATGAGTAGGAACACATAAAAATGCTATACATTAAGTAGGTAGCTAAAAAAGAATTAGAAAAACTAGATGAACAAGGTAACCGTAAGAAAATGTGGCGGAATGAAGAAATAGAAAAAAGTAGAAGATAAAAAAGAGGCACATCTGAAATGGTTAAACAGAGAGACACCAGAAGGTAAAGGAATGCGTTAGAACGAAGAAGAGTAAAAATAATAGCAGTCGAAGAGAAGAGGAAGGACTGAAACTGCTGATACCAAGAAATAGAAACATAGATAACTGAAATATCACTACAGATAACTTTTCTGTCATTCTTTTTTTTTTTCGATTAACTCCCAACGTTTGTCAAGTTTCCAAATGTCGAAAGAACTGTTCGTTGTCGTTCCCCCTACTGCCCTTTGGCGCAAATGGTCGACGACTGAAGGTAATAGTTATTTACCTAACAAGTTCGGGAAGGTAATTTTCCCGAATGAGCACTTTGTTTGCAGCACGACCGAAGGGAGTGCTGCATGTAATGTGAATACGGGAAAATTCTTCCCGAAAGAGTTAGGTATAATGTTTTTTGTAACGAGTAATTGAAAATACTCTAAAAAGTTAAAAAAATATATTATTTCGTGTTTTACTACTTTACTACTACGAAACTGCTTCAATTATATTTTCGTTTTTCATTGTAATTATTTTATTGCCGTAGTACATTTAGCTATTCATAGCGAAGCAAGATATTTTTTTAAACTGCAGCTGCCTCAGAAAAATCTCATTTAAATTTCCGGTCGGCTCTGGAATGGAGCAAAGCAGAAGAACAAAATAAAATTTCATCCGCTTTTAATAATAGATCCTAGCGTATCGTTTTCTATCATTTCGTGAAAGTTACACGAACGCCGGTGAGGCTGTTTTGCTTTATTTGCCCGTGGGCAAAGTAAAGCGTATTATTTGAGCAGCATGCGAGCATTCAGTTTCAAAGTTTGAATAACAAACAATTCCTGCCCCGAAAACTCCAGCGTCTCATTACATTCGAGTCTGTTAAACTAGAAATGTTTTGCTCTGTAGTTTCATATCTCCGATTCCACTAAACCGGGCCATCGCGGGAGGCGCTGAGGGGAGAAATTGTCCCCGGATTTATTATAATTTGGGGCTCTGCTCTACGAAGGAAATTTTCCAATGTTCCCTCCTTTGGAATTCTGTTTGCGGAATCTGATTGTGCATAAACGTTGTGGTTTTGACACACGGGCAATTTTATTATAGAGATCGAAATCGATGCTGCCTTGGGGCTGATCACACCTGAAACGCTGTAAATGTCAAGCAGTATAGATAACGAAGCTTTGTGGTGGAATATGGCTAGGAAATCTGTTTGCCCAATTTAGGTTGCTCCAACATTTCAGATGATTTACTATATTGTTTGAACAACTACAGTAATGGATAGAAAGAATTTATCGAAAGGAAAGTAATCAATAAAAAAATAGGTTATCTAAAACAAAAGAAAGATCTAGTGAATGACTGGAAATAACACATAAAAGAAGCTTAATTCCCACAACAGATTTTTCGTTTCCACTATTCTGGATGTTCGTTGAAAACCATTGAAATCACTGAAGCCCCATATTGATTATACCTTCAACCATTAAAAACGAGACAGGACTGATAATAAATCTTTTATTCAACTTTGAATGGACAATAACGAAGACGTGTCGGTACAAGAATTTCAGCATGGTGAGTTATTCTTCGTTTGCGCATTTAATTAAAAGTAAATATTTCATTTATATAGAATTTCTAATAAGGAACAGCAGATCCAATCATAAAAATTCTTCGTGCATAATACGCTTGGAATTGGCAACACTAAAAAGAATATAATTGGTCAAAATCTACATTTACTTTTTGCCTCGCTTACTTTCCTAGGAAGATAAATCGCTAATGGGAGAAAAATATACATTTTAATGACGATAAAAATTTGAGAAGTTTGGATTATAACAAGTCGGAGTAGTATTTTTGTTACCTAAAAGCTGTTAATGTAAATGGCGATATCCTTATTGCTATCAAAGAACTGATTTTAGACAAACCCACATTCTAAAGTATTAATATCGTAATATATTTCCTAATACCGGGATAGTTCAGATACGAACCGGAATCTATCTATCAAATCAGAAAATGTGGTTCGATGTTTTGATAAGTTGCGTGAGTTCATTGTTTATTTGGATTTACGACCGCCTCCCCTTTTTAGAACATAAATGTTGTAGTTATAGTAATATTTCATACATATTGCTATGAACACATTTTTAGCCTTTATGATTATATCAGCAATTAATAATATTTTAAGCATATCAAATAATATTTTATAAAATGTCCCAGAAATGTGCTGGTTTAGTTTTGAAAAGTGTATAAAATAGCATTGGCCTTAATACTAATTTGTAAAGCGTTATTAAAAATAGTGCTAACCTTGATTAGAACAAAATATAATCAGAGTAGGTTTGGAAATAATGTAAAACAATGTAAGATCGACGACAAACAATTGGGGAAAGGAAGCCAAGCTGCGCAGTGGTGTTAATTTTAACTTCCCCAAGAAATAATTGTTAATATGTGAATAAATACCCGTTTCCCAATTCAGTGAGCTTGCAAATTAATTCTATATCCTTTGGGTGTTCTGTAGTAGGTTACATTGATTCATAGCACCTCTGCAGAGTTATTTATTTTTTATTTTATTTGTTTTGGTACTCAGCCAACAGCCGTAAAGCCAATTATAGGCGTCGCCGTACATTTTATGGGGACTTCTAGCCCCCCTAACGACTGTCATGATGTTATTATGACATCCGGGACCAACTATTTCCGTGAGAGCCGTATCACGAGGCGCCGAGAGAAGCAGCCGTGGAACTCTCATCCAAGTTCTCACCAGAAAGAGCGTTGCTTAACTCTACTGATCATACGTGGACGCTTGTTCAAGCTACACCACCCTAGATTTATTAAAAAAGTGTTTAATTTGTGCATCGAGTTTTGGCGGGATTGTCGAGATTATGTACGAGGTTCGAGTAGTCCAATTGGAGCCCCGTGAGCTAGAGCGGTCGAGCTACAGGAGTCGTTCTGCATGGCGTTCAGCGGCTTGTATCTGCAGGCCAACAGAGAAAGAAAGGCCTAGGCATCGTGGGACTTGCTGGGGATCGAGTTAAGCCCTTGTTTATACTAAAAGATTGAATTTAGTGAATTCCAAGCGTGGTGTCGGTTTTATGTGCACTTCTGGCAGAAGTGTCCTCTGAGTGGTGTTTGTTTGTGACGTGTATTTAGTTACTGCAATTGCCTAGGCAACGTTTTAATTACGTAATCACAGATAATTGTGGAATAATAGCGAACTTGTTTTGCGAATTGTGAGGTTGGATTTCCATATTTGAATTAAGTTCCCACTAGTTAAATAATATCCAGTATTGTAGCGATCCCAGTAGTTAAATCAACATTATACAAAGAGTTTACAATTCATTTATTAAAAAAAACACGATGTTCAAGTTGATAGCAAATTTATTTCCTATAATTCAAACAAATCTAGATAATATTTGCTAGGATATAGAGACCCGACCCAAATGAGAGAAAACTTATTTATTTAAATAATGACAGTATCAAATATAAACACAATAAGTAATAAACCATAGTAATATAGTTCCACAATTTAGCTCTTAACGTCTATGGTTGGTCTGCAGACTATTTCTTTACCATTTCTGCGGCGTGGATTATATCCGATGGAAATATATGGAACCAGATACACATCTTCGTAGATAAAATACACGCACCGATGTGCAAAATTGATTTAGATTATGTAATGGTTAAAGAGAAGTGTATATAGAGAATAATAAGGATGAAGGAAAATTATAATGAAAAACTACGAAATAAAGAAAATCAAACTGAATACCAGCAATAAATCACTACACTCCTAAAGGGAAGGACACGTGATACGGATACCCAAGAAAAATGGCAAAACATACTGACATTTATACATAAAGCAGCAAAACGCAGAAAATGCTATTACGAAGAATTCTAAGAAGCTCACAAGGAGAGAAACGAAGCTCGAAAGAAAATTCTACCAAGGACAACCGGAGATACACTTACAACATTTGTACAGAAGAAGGAACACAGCATACGAAAACGCGAAGATAGAGGAAATAGAACAGGAATATAGAAATCAACACGCGCGAACCTTTTACCAGAAAGTAAAAAAAAAGCAAGAAGAAAAGTACTAAGCTGGAACAAATGTAGGTAAACGCAAAGAAGATTACCTAATAACAGACAAGGAACTAATACTTAAAATATGAAAAAATACTTCGAGGAACTACCTGAAGAAATCAACAAGAACGAAGAAGAGACAACAAAGAAAATAGTCAGAACCACAAACAACACCCAAACACTACCACGGATAGAGGAAGTAAGATAGCATAAATAGGAAATATGCAGAATACACTCACAAAAATGAGAATGATACATAAAAGAATAAAATAAAAAAACATATGGAATTATTTCGAGGTGAAAAGGGGGTATTTAACTTATATATAGATAGATATAATAAATCTATGATCAGTTCGGTTTCCGAAAGGGCCTGGGCACAAGGGAAGCACTCAACGTACACAAAGATGCATGGATATGAACCAAGACCTTTATATGTGCTTCATCGATTACAAACAACAAAGCTTTCGACAAGGTACGCCATGATCATCTCATTCAGCTTCTCAAGGACAACACATTGGATACAAGGGGCATTGAAATAATCACAAATCTCTATTTGAATCAGAAGGCAGTCGTAAGAAGGACTCAATGCGAAAGAAGTAGAAATTAGGAGAGGACTTAGACAGGGATGTGTTTTGTCACCGACACTCTTCAACACATACTCGGAGGAAATAATAAATAAGGCACTGACAGATGATACAAGAGAAATAATAGTTAATGGAATACCCGTAAATAACATAAGATAAGCGAATGACACCGTTTTTCTGGCAACTAATTTAGAGAATCTGCAAATATTAGTCAAAAAAGTAACCGCTTCGAGTGAAGAATATGGATTGTCGCTAAACGTAAACAAGACAAAATTTATGTTAATAACGGAGACAACAGAAAACTATGAGCTTATCTATGTTAATAATTAACCTATAGAAACCGTAAAGAGATATATATATATTTAGGGACCGTTAAAAATGAGCACAACGATTGCTATGAAGAAATAAAAACGAGCATATCACAAGCGACAATAACTTTTATGAAGATGGATGGGTATTTTGTAGCAATGATCTCAGCTTTAAATTAAAGATATGATTAGTGAGATGTTATGTAGTATCAGTGCTATTCTATGGTGTAGAGGCATTGAAGAAATTTGATACACGAAAATGAGAGGCTTTCGAGCTATGGATATACCGCAGAATACTGAAAATACCTTGGGTAGAGAGAGTAACAAATATAGAAGTCATGAGAAGGATAAAAATGAAAAAGAAATTGTAATTACTATCAAAAAGTGAAAAATTCAGTATCGGGGACATGTTATGAAGGGGGAGAAATACCATTTACTACAGCTGATAATGCAAGGAAAAATACAAAGACGAAGAAGCGTGGGGAAGAGAGGCCAGTCATGGCTTGCAAAATCTGTGGGACTGATTCAACTGTAATTCTAGTTAGCTATTTAGATCGGCGTTCTCAAAAATTCGCATAACCGTGATGATTGCCAACCTTCGTAACGAAGATAGTACTTAAGGAAGAAGAAATCTAGGAGGAAATATACCTATATATTAGAACCTGCCAATGCCTTGCGTATGCAGACAATGTGGTTATCCTAGCAAGAATACAACAAGCTCTAAGGATAGCATATCACCAGCTAGAAAAAGAAGAAAATGCATTTACAACACGTAAAAATCCAAAAGTGCGCACAGTTTCAGTGGGACAAGGGCGAGGTTTTAATTTGAAAGCGTAGATATTTCTGTCTAAAAGTCAATTTGTTAGAAACGTAAAAGGTTAATAATTTGTCGGGCTCCACTAAGTCGAAATTTTCGCCTAAAGGGTTGGTTGGCATCCTCCAACTCAGAAAAAGACGATCAAGGCGTTGGCATGCAGTTGAAGTCCTGATGGCTGCATAAGCTTAAGCTGCCTTCACCTTCTGATGACTAATTCGCGCATATATTCAACTGCATATAGTTGTAAATAGTACAGGTAAACATAATGGCGCAATTGCAACGTTATACTGAGCATATAGTAAAGCAGGTGAAATATTCAGCGGACAGACGATGCTGTCACTTGATCAATTTATTATTGCAAGTGGGAAAAATTTTCTCAACGATGACGTCACAGGTTACATGCTGAGATGATTGGATCCTAACTAGGCTACTTGTAGTTCAACCGACTTCGCGCAACCTTCCCCTATGGGAAGAAATCAAGGCTTGTGTCAGGGAGCGGCAAAAACACTGGAACCTGACAAAGTAAGATGACACACAAAGACTCGAGGAAAGCCTCGAAATCAATGTAGACTATTTAAATTTAGAGCGAATGTAAAGATCAAGTCTGTACACAGCTGCTGAAGTCTTGCGGGATGCCGTGAGCCGAGAGTAAAAACGCCCACTCCACGCACAACCTTCATCCTTGAAGCATATAAATAGATTGAAAATAGCATAACAATGCTGATTACTAAAGACACAAGATGAGAGCAAATAAACAAGTCAACTGGGTAATCACACTCTGAAGATGCACAAAAATAGTATCTCGAAAGTAAAACTACAAGATACAATGAAACAAGTGGGGAAATAAAAACTACAAAAGCAGCAGAAGACGGAAGCTATTATGCATTGAAAATATATTTCAGCACGAAGAAAAGGGTATACATTATATTAATAAAACTGACAAAATGCGCAAGCGGAACGGGGCCACTAAAACTGGAAGTCCAAGGAAATCTATATATTCCTAGATGAATCAGTGCAAAAAGAAAGGGAATAGAAGACAACGATCAATCACGAACTGAAGGAACTAAGTATATGAAGAAGCCACGGAAAAGGTGTAGAAAGAAGATGTAGAAGACGAGATTGGATGATAGCCATTAATTTTTATGCTACTTTGTTTAACCCGTTCTTCGTCATTATCTCGTTAAAATCCCATGGTTTATAGCCTCTTAGGTTATTTTGAATGTCCGCTCATATACGACCGCAAAGAGTTTTGCGTTCCCCGAAACGAGGGGTTAATATATTACCGCGAGCGAATTTCTTAGAATTATGTCGTCGCCAGTCGAGCGCTGATCATTATGTAATCTGGGCGTGTTTGGAATTGAAAGGTTAAAGTGCGTACATCCACTAAGTTATAAAAAGACAAACCAGGGTTCAATAGTCGTACCGCTTCTTTGTATTGATTTGAGGCCTTTTTCTACGATTCATCATCGGATTAATGTGGCTGATTTCTTGCTCGACTTTCTCCACCATTTCGTGCCGATGATGAGTTTTCTACTACTCATGTCGTCCTAGCCGGGTGACTGTCTCTTTTACTCTCGCACTCACAGTAACGAATTCTTCCAGACCGGCCCAGGAGAACTAGGTAAGCATTATTGCTATAGGTATTACATTTAACATTTACCGTCTGAGTGTTGACAAATTGGGATGTAGGAACGAATCTAGTCGCCCTCAGAGGAGAATAAATTTAGACCGTGTTTCTCCATTGTTGCGGTTATTTAGGGCGCCTTATGCGTATTTCCGGTTTTTTGAGGTACGTCAAGGTTTGTGCCGCTGAACCTTATCCCATTAATTTAAATGTATTTTGACTAAGGCAAATATTAGATTCTTGCCTTAGCTAAAGTAAAATTAGGAAACCTCACTCAACTTAAGTTAATGTAAAATAACTAGTGATGGGCTTATTCGAATGAAAAATAACCGGTTATCCGGTTATTGAAATAACCTCTGTAACTCGGTTTTCGTTCCAAGTATTCGAATGAAAAATAACCTCATCTTGATACGTACTACGTGCCGTATCTCAGCGACCTGCGAGTGATCGAAATTCTGTAAATAATACGTCATTCAGAACCATAAGCAAGGCAGATTGTACTGATTGACCCAAGTGAGGCTCGCGGCTGCTTGTTGATGTATTAACACATTTGAGACTCCCAGTCGACCGGTTAAATTTATGGGGCCGTTTCTATTAAAGATAACGCTCTGCTGAGTATGAGATTTGCCGAAGCTGTGTTGGTATTAATTTATAACGGCCTAAATTTTTGCTTCGAAACGTTGTTGATTATGCCTAATAAGGGATAAACAGAAAGCGAAATAAGATTTTCCAATATCGTAACAGATTTATATTTAATTTTTAATAACGGAGCAGTCGATGCCCATCCGTCGTCATATGATATGAACGTGGGACAAGAAGTGGATTTCGATGTTTAAAATTTTAAGTGTGCGCCCTTAGAACCGCGGAAGGCTGAACGTAGATAAATTATGGATTCTAAAATATACCGGTATGATGTGAAAGCGAAAAGGGAAGGGTGGCTACTAGAGAATTTTAGGAACTAAAAATAGATTCAATAGATACTTTGTATTCGCATATTTATAATTTCTTTATGATTAGTATTGATATAGCTATTCTCAATGGTTTAAACTCCTTAGAAATCAAATAAAAATCATTTATACAATTATTATAATTAACGATTAACTGAGTTCCTCTGCTATCTGCAAGTTACGGTGCCGATGCAGATAACGGTGAACCGCCAACCGGCAAACCGCCAACCGGCGAAATCGAAACGTATCGAGAGCCAAAATTTTTTCGAATGATTATTCAAATAATCATGTATCTGTAACCTCATTTACCTTGCGGTGTAGGCTGGTGCTTTATGCGCTGGCATCTGGCGGTACAATGCTCAACTTGCACCGGATTCGGGATACAGAGTTGGAGCGCGCCTTTGGTGCTTGCGCAGCAACCATTGTGTGAGCTGTGTGTCTTGGTGATGTGTTGACCTTGTTACTCTATCTCTTAGGTCTGTCGTTCTGAGTAGAGCACAGTTCATTTGGTGCCCAAATGTGAATGGTCTCACTGAGCCCGATTCTAATCTCCACGGATACGGAAAAATTCCGACCCCAGCGGGATTCGAACCGAGGACTTGCTTAATGCAAGCCTGGCGCTTATCCATCTGCGCCACGCAGCTTCTTAATATCGTATTAGTTTTGGAACAATTTAGTATAGAGTTTTTAGTGCGATCAACGTTGTTCCTGGCGCTCTTATAATTTCAACCTTATTTAACTTAAGAGAAGCTTTAGCTGGATAGTATTCACCCCCTCCAGTAAGTCGAGCACCTTCTTTGTAACCTCAATACATTTGAAACCAGCAACCTAATATCTAGCTAATTCAAAGCTAAGACTATCTGTTTTAAGCGGTGGCAATTATCTCCCCAGTGTATTGATAATGGCATATTTAAGTTAAGCCACGATGTGACAAATGTTCATTGTCTACACACACAACTCAAAACTGAATATTCCGCCAGTGCTGCAGAGATTGTAGGTTCAATAAGATAGGGTGCTTTTCGTGATCGATTATTTAAAACTCACGTGGTACAAAATGGGACACAGCTGAGTATAAGCAGCGAGTTGATATGACTCAGAGAACATGTGTGTAGTTTAGGTTGCATACCGTTTCTATTGTGAACTGAGGTTTTATTTTAATTTGTCGCCCAATTAACATTGTCACAAGTGCAGCGCAAATATGCACATTATATTTAATTTAATTAAAGTAAATGACTTCCGATTCTGGAGCTCTGCAGCTCTTATGAAATAACCGTCACTGATTGGGAAACACTTTAAAAGTCGGCTTTGTCCGGGAATTTCCAAACGAGTGAAGGCTGCTGTATGGCGAATTCATTTTCGACTACAAAACACAGCGAAATGTACTTAAAAATGCGTCGACATCAAAGGCCGGTGCTCTTAGCGCTCGTTTATTTGCACGAAATTTGGCAAGAGGGAGCTGATGGCCGCTTAATTCGATGACGGCGCCATAAGAATTCGTTTTTGCAAAAGCCACGGTGCGCGATCGCTTTTCTGCCCAAGTCAATACTGCGGGTTTGGAATTCTGCGGCCGTCGGTTTGTTTGCGAACCGAAAGTGAACTAACCCGGCCGGGTTCGTGCTTTGTATTTGACAGTTGAGCGGCAAAGGAAAACACTGGTAGGACAAATAAGCGGATTCGCAACTAAATTAAATTGCTTACCTTCAAGACCAGCGAATGCTGACGGGTCAATTACGGCGATGTTGTTCCCGTCGAGCTCCAAGGAGTTTAACTGAGTTAAATGGGAGAACGCCCTAGCTGGAACGTCCCTTAGCTTGTTGTGCGCCAGCCCCAGCGAATCCAGATTCTTCATTCCTGAGGACAAGCTCGTTTCATAATCTTTACAAATATTACTGGTTGTTCCTATGTCCATAATCATATAGATTAAGATATAGTACTAGCTCCCCTGCTAGTAAAACAAATACTTTGCTAAATATCTACACGTAGAAAACCGAATGCATCAAATGAAAACAGTCAAAAGCAACGAAAATGGAATTTGACTTTTGGTCTCTAGGATGTGGAAGGAAGTAGTACAAAACACACAAAAGTTTTCAAAGAAACAAAAAAGTACAAAGTAGTCATAACAACATTAACACAGCCTAGTTTGAGAGCCAGGTGACGAAGCTTCTAAGTTTTATCAGGCACAGAAGAGAAGTTTTAAAGTCGGAATGTGAAACTTTCTCTTTGGACCTCGACTTAACCAACTGGTGGATTTTAATCGATCGTTGACTACATAATATTAATACAGGGTAAGAAGAAATAAAGAAGTGAAAAAAAACAGAAAGACAAAAAGCGACTCTTGGGATGTGAAACTTGCTCACCTGGTGTGTAGTCATAAACATGTACCGTTGTTATTATCAACAGAAGAAATTCAAAATGAATGAAAGGACCTTCCAATTATAAAAATAGCTCGACTAATTAATAAGGCCAAAAAGCCACTACCAATCTGTGTAGTATACTTAACATCTAATGATAACGCTAAAGAATTTTTAAAGTTAATAAACTCTTTTATACAATTGTGAAAGTAGAAAACCGAAAAAAGACCACACTCTAACAGTGCCACAGATGTCAGAAGTTTGGTCATACGTGAAATTACTGCCACTTAAACCCACGATGTGTAAAGTGTCCAGGCAGTCATCTTACTAGCGACTGCACAAAAAGACCAAATTATTCTCCTATATGCGTTAACTGTAACGAACACCATCCAGCTAATTTTCGTGGCTGCAGTAGTTATATAACATATATTGAAAACCGAGAAAGAGCTCAAATTCCTAGCAACCGATATACTATACCTAGAACCGCTAATCTAACTACCACATACCTCACCCCAACTCCAATAAACCTATATTAATCATATGGCAATAGAATCAAAAACTGTCCAAAACCAACTATGAACACTCCTCAAATCTAACAAACCAAAAACCAAACAAATTCACCTATATCGGACAGCCTAACAAAAGTCATCTTTGACTGAATAAAATCATTCATCACACAAAAAAAATCATTTATCGCAAATAACATCCTTCCAAGCATTATCAGTGTCCCATAAAATTAAGGAACCTCTGCAAAACATAACACTTCTGAATTGAAACGCTAACGGAATTATACACCAACAATCCATATTAATTGCCTTCTTAGCAAGATATATTGTTGATATAGCCTATATTTCAACGAAACGACCTTCTAAAACTTTCTAATCTTAACCCCTCAAGAGGATACATATTACCCTTACCGCAAAGATCATCAACCGGATATCCTCGACATTATTCTACAGAAAAAAATTACCAAGAACATACATCAAACAGTCATAGCAGAGCTAGATTCAGACCACCTTTCCCTTTTAATTACTCTTCAAAGTAAGTCATACGTAAAATCGCCAATCCCTAAGTTAATAAATGGATTTGTAAACTGGTAAAGCTTTGGGAATGTAATTTACGAAAATATAAGATGCCCTGCAAATCTAGAAACTCCCGAAGATATAGACCAAACCGTCTTAGATTACACTGCTCGCATTAACAATAGTGTTAAACTAGCAAAGTCCATCTCTAACAGAATAAAAGCCAAAACTACAAACATACCACCAACGTACATAACAGAACTCAATAAGCAAAAGAGTAAACTCTGCAAGCGATTGCAACGAATAGAAGACCCAGGAACGAAAAACGAATTAAACAATTTATCTACTAACTACCAGAGGTATATTGAAGATCTAGAACCTTGCGACCCGGGATTGTGAAAAGCCACTAGAAGACTCACTAAGCAACCTTATCAAGTACCACCAATTAAGGTAGATAATGTTATGTATAGCTCAGGTAAAAAATTAACAGAATACTAAATATTTTAGAAGATATACGACCAAAGTTTAAGGCACAAAGATCAGGTGGAAATTTCAGAAAAGATAATGAAGAGTCCGATATCGACAAAATTAAGAAAACCTTCAGTACCTGGTATCTAAAGTTTATACAATATGGACTTAGAAAAGTCGTACATATTCTAAAACACATATTTGAAAGACGTTTGAATAGTCTAACTTCCGGCTTACTGGAAAATATTATATACATATTACTCCCATTCACCAAAATTCGGCAATGCACTAATGGGAACATTTAAGACTAAAAAAGGTCTGCGGCACGACTGTTGTCTATTACCTACTCTATAAGGCTCAACAAGTAAATGCAAAAACATAAGATAAAGGTTTGGAGACGATATTTTATACAGTTTAAATTTATTATACCGTGCGTCCACGAGACTACGCACCATGGCGCTGGAGTGATGCTAGTTTATTATATAAGATAAGATATACTTTTTCGGTGACAATTGATGGTCAAACGGTTGCTAAGCATTGACCATTAAAATTGTGCCTTCTGGAATGAACAAAAGTTTTTGAATGGTCTTGGTTATACAACGTATGAATAATATGTGGGTGGCACTGTAAGTCAATGTCAAATTCGAGGTTATCAGGTTAGGTTTTGCGTCAATCTGTGTCAAAAATGACGCAAAACCTAACCTGTTAAAGTAGCATTTAACACCACATGTCAAATTGAATACGACTTAATCGTTTATTGCCATAGAAAAATAAATATAATAGGGTTTGTTATTAAAATGTTTCGTAAAAGCAAGAGCTGATCTTTTGGATAAATTAACGTTGCTCTGATTCCATGGTGCGAAACCCTGTGGACACACGGGTGCGTCCACGAGACTACGCACCATGGCGTTGGAGTGATGCTAGTTTATTTTAAAGATCTACTCTTCCGATGGCAATTGATAGTTAAACTGTTGCTAAGCATTGACCATTAAAATTTAATTTGCAAGTAACAAACAAAGTGACTTCAGAAATGATCGAACGTTTTTTGAATGGTCTTGGTTATACAACGTATGAATAATATGTTGGTGGCACTGTAAGTCTATGTCAAATTCGAGGTTAGCAGGTTAGGTTTTGCGTCAGTCTGTGTCAAAACGGACGCAAAACCTAACCTGCTAACGTAGAATTTGACACCATATGTCAAGTTGAATACGACTAATCGTTTATTGCCATTGTTTTCGTAAAAGCAAGAACTGATCTTTGGGATAAATTAACGTTGCTCTGATTCCATGGTGCGAAACCCTGTGGACACACGGTATAACCAGGTGAATGAGGCTAGTTAACTTAGCTCGGCATACGAAGAGAATGATGAAAGGGAGATGGTCAAGAAAAATATTAGAATGGTTCCCATCAGAATAAAGAAAGAAAGGAAGATCACGAAGAAACGGAATAGGTGAAAATAGAGAAGTGGCAGATGGCCAAGGAAAATATTGGAATGGGTCCCAATAGCATAATTAAAGAAAGCAATACCACGAAAAGACTAGATAGATGATGTGAATGGCCATACAGGGTATACATGTGAGAGATGTATTGGTATGGTAGGAACTATGATAGGAAAAGTAGAATAGACCCAGAACTTGGCTTGGGCATGCGAAAGAAATGGAAGAAGGCAGAGATCCAAAGAAATGGCTTCTACCAGAAGAAAATAAAGAAAGGGGAACTACTAAGAGACTGATAGATGATGTGAATGAGGCCACCAGGACTACAGTTATGAGAGATTGCATGGGTATGGTACACTATAGCAAAAAAGGAAGAACAGTTAACGTTGCCTGAACATACGAAGAGAGTGGATGAAAACAAATACCCAAGGAAAATATTGGAATTTGCCCCACCGAAAGACCACGAAGAGACTGGTTAGACGATATGAAGGCTAGAGATGTGAGAGATTGCATGGGCATGGTAGGAACTACAGAAGAAAAGGTGGAAAGGAGAATTTTAATTTGGCTTGGACATACGATGAAAATGAGAAGAGGCAAACGGCCAAGACAAATATTGGACTGAATCTCGCCCAAAATAGAATAACAGGAAGACAGTCAAGAGACTGGATGGATGGTCTGAATGAGGCCGTGGTTAGACATGTGAGATAATGCATTGGTATGGTAGGTACTATGACAGAAATAGAAGAAAAGAGACTGTTGATTTGGCTTGGACATACTAAAATAATGGAGGAAGGCAGATGACCAAGAAAAATGTTGGAATGGGTCGCACTAGAATATAGAAAGAAAGGAAGAGCACAAGGGGACTTGGCAGATGATATGAATGAGGTCATGAAGGCTAGAGATGTGAGAGATTGCATGGTTATGGTGGGAACTATAGCAGAAAAGTAGAAGAAACAATTAATTTGTCTTAGATTTACGAAGAGAAAAGAGGGAGAAAGAGAGAGAAAATAAAGAAAAGAGGGTAGACCGCGAACAAAATGGCTATAATATGAGATTATGAAGACTAGAAATGAGATAAAAATTGCTTTGGTATAGTAGGAAATATTGCAGAAAAAGTAAAAAAAGGACAGCTAACTTGGCTTGGACATACGAAAACAATGGAGGAAAGCAGACAGCCAAAGAAGCTATGGGAATGGCTTTCACCAGAAAAATAAAAGAAAACAAGACCACGAAGAGACTTGATAGGTTATGTGCAGGAGATCACGGAGGTTAGAGATGGGGGGATCGTATGGGTATGGTAGGAATTATAGCAGCAAAAATAGAACACATACAGTTAAATTGGATTGGACTTCTGAATAGAAGAAAGAAAATCAGATGACCAAGAAACATATTGGAATAAGCCCAACATAAAAATAAGAAATCGCAAGGGTAGGTGTGGGAGGGGGGGGGGGAGACCACGAAAAGGCTGGACATATAATGAGATGGGAGAAATTTCTTGGGTATGGTAGGAACTATAGCAGAAAAAGCAGAAAAAGGACAGTTAGCTTGGCTTAGACTTTCGAAGGGAAGAGAGAAAAGCAAATGACCAACAAAAAATATTGCAATGGGCCCAAAAAGAAAAAATAGAGAATGGAATACCACGAAGAGACAGGATATATGAGCTCATGAGGACTAAAGATGGGAGAAATTGTGTGGGTAGGTTACGAACTATAATATAAAATGTGTAGACAAATAGTTAATTTGTCTCGGAGATACGAAGAGAATGGAAGAAGAAAAATGATCATTGAAATGGGTCCCATCAGAAAAAATAATGAAAGAAGGGAAGACCACGAAGAGACTGGATATATAATAAGGTCGTGAAGGCTAAAGATGGGAGAAATTGTTTGGGTATGGCAGGAACTATAGCAAAATAAAGCAGAAGGAGACACTTAACTTGGTTTGGACATGCGAAAATAATACAGGAAGGCAAATGGCCAAGCAAAATATTGAAATGGGTCCCACCAGAAAAAAAGGAAGACCACAAAGGTACTGAATAGATAATACGAATGAGACCATGAAGGCTAAAGGTGTAAGGAGTAGGGATAACGTGACACAAAGGGACAATCGACAGAATTAAAAATTGTAATTAAATCTAAAACACATACATTACTTTATAAACGTTGAAAACGATTTAAAAAGTTATTGCCATAAATATAAACTAATTAACTTTTTCACCTATTTGAAATCGTTTCAACGTGTTGCAATTGGCAATTTGCAGTGTTATATTTGTAAAAATATTGTCAAAAAATGTAGTCATTTATCCGTTGTTTGAAAAACATATACTCACTAAGGGGAAGAAAAGTTAGCTTGTAATCGATAAGGACTGACAGGTCACACATACCTTCAAAGTCTCCCTCCTGAATTTTCGATATCTGGTTCTCCTGCATCTCCAGCTTCTTCAAGGTGTCCAGGATCGCGAGCGATTTCTGGGGCACCGAAGTCAGCTCGTTTCCACCGAGGTTTAACCTCTTCAACCTCCTGCAAGATAAGAAGCGAAAAATTCGATTTAAAGACTGCCCGAATCTGGCGAGAGATTATGCACGGCTTATGCGCCCCCTTTTTGTGCGGGGCTTGCACAGAGCCACATTGACGCTTTAAATAAATTAAGTAATATCGATTCGACGAGCCATCTTGCCTGGAGTGTTTCAACCCGGCTGAATAATTAATGGGACTCTGATAAAGTTTACCTGAACAACATTACTTGAAACCAATTTGATTTGTTTGGCTTGGGCTTGCGTAGGTGGAAATGTTGCAATCGTGGACAAACGTTTGTCTTCTTAATTGCAGGAAACTGGGTGAAATCGATTTTCGAGATACTAATATGAAAGTAGACGAGCAGTATACAATGTTCCACGAATTTACTGTAAAAGTTAGTTCGATTGGACTTTGTTTATTTTAATAAGAAAAGTCATGGTAACTCTGGTGGTAACTGATAATTGTAAACAAAAATAATCTACTGATTTATTTGCAAAGCTCGAAAATTAATCTAAACAAGTAATAACGTATAAAGCTTTAAATTTAAACTTTTACATTGAGAAGCCTCTGTTGAAAAATTTTTCGATGTAGAAAATACAATCTTTAAATTGATCATTCTAGTTATCTAATGTCCCATGCTATAAAAAGGCTATAAAAACTGTTAAATGATGTTAAATTGCCATCATTAAGTAAACTGCTCGCAATTTTATAGCCTAAGATGGCACTCAGTTTACCAAAAGACTGTATGTTCCTAGAAAATATTGATCAATTGTTCGTCAAGGGCGAGGAAAACATTTTTTCCTTCTCTCGTACTTAAAAACCAAAGTATTTAAAAAAAGCACGATCAAAGATTTCTTGGCAACATTGAGGGATAGGATTGTGAGGAAGGTGAGCATACCTTTGCCTGGCATTTCCAGCTAATTTAAAAATTTAGTAAAACATGGCACACTGTCTTTTATAGCCAGGTTTTATTTAATTCAATCATAACAAAGTTTGAAGGGAGCTAATGATATGTAGCTAATTTGACTGTAATTTCAGGCCACCTCACCGTATGCATATGTTTCATTGTATTATTCAAAACAATATCTAGCTGAAATATTTATTACATGTACTAGCGGAATTTTTATTATTAGAGGAAATGAGTACCTTTGTACAATATACTGCCGAGCGAGAATAATTTATGTTGCGCTACGAACATAAATTTCTTGGTTTGTAGTTATGTATATTAATATGAAAAGGTTTTCGTGCATCTATTAGAAACGAGATTGCTATTTTGAATTTGTAATAAATTTGTAGCGATCCTTTGCTGACCTTATTAAAAAACAACTGCAACATATAATATTTTATTTGTATTAGTAAATGGAATAAGCTTAAATTTCGCAGTTAAAACCAGTTTGTACAAAACTGTTCCCATCATTTTATTAAGCGAACGAATAATATTTGCTCTCAATTGCTTATACCTATAATTTGTATTTGTGCTGTATAACATTATGTATGTTTGAAATTCACTAGTCCAACAATGAACGTTATTGAATTTTACCCAACCGTATGCAGACTACATAAATAGCTCCATTAAAATACAAGCGAACGTGATCGTTAAATTTAATCTAAATAGAATCATTTTGCACCAAAGCCACTTTTAAACCGCATGTGTATGTAAATTTCACAATTAAATTGAAGAAATATATTAACTGGCAACTTAGCTTATGGCCGAATTATAGTACGTGCCCCTTAGACATAGGCAACACTATTGCCAATCACATGTAGTCACGCCATCTACTCCAAATTACAGGGTGTGCAAGAGATCAGTGGAAGAACTTGCTCATATGGTCTTAAAGTTGTCCAGATATTAGTCATTATACCTGAATACCTGATATACAAAAAAATATTTCCTGTTGTTCTATATTGCCAATTATGCCGGGCTAACCTTATTTTTCTTGCCTTGATAAAGAAATAAAGTTTTCAGATATATTGACTTGGATAAAAAGGGTTCTCTTTGGAATTGCTACCCTGAAGAACACATCCAAATTACTTACTATATTGTTTTATCAACCAGTAGTTCATTACTGTCCCGCAGTCATAAAGTTATACTTTTTCAAAACTAACGTTTCTACTAGAAAAGTTCCTTGGCGACCAGTTTATTCCGTTTAATACCATTCAACAATACCTTAAAACAAACGCATAAACACCTTAAAATATCAAATTAAAGCAGTGGCGTAACTAAGATTTTGCTCTGGGGGGTGTTCTGAGAGAGTGATCAACCTTACAATAAGAATTTTAAAAAAATTGAGCGTATCATAGAGTATAGTTGATTTCATTTCTACAGGACTTGCGGTAGGCCTTGATTTAACTTCTTGACAGTATAGACCACCTAGTTACATTTAAGAATATATTGAAGTCAGAAATAATTATTTGCTAAATAAATAACAACTTAGCTTGCTTGTAAAACAAAATTGCAAGATAATGCCTGTCCTTGCAATAACTCTATAATCTATGAAAATGTTAAATGTCATTTTGATTGTAAAAAATTAGTTAAAGCACGGCCTACTGCAAGTTCTTTAGAAATTAAAGCAACTATACTGTTTATTTATAAACAATAAAATTATTACAATTTATTGTAATACAACTTATAGTAGTAATTCAAGTTTTTTTGGTTTTTTTGCTAACTCGTTTATAATTTCACTAGCTGTTACCCGCGACTTCGTACGCGCGAGTTTCGTTATTTGTGTATTAAATAATGACTAATTATTTTCTGTCATCCCATCCCATCCCCGTCTCCGTCTCCGGCCCCGTGCCCGTCCCCGTCCCCGTCCCGTCCCTTTCCCCGTCCCGTCCCCGGCCCTTTTCCCGACCCTCTCCCCGTCCCGTCCCTTCCCGTCCCGTCCCGCCCCGTTCCCTCCCCTCTCCTACCCTTCCATCCCACCCCATCCCTTTCCTTTCCGTCCCGTCCGGCCCCGTCCCGTCCCGTCCTGTCCCTCCCCGTTCCATCCCCTCCCCTCTCCTCTCATTCCATCCCATCCCTTCCCTTTTCTTCCAGTCTAGTCCCGTCCCGTCCCTTCCCGTCCCTTCTCGTGCCGTCCCGTCCCATCCCGTCCAGTTCAGTCCAGTCCCGTCCTGCCCCTTCCCGTTCCGCCCCGTCATCTTCTATTTTCACCTTCAGGGGACACATTTCCAAAAACTTTGAATGACTTAGTTCAAAATTTGATCTTACAAAATGCAAACCCCTTTTTTACCCCTTTAGGGGTTGAATTTTCAGAAATACTTACTTAGCGGATGCCTACTCCCTATAAGGAATATACATATCAAATTTCAAATGCCGTTTTCGCAATCAACGTCCCAAAAAGCCTCAATAACGACACCCATATCGAATTTTAGGCTTATTTATCCCATTTCACCCCCTAAGGGGTTGATTTTCGGAAAATCGCAAAATACGTGTTTGCTTATTTGTTTTTAGGAGTACTCCTACAAAGTTTCAAGTCGAAATGTCTATTTAATATTATTTTTCCATACAAAATTGGAACCCCCATTTTACCGCTTTAGGGGTTGAATTTCGAAATATCCTTCCTTATTCCTTGTATACATCATAAACGGAACCTCTGTGCAAAATTTCAGCTCTCTAGGCCCAAGAGTTTGGGCTGGGCGTTGATGAGTGAGTAGTGAGTAAGTCAGGACTTTTATGTATACTCGTGCACCTGCAGTTCTCTGTGAATGGAGAGTATTGCTAATCGGATTTTAAAAATGGTCGAGTCCAAATGTAATAATTGATATTCAATTATAAAAAAAATTGAAATACAGCTGTTTTAGTATTTAAAGTTGAGATTGGAGAATAATCAGTTAGAATTGTTTTTAAATTTAGTTACTAAAATACATTTTGAAAAGTAATTTTTCAAAGAGAGGTTAGTATTATTCAAATTAACACATTAAAATGTTCATTAAAAATCTGGTGTGATACACGCACACAACTTCCTTTTATAGTGATTTTATAATTAGCCAAAAATTTGTATTAAAATTTTTAAGCATTTGTCAAAAATTTTCAAAAATTACAAAAACGGTACACAATAGAGTGTTAGTTCAAGAGACAAATTTTCTCTAGAATTTTAAACTGAATTCAAAAATGTAATAATATACGGGGTGTTCTATTTAAAATAGGAGTTAATAAAAAAAATTTGAAAAAAAAACAAAAGAAACCCATTTTAGAAGTATTCAACTGGAAAATCACCTAACGGGTGTCCGCCGGCAAATTTTATTTTTAAACTTGAAATAAAATTTTTATTTCTTAAAATATGTTATTGAAAAAAAATACAAAATAAACCTTAATCTTTGGGAAATTATTTGTGAAACAGCACATCCACCAAATGACGCCCCTCACGTCGTATCACTTCTTCCAAACGAACTTGAAAATTTTGCATCACACGCGTAAGCATAGCAGGTGTAATCGCACCAATTTCTCGGGTGATGTTCTGCTTTAACACATCCAAAGTGGGTGGTGCATTCTCGTAGGAAATTTGCCACTGGACACCCACTTTTTTTGTGGGGATATCTCAAATCACCACTTTGGATGTGTTAAAGCAGAACATCACCCAAGAAATTCGTGCGATTACACCTGCTATGCTTAACGCGTGTGATGCAAAATTTTCAAGTTCGTTTGGAGGAAGTGATACGACGTGAAGGGCGTCATGTGACGGATGTGCTGTTTCACAAATAATTTCCCAAAGATTAAGGTTTATTTTGTATTTTTTTTCAATAACATATTTTAAGAAATAAAAATTTTATTTCAAGTTTAAAAATGAAATTTACCGGCGGACACCCGTTATATCACATCAACACACATTAATAGTGTAATAACAATGTAATAGATATTAACGATACAAGTTTGATTATGAGCATCTTAACGAAACGAGTTTGATTGCCAAAACGAGGCGGTGAGCCGAGTTTTGCGGCAATCAAACGAGTTTCGTTGTGTGCCATAAGCAAACGTGTATTGTTCAATATTTTATCTTCATCAATAAACTCTGGTTCACTGTATAAAAAGAGTGCGGTAATATTCATTACCGCACTGAGTGCGGTAATATCTGTCCATTACCGCACTGAGTGCGGTAATATCCATTACCGCACTCAGTGCGGTAATGAAGCTCTTAACGATACTAAAATTAATTTGGTTAAGACGCTATAACAACACGGATGAAGATAAAGTTAAAAAAAAATTAAAGCCATTTTTGAAAAAATCGAAAAAAACTGAAAAATCACAAGAGTAAACACCTACTTCCGGTTATGCGGTTTTCTTCAATAGCTTGCTGTCGCATCTGCATAGTACACAAAACTTATATATGAAGTTTCAACGCCATACCTCTTTCCGTTTTTGAGATATTCTGTTCACAGACAGACCAATGACAAAAAATCTGGTGTGATACACGCACACAACTTCCTTTTCAGTGATCTTATAATTGGCCAAAAATTTCATTTTAAATTTTTAAGCATTTGTCAAAAATTTAAAAAAATTACAAATTCTACAAAAACGGTGCAAAATAGAGCGTTAAGTGAAGAGACAAATTTTCTCTCGAATTTTAAGCTGAATTCAAAAATGTATTAATATACTGGGTGTTCTATTTAAAATAGGAGTTAATAAAAAAAAATAGAAAAATAAAACAAAAGAAACCCATTTTAGAAGTATTCAACTGGAAAATCATATATCTCACATCAATACGCATTAAAAATTTAATAAAAATGAGAAGTTTTAAAAAAATCGTTATAGCCGTTTTTGAAAAAATCGAAAAAAACTGAAAAATCGCAAGAGTAAACACCTCCTTCCGGTTATGCGATTTTCTTCAAAAGCTTGCTGTCGCATCTACATAGTACACAAAACTTATATATGAAGTTTCAATGCCATACCTCTTTTTGTTTTTGAGATATTCTGCTCACAGACACACAGACAGACACACAGACCAATGAAAAAAATATGTTTTTTGGGTTCAGGGTACTCTGAAACGTGAAGATCTGTTGAAAACTCAATTTCGAATGTTTGGGGTGAATCCAATACTTCCTTTATTGTAAAAGGAAGTAAAAATATGTTTTGTGGGATCAGGGGACTCTAAAACGTGAAGATTTGTTGAAAACTCAATTTCGAATTTTTGGGGTGAATCCAATACTTCCTTTATTGTAAAAGGAAGTAAAAATTGTAACGTTTCGCTGGCAGTTCCATTTAAAAAAATTAATATTAAAAAACCTTTTACATAAAACAGTAGTTCTGAAAAGAGTACAAAAATATTATTAGATATGTGAAAGAATAACAGCATCACTAATAAATATACCTGATTGAGTTGCATTTAAAATAATTTAGTAGGATTCCTTTAATAAAAATTTTTCACGTCTGGGAGAAGAGCACGGTTTCAACGATACCAAAATCGTGAGAGAAATAAAGAATTACTCCCTAGAGAGAGCGTTTTCATTATGACTGCTCATTCATAATGAAAACGCTCTCAATTATGTCAAAGTTTTGACACAAACTGACGAAAAACCCAACCTGCTAACCTCGAATTTGACCTAATTGTGAGTTCTTGTCATAATGACTTACAGTGCCACCAAGTTTAAAATTTACCATGGGCTACTAATTTTCAAATAATTGTAACTAAAATGTCAATAAATGACGTTAAAAAACAGGTTTTTCATTTTAAATCTTCCTGCAACGTGAAAAAATAGTATATGCAACTCGGAGAGAATGCTATTTTGCACCTCAGCAAAATAACGCATTTCTCTTCCTCATTGCATAATCTACTATTATTCTTTACGTTTTGTTTTTCTTTCCAAATCCCCATAATTCATATATTGGTAGAAAAATTATTGATAGTGTTAGAGTTGGATTTATAATCCTGATGGAAATTAAAATTTATTAATATTTTTGAAAAATATTTGCTAAAAGACTTCTACTTACAGTTACTTCATGAAAAATAACAAATTTCTAACAAATGTGTTCTTGAAATCAAATACCATGCCGTTCATGAATTTCAAACGTATTTTGAAACATAATTCGAATGTAAGGTAAAATAACAACCATATTGGTCTTAATCCTTTACAGTTTAATAGATTACATCACAACTAATCTCATCTCATTCTGCTTATAGAATAATTATACCCTAAAAGATTATATCAACATTATGGGGGAATACAAATTTCGACTAGTTGCGTCACACTTACAAAATAATTAATAACTACAGGTAATATTACAACTTTCATTATTCAAACCACATTGATAATGCTTGTTATATCCATTCCAATCACCAGATAATCAAGATGCAAGGGAAAAAATTATACAATAAATGTTTACGTCTGACAAGAAGTCAAACCACAAAAATTTTAAAAAGGGTTAAATTAACTCAGGAAGCGAAACCCTTATAGAAAGCTTTAAAACTTCGCTATAAATAAACCACCTATCAACTACTACAAGAAAAAAACGTTAACTATAAATCAGCATTGACACACAATCTCAAGTAAAAACTTACAATAAACGCAAATACTATTTACTTTTAAAATTATTATCTTTATTTCAGTATAAGAATTACAAATTAGAGTGATGTTTAACATCTAACCTTTCTACTCCTCACACCTTTATAGGGGAAATTATATACATATTTAAAAATATATATATATATATATAACTGTAAGTAAAAGTCTTTTAGCAAATATTTTTCAAAAATATTAATAAATTTTAATTTCCATCAGGATTATAAATTCAACTCTAACTCTAACAATAATTTTTCTACCAAGATATGAATTATGGAGATTTAGAAAGAAAAACAAAACGTAAAGAATAAATGTTATTAAAGGAATCCTACTAAATATTTTAAATGCAACTCAATCAGGTATGTTTATTAGTGAGGCTGTTGTGCTTTCACATATCTAATTATATAGTTTTGCACTCTTTTCAGAACTATTGTTTTATCTAAAAGGCTTTTTAATATTATTTTTTAAAATGTCTGAAAAAGCTGGAACTAAATTAAAAAAACAATTTTAGCTGATTATTCTCCAATCTCAAATTCAATTATACATTACTAAAATGTAATTTTAGATTTTTTTGTTTAAGACGAATTTTAGTTATTCCTAAAGCGTCTGGGGGGTGTTCCGACACCCATATCACCCCCCATAGTTACGTCACTGAAGGTCCACCACCACTGTGTTCTTAGCGTTATTCGAGCAATATAAACATAATTTTGTTTTCTTGTTTGCAACGTACTGGAAATTGCTATGTGACTACATTTTACCTAGGATACTAGCGGAACAAAACTGTGAGAAATCGATATTTGAGGTTAGCGTAATCCCCATAATTTCAGATAAGCTAATCCGTTTATTGGACATTAGCAGGTAATCGCGGTCGGCCTTATTGCTTCAGAAATAAATGGATTATTAACTTATCGGCAGTAGCGATCGCAATGAAGTTTATTATTATTGCTTAGATTCCAATTCTAGATGCACCGCTTTCCTGAATATTAAGGATGTTATTTTTCATGCGTTTGTCATGAGTTTTGTGCCTCAATAGAAATATCTGAAGCTAGAAAAATAGAAAATTCGTGTTGCTTCTTAATAACTACATTTCTTATTGTTTTAAATATTGTTAATAAATTTTGTTAATTCCACAACCTTATGTCATCACTAGAAAATGAAAAGCTGAATAAAAAATCAATTAAGTGGTTTTATTAACAAGATGATTTGAAACGTCTCTTTGCCCACCTTTTCTATCAATTTAATAATAACGCAATTAAAGAAATAAAGACAATTAGCTATTTGCAAAAGTCTGGCACGTAGTGACAATAGTGCCCGGATTTATGTACCTAGGTTGAAGGGTGACTAGAGTTAAGTTTTATTTCTGAAATATATTATAACCCGGTCATAACCAAACTAATTTCAGCTACTGTATACACAACACATTATTGCTCACTAAACTTTTCAAAATATTGAAGGGTTTCAAATCCACATTTAGTGAATCTCCGAAACATCAAGCACATAGCAGCAGAAGCTATCTACTATCAATTTTCCCAAGATGGTTACAGGAAATCGCCTTTTGTACTGGCATTCTTTCAAAAAATTGCTAAAATTTTCCTAGCTTCCAAGGAAGTTCGAAATTCACACAGAAATGGACAAAGAGAGTAGGCAACCGAATATACTTCAATGAAAAAGTGGCAAACTAACCTAAATAATTGAATGTAGGTGAACTCAAGACAATTCCTGGATATTGCAGTAACTTTAATTAGTGTAAAGTGATAGAGGGCAATATAATAGCCAACTTTTGATGACAGACACGGCACAGGAAAAAGATGGAAGGACGTACTAAAGAGGAGAACTAGGCAAAACAGTAGACAAAAATAAACCAAACTCAAAACAATTATTTTAGAATCAACAAATCGGCGATTGACAAAAAAAATTAGAAAGGAAATAGCATGGCGAACATCAAAAGCAAAAAATAGAGAAGAGAAAAGCAAACAATGAACAAAATGAAAACGGGAAGAAGAGAATATTATGCAGCATATAAAAACTTAGAACTGATGTATAAAGAACAATTATAGAAGCAGAAACTGCAGCATGAAGGATAAATATAAAGACCGATCAATAATTGTTTTATGGACAAGAAAAATGTAACACTTGTGAAACAGTAAAGGCAGAAAAAGAAGAACACTTAGAGAATACAGAATGGTAGTAACTATAGGACAATTAATAGGACACAAAGAAATTAAAAAAAAAACAATACGAAAATTGTACCAAGACACGAATCGAAGAAAGTAAAAGTTGGAAATGCACCAGGATTCAGTTTTATAACTACAACAATAATTAAATATGCAGAGAAGAGGCTAAGCAGCACAATTAAAGAAACAGATTCTTCGGGAGACTGGAAAATGGAAACATTAACACCTATATACAAGAAAGGAGATTCAAGATGGGAGAAAAGGCGTTGGAAGATAGTTAGTTCGGTTTTGAATCCACGCAGACCTGTATGCTTTGAGTTTAGCGAAAAAGTAGTAAGAACAAACAAGAAACATACAAACTTGAAGGAGTTGAAGAGAATTAATGAAAAAAGAAGGAAACAAGCCCTTTTACAATAAGGAATCGGAAAATGAAATAAGAGACGCAATAGAATTAATATTTGCAAATATTCCATACAGAACTAAAAAAAGAGCATGTCAAACTGAGAGAAAAAAGGGATTACGGTTAATAGGTGCATTTAATTAAGGAAAAAATGGGAACAATGAAGGAGCTTTAGGTACTCTCTCAGACAGTAAAGTTACCGTTTCTAGGAAAAGGAGGGATCCTCAAGAAAATAAAAACGGAAATATATAAGAAAGTCGCGTGATCAATAATTTAATCATATTTTTTTTACACGGGTTAGGCTTTTGGCCTGTTCCGGCATACTATTTATTGATCCGACCATTCCTGTTTCGTCCATCCCACAGATCTTATTCTTTTAACTACATATTTGTAAGTCTTTGGTGGGAGTATATCGTTCTCCGTTCTTCACCTGTTCCATTTATTTCTCCCTATCTGGATTTTATCATTCAAAAAGACCATCTTTGGATATAATTTAATATACAAGCAAACCATGGCAAAATTTCAATATGGAATACCACCCGCTCGTATACTATTACGGTTCCTGTCCGCCATGATGGATTTGGATGTAACTATCACTTATAGATTAATAATCCTAGAATGTCACTTCTGATCGCATTCTACATTTCAAATAGCCGTGGAGCAGTCTTCAAAATCTATTATGTCATTTTTAATTTCTAACGCCACTTGACGTGGCCGTTTAATTTTAGGCTTCTCGGTCTGAGTCCGTCCCTATCCGTTAATTTATCCGGAATTTAAAGCCAAACGCTGGATTAGCAATGCTAATAGATGATAGTGCGATGCGTGTTAGACCGCTGTCGTTGCATTGGGGATTTTAGTTGTGTTTTTAACCTCGCCAGTAAGCGGGGAGACTGCATTTCTTGTAGCTTAACTCGGCACTCAGCTCGGGGTTTTTGTTGGAGTGAGTTGCAGTGTTCTGTGCAGGAGAGAGTAGTCGTGTAATGCGGGGAACCTTGTACCGTTGAATGAAGTAGGTTAATTCTATTTGGACTAAAATGGGGTCTACACAAAAAGATTTCTCCGATAAATTACGGTTTTACGGAGTGTATTTGGAGTTGTTGTTTCGTCATAATAGGCGTCATAATATAGTGGCTTTTTCTTTGCTACTCCATTTTTTCCACACATGCAACCCGAAATCAAACGTCATCTTCTCAGGTTGCTTTATCACAGCAGCTTTTGAGTTGAACTCCATCGTCGAGAGGCAGCTTCATTCTCCCCTGGGCTGTGCGACGAAATTCTTAGAGGTTAAACATTCCCGCACTATCCACACGATCTGCCAGGGATCCAAGGTAACTGTAATATTGTGTATTGCATGCCGTGCAGTGTGTTTAAGTTAGGTTACAGTGCCTCGCCTTGCTAAGTGTTTCGACCTGCTAAAATAAAATTATTTAAGCGGCAGCTCGTATGCTAAGCGATAATTAAATAATTATCCCCATCAGGGCTTTTGTGTCTTAACCGGCATTGACTGGGGTAACTTGTAAAGTTAGCTTATAATATGGCGATGCCTCCAAGGGTAACATTTTAAGACTGTGCATGCATATGTAGTCTAAGTTAATACTTAAAATATTCAGGAGATGTTTTGTCACATTTTGCGTTTATTTTACTTTATTTTTCTTATGTTTTTTTTTAAGAATTGCGAAGCAGTTAACAGATATAGTACAAATATCATCAAAGGTAAGTCCCATTGGTAAGAGCTGTTGCATCCTTCTTCCCAAAGACGCGATTTTTCCCGTCTTAGTTTCTGGTGGGAAAACGATCGTGAATCCAAGTAAAGACCCAGTGGCGCTAAGGAAATGGTCTTTTAAACTTTATCTAGTCCGAACGTATCGGTAAATAGCCACGACGCTATGTCTCGACTGACCGACGAGCCGGGGTATTACTTGCAGCAGGACTGAAAATCAACTGGTTGGGGCAATGTAACCATTAAAAGGTAATCGTACATCCGATTTGACACCTCCATGCTTATTATAAGGTCAAGTAACGACCTGCTGTCCCTCTGAGGGGTTGTTTTGTGTTTTAAGTACAGTTTTGTCCTGTAACAATTTTCTAACTTACGTCACTTTGTGTCACTTGCATCAATAAAAGTTCTAATTAAAACTAAGTTACTTGCTTTTGAATGGTTTGTACGTTAATCTTTGAAATTGTGGTTTGCCACTGCTACTGTTAGTTTCAGTTTTTTAAAATTAGGTTTCCAACAGTATTAAATGGGTTGCCTATATTACGTGGTCACATGGTCTTTCGAGTAAAACTGAAGATTTTTTGAGACTATGGTGCCTTTCAAACAAAAATAAATTATGCCTTCTGTTACACAATAAATAGCAACTGTAATTTCTAACAAACTGTCTATGAAAGCGTGTACGGACTGGGTTGTCAAGCGCCTCTTAAATTGCGGGGCGCTCGCCAGCTGTGTCGCGACCACGGAAAGTTTCGGCTCATTAAGAACTTAGCAAAATTCGAATACGTTCCGGGGAAGAGCTAACGCATGGGCTGCGACTACCAGAGGGCACACTAACGTGGTTTCCCTCGGGCGGCAACCGTCCATCGTAACTTCCACAAAATTATCTCGGCGAGAAGTCGCAGGGTTGTGTGCATTGTTCCAGGGGTTGCCTTTCCCTAGTGATGGGACTATTCGAATGCAAATTACTACAGTATTCGATTCTTGCAAGATCTCGAATGCATTCGATTCTTTTGAGTGTATTCGAATGCTTCGAATCGAATACTTAATCGGTGTTTGTATAGGTAAATCTCGCCGGGCGTGATCTCGATTCCGATCCGAATGCTGAATTCGGCGTGATCTCGATTCTTATCCGAATGCTGAATTCGAATGCATCGGAGCTTCGCGGCGGTTGGTACTCGGATTCGCACTCGAATCGTTTCAGTTTTAGCTAGCACAGCTCTGCGTATCATAGGAGTTTAAAGAATGCCCGCCACGGCAAACTCGCTCGGAAAGCAACTATATGAATGCATAGAGAACTGCCCGTTGCCATTCCGAAAGTTTTGAGTTTAGATAGACATTACATATAGGTATTTTGATTTCCATAGAAGGCAGGAATGGAATCAACTCTCAAACGACAAATTTTTTCGATCCAGGTCTCACTTGAATAGTTGGTGCTGAAATGTTTCTAGTTAAATATAGACTACAGAATTAAATATAAAATTAAAATATTACCACACAGACTGAATATTGCACACTCAAACGATATAGCACTACCAAAATCATAAAAGCAACTAAATATACTAAAAATTTAAACAGATACATCGAAGGCAAAGAGAAACAAACGCTGGAGTTGTCTCAATAATTTATTTAAAAAAATACATATAAGCCCGTAACATCAATAAAAACAACTATTTTATAAACAGTCCTTTTCTCATATTCATTTTCGGTACTACGTTACGTTATTAATAGCTGAACCGCCTACAATCAAAAGAATTTTTACTTCCTTTTACAATAAAGGAAGTATTGGATTCACCCCAAAAATTCGAAATCGAGTTTTCAACAGATCTTCATGTTTCAGAGTCCCTTGAACCCAAAAAACATATTTTTTTCATTGGTCTGTCTGTCTGTGAACAGAATATCTCAAAAACGAAAGGAGGTATGGGGTTGAAACTTCATATATAAGTTTTGTGTACTATGTAGATGTGACAACAAGCTTTTGAAGAAAATCGCATAACCGGAAGTAGGTGTTTACTCTTGTGATTTTTCAGTTATTTTCGATTTTTTCAAAAACGGCTCTAACGATTTTTTTAAACTTCTCATTTTTATTAAATTTTTAATGTGTACCTATTGATGTGAGATAGGTGATTTTCCATACTTCTAAAATGGGTTTCTTTTATTGTTTTCTATTTTTTTTATTAATTCCTATTTTAAATAGAACACCCGGTATATGATTACATTTTTGAATTCAGCTTAAAATTCTAGAAAACATTTGTCTCTTCACCTAACGCTCTATTTTGCACCGTTTTTGTAGAATTTGTAATTTTTTAAAATTTTTGACAAATTCTTAAAAATTTTAAATCAAGGTTTTGGCCAATTATAAGAGCACTGTAAAAGGAAGTTGTGTGCGTGTATCACACCAGATTTTTTATTTTTGCTTTGTACACGTGCAGCGTCTCGTTATCTCTGGTGTTGCGTGTCGCCCAGCCGAGGTCACACGTCACCACTCCCCCAGTACGAGAGCGAGCACACAACTCGAATCTGAATTCGAGTGCGATTTTGCATTCGAATTGTTTGCATTCGAATGATCATTCGATTCTCAAAAGTATTCGAATGCGATGTATTCGATTCTGAAAAGTATTCGATTCTGCCCATCACTACCTTTCCACTATGTATGTGATAGTTCTACAAACGCGGATTATGAAAATGGAAGAAGATTTCTAAGACGGACTCACATTAACATTAACATTTCTACTTCTTAAGTACTGCATATTTTGATTATCAAAGTTACAGTCACAGTTTTTATACAAGAATGTAACTTTGTTTAATAATAATAATCCTTGTTAGGGGTTAACGACTACCACAGGTGTTAGCGTGGTAGTCGGGGAGCGTACGATTTTTAAAATTCGTCTAAAGTCCACCGGGTATCGAACCCGGGCCGGCCGACTGAGAGTCGAGCATATGCTCGCTGGGCCATCCGCTGACCAAATATATACTCTTTATATATATTAAAGTTGTTTCATTACATACACAAATAAATTAATTTGTTTATAGCGTCTAGTGACACTTTCTGAATCCATTTTCTATAGTTTTCGATATTGGCAATCATCTTTTGAAATATTTCGTTAAACTTACGGCTTTGCGTGTGCCATACGACCAACAGAGCTTTGAACTGACCTTTTTCATTTATTGATTGGTGTCTATGAAAGTTTTTTTAAGTCTGTGTTCGGGCGTCCTCTGGATGTTCATATAATTCAAGTTGACGCTGTTGAATGTCAGTTATCGTTTGAGCTACTTTTATTGTTCGCCATATCTCTTCGATGCAACTCTTTTCAGCTTAGATATTCTTATCGATCTTCATAAGGCATCCACCTCAACTGCTAAGAGTGTAAGTTTGTCGCCTTCGTTCGATACTGTCCACATATCAAACCCGTAAATCATAGCCTCATATATTATTTTTATTCGACGTTTTGTACTGTTCTAAAATCAGAACATCTCATTTAATGCCCCGATTCTGTTACGACCGTGATTTATCCAATGTTGCATTTCCTTTCTGCGGTTTTCATCTTTTGAAAATAACGCCCCACGGTATTTCTATTCATCGCATTGTTTGGATAAGTATTCTGCTTTTCCTACATTTGGAATATTATTCTATCAGTTTTCAGCCATGTATTGCATACATATCCTCGTGCGAATGAGCATGAGCAATCATCACTTGATAATCTGCAAACTGCAAAGTGTATGGTGTCGTATTATTCACTTCAAACAACATGCCTTTACATTTCTGCTTCCATGTATTGAGGGAAAACAGTTAACCCGAAATTAATAAATAAACACTAGTGGCCTTGTTTAGATTACATTTTTGGGTATAGTTCGAGTCGTAACCAAAATTTGGTATGCTTTTTTATTTTAGAATTTAGCTATTTTTCAAATTTTAAAATATCGCTCTTATTTTAAAAGGCAGAAGAAAATGTTATGTACATTTTGTATTAAGTAAAAATTAAGTCGATCACTATAACTGAAAACTTAATTTTCTTACATACAATAGCTTACTTCCATACTAGAATACTACTACTAAGTACATATAAGCCACGAAGTCTGGAAAAATACGGAAGATAAACTAGAGTAAATAATAATAGAAGGAAAATAATACAGTTCCGCATGGAAAATCAGTTACTGATAGAAATCAACCATTTTACTCTTAAGAAATTACATAAATTGATTTTGAAAGTACTTAAGGAGACACAGGATATCAAAGATTTTATTACATACGAGTATAATCTATCTATGTAATAGAAGAAAAATATGAAATACTAAATGTAAAGGCAATAATAACAGGTGAAAAGTGAAGGAAACAAACAAAGCATTATAAAATCAAAATCAATGAATTGAGAGGCAGCAATAGATGCATTGTACAAAACCTGGATACACAGGCTCCTAGAAGAGCAGAAGAGCAAGGACGCATGGGGTGAGCACATATGACATGCAGTAAGGAAATAAACTGTATTTAAGACAATAATACTGAAATAGGCAGGAAGAACACGTGGAAATGTGACCGGAAAGGAAAACCAGAAAATAACTGGATGGTGCAGCGAAGAAGTCAAGGGAAACATGAAAAGCAAAAATGGCGTTTGGAAGAGATTTATAGTGAGCAAAAGTCAAAACGATGGATTGCGGGGTAAGAGAAAAATTTGGTAATGTGTTTTTACAAAGAAAAGGGGATACAAATAAGGGAAAGGAGAGGGGCAGTCTCAGACTAAGAAGAAAAAGATACTGAAATTGAGGAGGTGGAGTAAGCCATAAAGCAGATGGTTGAGAAAATGGGGTGGTAGAAATGAAGCAGCTCCAGAAATGGTAGACTACGGAGGAGGAAAGAAATGGATACAGGATATGTGCTAATTAATATAGAAAAAAGAAAAAATGGAAAGAAAATGGTATAATACCCATATAAACGATTGTTATGAAGTAATGTGCCAATCATATACAGTTCAAAAGAAATATTTAAGAATTTTATAGAGACTACAGAAACAAACACATTAATAACCAACCATTAGAAAGACAGAAGAACTCCATTTGGCTTATATGTATATTTAGGCATCACCCGATAATTTACCCAAGCAGAGTATATGGGAGGTACTACGTGAATTCGAGTAACACACGATCTGAAAAAGTGATTAAAAGACTATCAGAAAACAAGAAGAACAGGAAGAATTAAAGTGAAAGACTCATGAAGTTCCAAATGTACAAAGGAATAAAAAGACTAGATTTAGTATAAAAGCAGAAAATTGGAATATAGAACCTGTACAGTTGTACACCTGTACAATATTTGTAGTAGACGAAGTACTTAGTACTATTGGCCGACTAAAATCACTTAAATTTATCAAATAATGAATAAAAGCAGTACAGTCATTGAATTATAACCAAATAAACAATAAACATTTAACCATTGATAATGAGGTGGAAAAGACACGATTATTGGAAATACGACCATAGGGGTCCTATTCTATCGAAAATTTGTTACTTCTTACTTATTTCTATTTGCCAAGAACACAGCTTAATAGAAGTATTCGTCTGCAGTTCTTTAATTCATATTTAATGCTCATTCATTTTTTTAAACGCGATTTAATTTATTGATCAAATATCCACATATGCATTTTTACATTTCAATTGCAATACAGAATGGTCTCCACTAGAGCATTTGCTATTCTTGAGTTTTGGTGTCCCTTTTTCACTGGGCGGTTTTGTTGATGTCACCAAATTCGCCTTTTAGTTATGCTTTATGATTTCTGTCTGTGCTTAAAGCTGTTTCTCCTTCCATACGGTTTTCTTACGAATTTACTGTTTTCCTTCCTTTGTCTATCATATTCAAATACTTTTTCTGACTATCATGAGAGTCGTGTTTCAACTTCTAGGAAATTTCACCGGGTGTTTTTTGTTGTCTTCTTCGGATCTTCTTCTTCATCAGCCACTTTGCATTCACTGTTCAGCTTATCTTTTTGCAAATTTTACCACTGGATGTAAATTTGTTTTCTCATCAAGCCTCGGGTTCTTTTGTCACAAATAGATTTAGCATCAAATTTTGTAATAATTTCAGCTGGTCTGTTTTGTTTATTATGCAGTATATTTGCACCGGTTCAAAGATAATATATACATAGATCTCTAGTGAATGGTCACAATAAAAGGGTTAGTTCTGGACGCTGCATGAAGACGGCGCTTCGATAGCTACAAATTTTGAAGTAAGAATCCCATTACGTAGCGCCAAACTAACTAACTGGCTGAAATGAGTGAAATGGATATATCTACGTATGTCTCTTCTTAACTCATATTTACGTTCACTTGCAGATAGGGAATTCTTTGTTTTCGAAAGAGATGGTTTTGCAGATAAACTGCTAATGGATACTTAACTGCATATTAATGTTTCGCAAATATTTACTGAATATTATTGAAATACCCTACAAGGTTTACATTACGCTTGCGAAACAACTGACAACTTTTCGTAAAACCTGCCCTAATAAGATTTTTGTATTTTTATACAGGCTGACATTGAAATGTGAGACAATATTTCAGGTGCATATCCGGGACGTAAAAATAAGTCATAAAGTTTAATACGTTCTTAAAGAGGTTAACTGGTAGAACAACCAATATAATAAATTAAACAATTAAAAATGATATGAGTTAAAAATGGCATGTAACATGTTAACTCGCTTACTATCAATAATACAAACTACATTTTGCTATGAAATAGTTAGGGAAATGTCGTCAAAACTAGCTCCAAATGAAGGTGTAATCTTTAATTTTACTTGCAACTGATGGCCAACCTGACTATAGTATACTAAACTGGAACTCTGTTTACAAATAACACGCTGAGAATAATCCCTTTCCTAGATTATTATCTGCGTTTATCTGTGCGGTTTGCAAATACGCTGGCCCAAACATGCAGCCAATACATCTGCTACGAACTAATGTTTGGTCAGCTACATTTCTAAAGCAAAGCAATGACTTACGCCATCTGTCACGCGCGTACAAAAGTACTTTCACCGTAACTTCACGCCCATTGTGTTTAGAGATCTATGTATATATTATCTTTGACCGGTTCCTTATAAATATAGTGCAAGTTAGATTCTTGGTGACCACAGTTTTACCACGAGCTTATTTTGGACACAAGATGTTATTTTGCTTTCTATTTATTCCTCATTCATTGACGTGATTGACTCAGGTATAATTTGTTAAGTTTAAATCTCCCGTACAGAACAGCTCTTGGTCAGAGAATTTGATTATGCCTCGAAAACGACAAAACTATTGTTCCTTCTCCTCAAAGTATAAACTTTAGTTCTATTGTAACAGCTTCAAACTGTCTTACTGAAGTTTTGAAACATTTTTCCAATTTTCTTTTATATCTTGAGATTGCTTCACTGATGTTACTGCCTAGTGAATTTATGATTTCACGTCACTTTGAACGCCTTTGTGTGAATCAGGTTACCTATACCGGTTTTTGACAACGTTTGGAAAAATTCAATGTTTTAGGGGGGAATGGGTTTTCTGAGTTATTATTGAAATTGATTTATTGCCTGTAATGCTACCTGCAAGCGCCTGCATTATTAATTTTAATTTTTTTAATCCAGTCAGTTCACAACTATACTGCAAGAACAGTCGAATGGTTGGGGTAGTTGAGTTAGTAACATGGTTACCACAAGTGATTTAATATTATAATATTGACTTGGAATTGATTGAAAATTAAGTTGAGGGTTCAATTCCTTTCAGTTGTGAATAAATAAATAATAATTCTAATATTATATACACAGTGGTAAAAATGGCTTTCCCTGTGGTATAATTTGATATAACAATATCAGATTATTATAATTTTGCAATAAAAGTCAATGTTAAAAATAATTTTGAATTAGATTGTTCTATTGTGGATGCAATAGATTTAACAGCAAATTAACGTAGCTTCAGTGCGTGAGTGATTGTGTCTTGTGCCAATGGATTGGTTTTCCATTATAAAAATAGAAATATTAAGTTCTACTACGAGCTTTTGGACCTGGGATAACCAGGTGAATTGCCAATGTAGGTGTTCAGCAAACAAGAGCGAGTTTCAAAATCAAGTATCTCTAAAAAGGCAAGTGAATATTTGATTGAACTTTCAATGTGGGTTATCGGAATAAGTTTGATTTGGGATAATTAGAACAGATTATGTAATTACATTTAGTAATATTTTATATAGTGATTAATTGAATTTATTGTCTAAATTCAACGTTCAATCAAGTACTTGGTCATTTTAGATATTTATAATTTGAAATTATCGTTTGGTTATTTTATTTAGATTTATAATAATTTTAAATAAGTAATATACATTGTTAACGTGTTTTGGATCAACCAATTAAAACTTATTTTGAAGGTTAATAGAATTTTCTTATGTACATGTCAGATCAAACAAAATAACTGTCAAAATTGTTGAAACGTTTAAAGGGAAATATTTCTGAAGGTACCTGAATTGAATACTAATTTTAAATAAATAATATTATACTGATTACCTACTATAATAGCTGTCTAATAGATAAAAGTTCATATAAGTAAGATAGTTAATATTAACACATCCATTCAGTTGATGACAGAGGAGACTCATTGCTTTAGGAAAGTTAGTCGTGGTTATACGTAATTTCAGCTCGGCATAAGTTAAATGTCAAAGTTTTTGAATTGCAAGAAACGTTTCTTGTGATGTATAAAGCCTTCATTAATTGAAATATTCTATAGTAAAGGTAAGTCGGTTTTTACTTCCTTTTACAGTAAAGGAAGTATTGGATTCACCCCAAAAATTCGAAATTGAGTTTTCAACAGATTTTCACGTTTTAGAGTCCCCTGATCCCAAAAAAACATATTTTTTTTCATTGGTCTGTCTGTCTGTCTGTGAACAAAATATCTCAAAAACGAAAAGAGGTATGGCGTTGAAACTTCATATATAAGTTTTGTGTACTATGTAGATGCGAAAGCAAGCTTTTTAAGAAAATCGCATAACGGGAAGTAGATGTTTACTCTTGTGATTTTCCAGTTTTTTTCGATTTTATTCAAACTTCACATTTTTATTACATTTTTAATGTGAATTGAAGTGAGATAGGTGATTTTCCAGTTCAATACTTCTAAAATGGGTTTCTTTTGTTTTTTTTTCTATTTTCTTTATTAACTTTAAATAGAACACCTGGTATATTATTACATTTTTGAATTCAGCTTAAAATTCTAGAGAAAATTTGTCTCTTCACCTAACGCTCTATTTTGTACAGTTTTTGTAGAATTTATAATTTTTGAAAATTTTTGAAAAATGCTTAAAAATTTAAAACCAAATTTTTGGCTAATTATAAGATCACTGTAAATGGAAGTTGTGTGAGTGTATCACACCAGATTTTTTATATTGAGATAGATTCAATATAATATAAATTCTCATATAAATCACCAAAAAAAAGAAGTTATATATCAAAAGTGGTATATTTACAATATTTCGATAAATGGTATATTACAAGTTGGCGACCAACTAGTGTGGTATGATAAAGAATATATTCCGATAAAGGATAATTTACAATATCTCGATACAGGGGTATATTACATACCATCAAATTCTACTCGTTCTTTATAATTAAACAACCTTTAGTTGCTTATCGATACAAATTATTTTTCCTAGTTTCGAAGTTCATTCTGTACCTACTGTTTATCAATTGTCAAAATATTGAACGGGTCAAATGTTGTTGAAGCGCACTATGCTGTTTAGTGAAGATCTTTTAAGAGCCGAAACCTTAATGTAAGTAAATAAATATGTGTTTAATCTCGGGAGGTCTCTGGAATACGCGATGTGTTACGTAATTTACGCTAGCAAATAGCTTTTATGTAAATTTGACCGAATATAATGACATTTTGTTGTCGTTTTCAACGTCAAAATGATACATACAGTGAGGTCGTAAAGTTTGGAATAAATTCAGTATTTCCTAACATGTACGTTTCCGGCTAAAACGCTCGGACCCGTCGATCTTTATTTTTATTTGAGCATTTTTTGAAATAAAATGCATACATACAGGGTGTCCCGTGTATGAGGTATGGCGTTATCGATGTTTTTTTTAAATAGAAACCCCCTTTTTTTTATAACGGAATATGAAAGAACGCATCTTTTTACTTACGGTAAGCTGATTTGTGAGTATAGATCAGATGATCAAAAATTAAGAAAAAATTCCAAAATACGAAGTTTAGTAATTTCCAAAACAACTAAATTAAATGTACAAATTGTTCACTGTTGTCTGCCTGACAGTAACTAAGACGACCGATATGTTTTTTGTTGATTGCTGTCATTGATAAAAGCGTAAAATCACACTTCTTAAAATCAAATTTAGTATTTTGCAAATTTAATTTTTTTTCTTAATTTTTGGTAATGTGACCTATACCCCAAAATTACCTTACCGTAAGTAAAAGATGCGTTCTTTCAGATTCCGTAATAAAAAAGGGGGTTTCCATTAAAAAAAAATCGATAACGCCATACCTCATACACGGGACACCCTGTATGTATGCATTTTATTTCAAAAAATGCTCAAATAAAAATAAAATCGACGGGTCCCAGCGTTTTAGCCGAAAACGTACATGTTAGGAAATACTGAATTTATTCCAAACTTTACGACCTCACTGTATATTCGCACTATGAGATTTCATATTGACACTAGTGCAAATATGTAAATTTAGAATAGCTTTGTCGATTTAAATAAATCTATTTACTATAAAAATTAATATGACTCAAAATTACAGAAAATCCTGTGTGCAACATGTTGCAAAATTAGTGTTTTTTTACACACAACGTGTTGCCCAACTCGCCAGCGCTCGTAGGTCTAGTGTGAAAAACACTTTCATTTTGCAACTTGATACATAAACAGCTATTCTGAAATAAATGTAGCAGTTCAACTTCTTGCATGCGTAATACCGTAATACCCGCATACTACTTATTTTTTAAATTTTGTTGTGTAATAATATACATCCTCATAATTTAATGTCTGGGTTTAATTGTATAATAATTTGAAGCTAAGCTTTTCAACCAACTTGAAGTTTTTTAACAAGAATATGTATTTGTTGTTATTCTTATGTTATGGACCATTCTGATTTTATTTATTAGAGCATCTATTTGTAACTTTATTGGGATTAGACGGTCATACATCATCCATGATGAAATATGTCTGCAGGCAAATCTCTGGTGCATTTTAATTTTTCCTTTATCATGTTTTTCGATACGCCGCTGTTTCCTACGATATATTTCAAATGGGAAAGATATTCCAAGATTTTAAACATAAAAATTTTCCGGAATTTAGCTGACATGAGAAATAAAACAATATTTTTACTCCGGAACTATACTCAGAAAGAGATGAAAGCGTGGCTACTCGCTTTTGTAAGTACAATAATTACAGCAGGGATACTCTGTACACGTTTCGGAAGTTGAAATTTATAAAATCGCCATGCATACTCTTAGAAACGACAAGCACTCATTCAAACCTTAATGGATATGAAATTTCTTTCAGCGGATTTATTGATCTTTCTAATTCTGCAGCAACAGATATTGCAAACAATTTAGCTTAAATCCTACGACCAGATACATTTAGTGTTACAGATAGTGAGATTTCCCAAAAAATGTCATTACAGGTATCTATGCTAATGTACAATGTGTATACTAAAATTATACCAAAAGAATCTTGCAACAATTAGGACCGTTAGTTCGAACAGTTTATAGTAATTAACGTACTTAGAGGGGTAACCCAGTCTTAACATTCGAGCATATTTTTACCACTCGAGCTAGCGTAGCGAAGCAAGAGCGGTAATTTATGTGAGAAATGTTAAGACGGTTACCCCTCGAAATGCGTTCATTAGTTTATTGTTCATTGAGGCAATACTTTTGAATCAATAATAGTTACTAAAAACTGTTAAATCGAAATCGGACTATCATGAATATGTGTGATGTTGCTAGAGTGCCTTTCGTAAACAAATAAAAATCTTAAAATGGAAACGCAAAACGAGTTCCTTGTTATTCCGGATGAAATTAAAAAAATTGCCACGAAGGAAATTGTCCCTTCGAGTGGATGCATGTTAAATGTATCTTAACATTCGAGGACGCGATCATGTTAAACACTGTTTAACATTTCAATGAACAATAAATTCAGTTTAATGTTGATGAAACAACTGACGCTACGCCATTGCAAATTCTAGTGCCTGTGTTTGGAGTAGCTAACACAAAACGAGTGATGTAAATTTTGAATTACAATTCAGAAGCTAATTTGGAATGTAAATTCTTACAACGATCGCATGTACTCACTTTTCTAGTCCTACGAAGGCCTCGGGCTCCACCGTGATGATCTTATTTTCGTATAAAGTTAAAATTTCTAGAGTATCCAGTCCTTGAAATGCTCTGTTTTGGATGCTATTGATGTTGTTGTGGTTCATGTTCAGAATAGGTGGTGTAAGTTTTTGTAAGCTGCCGATGGTACCGACGTCAAACTATTCTGGGATACGTCCAGCTGGGTTAGCATTTTACCTGGAAGCAAAGAAACCAATTAGTGCTACATCAACAATTAAACCAAAGTCAGCGAATATTATTATTCTATTTGAATACATTTACACGTTTAGTGAATTTATGTAACTATATCATGCGCGTTTGGGAAGAGAGGAGGGTTAAGTTATACAAGGCAGAGGGGATGAGCGGGAATATTATTAACATCACCAAAGTTGTAAAACATCACTTGCCTTCAAAGTCCCTATATACTAACAAAACGCAAGATATATAGACAAAATAACTACTAGTCTGAAGTAAATAAACATTGCATTTCGAAAATAGATTGCACAACAGCTGGATGTTATATTCAATATGATAAAAAAGGAGGAAAAAAGTTAGTCCCACATTAAGAAGAAGAATCTGATAGAAGTACTTCTAAAGAAAACGGAACGATTGAAATCATTTTATCTTTCTAGAAGCCACATTATATCCTGCCATCAAAATATATACAGATAATATAAAATGGAAAGCCAATTAGGGATGAAATCCTTTGTGACGGCAAGCCGATTCGCGAATATGAGACGGCAGCACTTACTTTTCGCAATTGCGACCGGAAGGATATCCGAGCAAATTACCGGTTTTTGTGCCGTTAGCTCCTCTTCCTGTCTGCATCAATTTGCTAAACTTTTTGCGTCTTCAAACCAGGGCGCATTCTAACTGTAAAATACGGCCGATAAATTCAGCATAGCATTGTATCGACTCCACAAAGTCCGTAATTTATAGTGGAAGTTCTTGCAAATCCCTCTGGGTAACATTTTGATGAGATTGCCGAGTTTTGCAATTTAGTTGCTGCCACGCTATGAGGCTCTCGGCTTTGAAGCTGAATAAATATTTATGCTTAATGCAAATCGTCATTGTTCTTTCGTGTATTGTTCTTGCTAAGCTGATAGAAGAATGCCCATTTGCATTATCCTCCAATATGGACTTGGGTATAACTACAATGGCTGTGTTTTAGGTTTCAACAAAATTAAGAACGAATTTCACGTACATATATTGTTATAGCCGAGTACTAGTGACGATGTTATAATGGTCTTGATGTATGTAAATGGTTTTATGTTATAACAATATTTATTATTCTTTAGCTATTACGTTTGACTTTTATTATACTGTAGTTTATTTTCATTCAATTCTCTTTTAAAATGAATTTAAGTAACTTATTTACCTTTTATAAATTAAGGATTATCAATATTATAAAATATCTCTAGCTCCGGTAGAATACATTGACTCTTGACTGAAAACACAGGTCGGATTCGCTCATAATCTAGACTGCTTTTATTCCTGAAAATGCATTCTTTTATTTCGTAACAACTCGTACGTCTGTCAATGTCACTTCAAATTATGCAAGTGTAAAATCAATTTCAAATACCTCCTCGTTACATTACTAGTCATTTAACAAATATCAAATAGTAAGTACTCCCTTCTTTAAAATTACGTCACTTCACTCTTTCTATATTTTTCTTTCAGTTTTTACATAAATACCTACAGTCTGTCACCTGTCTATGAACCTCGATACTCTCCTTTTCCAAGCCAAACACATCCGGCAGTCTCACAGAAATCTCCCAACGTCCAGACAAATCCCAGTACGAACTTGACCAAACACCAGGAACCGCAACGACTTCCCAGCCAAACACGACAATGCACCTACCACTTTTCCCCAACAGAATTGCTAAAAATGATCAGCAGCAAACGCCTTCCACGTCTTCCTTCCAAAATTCTCAAGTCAGCGACGACCTAGTATCACGAACCTCAATTAGATGCAAGTTACAAGATGTCAATTCAATAACAAGCTTGGCGAATTAGAACTCCAGTAGATGAACAACCTTCTATGCACACCATAAGACGCTCACTATGCTAACAAACTCGATGTAAACCACTTTCAGAAAAACCATTCCCTGCTATCCAATTCATATGACGTAATTGATTAACAATAAACTTAGTTTGGTATCCAATTCCAGAAATTACTTTTGTAGATTATAACTGAATTAAATAGGGCATTCTCACCACATCCATTTTCTTCCTCCTTGCCATCTTCACATTGTTTTATCTTTTACAATTTTATTTTAATTCTCTTCTCGCAATTTTTTATGTTTAATTCACAACCCTTACATTAAAAAAAACAGTACATGTTTTTTGTAGCAAATAATTTTTATATACTGATAAATATTATTATCTCCTTAGTGATATTGTTTAGCATATATTTTATAGTCCAACACTCTATATTTCTGGAATATGTATTTTTTATTAATCCTCCACTTTATTTCAGATAATAATTAAATTATGTTAGAATCTTTCTGTTTCTTATATAGCATCATTGAATTGAATTTAAATTCTATTTCACTTCTTTACCGAATACATTTTAATAATTTCGATATCCTTCTCATACTTAAATTCACCTTTGTAATTTAATACTGTATTCTTTTAACCTTTTTAATCTGATATCAAACCCTTATACTAAAAACCATTACAATAAACGGATATGGCATTTGCTAAGAAAACATTTGCTGAATACTTATCAATTCGTTTCGTATGAGGGTCTGAAGTTAGAAGTCAGCAAAACTGGTTGATTTATACAGCAACAACACGAGTGTAGAAGTTTGTCCGCTACATGTTGCTACTCACGCTTAATTATTGCTACAGTTCTGTACAAAGAGAATTTTTCCCGTAACTAACCTCCAGTCCAACCTGCTGGACATATATCAAGCACAGAAACCACTTGGCGACAGCCCTCGGCAAGTATATATATATAGTATAATTGTAATGCAATGAATCGTGGAGGGCGAAAAAGTAAAAACCAAGATCAAATTATTGCGACTACACGGGCACATTTGAGGGTCGGCTAGCTAAACTGTGACAACGGCGTGCGGTTCTTTACAAAAGATTAAATGCATTCATTAATACAAAAGGGGCGCCAATGAGTCTTTCTATAGCAAATGAGCTCTGCTACAAACGACCCTGAATTTAGATTCAACACTTAATAAAAATCACAATAATCTAAAATGCCATAAATTTGTAATCAGGTCACAACTCAGTTTGCAGAACCAAAAATACACGTAATCATAGTAAAATGTATAATATTCAATAATATGATATATAATATGAATAACATTACTACAGCAAGATAAACTTCGATGGCCCTGAGGGGCGACTCATCGGAGGCATCACCAAAATGCAAGATCAAAGTCAAATGATCACACAATATACAAGGGTAAAATTCGAAGAACCCTAAAGGGATTCCGTTGAAATCGCTGACCTTCGGTACAATTAAATTCATAAAATGAATATCATAGCTTGGTGCAACACAGAAATCCCCGGACAGATTGCTACCTCCTGGCGACAGCCGCAAGCACTAGCTCCTACGCCAAAATAGGTCTCTATAACGGGACAAACGGCAGCTTACGGAAGCAGTAAACTGGACCTTGACAGCTCTTGGCCGCTACAAAACGAAACAGCTCCGCTCATGGCCAGATCAAAACAGTTAGAAATACCCGAAAACGTTAACCCAATTCGGAAAGAATAAGAAAGCAGGCTCAAATAACTTACTCCTAACGGTCGAAATTAAGCTGACTAAGATTACGGGATCAAATGCCAGGAAATCACCAGCGATTTGTGAAGACAAGGAGCGCCCTCGCCGCGACAAAGGCGGATAAAATCAGAACGACAGCGCAGATCATTAAAAAATTACACCAAACAACTATAGCTCGAAATACGTCGCTTTTTACCCGTAACAACAATTTATAAAATTAACATGTAAAAGAACAGAACAAACCACTAAATAAACATTTGTGGACAATGGGTCCTTAAATAATAAGTATCAGAAAGTTTTACAAGAACTGGAGAATAGTTTAGACTTGGAGGATAATTTTAACGAAGAAAGCAATTATAACAACCAATCATAAAACATTGCCAAAAGCGAGTAATAGACATGAAAGCTTATGATTAATCCCCAAAAATTCCAGAAGAAGCTACCTAGTAAAAAAGATCGGCAACTATTGACGATAAGAAGTAGATGTTAGATGAAGAACAAGTCTAGAATGAAGGTTTCAATGTTACTAAAAAGTTAGAAATAAAATAAAATGCAAGTTTCTTGAAATACGGGTTTTGGAAAGAACCAAAAATAAGAAACGAAAATAAAAATTGATAAATTCAGATGGCTTAAAATACTCATTTATGTGCTTTGCAGCAACAAAAACCATCGGAGCCTGTTACTCCCACGAAAGTATAAACCTTATCGGTTTACAAATTATGATATTATGTTTCGGATTCCCAAGAGACAGAATTTATTAGAATCAATCTGCTGTAATGGGTTTTTTTTGAAAGACTATGTCACGAGATCGCTTTTCCAACTGCGCAGTAATTTACATATTGTGAAACCGGATCATTGCAAACACAAACTTTATAATACACTTAAAAGCGACGTCTGGAACTGGAAATGGAATAACATCTATTTGTGGATGAGTAGACGGTACCATTCGCTGGACATTCGTTCATACTCCAGTAGGTATATTTGGGAACTACTTACTCGAAATACTGTGATAAAATATTCAGCTAAAACCATCAAAGCTAACCGATTGAGTAACTCAGCTTTAATATCTGCTTCGAACTTTTCTAGGAATGGCGAAAAATATCATGTGAAGAGATGGGAAAAAGCCAAAAGTAGTTTATTCATATATCTCACATTCATAATAACTCGGCCAAATGGTGGGTTACTACTGGATTTTTATGAAATAGAAGTAATGAAGTTGATCTAGCATGCACAGTTGGTTAGAATACAAACAATATGGGAGGGACCAAGGATTTGCAAAAAATCAAAACACGGATTGTGTTTCTGTGCATTACTTTGTCGTTCTGTCATCCCGAAATGCTCTGGAAAAACTCGCCGTTCAATGCGTGGTGGATTTATGCTGAAAGTTCTTAGATATTTTCGAATTACCGCTTGCTATTCCTCAAACAAAGTCTTGTAAAAGTTCTCTCTACATGTAGTGTAGGATTGAGGCCAGATTCACCTTAACATTCAGAATAAGTCTCCTACTTTGCTTCCGTTTACGAAGCCACCTCCATGGGCTAACTTGGCGAAAGGCCAAAATTTTGTGTGACTGCACCCATCAGCTAAGTCTTATTTTTATAGATGATTGTTTTATGCATGTGCTATTTACCGTTAATTTTATAGTGTTATAATGTGTTGGAATAAGATTTTGTACGCCGAATTTTTCGTCAATTTTACCATATCACCTAGGATTTCTGTTCTAAATATTTAATAAGTTTATGATAAATGTTTATCAAAACAAACACTGTGGTTCAGGATTTGTCGTGGAGTGTAGGAAAGTTTTTCCAGCTAGATCCTGAGCAGAATGGGGCAGAAGCGCTACTGGTTCAAGACGATCCAAACCAGAATTCTACGGTTGTGGAGACGTTCAAAAGGCAATTTCCAGGATTGAAAAGGAAAAAATGTTTTTAGTCTTTTAAATTTGTGTAAACTGGCATAAGCCTATAATTATGCATACTTAATTTAATGCGTATTTGTATTACTGCAATTTTAATCTAAGTTTTTATATTGTTTTAATTGTTGCGAACGTGACCGTGATTTCAAGTTTTATATTATTTCTTTTGTTTTAAATGTGAAGTTGTTTATGTGTGTGTTTCGTTGACAAGAAGAAATAAAACAAACAATAATAAATGAATAACTGAAATAATTGCCTAGTCAAAGCTCTTAAATAGAACGCGGTTACTCCGGATCTTATCTGTATTATGTTTTACATTAACCAACCTAAAATATCGAGGATCCACACAGAGTTTGGAGTTATCTTGCCTCGATAAATTGGCTACAACGGGGGGCGCAGATATTTGAACTTGCACATCTAAAAGAAGGTTGAAGCAACGGTGAGTGCTACAAAATTGCAACGATAGGTAGCGTGGGCTTTTCTCCAGGTGTGCAGAGCAGTTAGACGAGGAGAACTTAACGAAGCGACTCTGGATGCTGGATGAGGATAAGCGTAGCTTAGTAATCACTCGTAATTCACTCGTCGAACTGATAACCTGTAGATAGTCGGACGATCAATTTAAAATAAGAGGACTCCAGGTGGTGGCAACTGAACCAAAGGGGTAAAACGAAAGAGATATGAAATAATCCCGAAACATGTCAAACAGCGTTCAAGGGGACCCACATTACATACTAGAGATGCCGGGTGGCCGCACGTGAGTTTGTTTCTAAATCCAATCTGAGTGTGGATTAACCAATCAAATTTCAACAATTACACAGCTAACACACACATGCTGAATCTAATTTTCAAAGATTTCGAGGGATAGAATCCACTTTTACAGTAAGTAACGGAGCAGCCTTCGGAAAATCTTTCACACAGCATCAGAAGCAATATGTAGCTGCATTTACCAAAATGAATGCAGTAATAGTGGCAATTTTCCAAAAACCAGATATCAGAAGTCACTAAAAATCCTTAACTCAAAGATTTTGGTAGTTAAAATCGAAAAAGTGGTTTGGACAATCTAATGTGCACAATCGAAGCAGCGGTGTGTAGACAACGCAACATACGTCATGTTTGCTAGAAACACTGTGAAATAAGTTTTGGTTTTGTAGTGCAGTAATGTATTCAGTGCGTGCCTTCGTATTATTATCCTCTTTAGAATTCTTTTACCAGGCCCAGCTCAATGAGTAGGTATAATTCTTAGAAATGACTTTGGTGAAACCCGTGTTGCGGTCACAGTTGCAAAGCCTCACCCACTTACATGTAATATTATGAATGTTATTCTAATAGAGTTCTTTGGAATATAATGTGTTATATTTATTTGTAAAGCGCAGTGCAGTATCGCGTAATTGGAAATTAAATACGCAAAGAAAGACAGAAAATGACCGGAAAGAGACGTTTAGGCGCGCAACTTTAGGCGCGCATTATTAGGCGCGAGCTTTTAGGCGCGAAGCTTTTAGACGCGGACGCTATTAGGCGCCTGGACGTTTAGGCGCCGCAACTTTAGGCGCGGGTACAGTTAGGCGCCACATGAAAGAAATTCACATTATTCTTGATTTTAAAATGTTTTGTTACTTAATTATTGCAGCCATTAATGTTGAAAAAAAATTCAAACCTGCATAAACAATATATATTCAGCTTTTTACGAGCCTTCTTCAGTGTGTTCAGTGTTCAGTGTCAAGTTGTGCAAATTTACATATTGAATTTACATTTTATCGATTATGAACAATTAGTTACTTACTTTTTCTATATGGATAGTTTAACGTAGTGAAATTATAAGGTGTGTATAATTCTACCAAGTTAAACTACCCATATACAAAATGTAGATAACTCATTTTTCATAATCGATACAATGTAAATTAAATATGTAAATTTGTAAAACTTTAACACTGAAGAAGGCTCGTAAAAGCGTCAAATACATATTGTTTATAAAGGTTTTAATTTTTCTCCAACATTAATTACTGTAATAATTACCCAACAAAAAATTTTGAAATCAAGAATAATGTGAATTTCTTTCATGTGGCGCCTAACTGTCCCCGCGCCTAAAGTGGCGGTGCCTAAACGTCCAGGCGCCTAATAGCGTCCGCGTCTAAAGCGCTCGCGCCTAAAAGTGCGCGCCTAAAGATGCGCGCCTAAAGAATCGCGTCTAAACGTCCTAGACCGGAAAATGACAACTAAACCGTGCACTGGACCGTACACCTAGGGACATCGACAAATTTGCTGAAACAATATTAACATGTTTAAGCAACTATTTTAGAATTACATGGTACAGAGTCTATAAATAATATCATAAACAAGGCAGAAAGACGACACTGTATTAGCGAAGTAGAATGAATCGAAGAAGAAATTTACTTAGTCCGGTAGAACCTTGCACGATAAATACGCAAAGATGTGAAAAGTTTCAACACAGAAAGACCAAACCATAAAATACAACCAAAATGTGAAGGTTTTCAAATGGTAGAACTAAAATCTTCCAAGATCTAGAAAAATCGCAGACAAATTCCATAAAGAGCTATATAGAAGTCATCATCGACAGAACCGACAAAATGCAAGGTTTTGAAGAAGTTCCAGATATACCTTTAAGTGGGATTAGATACACACTTTCCGAAATGAGAAATAATAAATCGCTAGGGAGAGATTTGATCGTAATCGTAACTGTTAAGTTAGGCGGGGATGTATTATCAAAAGCCACATAGAGACATCTAGACATGATCATACAGCAATACCTTACACTTTCCACATGGAACACTTCTATATAAACTTTAATACACAAAAAATAAGATAAAACTGACAGTAATTTACCGACCATTTGAATTACTCTCACACCTATACAAACTCTTTAGAAAAATAATAACACAAAGGGATAGATAGGAAATGTCATCTTAATCAACCTATTAACCAGGCCGGGTTTGGGAGTGGTTATGCCACCAGTGTTGACTCATAAGCAACCAACCTTTCACAAAATGCATCCAATATCATAAATTTCCTTGTCCAATTATTCGTTGAATTAAAAAAAGACTACCGACTGTCTTAACAGCTTTATCATAATGTTTGTGATCCTTGTTTATCAAGAACCAAATACAAGTAACGGCCACTATAAAATTTAACCGAAATCAAAACTTCAAATGGCTAGCATTTAATCGTCGTAGAGTAGGGGTGGTTTATCTAATTTAATAAATTAATCCAAATCTCAAAACAATGTTAAAATGTCAAAGTGGCGTCAGGCTTAAATTGTAGCCCTTTGAACTAACTAGCAGATCGTATCTCCAAATCAAATACGAGAAGCGAGTGAGATTGAGACGAATAACCTTCCTGAAATACCATTCAAATAAATGATAAGGTTCATTGAATTTGTTGCACAATAAAATGCAATACTAAACATAAACAGTTGAATTCATAATAAACATAAAGGTTGTAATAAAATTTCAATTGCCGATATTAAAACTAAAGATTGGGGCATTACAAATTTAAACGTTTCCAAAGAAACATACAAACATTGTTGCTTAAATGTAAATTTGAAGTATAAATAAACTGCTCAATTACAGATCTAAAGAGTAGCTTCAGAACGTGACCACCGAAGTTCTGTAGATGGCGCCAAGTGGAATTATAGCGCACCCAGAATGTGTAGTTCAAAACGTGACCACCGAAGTTCTGTAGATGGCGCCAAGTGAACGAGCCGCCACCGTGCTAAAATGCTTGGAAATTTTGTTTGCAAAGTGGAAAATCGCCACCTTTCGCCAAAACCAAATAGCGCATGAAGGTGCTCGGGACTTTAGCAACAACTTTGCCCCCTTTCACAATTTCGATATCTGTAGCCGTTCGAAAGTTACAGGCGATCCAGACAGACAGACAGACAGACAGACGGACGGACGGACGGACAAAGCGTTCGCATAAGTACGCTGAAGCTACTAATAATCGTGCGAAGGAGTAGACGACCTCAAAATTTCTAAGACCATATCTTATAGATAAATGTAAAATAAAATATCGTTGTTTGAAACGTAATAAAGTCATAATAGTGTTCCAAATACGATACCAGATCACATTTGGTGAATATATTACGCTATCATCTTGTAAAGTAGATAATTGGGTAGAGTTTTAGACAGAATTCTCTCCAAGGCTGTTTGACGTCTATTTGAAATGTAGTACTCCAGGCAGATCGCGTAGAATTCGCATTTCAAGTCGATTGATCGATATTTGAATGATGGATGCGAATCTGACTTAACCAGCAGGTATGACAGACAGGAAGCTCGACAGCATACGAAGAGATGGAATTCATACAACGACAATACGAAAAATAAAGAGATAATAAAATACGAATTATATTTCAGCATTTATGCGTTATGCCGATTTTTTGCTAAACATTTAAACTGCCCGTCCATAGACGCGCTACTGTTATCTCAAAAACGAATCGCAACAAGATGACCAGCATAAAATATTAATATGATTACGCCTCAAGCGTCAAACTGCGTAAGTGTACAAATGAATTCAAAATAGAAAGACGTAAGATAAGGGGCCACCTTTCTTGCAAAGTTATTTGGGGCAGCTCTTGTATACTATACCTTTAAACTATTATCTTCCGACGAAAAAAAACATTAATATTAAGCTAAACGAGGCCGTACAAAAAGTTGTTTTCGAGGCGATCATGCAAAAGGCTAAATTAATGACCAAACCTAGCGAACGTATTAAAGTTGACTATACAGAAATACGATAGTGGAAATAGGCGGGGCCAAAATGCGTGACGGAAGGTGGACAAAGAGAATATTCGATGGGATACTTATAAAGGATAAAGAAAATAAAGGTAGATCACCAACCCGTTAGACCAAATATATTAAAAGAATATCACAAAATTGGAACCGAAGGGCTGGAAGTACATTGTGTTGAGTTATTACGAGTTGCTGCCAGCATCTGATGCGGTAATAAATACATATTTCCACTTATCTCGTTCGGTAATCCAAACATGTAGCAGTAAAGTAGTTTCCACAAGATCGCAACCTCTTGCGGCACTTGCATGCAAATGCACCACGAACCTGACTACTTAAATGCAAAAGTTCAGCTCATGTTGTTGCATCAAGCTGCGTCAGTGTGCATCATGCGCTTCCAGCTATTACATGCAATTAACATGTAAGCAAACTCAACAGAAACTGGTTTCAGTCTAGAAGACTGTGATTAGTTGGTTGCCATTCCACGTACATGAACAATTCACAAAGGTTATTACTTCAGTATCGCAACCTTTTATTTCCTGCTCACAGCGTGTCATTATATGTCCTAAAGGACATTGTTTAATAAGTTCATGCACGCAACGCCACAAAAGTAATATTCATATTAAAGTATCTATTAAAAGTCGCCCTGGAATCGATTTTATGCTCTGGTAAAGCTGTTATCCTGTAGCTTTAGTTCGCAAACGGTGGAAAGTTTTATCCTCTCAGGAACTTAGTCAGTTCCTTAACATAATACTAAAATGATTTGCAGCGACTATTCCAACTGAAGAACTGAAGTAGTTAAGAAAACGCAGCAATGCGAACATTTAGAAGACTGAAACCAGGAATTTCTTGCACTTTGATCACCTGTTCAGTTACAGAATGGCCGTTGTATCTCCGGAAACTTGGTATGAGTTTAACTCGAGTGTTTGCAAACTCTGCAAACATAAATGTGGCCGAGTTGCAGAACTATGTAGCAGTTAATTATGATAAGTTCCAGATTGTAAATTTAATTAATATTCATGTTAGATTCTAGTTCCTTCTTACCTCCTGGAAAATTCCTTTGTTTTTCTGTTGACTTCAGTTGACCATGTTTGCGGCTATCTTCCTTTCCAAACGACAAGTATGCACTACTCTTAAACCTAGTATTTAGGTGCAAGTGCAATTTTGAAATCTTGGTCTGTAAGTGTTGTTTGTGTGCAGTCCACACAATTCGTTGTTCAATTAACAATACTCCTTGAAACTATAACGCGTTACCTTACCAAATAGCTACTTTGTAAGAGACTGAATTTGACAATAATGTACTAACGGGAATATATTTCCGAACAAACAGTTTTTCATTGGTTATCGATTTCAGCCAAATGGATGAATAAAGAGTAAATAAGGTTGAAAAACGCTGACTTCTAGAATTGAAATAAATGTCTAGTACAGATTGTGACATTATCTTTTATTTGATTTTGTTGGTATCGAATTTTTTACATGGAAGTGTTATGTCAGTCAACTGTCACAAGAATGGGAACAATGAAATACAAGAGTTCCTTTTACTTCTTTTTACTGAAATATATACGAAATATAAAATAAAAATTGTCAGTATCTTTGAAGCCTTTGAACAATAATACTGAGCATAAGTTAAGACTCTAATTTGGCATCGAACAAGTACAGATTTCTAATAGAAACAAGCTGGAGTGCCTCATTAATTTTGTAGAAACACAAAAAACAAACTACACAAAGGCTTTTTAAGGAATTCTGTAGTTTGTACCCCACGGCAGATAATGGAATTCTAAAAATAGTAGCAGGCGAAACCTGTCTGAAATAAGTTATAAAACAGCGTTTCTGAGACGCGAAGACAGTTGTTTGAATTTACACTGATTATTATTGAAATTGACTGATTTTAGGGAGCGTATGGTGACATTTATGTCCACATATTTTTTCTAGGACTATGCGAAAAAGTACACATTTTTGCACTGAGTTCCGCATACGTATAAAGCAGCTCTTGGCATTTGAAAGATTTTTACTTTAAGGGCTACTAATGTAACTGTCGAAAACAAATTTAGTTTGTGCCATAGTTGAACAACCATTGTACGAAAAGTGTATGCTATATGTTTATCAAAGACATAAATTTAAAAAAATATCTACCGGTTCATTAGAGCACTACTTTCAATGTCTGTGACATGTACAAGCAACAATGGTACAATTAAATCAAAGTTGACATATAAATGTTAGTAGTAGTAGTAGTTACATGCAAAACGCTCTAGGGGGTGGTATGTTAAAAAGTATGCAAAAGCAACATTAGGTCAAAAAAAAAAAATAAACTGAACAAAGTCAAACAGTGAACATAGGTTATTGAAATTTTGGTTGAAAAGTTAATTGCCCGTTTAACAGTATCTGGGACAATAATCATAATCCAGTAAAAAAGTTATTCTATCTGACTTGCAGCGTTTCTGGTGCTGGCAAAAAATCTAATTTATAACCTTAGAAATAGAACGTAAGTCTGTCTAGAGGCTTTCGAAAAACTTGTAAGTATAAATCATAGTATGTGTTTACGCCAACATTTAAAGTGTGACCAGGGTGGGGTGAAATTTAGCACCGAGCCCAAAATGTAAAATTTAAGTAGTACGGTACAGCTCCTTGCAGGGTAACATTGTGTTAACTTATGGCTTAGTGTAAGTAAGCTCAAATAAATAGTTAAAATCCCGAGGGAGTAATTTATTTAAAATACGACAAAACCGTATCAAACAGTATGTATTATCAAAATAATATTAAAAAATCTGTTGCTGGCTGTTTTACGCGACTTTCCTTGGTACTATTTTGACCACAACTCAGAATTAAATAAAGGAAAATGTAAACTAAAGCTAATGCCCTAACGCAGCCACGACCATCTGGTTGTTCTGGACAGCAACTCGCTGCTTAATCAGGATGCGCAAGGAACTGGGAACCGCTCGCAGGAACCTTGAACGCTAAATCCGCCTAAGAGCGAAAAACAAATTCGAGCTGTAACAAGCGGGAGTGGTCCAGATGCCGAATGACGAATTTTGGTTTAAAGAAAATCTGCATGTATGCGCCCGGCGAAAGTAGCAAAACGCGCCCAGTGGCTTCTATTGTGAGGAAGCGTTTACTAGCGGCCTATAACGCCAACCGCCTAATTACCAACACTAAACCAAAAGGCATTAAACCTATCTGAGGCGGAGAGCGGCTCGCTCTCACGAGCAGTGAACGATGACTTGAGAAAAATACAGCGAACAAAATCCCAAAAAAAAAACAGGCCTCTCAAACGACTTAGCTTTTCGGGTGTCAAAGAAGTACCCGCAGATTCAAAATTTGTCCGAAGTTAACAAGAAGTTTAAAGCCCCAAATGGCAAAATCAGGATATGCCGTTACAATCGTAATTATGAAAAATATAGAGAAACTGCAGCTTCCGTTTCCGTTACGGGTTGTACTGACTACTGTTAGTTATTTTACCTGTACAATTTATGACATGAACTACTGTATGTAGTGTTAAATTACTACCTAAAATTTCTATCCCACTGCATTAATTGCTAATTCAATAAATGTCTTTACAGTTACGCGTGTAAGCGCTTTGTGAGAATTTGTAACTGATTTCGACCACCTTAAACGAGTACTTGGGGCTCCAATTACATCGATAGTTTTACTTTTTTTAATGACTGTTTCTTTTCGCGGTGTATTCCTTTTCAGCTTTTCAGACTATATTTACTACCCGGATGATTCTGCAAAGTGTGCCACAGCAGTCTAGAACTTGACGTCCTAAGCTTTTGTTTACTCGTAACGATTAAGTAAATTTACTGTACTACCTCACTTGCTGCCTCTCTCAAACTTTTAATTGTAGGCTGGCCATTTCGTTATTGAGTAGTGACGTTGATATTGGGCGTTTTAACTCAAAATTATTCTGAATATTTACTATTGGTTTTTATTAAATTCGATATTTATTTTACATTTAAGAAAAGTATTTATAGAATAAATTCAAAATATTATAGCAGAAGTGTAAACAATGTTGTCTTGTCTGGTAGTAGTCATAAAAAGGCTTTTCTATTTTTCATGTTATTAATTTGTGATGTAACTTGACTTCAGGTACTACCCTTTGCCATTGATTTCTATTTGTTATCTTTTTAAATATTAGTTTGCAGTCTTGCATACATAATATAGCATTTTTTCGTTTGCTGGTGCTATTTTGTTAGATCTCTTATACATGAGTAACTACTTCGTATTACACTACCTTGTAACGGGCGAGTTCTTGTCAGCTTGGTATTTAATAATCACCTTGCTAGATTTGAGCCAAATTATATTTTGTCAGGGAAGATAGACGGTCGGCCTTACCTTTTGGCGAAAGTTATATTTGATATTTTGCCGGCTGGTAACTATCGGCCTAATTGGGCTAGCTCGCCGCGAGGGTCGCAGGGTTCCAACTATGCTGAAAAGAACACTATACGAAATACGAAGAGAATGGGCGCCAGGTCCTAGACTCAGATCCAATTCCTTGTGTCGGACCGTACACAAGGTCGAAGATAAAAACCAGCAGAACAAAGAAAAATAATCAACCACCAAGGAAAATATCACAGCTTTATTACAATATTGGTGGGTACTATAGTGCATATCCAACATAAAAAGTATAGATCCAAAATCACAGTAAATTATCACAATTAACACCAGAAATAATAATACGACTAATGGTTACAAGTACATAAAACAATTGACCTAAGAATCCGACTCGAGGTGTCAGAACCGCGAAATTAGCCTGAAGGGCGTAACAACTAGGTACCTCAAAACTTATATCGAAGCAATATACTCCAAACATGACTAGATAAATTACCAATGACGTTCACCGTGAAGCGGAAAACGACACGACACGAAGCATGACTACATTAACCCAATAAAATAAACTAAGAAAGCTTTAAATAGACTATAAATCCCCGTGAAGCGGAGTACAAAATCAAGGGTGCGAATAACGCAAGCAAAATATGCAATGCCAACATCTAACCCCGAAGGTTGGCCTAAAAATTAACTTTAAGACACACAAAATTTAGATGGGGTGGTTCCAGCACGTTATGAGATCTCACAGGGGTTTGCTAGTTCCTAAAGGAAAGTCATAAAGTATTTCCTGACGTACTAAGAACTGCTTGCGGGTATTCTAACCGAGAACTAGTTTATCACAAACTCAAAAACGGGAGGCTACATAATCTCAACAAAAATCCCGTTGGTAGCAGTTTTGCCACCGCCAAAAAAATTTAGCTCTAGCAAGTGATCTTAAATAAACAACAAGGTTAATGCAATACGCGACGTCAAATAAACTACAGTGATTGCAAAAGCAGCCTCAAAGCCAAATCATAACAAAATTACACATGGCTGCTATACAAAGAGGTAAGTAAATTAATCAATCTCATATCTAGTAGCTCAAATTAACACCAAAAATCGATATGCACAAAAACTCTAAAATAGCAGTTCGGAAGGTCATACTAAACAGTTCAAAAGCAATTCAAATAAACGAACGATACAAATTAAAACGTTACAAAACCTCAGATGCATACGGCACGTGGAGGCCGAGCTGTTGGAAGAGATGCAAGAGTCCAGGTGCGTTGGGCAGCGCTCGCAGAGGGAACGACCGCAAATCCAGGCCGCAGAGGCGAGCGGCCAGCCGGCTCGTGGAACACCGCATGATCCAGGCAAAACCAAATGCACGACGACGAACAGGACCAATCCAGGTAATAAAACTCAATTCCATGGCGTTTAAAAACGCATTTCCATGGCGTATAACTAATTAACGCATTTCCTTGGCGTAGAATAGTTGGCTATAAATTACAAATTTCCAGATAAGCAACCACGCTGAAGAAAAGAAATCGTAACAAACCTGCGAATGGTGACGAACAGCCTAACGCTCCATTCGATCGAGAAGAGCCCATTTCAAAACCGCAACAAAAGCGAACGAACGCTGGCAGCAACTCCCAACGGCTTCCAGAACGTTCCAAAGGGGCGCCTTGCCTCCAAAAATCCCTCAAAACGACGAGGACGGCTATAACCAAAGCCAGAGGAGCAAAAGGTTCCCAGGGCACTAACTTCAACGATCGAAGCAATGGAAAAGAATGGAATGCAAATTCGCCAGAGCAGTTCACGATCCCAGGTTATCAATGTCAAAGTCAAATTCGAAAAAAGGAAGAAAAACTATAGGTGCAGAGTGTATGTGCAGAACTGATAACAAAGTGTTCCTTTTAATTCAAAATTGAGGCTGAAGGTATTTGGGTTGCCTAACTATGGATAAAGTACTGTATATTTAGAGAATAAAAGTAAATTGCCAAATCTGACTAATTATTTCAATTAACAAGTAGGAAAATGTCAAAATGAGCGTAACAAATTCTCCCCCCACAAAAGGGAGGGTAAATCCCTTCGGATTTACCTGACCATACAAATACAACGACCATCCAAACAAAACGTCCAAAAAAAAACACTATGCCTACCAACGAACTATAAAACTATCTCCAAATGACCGAAGACAGAGCAAATATTCAAAAATTCAAAATATCAAAGAAGACGAACACAACTATATGAGGGAACATCCCTTTCCAATGAACAAAAAAAACAACAGAGAAGAAGAAAGATGAGAGAAAAGAAGGGACTAGTTGTTAATGTCAGGATTCCAATTCTAGAAAAAGAAAAGAGGAATTGAAACCTAGTGAACCGACCGACGTCACCCAGCCATCCTACCCAAAAAGACGTAGACGAGACCACACAAACAAAGACAACAAGGGTTGGCGAGAGCATAATGCCTTGGAGAAAGATTCAGGTCCCAATAAATCCGACAAAGTCGATGCCCTAGAAGAGCGAACGAAACCGTCCTCAAAAACCAGACACTCCCAAACGCACAACCGAAAAGGACAGAGGCTCAACAAAAGAGTCGGGTTCCACGAATCCAGACAGCACTGAGGCCCTAAAAGAGGGCAAAAGAAACCGTTCTCAGTCATAAAGCGTGCCCAAAGGCAAGGAGTGAGTTTCACTTGGGGATTGAAATCCGCCTAAGCGAGGGGGTACCCTATCAACGACCAACCAAACACACCAAAACGTATAACTGACGGCAATAGGCATCATCAGCTATATCTCAAAAATCCCAAAATATCCAAAGAGCACCCTACAAGCATCCACCAAGCTGACTCAAACCTCACCAAGAAAGAGGACAAAAGAAATCCGAAAAGAAATAAAATCAAGCCAACCAATCACTATACCAATCTATCCCAAAGATGGCTGGAGAGATTATCCAAATCGCCGAAGCAAATCTCCCAGACACATCGCCACCGAATAACTAACCTATCATCAATCCACACAAAGAAGAAAACCAATCAAAGAAGAACTACTCCAAAGCAATCCAAAGAGGTTCGGGAGATTATCCAAATGTGCCGAAGCAAATCTCCCAAAACGCATCGCCACCGAACAACTAGCAGACAATCCGAAGAATAAAGAGAAGAACCAATCAAAGAAGAGCTAAACCAATCCACACTAGAAAGATGGTTTGAAGAGCCTAAAAATCCACAAAAGTGTACCCCTCAAACGCACCAATCACACTCCATAATCCTAATCATCACTCCAAAGGAAGAAGCAAGAAAACAAACTACACATAGAAAACACAAAAAAAACTCAAGCAAACTGAGTCAACAAATACTCAATAAAATACGCGAACACGCAGCCAATTAAAATACAAATCATCAAAAAGATTCATCCATCGAAACACACCAATAACCAATTCTATAACTAGAAGTCAATCATGAAACAACATCCGAAATCAATACATCCCAACCTACTAACAATGCACTATAGTACCACCTAACCACAACGTAGACAGGGTACTACACGAGCCCTATCGAGCCCCAGACGTTGGGCGTCAAAATCTTCTTGTCAGGGAAGATAGACGGTCGGCCTTACCTTTTGGCGAAAGTTATATTTGATATTTTGCCGGCTGGTAACTATCGGCCTAATTGGGCTAGCTCGCCGCGAGGGTCGCAGGGTTCCAACTATGCTGAAAAGAACACTATACGAAATACGAAGAGAATGGGCGCCAGGTCCTAGACTCAGATCCAATTCCTTGTGTCGGACCGTACACAAGGTCGAAGATAAAAACCAGCAGAACAAAGAAAAATAATCAACCACCAAGGAAAATATCACAGCTTTATTACAATATTGGTGGGTACTATAGTGCATATCCAACATAAAAAGTATAGATCCAAAATCACAGTAAATTATCACAATTAACACCAGAAATAATAATACGACTAATGGTTACAAGTACATAAAACAATTGATCTAAGAATCCGACTCGAGGTGTCAGAACCGCGAAATTAGCCTGAAGGGCGTAACAACTAGGTACCTCAAAACTTATATCGAAGCAATATACTCCAAACATGACTAGATAAATTACCAATGACGTTCACCGTGAAGCGGAAAACGACACGACACGAAGCATGACTACATTAACCCAATAAAATAAACTAAGAAAGCTTTAAATAGACTATAAATCCCCGTGAAGCGGAGTACAAAATCAAGGGTGCGAATAACGCAAGCAAAATATGCAATGCCAACATCTAACCCCGAAGGTTGGCCTAAAAATTAACTTTAAGACACACAAAATTTAGATGGGGTGGTTCCAGCACGTTATGAGATCTCACAGGGGTTTGCTAGTTCCTAAAGGAAAGTCATAAAGTATTTCCTGACGTACTAAGAACTGCTTGCGGGTATTCTAACCGAGAACTAGTTTATCACAAACTCAAAAACGGGAGGCTACATAATCTCAACAAAAATCCCGTTGGTAGCAGTTTTGCCACCGCCAAAAAAATTTAGCTCTAGCAAGTGATCTTAAATAAACAACAAGGTTAATGCAATACGCGACGTCAAATAAACTACAGTGATTGCAAAAGCAGCCTCAAAGCCAAATCATAACAAAATTACACATGGCTGCTATACAAAGAGGTAAGTAAATTAATCAATCTCATATCTAGTAGCTCAAATTAACACCAAAAATCGATATGCACAAAAACTCTAAAATAGCAGTTCGGAAGGTCATACTAAACAGTTCAAAAGCAATTCAAATAAACGAACGATACAAATTAAAACGTTACAAAACCTCAGATGCATACGGCACGTGGAGGCCGAGCTGTTGGAAGAGATGCAAGAGTCCAGGTGCGTTGGGCAGCGCTCGCAGAGGGAACGACCGCAAATCCAGGCCGCAGAGGCGAGCGGCCAGCCGGCTCGTGGAACACCGCATGATCCAGGCAAAACCAAATGCACGACGACGAACAGGACCAATCCAGGTAATAAAACTCAATTCCATGGCGTTTAAAAACGCATTTCCATGGCGTATAACTAATTAACGCATTTCCTTGGCGTAGAATAGTTGGCTATAAATTACAAATTTCCAGATAAGCAACCACGCTGAAGAAAAGAAATCGTAACAAACCTGCGAATGGTGACGAACAGCCTAACGCTCCATTCGATCGAGAAGAGCCCATTTCAAAACCGCAACAAAAGCGAACGAACGCTGGCAGCAACTCCCAACGGCTTCCAGAACGTTCCAAAGGGGCGCCTTGCCTCCAAAAATCCCTCAAAACGACGAGGACGGCTATAACCAAAGCCAGAGGAGCAAAAGGTTCCCAGGGCACTAACTTCAACGATCGAAGCAATGGAAAAGAATGGAATGCAAATTCGCCAGAGCAGTTCACGATCCCAGGTTATCAATGTCAAAGTCAAATTCGAAAAAAGGAAGAAAAACTATAGGTGCAGAGTGTATGTGCAGAACTGATAACAAAGTGTTCCTTTTAATTCGAAATTGAGGCTGAAGGTATTTGGGTTGCCTAACTATGGATAAAGTACTGTATATTTAGAGAATAAAAGTAAATTGCCAAATCTGACTAATTATTTCAATTAACAAGTAGGAAAATGTCAAAATGAGCGTAACAAATTCTCCCCCCACAAAAGGGAGGGTAAATCCCTTCGGATTTACCTGACCATACAAATACAACGACCATCCAAACAAAACGTCCAAAAAAAAACACTATGCCTACCAACGAACTATAAAACTATCTCCAAATGACCGAAGACAGAGCAAATATTCAAAAATTCAAAATATCAAAGAAGACGAACACAACTATATGAGGGAACATCCCTTTCCAATGAACAAAAAAAACAACAGAGAAGAAGAAAGATGAGAGAAAAGAAGGGACTAGTTGTTAATGTCAGGATTCCAATTCTAGAAAAAGAAAAGAGGAATTGAAACCTAGTGAACCGACCGACGTCACCCAGCCATCCTACCCAAAAAGACGTAGACGAGACCACACAAACAAAGACAACAAGGGTTGGCGAGAGCATAATGCCTTGGAGAAAGATTCAGGTCCCAATAAATCCGACAAAGTCGATGCCCTAGAAGAGCGAACGAAACCGTCCTCAAAAACCAGACACTCCCAAACGCACAACCGAAAAGGACAGAGGCTCAACAAAAGAGTCGGGTTCCACGAATCCAGACAGCACTGAGGCCCTAAAAGAGGGCAAAAGAAACCGTTCTCAGTCATAAAGCGTGCCCAAAGGCAAGGAGTGAGTTTCACTTGGGGATTGAAATCCGCCTAAGCGAGGGGGTACCCTATCAACGACCAACCAAACACACCAAAACGTATAACTGACGGCAATAGGCATCATCAGCTATATCTCAAAAATCCCAAAATATCCAAAGAGCACCCTACAAGCATCCACCAAGCTGACTCAAACCTCACCAAGAAAGAGGACAAAAGAAATCCGAAAAGAAATAAAATCAAGCCAACCAATCACTATACCAATCTATCCCAAAGATGGCTGGAGAGATTATCCAAATCGCCGAAGCAAATCTCCCAGACACATCGCCACCGAATAACTAACCTATCATCAATCCACACAAAGAAGAAAACCAATCAAAGAAGAACTACTCCAAAGCAATCCAAAGAGGTTCGGGAGATTATCCAAATGTGCCGAAGCAAATCTCCCAAAACGCATCGCCACCGAACAACTAGCAGACAATCCGAAGAATAAAGAGAAGAACCAATCAAAGAAGAGCTAAACCAATCCACACTAGAAAGATGGTTTGAAGAGCCTAAAAATCCACAAAAGTGTACCCCTCAAACGCACCAATCACACTCCATAATCCTAATCATCACTCCAAAGGAAGAAGCAAGAAAACAAACTACACATAGAAAACACAAAAAAAACTCAAGCAAACTGAGTCAACAAATACTCAATAAAATACGCGAACACGCAGCCAATTAAAATACAAATCATCAAAAAGATTCATCCATCGAAACACACCAATAACCAATTCTATAACTAGAAGTCAATCATGAAACAACATCCGAAATCAATACATCCCAACCTACTAACAATGCACTATAGTACCACCTAACCACAACGTAGACAGGGTACTACACGAGCCCTATCGAGCCCCAGACGTTGGGCGTCAAAATCTTCTTGTCAGGGAAGATAGACGGTCGGCCTTACCTTTTGGCGAAAGTTATATTTGATATTTTGCCGGCTGGTAACTATCGGCCTAATTGGGCTAGCTCGCCGCGAGGGTCGCAGGGTTCCAACTATGCTGAAAAGAACACTATACGAAATACGAAGAGAATGGGCGCCAGGTCCTAGACTCAGATCCAATTCCTTGTGTCGGACCGTACACAAGGTCGAAGATAAAAACCAGCAGAACAAAGAAAAATAATCAACCACCAAGGAAAATATCACAGCTTTATTACAATATTGGTGGGTACTATAGTGCATATCCAACATAAAAAGTATAGATCCAAAATCACAGTAAATTATCACAATTAACACCAGAAATAATAATACGACTAATGGTTACAAGTACATAAAACAATTGACCTAAGAATCCGACTCGAGGTGTCAGAACCGCGAAATTAGCCTGAAGGGCGTAACAACTAGGTACCTCAAAACTTATATCGAAGCAATATACTCCAAACATGACTAGATAAATTACCAATGACGTTCACCGTGAAGCGGAAAACGACACGACACGAAGCATGACTACATTAACCCAATAAAATAAACTAAGAAAGCTTTAAATAGACTATAAATCCCCGTGAAGCGGAGTACAAAATCAAGGGTGCGAATAACGCAAGCAAAATATGCAATGCCAACATCTAACCCCGAAGGTTGGCCTAAAAATTAACTTTAAGACACACAAAATTTAGATGGGGTGGTTCCAGCACGTTATGAGATCTCACAGGGGTTTGCTAGTTCCTAAAGGAAAGTCATAAAGTATTTCCTGACGTACTAAGAACTGCTTGCGGGTATTCTAACCGAGAACTAGTTTATCACAAACTCAAAAACGGGAGGCTACATAATCTCAACAAAAATCCCGTTGGTAGCAGTTTTGCCACCGCCAAAAAAATTTAGCTCTAGCAAGTGATCTTAAATAAACAACAAGGTTAATGCAATACGCGACGTCAAATAAACTACAGTGATTGCAAAAGCAGCCTCAAAGCCAAATCATAACAAAATTACACATGGCTGCTATACAAAGAGGTAAGTAAATTAATCAATCTCATATCTAGTAGCTCAAATTAACACCAAAAATCGATATGCACAAAAACTCTAAAATAGCAGTTCGGAAGGTCATACTAAACAGTTCAAAAGCAATTCAAATAAACGAACGATACAAATTAAAACGTTACAAAACCTCAGATGCATACGGCACGTGGAGGCCGAGCTGTTGGAAGAGATGCAAGAGTCCAGGTGCGTTGGGCAGCGCTCGCAGAGGGAACGACCGCAAATCCAGGCCGCAGAGGCGAGCGGCCAGCCGGCTCGTGGAACACCGCATGATCCAGGCAAAACCAAATGCACGACGACGAACAGGACCAATCCAGGTAATAAAACTCAATTCCATGGCGTTTAAAAACGCATTTCCATGGCGTATAACTAATTAACGCATTTCCTTGGCGTAGAATAGTTGGCTATAAATTACAAATTTCCAGATAAGCAACCACGCTGAAGAAAAGAAATCGTAACAAACCTGCGAATGGTGACGAACAGCCTAACGCTCCATTCGATCGAGAAGAGCCCATTTCAAAACCGCAACAAAAGCGAACGAACGCTGGCAGCAACTCCCAACGGCTTCCAGAACGTTCCAAAGGGGCGCCTTGCCTCCAAAAATCCCTCAAAACGACGAGGACGGCTATAACCAAAGCCAGAGGAGCAAAAGGTTCCCAGGGCACTAACTTCAACGATCGAAGCAATGGAAAAGAATGGAATGCAAATTCGCCAGAGCAGTTCACGATCCCAGGTTATCAATGTCAAAGTCAAATTCGAAAAAAGGAAGAAAAACTATAGGTGCAGAGTGTATGTGCAGAACTGATAACAAAGTGTTCCTTTTAATTCAAAATTGAGGCTGAAGGTATTTGGGTTGCCTAACTATGGATAAAGTATTGTATATTTAGAGAATAAAAGTAAATTGCCAAATCTGACTAATTATTTCAATTAACAAGTAGGAAAATGTCAAAATGAGCGTAACAATTTCTTACATTGTAATAATTAGATTAAAACGTATGATGCATTTACAAACTGCAATTAGGGTTACGGATTATATGGTGCGCGCAAACCAGCTGATTTAGTCGTTGAGTGCGGTTATTAACAAAACAAAGCAAGTTGTGCGCGAACGAAGAAACACGAGGGGTCAGTCGCGCAGGAATAAGCAACCTGTGTGTGCGTCCAAGTAAAAGGGACGGCCACGCAAAGTATTAAAAGGTGCGATTGAGAGTTTCTGTGTGGGCTTGTGTTTACAGTAGTTTACGCCTCGTGATTCTAGAGCCAAAATATAGCCTCAAGAGGAGATAACTACCTTGGGATCAACGCCGAGGTACCGACAATTGTTCAGCGCCGAAAGCAATTTTCCAGCTTCAAAGGAGCAGTTGATCTTGTAAATGTACGAGATAATTTGGAGCAACAACATGCGTAGCTGCTGAACTAGCACAAAGTGCTTGTATCATCCCGTGGACATACGCGCGTCAACTGATTTCAAGCTACCGAAGGCAGGCCTGCATTAAGTGGAATTTGTGCGCGAGAGGACGCCTTGTTCACACGAGTTTTTTTTTATTCAGCGTTGGGCATTGACAATTGCACTCCTATTTAAAGTGTATTCAAGCATGTAGATTCAGCATTAAGCTCGTAGAACTTTCTTAGCCATTGTTGATAGCGTACATAACATTTATATTACCATTCTGTTCCCTTTTTATGTATTTCCATGCATGTATGTTCTTTGCCACAGTATATGTATTTTCATGTAAACTGTTTGGTTTTTATTTCTGGCAGGATTTGCATGTATTATTATAGAATTATAGGTGATCACCAGCAGGCCGGAACTAGCAATATTTCCCTTAGCTGCACTGAGGGGGTCTTGTGCTTCTACTACTGAGCTAACTAGCAAATAAAATTCAATTTAAATTCATAGTAAAGTAGGGCATAGGGCACGGAGAAAAGTACCTTACAACCTGTCCACATGATTTTTTCTGGTTTATATAAGGCGAGTATAAAATATGAAGTAATACTTATGCTGCCCGTAATATTAATTTCATTTAAAAATGTAATACATTTATTGAGATTTAAGTTGTTTTTTGGGGTAATCAATTTTTTACATTGTGCATAAAATTAATCGGATCTATACAATATTATTATAGGTTGTATACAGTTGAGCGGCCAAGCCAGTTTTAAGTTATTCACGGAGTTCAGACACCTCTTGTCCATATTAATAATTAAATATAACTTAAATAGCATTCGTGAGGCATCTAGCCTTTAGAGGAAAACCTCACACAAATGAAGTCCAACGAAGAGATGCTCAGGAGAGAAGGAAAATGATATGCATAAATAATTTCTAGTAAATTGTATTTATTTGTAGGGACTAATATAATGTCGTTAGCGTATGTGTAGTTACAATTTGACTTCTTTATTCGTTAGCTTTGGTATTTTTTCCATTGTACAATTAAACTATATGGCCTACTTTACATTTCTCTGCTTTAGTGGTGCCTTAACTTCAAACAGTTTGGTATTTTTATAGTTTGTTTATACGGAAACCATTATTATCAGCACTGATATGCAGATGAAAAAAGCTACTTATTAAAATACCGCACATTTTCACTTAAAACAATTTCTAAAAAATCTACAATCTGATATAAAGCTGAGAGCTTTAATGCGAAGGCTCTTATCTCTGAATGAATGAAAATTTCATTAAATACATTTTCTTGCAAATGAGTCTTTTGGATAGAAATTCAGCCTTTTGTGGTAGCTTGCCGACCCTAGAGGTGTGCTTTATTGGACGATTTAGTGAGTAAATCCCTTCTAAAAATAGATACTGGAAAGGTAACGCTACAGAAATGTCTACATAGAAGATGAAAAATAGGCGTCGGACGTATCCTTTATCTTTTTAACTCGTTGTTCATAACACTTCCGTTCTGGTAAATTGGCGTTACCTTTGAATAGGCCTTCTGGAGGCATATTGGCATATGATACTAAATATTAAATCGGTATCCATAACTATGTCAAGATGCGAGCCCTTCCAGATAATGAAATGGCAACTTCATTTATCAAAATTTCTACTGAGTAACATTAAAACTGAGTTTTTGTATTAATTTTAAGGCAGTATTCATTAGAACTCTGCAATAAGTTTTCAAGATCATAATTAATTGTCAAAATGGCTTGTCTAACTTTCCCAGACTAAAATTGATCCGAGTTGAACACTTAGAAAAAACATTCTCATAAAACAAGCAGGTACCGCGCTTCAAATTGTTTGCCGTTCGCATACATCGAAGGAAAACTTAGCAAACAACTTCAGATGCCTGCGGATGTGTTTCCGCGGTTCTCTAGGTAGCGAGGGTAGGTCGTACCTACCTATAGAACTGAGAGAAGCCTCCTCGACAACGGAGAGACTGCTGTTGTGGATGGTGAGGTGGCGGATGTCCAAGCCGAAGAACACAAAACCAGGGAGCTTCTTTAAGTTGTTGTGGCGCAGCTTGAGGTAGAAGATGACCAACGACTTCCCTTTCAACACGCTCATAGCGTTGTCTATGTGCTGCTGGTCTGTGAACTCGCAGAGAATGTCCAACCCGTTCTTCTTCACCTGACACGAACATGGCGCTATCTCGGCCCGTGCTGGACACTGCTGCTGGACCTGGAAGTTACAGCTATTATTAGTAAAATTTATGTATGACCACAAAATGACAGCATTTTCAGTTATATAAGGTATCGATGAAATCCTTAGAAACTACTAGTAGCGTAATAGAGAATTAAACGAGCTTTAATAAGATGTACCACTTAACCCTGCTTCTCATTTGAAATTCTTAAGTTGAACTACTACGAAGTACTATCAAGTGCTGAAATTAAATGCTTGAGGCTCTATACCCGAACTCCTTTTAGAAAAATGAGTTGACAAAAGGCCAGTTGAAAAATTTTCGGTGGGCCATTTATACTTCATAAATCTGCTACGTTGTGTGTATGAGTATACGTCTACAGTGTTACCTCTCACACTACTAAAATTAATACGGAACAGTTCAAACATAAAATCAGTTAGGTCAGTTTGGAAATTCATATCGCTATTCGTTATTTAATGCACGCAGAAAAGGTATGAGGAGATGGTCAACCTCGTTTGCTCCAAGCAGTCGGGCAATTCACTTCATGCAAAGTGGTTCTCCGTAGATGATCGTTATCGTTCCGTGAATGTAGCTGCTTGGGAAAGCCTTACTGTAATAATTTTGGAAAATTGCAACGGTTATTGCATATACTAAATTTCTCAAAGCGCAGCCTGTGCATCTAAAATTCTGATTCCGTCTCGCTTTGGTATCTCGACGCAGCGCTGACCAAGCATCAAGAGAGTTTTTCCCTGTGGAATTGAATTGAATCTGCAATTAAAATTGCAAAGTTCTCCTATAAAACGAGAAGTTATTTAATGCCCAAATTGTCAAAGATTTGGGTACATAAAGAGTTTTTGTCACAGAACAAAAGACTGTCCCAAAACAAAATCAGAAGTAATGAGGTTAAATGCATCAATGACCATCCTGCTAATTGAAGAAGATATATGGTGACAGAAATACAAAAACAATCACTTCCACTGCACAAATTTGCTGCAGATAGTAATTTTTTGTACATACCAGTACACCTTTCTCAACCGTAAATGAGAATTGTGCAAAAACGAAGTAGGGGTGCTAAGAGCGAAAAGGTTCGATTGCGTTAAAAACCGAAATCTGCCCAGAAGGCTTTACGGGTCGCATAACTTATACTACATTTCAATCCGTGTAACAGCCGTCAACGAGCAATAGACAAAAGTTTCAGTAGTCCCCTGAAATTAACAACTTTGTTGAACGTGTCCTACGATATATCACTGAATGTGGCTAAAATCGTAGAACCTGACAGCCACTACAAACATGCAAAAAAATACTGGGATTTGATAACTAATTCGTCGTACACAAGGCAATATAACAAGTAAAGCGAGAAATATTTCTCCAGTTCGGCATCTCCGCGTGCTAGAAATGGTTCGACCACGATGGGAATCGCAAAGAAGGTACCTGAGGATACTCAATCCTGTAGGGCGGCGGCCATAAAAAAACCTCGCAGAATTCTAGTACTAAATTCGGGGGTAAAGGTGCCTCAAAACTGCAGGACTAGAGTTTGCAGGCTTTCCCTAGTATGACGGTGTAAAATCGCACGGGAGGAAGGCATTCTAAGAAGGTATTTTTTGTTAGCGTAGCTGGACGGCACACCCAAACTGCGTACGAATCCTTTCTCTAGGTGTTTCTCGTGATAGCATCAGAACCTCAAGAGAAAAATACATACACTAGGCGGGATTGTAAGAAGCCAGAGAGTAGAGGGCTGCCAGGTGTAAGTTGCTTCTGATATATTTCTAGATCCTAGCATTACTAGATGAATTTGAACAATTTTTTGTGTATGTAGACAACAAATCGAAGCTGGTCGAAAAATTTGCAAAATATCGGATGATTTTAAATTCGCATGGAATGCATCTTCGAAATATTCATGGCAAAGCACCAGAAGAAATTTATTACTCATCTGAGCAAGATAGCTATAAGAAACCGCTCCCTCTGTAGAGGCAATCTTTTACAAAAATTTCCTAGATTTTTCAAAATGGGCACAAAAATAGACCAGGAAGCTAAGCAACCAAGCACACCTCAACGAAAAAGGGGAATTTTAACCCATGATATGCCAATTAATGGAAAATATTCAAGACAATTCCTACATAAAAAGTTTAGTTTTAATTCGAGCATTATTTACACGCAACAAACTAGTCCAGCCAGTGTCAGGTCATTTTGGTATTTTAAATAGCCACCTAGGCTTTAGGGCAGCGTGCCCGTATGCTAAACCCTTTTAGTTCTTTATTTGGCTCCATCGCCTAATTCCAGAATCATGATTTCGCACATATTTGGCCCCAAACGCAGTATTTCTCGTCGGTTGGAGCCCCCCTCTGATGGCGCTTTGGCAGCCGAGCGTTATCGCTCGCAAGAATTCCGAATCTTCTAGAAAACACGCCGTTGTGGCGTGATACCATTGTCGCCGGCATTAATTTGTTTCATTTTATCGCCTCGCGATTGGCTGCCGAGGTTTAGTCACGTGGGGACGCGACCGATGTGACCTGTGGCAGCGCTTCCCTCTGGGCAGTTGATCGCAGCCCGTTGCAGAGAACGTTCGTGTGGTGGTTGTGAGTGTGAGTTTCGAATTGTCTTCGGCGTAGCGTGGGTGCTTTTTGAGCGCAGTTCCTGCTCTTGTAAGTAAGGGATCGTGCCCCCTTCATCTCGACCTTCGAGGATCTGTCCCGCAGAACGAAAGTGGCCCATTTTTCGTCGTCCAGTTGTACGCGTCCTGACGCGTCTCACGTCGCCATTATGGCGGATGTCCACTCATCCCTATAGCCGTCGAACATCGAAGGTACCTGCCACCTAAGACTGCAGCCTGTCGCAACTCAACTGTACCAGGCTCCCCAACCGCCTACATATTAAGGTATGTGTCTTTGAACTGATTACCGCTGTGAACGCGAGTGTACCTGTCCCGTGGAGAGCATTTAAGCCCCGCGTACGAGCTGTATTGGGACGCCGAGAGCGAGCCCGTCACATCTCTTGTGCCTACAGGCACTGTCGTCATATTTGTTCACTACTGTTTGCTGCATAAGGCGTCGCGCCCGCATATGTGTACATTCATTCCAAATTACAGACTGTCCATGTTGCAAGTGCTAATTTGTTCATTACTGTTTGCTGCATAAGGCGTCGCGCCCGCATATTTGTACATTCATTCCAAATTACAGACTGTCTATGTTACAAGTGCTACTTTGTTCATTACTGTTCAACATCTGTCGCTAGGTTTAGAGCGCGCGCCAGCTGGTGTTTTCTTAGATATAATCTATTCATAGATATAGGGCGACGCACTCCGCTGCCCCACTGTAACCCGTGATTCAATACATGATTTGTTAGTTAAGGGAACTATTGTTTTGTTTCGACTTGTGCATGTTCTGTTTCAGATAAGCGCCCCCTTCAGTGTACTGATTATTGCGCGACGGGACGAGGGAGCTTTGAGCGTACAGGTGGGTGAGACAGCTGCGTAGTCGCGGTCGGATTGGCACCTAATTACAATTTTTGCATAAGGCAATCTCGAAATTGTTATTTGACCTTGCAACTCTTGAGTAATCCTATCGTCGGAGTATTTTGCGTGCTTCGCTCCCGTCTAACCGTCCAGGCCCGGTTAGTCGGGTTAAGACAGGCTTGGTGGCGCCCTCATAATTCTGACATACCCTATATATATATATATATATATATATATATATATATATATATATATATGCCGCAACACGCTTGCCCAGAACGTATCGTGTGACTCACGCCCGACTCCCTGAGCGTTCCAGCCGTGGCCTTTAGCCTATTTTGAGCCGATCTCAGGGCAAGTGTGCCACTTTTTCAGGACTGATTCCGTGGTGCGATGCTCACCTTGGGTGGGTGTCCTAAAGTTCTTTTAATACCGTAACACTAGGTATTCAATTATCATCGACCATAATCATCAAGAAAACCGAGTTGAGACAATAATGGTCACACTGTTAGAGAGAACCTACCTGAAAACCCAATTATTCAATTTATCGAACTGATCATCCAAATGGAATAGCACACGCAAGAACGGCAGTTAAAGTTGAAAGTAAATGAAAGCATAATGAATCAAGAAATGCGAAAAAGACTACCTACAATCCGCAAGCATTGTAGTAGCACATACTAACGGAGATATAACTTTGCAGCAATTTACTGTTCCGCGATACATGTTAGTTATCAAATAAGTGCATTTCTTTTTCTAAATGTTGGGTACTCGACTCATAGCGGGAGAACAATATAATGCTAAAGATCACCAGTGGAGACCAAGACCACATAAACCGATCAATTTGATCACAGTAGTAGGAATTTGAAAAACTGCTGTTGTTAAGACCGGTACTTGAGAAACGACAACTACTTCCAATCGCCAGTTTGGTTTTAGAACAAGCACGATACGAAAGTTTTGCACCTGTTGCGTTTTTATCGTTTTAGCCTCCGGGAATAAGCTTATAAGTAAAAGAATAATGCATTATAATACACATGCATTACATGTCCAAGATCAGATACAAACTTCGGATATATAAAATATCAAAGCACTCTACTATTACCCACCTCTGCAGTAATTCATTTGACACTGAATTTAACAGGAACAAGCAACATAATACTGATGAAATTTTGCACTGTGCGTGTGCATGTTGATGATATTGTTGATAGTTTCGAGAATGTAGGCGATGCTTGTATTCCAGTATTCACGTAATCAATTAATTATAACTGGACGGCTTTGAAGCCACGTTACAGAACGAACTAAAAACTACAAGCAAAATACACCATTGCACTAAGTACAGCATATATACTGATGAAACAACGTTTCTTGTATTTACATGTTTTCTAGTGAATTTTACGATAATTAAACTTTACGTTACCTTTATTTTAATTTTAAACTAGTAGGAGTATAATGAGAACTATTTACTAACTTGAAATCATAAAAATGACACGCATTAATTATAAAGGTCGGCGCAACCTGCTGAAGTATTGCTTTTGACCCCGATCATTTTTACAAATCTACAATTTTTATCATCAATCAATCGTGATCAATCCAAAGTTATATGAAACCCTTAAAAACTTGCATAACTTAGGTGCAGACAGCTTTGGCCTTAAAAAAGTTGAGAAAATGAAGTAGAGTGCAGTGTGCCACACTGGATGGATGTAAACATGATAACTTGCAAACGACATAAGCACTGAAGATCTTTTGAGAAAGATCGGTCGCCTTTTTTGTATGTGTTTTCCTATTTGTATTTGGTGTACCAGCAGTAGTAGATCGTAACAAGTAGAATATTTTTAGCCTGATAAAAAATACGCACATACCCAGTACCTTTCAGCTACATTTCTGCATACATGCTATTTCGAAGAAAGTACTTGTCATACCGTGGCACAAGTTTTTGTATGCCCTTCTCAAGGATAGTCACCGCCCGGTCACACAGCCAACTGTTCGCGATGATCTTAAGCTTCTTCTTTAAACTTTCTGCTATAATTTTATATTTTGGACAACTTTTTCTTATAATTTTTTTTGTGTACTATAAACGGGTGAGGTACTTTATGACTGTAAAGAAGCTATAAAGCAACAAAGCGAAGCGAAGGGGATGCGACTGCAGAGGACTACAAGAGCGGAAAGCGAAGAATAACAATTCCTTAGAAGGTAAACAAAGAAAATATGTAGAAAAAAGAAAAAAGAAGAGTGCTAAATACACAGCTGAGACCATTCGAACAGACCGTTCAAGCCGGAAAAGATTCCATAAAAGACTAAAACATACAAACAATGAGCTCTACCTTCGAATTTATTTGTGCAATGCTTAACACAAGAGGAAATATCAGAACGCTACAACACTACGATACCCAGTACACATACCGTATCTCACGACACAACATCAAATGAAATAACCAACCACAGAAGAAGTCAAGTATACCATTAACGACATGAAAAACAATTAAGCACTGGGATGAATTACTATAGCAGCTGAATGAATTAAGTATACGGGGTGTCCGGGAAAAGGTGGGAAATCTCCCGGATATGAAAAAACACGTGAAAAGAATACTACAAGTTCATATAAACTTTTTTCGTATAGGCCTCCTCTTCGGAGATATGGGCTCCCAAAGAGCTCCAATAGAATCAAGTTTTTTACACATAATTATTGAACCACCAGGTATATTCCAATTTTTTTCTAATATGATGTATACCAGGTAAGACCCTTCAAATACCATCCAAGAAAGTGTTGTGAATTACTCACAGTTGCAGGGACGGACTAGCTGTGACATTCATGACCCCATTTTTTTTACGCCCTGTATGATAAGAACTTTGGATAACGTTTTTTACATACCTTTAACTATTGACTAGAAATTAAGTACTCTTCATTCATGTCGCTAATCTTAACCGTTCTGTCGGGTTGAATATGAAAAAGAGGAATTTTCGAAAACGGTTCAGATTAGTGACATGAATAATTGCAAATTGCAATCTAACTATTGACTAAAAATTATTCATGTCGCTAATTCTAACCGTTTTCGAAAATTCTTCTTTTTCATATTCAACCCGACAGAACGGTTAAGATTAGCGACATGAATGAAGAGTACTTAATTTCTAGTCAATAGTTAAAGGTATGTAAAAAACGTTGTACAAAGTTCTTATCATACAGGGCGTAAAAAAATTAGGTCATGAGTGTCACCGCTAGTCCGTCCCTGCAGCTGTGAGTAATTCACAACACTTTCTTGAATGGTATTTGAAGGGTCTTACCTGGTATACATCATATTAGAAAAAAATTGGAATATACCTGGTGGTTCAATAATTATGCGTAAAAAACTTGATTCCATTGGAGCTCTTTGGGAGCCCATATCTCCGAAGAGGAGGCCTATACGAAAAAAATTTATATGAACTTGTAGTACTCTTTTCACGTGTTTTTTTCATATCCGGGAGATTCCCCACATTTTCCCGGACACCCTGTTATATGTGAGAAAACAGTTGAACACATCTGGAGAGCACAAGAAATTCCTCAAGAACAAAACACAGCTATAATTTTCCCAATTCTCAAACAATGGGATGAACTCTACTGTCACAGCTACAGACCGATATCCTTGCTGTGCATTGCTTATAAGATTTTTAGGAATATACTACCGAAGCGTATGCTGGACTATACGAGTGAGATAATAGGAGATACCAGGCTGTACCTACGAAAGACAGGTCAGCAACATATCAACAGTGAAATAAGTGATTACAAAAGGTTGGCATTTCAAACAAGCGTACGATAGCGTCGACAGGGAGACACTGTACGCTGTAATGGAGAATATGAAGTAACCCACACATTCCTCAAATTAGTCCCAATAACAACGGATGACGCAAACTTCCCAGTAAAAATACAAAACACTTTAATATAGGGTTTCTATACGAATAAAGCGACAAAGAGATTGTCTGTTCTGTTCAACTGTTCAATCTGATTGTAAAAAAAAGGAAACAAAAAGGTAAACGAACGGTATCATGGAAAATAAGTTTCAATACGTAGTGGGACACGCTTACGACTTGAATATTATCGCAAAATCAATACCAAACCTAAACGACGTTTCCAAAATCCTAAAGTCTAAGGAGAGATGGGTCTAGAAGTAAACAAACAAAAACCCAAACGTCTAGACATAAAGCCTATCAGAAGTCAAGGGCAAATTCACTATAAAAGACCGAAATTTTGAACTAAACGAGAACAACGATGTGATATAGAGACGAATAATTGTTAGCATCATACTATTCGCTCCCAATCATTAATCGAAATACAAAAAAAGAAGACTTATCAGTTATTGTTGCTCCTAAAGTTTGAAAAAATTGTTCGAAAAATGTCAGCTCGACACAAGAAGGCGGATGTAGGTTAGGATATAACCACAAAATAATAGAATTTTATGAATCTCCAGACGTAGAAAAATGTACAGTTGAGGAAACAAAATAGTTTACCTTTTTATAAATCTTGAAACGGGCCAATCCCTTGCTTGTAATGCTTGTTTTCATACTTAAAACTTGTATTTTTATATGTATTTTCTTGTGTATTGTATTTAAGCATTGCATTTAATATATACAAAAATGCGTAAAGCCCATCCTGTACTGTTCAGTGACTGCATTGTGAAGCTGATTCTGCGGGTGGAGTAATAAACGCACGTTGAAGTCTGTTATCGGGATGAGGGGAGTTTTAACTGAAGATTATTTTACCAAGAAACAATAAAAAGCGCGCGGGCATTGCCTGAGTATGTACGTGCCTACCTTTTGATGCAGGGCCGGTGGCAAAGTGAATACAAGCGACTTCAACAGCCTCGCAAAAAGTAATTTGCTGCATATAAATTCTTGTGGAGTTTGTAAGGCAGCGTTTGCTGGAGCAGGCACATTCTTCTGCTAGCATAAAAAGGTACGCGAATTACGAAACCCAAAGGGTGCATTTGCGACGTTCGAATACTTTGTCACGTCATCCAGCTGAACAGTGCCAGTCGACCCCCGGCTTCTTGTGTGAGAGGATTCACATATCAGTCATCCAATTGATGACGCCATCCATGGCCAATATATCTACAAGTTGGCCTTGAGATCAGCAGCTGAGTCGTGGAAATTATGTGATATAAGAAATGCGTGTAGGTACGCGAATTGTGTGGGTTTATTCCATTGGAATATGAACAGGGCCGGACTTCAATATTATCGGCTGCAGGCTAGTGTGGTGTTGCGTTTTAGAAAGACATTTATTTTGATAGCGTCCACAATTATTTATTTCATAGCTATATTTGATGGTGTTATATGTACATTCTGTACTTACATACGAGTAGCCACAGCTCTCTCGCACTTAGGTTTTTATAGGAGTTGATCCTATTTTCTATCATATCTTTTTTATTGTGTTTTTGAAGTGAATAGACTGCGTAAACAAATTGGCTATTCTTTTGTATTGTTTGAAGTCAGTTTCAGCCCGAAAACACTACAGGGAAGACCAGCCTTCGGTTTTTTTGGCAAATAGTAATCTTTCATAGCCACGAACTGGGGTTTTTTTGAGTTTCATGTTCACCAAGCTAGCAAGATTAACACAAAGGCCAAATAATTATTCAAATATTCAGGACGAGATGTCTTATTCAAATGGAAAGTACCAAGTGAGGGCCTAAATCTCATCTGCTGTTACAATAGAGTTACCGGTTTTAAAAAAAATTCTTGTATATTGTAATACTGTCTTTGATTATAATACATTTTCACACAGGTTTGTAATACATTATATTCATCCAATATTGCAATAATTCTTCTTTTTTGTTCATCGTTTAAATAATTTTAAAGCATTTTTAATGAACTTATGTACTTTTTAACATGTTTGACACGTTGACATATACATTTCAAACAAAATGTATTGCTAAGCTACTGAATTTGATTGTACTAACACAGGAAAAGCTAAAGTGACTTCGTGATTGTACACACCACGGTTAAAGTGGTCTGGACATTATATATTATCGGAATGCCAGATGAAAGAACACCAAAAGGATATAATCCGAAGGAACAACGGCCTGATGAAGTCTTCGACGACGATTGGCAGAGTACTACAAGTACGTTGTTTAAAAATCTTTCCAACATTTTAGAAAGGTTATAGAGACACAATTTTTACAACCGTGCAATGAAACATTCATATTTTATAAAATTTTTGCGGAAATTTTAATGTTTTTCAAATTTTTAGTCCTAAAACTCGTATTCCAAACATTTTTAAATGTTGTTTTCTGAAGTAGGTAAAATGGAGACTTGATAATAATTCGCTATACATTTGTAACATTCACCTTTAGCTGAAATGTTTTCAGAAAGTAGTAACCGTTATTGCTTCATATTTACCACTTTTACACACAAGAACTGCCGAAGTAAAAAAGGTATTCTACATTCCACGGCGATACGGAAGGGTGTTCAGTCGAAATCGGTGCTGTTTGAATATAAACGCGGGGACTCCACACGACATTGCCTTTTGGGCTATGCAACAACGTCGATAGAATATTTTATAGCCTTTGCTACGATTACCGACGCGAGAGTAAATTTATCGGCTAGACCACCCGTCCTTCATCAATACGAGCTACGTGCTTCAAATGCAGAGTTTCAACCCTATTGATCGACCTGTATTGATTCCGCAATCCGCATACTAGTGAATAAAGGAGTAGGTGAAAGCGGCTGGTAGACAGACTTCATTAATCGATACGGTTTTTTTTAAATAAGTTGGTTGAAAAGGATGTTGCCAATATTTCCAAGTATACAGGAGGTTGATACAGGGGAATAACAATTAACATTGCTCATTACTCAATTCCCGATGACTAATGGTAGTTTTAATACTCAAACACTCAACAATAGTTTATAAGTAACTGAAGTGATTTTATATGTAACTACTTGTGCATCTAAACAGTAATACACTCGACGATGTTATACATATAAAATAGTAACCAAGCTGTGTTTAGTGACACGCGAACGTGAGTAGTGACATCATGAACGTGAGAAAAATATTTTGTAATTTTTACGCCCAATCAAAGCTGTCTCGTGGTGTTGATCCTACGTAATATAAAGGTTATGTTACTAAACGTAAAGTTTTGTAAATAGGAAAGAAGTATACGTCAAGAACACTAGGTGCAGTGTATTTTGTGTGAAAATGCATAGACGGATGAGTTACACGTTGGAAAACCATTTACAGCGCATAAGGAGAACTGAACATCCTTAGGAGAATCAAACGAATCCACTTCTCATTCCAGTTCCAATTTAAATAAATAAATGTGGAAATGGGAGCACACATGCAGCAAGCATGTAAACCCAAGTCATTCTTCAAACTCCCTAGTTTGTTACCATTGTGAAGTAATTAATTTAATTGCTTTACCAGCTGTTTTGTCATAGAGAGCTCTAATTTGACCACTGTTTGGACAAGGAATTGATGTTCTTAATTGAGCTTCCTTCAAAAACGCATTGCTGGAAATCCACAGTCAAGAGAAACCACCCCTCAGCCACAAGGTAGAAATTGACAGATCCAAATAAAGATGTACTCGTGACCAGCACTCATTGTAAATTGATCGCCACTATTTCTTGAAAACTTCATTCAAATGAAAGCAGAGAAATCGACTTAAGAACCAAAAATTGGAGATGTCAACCTTGTTAGATCTGATAACAAGAAGAGATGTAACTGGAAACTTGAACAAATCATCTTACTCAACCTAAAAAAGACAACAAAATCCGTTTGGCCAAAATTAGGACAAAGATTAAAATATGTATTCGTACTTTTCGAAGACTCTACTCTTTGGAGCTTTCTGAATGGGCAAAGACATTGCTGGTAATCCTCGACCCAGAGAAACAGCCCCCAGTAAGAACGGAATATGTTCGTGACCATGGCTCATCGTAAATTGAGCGTCGTCAAGGACTCAATGAAAGATTTCGGAAAGAATACCGTGAAAACCTCATTCGAATGAAACCTAGAGATCGACCTAAGGATCAAAAATTGGAATGTCGTCCTTATTGGAGGAGACTTGAATGGTCACTTAGAAAAAAATCATCAAATCCATTTCTGGAAAAGATAACAACATTTTTGGCCAAATTCTAACTAAGAATGAAATATCTATGCACCCTCTTCAACGACTCTACTCTTTGGTAGTTTCGAAAGAAAACACATTTTTGGAAATAACAACGATACAATTTCCAGATCAAAACCAAGATATACTCACGACCACTGCTCATCGTAAATTAATCGCCATCAAAGAAGGACTCAAGGGAATATTCCGGAAAGAATACCTTGGCCGAGAAATAGACACAACCAAAAGTTGAAATGTCGTTCTTGTTGGAGCTGATAACAAGAAGAAATAAGAATAGCCGTTTGGAAAAAATCATCAAATCCATTTCTAGAAAAGATAACAAAATCCTTTAAGCCAAAGTTCGAACAAGGAATGGAATTTAAATTTATACTTTGGAAGCCCAGTTTTCTCAAAAGAAAACGCAATTTTAGAAACCCTTAACCAAGATAAACAATCCCCAATAACAACGAAAGAATTTCCAGACCAAAATTAAGATGTACTCGTGACCACGGCTCATCGGAAATTGATTGCTATCAAGGAAGGACTCAAGGGAAGATTCCGGAAAGAATACTTTGGCGCCCCTTCAAACGAAGGCTGAGATATCTACACAGATACCAAAGGTTGGAGCTGCCCTTCTTATTGCAGCTGATAAAAAAGTGCGATTTCAATAGCCAGTTGGAGAAAATCATCAAACCCATTTTTATAAGAGATTACAAAGTCCGCGTGGCTAAAGTTGGAACAAAGAATGAAATATTCAATCGTTCTCTTCAACGACACTATCCATTGGAAGCTGCTAATCCAGTTTTCTGAAAAGGAAACACATTTTTGGAAACCGTCAACCATCAAAAGAAACAACCCCCAATAACAACGTCAGAATTTCCAGATCAAAATCAAGTTGTGCTCGTGACCAGGGCTCGTAATAAATTGATCGTCGTTGAAAAGGAACTTACGAGAAGATTCCAGAAAGATTTCCCCGGACGCCTCATTCAAATAATAATAATAATAATAATTTATTACGTTTCATCTGAGTGTTGTACACAATATGAAAATAGTCACATTATTACAAAAACAAACATAACATGGACAGATTACTACACTTACAATGTTATGGACTTATCGCTAAGGAATTCTTCCATAGAGTAACAACATTTGGAAAGTAATAATCTTTTGATTTGTTTTTTAAAGAGATTGTATGATAGCTCACGAACAGCATTAGGAAGCATGTTAAAGATTTTTTTCCCTGTTGGTGACTTCTCGTAACGCATTAGTCTATAAGCATCTACAGTTAAGAAGTTGGAATATCTTGTGTCATTGTTATGAAGGTTCTTATGCATTTTATAAAGATTAATATTATTTTTTATATATAATAAACATTTGTAGATGTATATGGAGGGAAAAGACATTATCTTATTATCTATGAAAATAGGCTTGCAACTATCTCATGCGTTGATGTTAAAAATCATTCTTATTAGTCGTTTCTGGCAAATAAAGATTCGCTTACTAAACACACAATCACTCCATAAAGAGACTTTATGAGAAAGGTGACAATAAGCTAAGGAGTAATAAATATTTGTAAGAGACTTAATACTAAGAATTGACTTCATTTGAAAAATTGCAAAAGTTGAAATGAAGATTGCAATCAGTTCCTGGCTTGTAACGAAAATGTAGACAAACCGTTTTGTTAATGTATACCATGAGCTTATTTTTTGTGCACCATGTATAAAATTTGAGAGCTACAGAACTTGCTGCAGCCTCTAAATCTGAGCCGAGACCACTACCGCAGTATCATCTGCGTACATCGATAGCATGTTCGTATTTATATGACTCGGAAGATAATTAACAAATAAAATAAATATAAGAGGTCCTAGCACAGATCCCTGGGGCACACCTATATGCAAATAATAAAGCCTAGAAATCGACCCCAGAACCAAGAGTTGGAATGTTGTTCCTATTGCAGCTGATAACAAGATGAGATTTGAAAGGTTACTTAAAAACAATCATTGAACCCGTTTCTGGGAAAGATAACAATATCCGTTTGGCCAAAGTTAAAAAAAAGGAATACGCGTCCGCCCAAACAACAACTTTACTTTTTGGAAGTCCCTAATGCAGCTCTCCGAAAAGAAACACAACTTTGGAAATCCTCAACCAAGGCAAATAATCCCCAGTAACAACGGTTGCATTTCCAATCAAAAGCAAGATGTGCATCTAAAATTGATCGTCGTCAGGAAGGACTTACGAGAAGATTCCAAAAAGAATTCCTTGGACGCCTCAATCAAATGAAGCCTAGAAATCGACCGCAGAACCAAAAGTTGGAATGTTGTTCTTGTTGCAGCTGATAACAAGATGAGATTTGAATGGTTGCTTGAAAACAATCATTGAACAAATTTCTGGGAAAAATAATACAATCCATTTGGCCAAAGTTCGAAAAAATGGAATATGCGTCTGCCCAATCAACAACTCTACCCTTTGGAAGTCCCTAATGCAGCTCTCCGAAAAGAAACACATTTTTGAAACCCCAATTCAATCAAAAGCAAGATGTGCATCTAAAATTGCTCGTCGTCATGAAGGACTCACAAGAAGATTCCAAAAAGAGTTCCTTGGACGCCTCATTCAAATAAAGCATAAAAATCGACCTCAGAACCAAAAGTTGGAATGTTGTTTTTGTTGCAGCTGATAACAAGATGAGATTTGAATGGTTGCTTGAAAACAATAATTGAACCTATTTCTGGGAAAAATAGCACAACCCATTGGGCCAAAGTTAAAAAAAAATGGAATACGCGTCCGCCCAATCAACAACTCTACCCTTTGAAAGTCTCTAATCCAGCTCTACCAACAGAAACACATCCACTCAACCAAGAGAAATAAGCCCCAGTAACAACGGTTGCATTTCCAATCAAAAGCAAGATGTGCATCTAAAATTGTTCGTCGTCAAGGAGGCCTCACGAGAAGATTCCAAAAAGAATTCCTTGGACGCCCCATTCAATAGAAGCCTATAAATCGACCTAAGAACCAACATTTACAAGGTCGCCTTTGTTGGAGCCAATAGCAAAGGGGAATGGAACAATCGTTCGTCCTCTTCAACGACTCTACCGTTTGGAGGTTTCCTTGAAGGAAAACACATTTTTGGAAACCCTCAACCAAAAGAAACACCCCCCAGAAACAATAAAAAAAACCCTAACCAATTTGGGCAATGGAACCAGTAAATAATCTTTGCCTCATCCTATTATAACAAAACAATCCGTGATTGAAAAATGTGAGAACAACAAAATATGAATCTCACGTCAATAACGCGGTATAACTAACGCGATCAACGAGAAAATAGTAAAGAAATGTTCTCCTGTTAGTGAGAGACTAGACCAGACAGGGCCTAATAAACATCCTACTTTGCTTCTTATACGTGCAACTTCGTATAAATTTATTATCCCAGTCAACAAAGTTAAATCTGATCTAAGACAACTGGTGCATCTGATTAAATCCATCAAGAGCAAACAGAAGTTTAAGAAAAGCCAAGTGAAGTTTGAGTGGAATAAGAGCGAAAAGGGAACGCGAATAAACGTGTCCGTTATTGCGCCATGCCTACATTTGAATTTCATTTACATTTGACAAATGACTCTCGCTTCTCGAATGTATTCTTCAGCAGGGTCTTTGCGGTGCTGTGCTTCTGAATATAAATAAGCTACAAATGATAAGGCATTATTTAACTTCGCCAAGACGGTTGGAACTATGTCAGAGTTAATTGGAAAACACACACGTCTCAGGAATTTTCTTCTAATAAACCTTGCAATTGTAGATAAACATTCCCGCTTTGTCAAAGCTGAAACCTAAGTAGTGCCTTCATTAGAATATTCAAATAAGTATCAAATTCGATTTTCAAAGCATTTAACAAATTCCGTTTTAAAGTTATCTGAGGGAATTTTAACAAGATATGCTTTCTGCGAAATAATATCTTGCATGCGTTTCGAGCACATGAATTTTAAAAAGCACTCGGCTTAGATTACTTCCATTTTCTTTGAAACATTCAGAAACTGGCAACAGAACTGATTTGCAGTCAATTCCGCCGTGAATTATTTGCCAGATAACACACTTTCTGGTTTTTATCTTGAACGTAAATAGCTAGTCACAACCTGAACTGTTACAGATTGTATATATGTAGTTGGGGGTGTCTGGTTAGCCCTAAAATGTCACAGGTTAAGGCCAACGGTCATGTATTCAATAACCTGACACAGTATTGTTTAGGATAATGGACGATGTTGTGTATTGGTGGTTGAGAAATACATAAAAGATTTGTTTAATTGCCATATTTGAGTTGTTCGTAATAATAGAATTTTATATCTGATGACTTGCGAAGGAAACGCAGATTTTCTTTCTTATGAATAGAAATAACCAAGTCTACCTTTGAAAAAAAGTGTACCATTCTCCTATTTACTGAAGGTGTTGCCTCATAGCTGTGACATTGTTGAATTTCTAGTGTTGTATTTATTAACTGGATCATAAAATTTCTGTAGAACAGAAAGTGTCTTCTTCTATTGAAATTTTGTATACAATTGCCATCATATCTAGTGGAAAGGACGCCTTAAGTACTTGATAAGTAAGAACACTAAAATGCCTCGGATAAAATTGAGAAAGGAAATAAAGCTGCAGACAGAGTTAGAGATCTTTTGAATTGCCATGTTTGAAAATTCAGAGAGCTTTAAATGGTCAGCATAAGTTGCCTTATTGATCCTGAAAGTCTTTCAGATAGCTTTCACAGCTACGTTTTCAGAAAAGCCACTATACCGAATTGGCACTTTTGATAGAGCGTCCTTTGAAACTCTAGACAACACAATAAAGTCATGTTCGGAACAAAACTACCTTTCAGCGGTGTATTTACTCGGGTAGATTAAGCTCCGGGATAGACAGTGGAGGTAACTGCATCAGAGCAACCGCTGAAACAAACGTATAAACGGGGAACAGTGACGTGGGTTGTAGACTAATGGAACTCTGCTCGGAGACGCCTTAGGTATCCGTGCAATTTACCTAAGAAAGAACATCCTTTACTTTGGCCAGACCGTAACTACTGGTTAACCTGGCAGCCACGTGAGGTAAAATTTTCAGTAATGCTGAAAATTTTGTTTTGAGGATTAAGTACGAGTATGTAACCACTACTTATACTAAAGATATAAAAGCACAGTGCAAATGACAGCCAACAGTAAGTTTGTATACACTAACGTAACAAAAACTTAAATTATTGACTAGTATACGCAACCCATTATACAGCTGCCTTATCGTATAGTAAACTCAAAAACATAACAAGATTGGTTTAAAAACCGTACAGTTGTGTTCGTTTAATTATAGAGCTCTGCACGTAAAGTTGCGAAAATCTGAAACCCTGCATGCTTACAAAGATAAATGATCACGTTTATAGTCAAATCTGTCTTAGCAGGCCACACGAGTGTGAAATTAGGCTGCTACTAAATTATCCGAGAGGAACTACTGCTCTAAAATTACAGACTGACATCTTCCTAACTTACGCGGAGAGTACAGACTTGCTGAAACTTGCTTGTCAATGGTAGAAAGCGTTGTCAAATTACTGAGAACAAGCTACAAGAGTTGTAGCGCTGTGATTACGGTGCCAGTTAAATTTAATTTTGAAAAAATCAGACTACAGCCCAAGGTATTTTAGTAAGAGAAATGCATAAACGCCGATTGCATGGGACTTGAAAAATTAAAAGCTGGACAAAACATTTTGCAATGGAAAATATCACCTTGATAGGGTTGTGTTCCAAGATAACTTCGCTCAAAACGTATTTTTTATTATTTTGGGAATGGTGTACTACCACAAGCAGCTAAGTTTTCTAATATAATTTATTGCTACTCAGGGCTCTAATTTCAACAGTGTAGGACTGTAGATTATGCTATAGCACCTTTAATATAAGTCATGTTACTAGGTCGTGTTTAATTTATATTTGAATAAACCAATCCAGAGTTATGAGTGAAAAGCGACACATTTTGAGTCATTTGTGGTAATTTTTAAATCGGCCGCGCCGTCGTTCCGATCGTGTCCGCTTTTGTCGCGGCAAGCGCGCTTCATCGTCTTCAAAAGTTGCCGTCAATTTCCTAGGCACTTGTGTCCCGATGTGCGATGGTCTCAGGGATTGTATGCTTTATGTTCAGCTTGATTTCGACAGTTAGGGGTAAGTGGTCATTGGAGCCTGCCATTATATTGATGGATGGATTTAACGTTTCAAAGTTTTTCTAGCTGTTTCCGTACTGTTTTCGATGCTGTTTTTACCGGCTGTGTTCATGTAGCGAGATGGTTTGTTTAGATGCAGCCATAAATGTGTTCCTTAGCTAGGTGTTTGACTTGGTGCTGCACTGCTTACGTTGCACGTGGTGCCAGTTGAATGTCTGCTTAAGCTGCCGCATGTCCTGTCCGCCGACTTGACGTCAGGGTTTCTCGGGTATCACCTTCTTATTGTGTAGTTATTTGACTTTGTTCCTGTACGTTGTATCTTGCGTTGTGGTGATGCCTTTGTTGAGTGCTCCTCAGGCCTTTTCAAAGTTGCTTTAGTAATTCCATTCATTGCTAAACTTTCATAATCTATGTAGTTTGTTCATTTAACATAATTAGTATTGCATTTAGACATTTGACTGTTATATTTTTAGAATTTATTTTTATTGGGTGCACCCGGCGTACTTAATGTTTGTATTAAAGTGCCATATTATCAACTATAAATCATTTTACTATAATTATGTGTTTTCGTTACTGCAAACGGAGTTATGACCTGATTACGATATTCATTACATTTCAGATCAGTGTGATTTTGGTAAAGCTTGTTTATTAGTTCTCGTCTCTATCTGAGCACATTTATTGTAGAAAGACTCATTGGCGTCTCTTCTGTATTGATGAAAAATTTAACCTTTTGTAAAAACGAGTCCCATTTAGCTAGCCGGTTCTTAAATGTACCTATGTGCCTATGAAGAAACGATATTTTGTTTTTGGCCTTAAACTGATATAACAAGTCTTTACCATAACCGTGTTTACTTCTTTGTAAGTTGACGTAGGCTACAAATGTCTGCAAGGAAAAGTTTGGCCTGGGTTTCATGCTCACAAAGATCATCCTACGACAAATCATAGACAAGAGAACAATTACCAAATACAAAATATACGTAAGGAGGACTTGCTGAGAGTATTTAATAATATGATACGGCGGATTAATTTGTGTCTACAAAATAATGGTAAACATTTCCAACCATTTTTATAGACAATCTCTGTATCCTTATTGTGGTGTGTTTTATGTCGGCTGTCAGTTAGCTGTAGTGATCAATTCACCATAACTTCAGTAGAATAAGATAAGCGTTTCCTGTTTTCCAGTTAATTTTTAAGTTGTTATCGTTATTTGTTGATGATGTCTGTACCAGCTCGAAATAAGCCGCAGGCGAAGCTTCACCCCTTCGGAAGAAAGTTGCACGGTTAAAAAACGGTTCTTTTCAGAATCACAAATCAACTCGCAAAAAGAATATCTCGCTAGATGAAAATTTTAAAAACTCAAAAGCGAAAAATACCCTCTCGGCCGCCACTGCCACGAAAACTAAAATGATTACAGTAGTACAGTAGTGCCAACTCCAGTCAAATGAGTTGCCTGCATACGTTCTTAATCAGCTTTTAGTAAATTTATGAAGGCACGGTATAAGACATATTAGGCATCAAATAAAAATATAAATGAGGAATTTAAGTTAAAAACCGCTTTCTACAGGCTACTTGTCGCTATACGGAATTAGTATCAATTTCCTTGGAGCTCAGCTGCAACTTAGACGCCGCATATAAAATTCTTTCAGAGCTCCTTTTGATATTAAAAGCTCATCATTTTGACAAAAAATGCTGAAAGTACATTTGAAACTAGCTTTTTCTGTCCACAAAGAAACAAACAATAATTTCATAAAACGCGGCAGATTAAATTTAATGTGCCTGCCTTTCAGGCTTTCGCAGGAAGTTTAGGACACAGCCGTTCAATTTGCGGCCGTATTGTTCGGAGAATTTCGAATGTAATTATTAACATGAACCCAAGGTGCCGGCAAGTAATTATGTTATGTTGGCGTGGAATGATGGCTATTTAATTTAAACAGATTAATATGACCCCGTTCCAGCGAATATTATTTATTTTGATTCATTTCATTAAAGTGTACTATATTTCAGTACTTTCAGTTTTGTGTGTGTTAACTTATTCTCTAATTATATTTACCTTTCAAGCACACATTCAATTGTTTATTAAACAGTGCTATTGTGTTACTTCTAATTTCTATGTGTAGGTCGTTAAATATTTTTACAAGAGAAGGTTCGAAAATTAAATATGACAACCAACGTAGGCGATTTCGACGTCAAGATCGGTAGGCAAAGACACAGATATAATATGACCATATGGGTTGGGTAAGAGGAACGATCGGAGAGATTACCAGTTGGTGGTAACGGACACATTCTTTATGTTATCACCGTGCAAACTGTACACCTGGAACTCCCCGACAAAAACTATAATAATATCATAAGGAATCAAATTGACTATATTCTAGATAAAAGATTCCAAAGATGTTTCTTGCAGTCAAACGCGAGCTGACAAGTTCAATTCGTAACGTTCGTCCTAAGTAATTTATTTTTCACCCTTTGCGGGCTAAGCCCGGTCCTGCCTACTTGGTTGTGAGAGATTTTAAGTCTCTACGCTAAGAGAATGCGTGCATTTCAAAGATATTGCATAAGAGACCACCTACGAGTACGAGTTTTATACCACACGCGAGGGGAATGATCGAGGCTGTGGCTCGCAAATTTTGCCTTTCGGCCGCCAGTCGGGCGTTTCAACACCAGCGAGCATGTAGCGCTATCGACTGCCAGGTCACCTTAATGTACATATTCAAAATCGTTGATACTCAGATTCATTTAAAGGCTATCTATCCAAATAATTCCGAATAACGAGTAGTAAATATTGTGGCAAAGTGCCATTTGGTTAAGTAACTTTTTGTTTCCACATTCTGTGGATTTGGAGGCTATTTCTTCGTCCCACACCCGCTTCCCGAAATAATTTGGGCTCGATTTTGCTTGTTTACTACTGTTGCTTTCATTTTCGTTCCTCAAAGGCCAACTCCTTCTACCACCCCCTTGAAGTGTAGACAACATCATGAGCAACGAGGATAACTTTTGCTGCAAACAAGGATGCCCTGCCATTAACTCAGGTAAGTACATCTAACTTGTAATTGCATTATTATATCGTGCCGCGGAAAAGTGCGCCTAATGACGAAGTGTTTCAAGCATTTACTTTAAGTTCAACTTTTGCAGTGGCGTCCAGTGTGCTAGCAAATCATTAACCTTTTCCAGGAATTTCCTGCTTGTCTTTTTAATAACTAAATATTTCGGCATTGGCTACATGGAATTATATTTATATAATTTGTATACATTGAGATGGTTTTAAGCATACAACTTGGCTCTGTTTGCAGTGCAAAATATTTAACCGATTCAGTAAAGCACAGAGTTAAGATATTTTATGAAAATGCAATTTAAAACAATAATAAAAGTAGTAAATCCATTGGTAATGAGATGTGAGAAGTAGTAAGTAAACGAATAAAGGCACGCATAAGCAAATCATATTTCAGAGGTTTGGGATTTGAAGTTGAATAAAGTAATATAATTACTAATAGGTTTGTGCATTTTTAAAGCCAGACCGCACAAAATTTAACTGACACAAAAGGTTTGTTATGTGCAGACTAAATGAGTGAAATTATTAATCAAAGTAAAGATCAGTGAATGGCAAGCAATCTGAAAGGTAAATGAGAGTGGAATAAAATAAAATAAAAAATTGCAAAGAGCAATCCCGAAATTAGGCAACAGAATAGAAGCAAAGCTAGTAACGTGTGTAAATTTGAACTCAATCTCCAGTGCATTAATAAAACAAAGTGGAAATCAGAGCAGTGAATTTTAAAACATTTGTGTGCATAACGAAAGGAACAATGATAGTTATAAGCAAAGGACAAATTGTTTAGATTTAAGAAAATGTAAGTTAAGATTTATGTACTTAATCCAATTTTACCCCATTTGTTTATTTTGTTATCAAAACTAATTTCTAATTAACAAAAAACACCGTGGTAACATAGCAACGTGACGCTTTTTTGTTGTAAAAAAGAAAATTGAATTAAATCATTTGAAAGCTTGTCGAATTTGTGCTCCATCTTTAATTGATAAATAATGAACAAGCATTTTACCATATAAAAGGGGTGCAATTCTAGTTCGCCTCCACGTGGTGCACCCTGGGTAACGCTAAAGAACTAGAAATAGCTGGCAGTCAAACTATCACCCTCAGGTGATCTCCTGACTACTATTTACACACTACACTGTACTGTATGATGCAGAATAATTTACAAAACGGCTCTTCTCAGTGCCTACCGACCAGATATCTAGGACCATCTGTCCGGATATGCCAGCTAAACATAGAAGGATCTAGCAAAGGTAAAAACCAATGCCTTTCCAAAATTCTGCTAAGCCGAAACATTGATATAGTAGTTCAAGAAACTCATATCGCAACTGAAGCAGACATGAAAACAAGAGGAATAATCTCAGGCTATTCCATTATCGGCGCCACCTACCACCATGCCCACGGCATAACAACCTATGCTAGATCAGACATAGAGAACGTCCAGTTAATTTCCACCGAAGTGGTCAATGATATCCACCAAGTAATAATCGACATAGGAGGAATCAAGGTCCTAAATATATACAAGCCACCAAACACCCAGTGGCAAATCGATTCTATACCCACCCTGCCCTACCCAGCAGTATATGCTGGAGACTTTAACAGCCATAACACACTTTGGGGCTACGCATCGAATGACACCAATGGGGTAATACTTTCAGAATGGGCAGAGACCGCTAATGCTCACCTAATATTTGATGCCAAGGACAGAAAATCGTTCTATTCGGCTAGATGGGGACGAGAATATAGTCCCGACCTATGCTTCGTTTCTTCCGATGAATCTGATAGACCTCTCGATATTTCCAGAAAAGTTTTGGAGGATTTCCCACATAGCCAACATCGCCCGATTATGCTGGAGGTGGGCCATCAAATACCAATCATAAGATCTTCTCCACGCCCTCGCTGGAACTTTAGTAGAGCCGATTGGGCATCCTTTGCTAATGACTTAGACAAATATGTCAGATGGATTCCACCAACCCCCGGGAACTATCGTCGGTTCGCTGGAGCGAATATATCCCGGGCTGGACAGAGGACAGCGACAGACTGTACAAGGAATTTATCGATTCCGGCAACACGGAGATAGCCGACGAACTAATCGAGAGCCTAAATAATGGAAGATTGCAGAAATGGCGGGAGACCGTGGAGGAAATTGATTTTAAACATTCCAGCCGCAAAGCCTGGTTTCTCTTAAGGAAACTCGGTGGCAGCACCGCCGCGCCGTCACTAAATCCAAGGAAACAATCTCACCCAACAAAATCGCTGAACATATAGTCCACACATCTAGAGCATCATCAGTTAAGGAACACTCTCGCCTCGTAAAGCGCGAATACACAAACTTGAGGAGAACTGTCATTACCAATCCGTCTCCTGCTCTGTTCACACTAGATGAAATAAATGAGACCATCGGAAGGCTGAAGACGGGGAAAGCCCCAGGCTTTGACGCAATACACAATGAATTCCTTGTCAATACCGGTCCCAATGCCAGAAAATGGCTACAAAGATTTTTTAACAGCATCTTTCTTTCTGGAACCCTCCCTCCCGAGTTCAAACTATCGAAAATTATTGCACTCCTAAAACCGGGGAAGCCAGAACACCTCCCAAGTAGTTACCGTCCTATCGCCCTACTTAGTGCAACGTACAAGATGCTGGAAAAACTTCTATATAACAGAATAAGCCAAACAATCCTGAGTGACATCCCCGTCGAACAAGCTGGCTTGCGCCCGGACCGCAGCTGCTGTGACCAAGTCCTTGCTCTTACCAATTATATCGAAAAGGGATACCAAGAGGGCCTGAAAACTTCAGTGGTCTTCGTAGACCTTACAGCAGCCTATGATACCGTGTGGAGGGAGGGGATGCTTCTGAAATTATTAACTTCCATACGATGCACTAAAACGACCAGCCTCATTAGCAACATGCTCGCAAATAGACAGTTTATCCTGAACAAAGACAATCAGAGCAGCACAAAAAGAACACTCAACAACGGGTTACCCCAAGGATCTGTGTTGGCTCCCTTACTTTTTAATCTGTATATTGCGGATCTGCCTCCCACCACGTCCAGGAAATTTGGATATGCGGACGATCTTGCGATTGCCGTGCAACACAAGAACATCACCGCAACAGAAGATACCTTAACGAATGATCTTTCCGCACTGGGAGTTTATTTCCGAGAATGGAGATTGAAGCCTAATATGAACAAAACTGAGTCTTGTTTTCACTTAAACAACAAAATCGCTAACACAAGGCTTAATGTGTACTTCGACGGAGCACTTTTCCACCATAACCCAACTCCAAAATATCTTGGTATTACCCTGGACAGGATTTTAACCTACAAAAAACATCTCACCAACATGGCTGCAAAACTAAAAACGAGAAATAATATCCTACACAAACTAGCAGGAACAACATGGGGTGCTTCCGCAGACACCCTGAGAACTACAGCCCTCAGCCTCGTTTACTCTGTAGCAGAGTACTGCGCGCCTGTATGGATCAACAGCAGTCACACCAAACTAGTGGATGTGCAACTAAATGACTCTATGCGCACCATCTCGGGTACCATAAAATCAACACCACTGTACTGGTTACCTGCTCTAAGTCATATCGAGCCTCCGGATCTTCGCCGCTCCCGAGCACTACTTCGAGAATACAATAAAATAATTAGCAATCCGGATCTTCCCATAAACGAAGACTTCCCAGCCGGGAGACAACGCCTGAAATCCAGGCACCTGCCTATCGCTACGGCCATCGAACTTGCTAACTCCCATTTTAATGCTAAGAACAGCTGGCAACAAAGGTGGCTCCAAACTGCACCTCCTGAATGGCATCAAGTCCTAAATGTGAACGCAACACCAAGAGGCTTCGATCTACCCCGTAACACTTGGTCGAAACTAAATAGAGTCCGCACAGGTCACGGGCGTTGCGGTGACTCGTTTTTCAAATGGGGAATAAACCAATCTCCCCAATGTGACTGTCAAAATGGTAACCAGACGATCCGCCATATCACGACAGAATGCCCCACTCGCGCATACCCTGGACCCCTCTCAGATTTTGTTGGACTCCCCCAAGAAGCAATCCATTGGCTGAATAGACTGGACGTTGCGCTCTAAAACTTTTTTCCTTTTTTATATTGTTAACAGAATGTACTTGTCGTGCTCGTGACTATATATATCTATGTTATAACATATTGTATTATGTGTGTAAAGCGCCATACGCTAAATAAATAAATAAAACCATATAAAAAGTTTACGGTTTTATTCACCAAGTGCTCAGGCAGCTGTACGAGTGTTTGTGGCGAGTTCCACAAAATAAAGTTAAAATTTTCCAATCCGACTTCGAGAGTGTGAACGGGAGCCAATCAGCAGAAATTTCTGAGGGTCGTTTCCAGCACAATTAAGCAGCTGAACCCAGAGGTTGCTGTATTGCAATAGGTCGGCGGGGTCTGCAAGAGCAACATCTGCACCCAGGGGAGCGACTCCAGCAGAGGAATCCGGCAGTGTCAACTGGTATGAGCATTGAAGCAAGATCGACGAGAACTTTACGAGGTAGGATTGATCTGTAATTTGAGAGTCAGCGTACGGGAAAACAATTAAAATACAAGGGTAGACCTTGCCGAAGAGGTCTAGCGCTTTTCCAAAATTCCAAATACTTTGTGGGTTCCAAAAATGGAATGGCGCCATCAGATTTTGCGGTTTTAGGCAGAATTCCAAGCATCATAACAAATGAAAGTTGGCGTGGGTGCTACGTCATTCTAGAATAACGAAGGCGAGGATTTTTGTTGCCAATCTGAATAATCACATTAATTACTTGATGCTTCCTTGCAATAATAACTTTTAGAATGTTAAAATAATCGCTGTAGCACGGGCGACATTTTGTGTAGTTTGACGGATAGTAAATGTTATCTAATAGATCCGCGTGTATGAACTAAAAATAGCGCAGTTTAACTACTAATTTTCAATATCTCTATTTCAGAACTCAACCTGAGTTAGGCAGTTTCGTGTTTGCCGAGAGCTAGCGTAAATAATACTGCAGTTAAATATAGTTATTTATTATACAAATTTTATAATACGTGATTTTGTCGCACGCGTTTTTTATAAAGCAACAAGTGCGACAAAATGTATTATAAAACTAGTGTAATACAATATTTTTTTCTATTTTGCCTCTATTTATACATATAATATAAAAAAAAAGAAATGGTAAACTATTTATATTTGCGATGATTTGACAATAGTTGGTAGCACTGGTAACAATTCAATTTCAAATCAAGAAAGTTTTGACGTTTAGACGCTTTTTCATATAAACTTAAAAACTATTATACCAAAATAAATGAAGAAATTAGTTGTACGCTGCCTGAACTCAAAGAAGTGGCCCAATCAGTAGTATGCAACTTACTTCCAAAAAAATCTCGACCAGTTTATGAGAAGGAATTTAAAAATTTTCAAGTATGGTGCGATAAGAATAACGTCCAGGTGCTAACAGAAAGTATTATGCTTGCATATTTTGAAATGCACAGCAAGAGTAAAAAAATCTTCTATAATTTGGTCAATATACTCCATGTTGAAGTGTTGTTTAAATATTTACAACAATGTAGATATTTCAAAATTCACAAAATTACAGGTTTACTTTATCTAAAGGCTATGAACCCAAAAAATCGAAAATTTTGGATTCAGAAGATATAAATCGCTTTATTAATAGTGCTGATGACGACACATATCTGGCAAAAAAAGGTGGGTTAGCAATGCCACAGTATCGGTGTTGTAGATAATATCACGATGTTTGATTTTAGGTTGTTCTGATATTAGGCTTTAGTGGTGCTTGTAGGCGGGAAGAGCTTACTAATATGTTAATAGATCACATCGAAATTAAAAGTGATGTTATTATGGTGTCCATACCTAAAACAAAAAATAATATGCCAAGGCTGTTCGCTGTAACTGAAGAGGTATGGATTCGTTTAATAAAAAAGTATGTGAATTTACGACCCACCACAGTAACCCATGGACGTTGATTATTGACGTATCGCAGCGGTTACTGCATTAACAGTCCAATTGGTATCAACACAATTGGGAAGATGCCAAAAATCATTGCCAGTTACCTCAAATTGCCAAATCCTGAGCATTATACTGGACACTGTTTTCGGCGTTCAAGTGTTACCCATTTGGCAAACGGAGGTGGTGATTTGGTCACTATTAAGCGCCACGGAGGATGGAAGTCCTCAGTTGTAGCTGAGGGTTATATTGAAAATTGAAAGTTCTGTGAAGGGAAAAATTGAACTAGCCAAAATGTTTTCCTCTCAACGTTCAACATCAAACTCTTCGGGAGGTACCAGTGCCTCGAACTCATCTTCTCAATATGATACAAACGCTGTTATTGAATCTTCTGTTAACCAAAATGTTGAACAAAATTTTGTGTTGGCTCAGTGACAATTAAAGTATTTAATAATTGCACAGTTCAAAGCAATGATTAATACCTAAATAATAAGAAAACGATCACTAGTTTGTTAAAAGTGTTTATTAATATTTAATTTCGTACCTGCGTGTAATTTTAATCCGCTTTTTTTAAATAAAGTGTTCTTAATTTAACAGTTCTCAATTTTTACATTCTTTTTGAGATTATGTCGCTTTACATTTCATGGAAAGCGAGGCAGTGACAAGGATCGGTTCAATGTTGCCAATATGAAGAAATAAAAAGTTGAGTTTAATAAAGAAGGCTATTTGAACACCCATTTGCGTATCGTACTGGCTATGTTAAAGACGCAAAATAGAAAAAATATTAATAAAGGGGCATTCAATAATTTTATTGGTGCAATTAATTAGAACATTTCATTTTAACTAGCCTTAAATTACTGACAGGCAAAGTGAGCACAGTATAAAAATTTTAATGAGAATTATGTATGGATTTGCCCAAATTTTAAATTATTGATTAAAAAAAAATAATACAAATAGGCAGTTCATTACAAACAGGCACCGCATCGTGGAGCTTTTACAACATTTCAGCGCAATATGATGACGTCTTTTAGAAGTCAGGGTTAACATTATCATTTTGCTCATTAAATTATTCAATAGGTGTCTCGTTAAAACTACCACATTTGTTTTTATGTGTCCTTTGCTATTATTTATTTTATAGCAGCTGGTAGCAGGCGCATTGAGAATTAACAAAAATAGGTTCTCATTGAAGAAGGGCTGGGCTACACATCGCCCTAAAGGAATGTGGTTGATTTAAGAATTCGTACCGCCAAGTCATCTTTCGAACCAATTAGCTATCCCCAAAATATCGTTTCTGCAAAGCCTCTCTTTGTCTGACTGTTGAGCTAGTGGGGATAATTTTGTGGGCTAAATAGCATTGCGTTGGGAAAATGTGACTGTTCAAGTAATAGTTTATAAGATTTAACACCCCCTTGAAGGTATCTTATGTATTCCAGATTCAGTAAAGTGACAACCTAGCTTTATTTGGGTAGCTTTTGTTTGTTTTCTGCCATAAATGATGTTTTCCCTGGAACATACGATTAGCCCTGTAGTCAGGAAGCACCATTTAAATTTAGATACCAAACTAAGATTGGTGAGATGTTATGCTTTCACGGATTTATTGTACGGGGTAGAAAGATGAACGTTGACTTGGCCCCATCACAAACACTACTTTTGAAATGTGAAGCTATATACGTTTAATGAGAATTGCTTGGACTGAACATGTAGCGAGATGAAAACGGTATGTTGGAATTTTAGGCATACAATGAAAAAATCGTAGATATTATTACAACTGATACTCAAAGGGAATATGGAAGGAAAAAGAGAGCGTGGAAGGCGCAGAATTTCTTGGTCGAATATTTTAAAAACTCGTTTGAGTACTGCAACTACTGAACTATTTAAAACAGTAGCCAACAATGTTAAAAAGCTAGGTGAATCGCTAATATCTGATAACGGATAGTTACTACAAGAAGAAGGTTCACTTTCTGCTAAAATTATTATGACACCTTTGCAACTAAACTCCTTTAAGTGCTGTTAGTGGGACTCTAAGCTGGTTTGGACTGCACCCTGCATAGGAGACTGTGTAATTCGCCACGTCGAAGTGCTTTTCGCGGCAGATCAGTAGTTGACAAGATATAATTGAGCACATACGTTGCTATGGTGTGTTTGGTAAAACCTTCACTGTGCTACTCCGGCAAATTTACGACGGTTGTCGGACATCTCCAGCTTCCGACTACTTATGTAAAATTTTACAAAATTTTACTCTTTATCGTCCCGCTACGCCCTATATAGCAGCGGTGATATTAACGTCATATACATCAATCTATCGTTTTGCAACCTTCCTGCATCCTGACGAAGCTCTGAAAAAGCCTCTTTGCATCGCGTGTGGAATTGACGCCATGGTTTTCGAGTCCCATTTGCAAGCCTGTAAATCTTGCTTTGGCGGTCAGTGATCCAGTAGTTCTGGTTGTGTGCTCCGTGCTATACTGTTTACTGAACCAACTTTGAATTGTGCGCCGTTATTTTTACGTTCAATTTGTTCTAAAATTGACTTTTTTATCTTCTGGGCTCGAGATGAATAGTAGTGTGACTTCTCTGTTCTCTAAGACGGCATAAAGAGCCATTGCGGTAGTTTCTACCTGTGCAAACTAAAATTGCAACTCGGAGTTAACCCCTTTGAAGTGGCGCCACCGCTACGTCCCGAAACGGGGTTTCTACCCGTCTATTCTTGCCTCTTCTGTGCGGAATGCCTCTTTAGAGGTTTTTAAGCAACCTTCATTTGGTTTGCAGCTTTCGTATTCATAGTATATTTTCTAGGGATTTGTTCGAAGTACCTTTTTTCGCTAGCTCTCGAGAACTTATGAACTATACGTGCTGTAACAATTATTGCTTATCTGTTAATTACGTTTTCCGGTCTTTGATGTTTTTGATTTTCGGTTCACTTCACTAGAAATATTGTTTTAGTGACTAAATATGACTGATTTTTTAAGTTGAGCATATGAGTGCTTTGTAACGCAGTGTGAATTCGAGCACATTACTTGAGAACTGTGAGCTCTAATTACGCCGATAGCTATCACGGTTAAAGATTGGGTTGTTTTACTCAATTTTAATTTCTTTGACTTTGTATGGAATACCAAAGACGCATACATTAGCATATTTCCAACCAAACAAATTGTTTTTGTGTAATATTAAACAAAATTTTAACTTAAAAAATATATAACACATTATATAATTAGCAAACAAGTATACAGTGCTCATTGTATGCCGCTACGAAAGAGCATTGCATGCATTATGATATTATATGAGAAACGCCATAAACATAATCATAAAACGTAATGAAAAACCAACACAATTTCAGTCTTCAGACGCGCAGGAATTTAATGCCCTTCCTTTATGAATCACAATGGGGGCGAAATGAAACACCTGAAAAAGTGGAGCTTTCCAGGGCTTCCCTTTCTTTAACTAAACTAGAACTTGCGAAAAAGCCCTCATTAATCTTAAGCTTCTTTATGAGAAGCACTCGTGCGGAGAAATTTGCTGTGGGTAGCCCAATATGCGTGGCCGTACTTCTAATCAGGTATGGCAAAAGTACGAAGCTAAGTACAGGTCTTTTGAATATTTACGTGTTGTAAGTAATCATCGATATCCTTAGAATTTTAGGGTAACTGTAATTTCTGTTCTATTGTTTCGTTCGTCAATTAGACGACTGATAAACAATTAAAATTGACAATATTTGTATGCGAGAGGTAATTTTAATTCTTGGGTTACCATGCTTGACAGAGTCATTGATTAAAATTTGTAAAGAGAATTAATTATTTGCGTTTACAGTTTACACACTGCAAAAGCTTTTGCTGAAACTTAATTACGTGGATTATTGTCTTTTTGAAGTAAGATGATTGCCTTATTAAATTTAAATGATGTGGTACTGCTGATCGCTACAAAATTCAAGTACGTGACAGCTAAAGCAGTGTTTACACAACTTTCACTTTTTACCAAGAGCGGATAATGCTCTCTATATTCAATGTGTTTCTGGTAGTTTCGATTTTCTCAACACGGTGAAGAAGTTATTTTGACAGGTAATACAGCCGAAAATTAATTTCTTAATAACAGCATCGTAATTTGAATGACATTTAATCAATTATAAGCTACACAAACGCAACCGGTGAATAGGATCAAATCTATCAATGTTTCAATTACTACGCGGTTCACTCAATTTGTATGAAACCCCTTTAATGGGGAAACGTTTCAGAAATGCGCATGGAATTCGGCTGAACGAAATTTGTTAACTCCGGAAGAGAACTACTCAACGAAGCAAAAATCGAACGCGTTCGTTTAACATAGTCTTCGGGGTTAGTTATCTTTTACTAGCGAAGGGGAGGGAAACATTAAGTAAATAAAAAACATGTAACCCTGCGCCCGCACTTTAACGACCTAATTAGAGGATATCCTAGGCTATGGCTAACAAGGTCGTGTTGGTTAAGTTTATGTTAACAACCAAACTAAGGAGGAACTCATAACTTGCGCAGCTGTAATAAGGGCTCGTGTTTTGTTAGTGGAGTTGTCAGAGTTCCATTACACTTCGCTAGTTTAGTGACAAGTTGCCATCTTCAAAGAAACAGGACGCGCGGCTTCCCCAGAGGATTTAAGTTGTTTATAGAAAATTTAGTTACCCGGTTAATGCAAGTTGCGGAAAGTTCGTCGCTCAGGACAAAGTAAAATGCATCCCTGGTTCGCCTCCCTTCGAAGTGGGGTAAAGGTAGAATAATTAATATCTAGTAACAAATAGCAGATGTAGGCAGACGTTTAGCTTGTTGTAATCTCAAATAAAGCGTGTGGTAATATTATTATATTAAACTGTAAATGCAAATTACTCTGTTTTGTTATTTTAATCTAACTATTGATGCTGTGATTGATAAAATGTTGTTTTTCAAGGTATTTGAATTACAACAAAAAACTGGGGTCGCAAGATATACAAAATAAAATAAAGGGAAAAATAAAACTGGAAAAGATACTTGCGAAGCAGAAGACAAACATGTTACGAAAGATAAAAATCAATTGCTATCTGAAATAAAAGTCCAGTATGATCGAATACTTTCATTCTCTAGAAAGCTGTGGAAATGAGTTTTCACGGCAGGCACCTTGATGTAGTGTACCGTCAGGTAACTGTCAGATTATTACAGTATTTGTGTTACTTTTGTTTACAAGGCAAAACAGAGTATACAAAATTAAGAAATAAGGTGAAGATAGCTGGTAGGGAAGAAAAAAGAAGAAGCTGGGAGAAATTTGAGAACTAAATGAGGACTTCAAAAATAATAAAAGAAAATTCTGGAATAGAATAAGAAATATGAGAGGGATAAAGAGAAAAGAAGTAAGAAGAATCAAGAATAAAGAAAATGAGATAACGATTAAAAGACCAGAAATTCTAGAAATATGAAAAAATCACTATACCGAAAAATTTTAACAAAGACCAAATGAGGGGATACAAGAAACGAAGAAATGGAAAATGAGGAAAGAAACCAACAAATAGAAGAAATTAAGATGGAAGAGATAGAAGAAGCGCTAAGAAATATTAAACCAGGAACTGCAGGAGGAGCAGACAACATTGAACCAGAGATGATAAAGTGGATGGGCGAAGAAATAAAGAGGCGGCTGTCCCAAATATGTACTGAAGCCTGGAAAAAGGGAAGGATTCCTAAGGACTGAGAAAACAATTTAGTACAGTATGATCGAAAACTTTAATCCTCTAGAAGGCTGTGAATTTTTTAAAAATTTAATTTATGTTCGCAGTGATGAGTAAAGGTACTTAATAGTATAACTTATACAATTTTGACAGAATCACTTTACTATGACAGAGTGTTTAGTGCTGAACACAAAGTGGTGCTGCGTATAGAAAATGGAAGAAACCACATTGAACAGCTGTAGTTGTTTTTGTTCATAACATTTTTATGTGCGCAATAAAAATATTTTTATTTGTTAAAATGATGTTATTGATATAACCTTAAATTGACAGATATAAAATGCCAATGTGACTTTTACCACCACGACTGTCAACATAAATTTTTAACAAAATCATTCCACAGCCCTCTAGAGGATACAAGTTTTCGATCATACGGTATTACCAATCCACAAAAAGGGCGACTATACAATCTGCGAAAATTACAAAGCGATCTGTCTATCATCAGTAGGTTTTAAAGTTGATACAAGAATGGTAGAGAGAAGATTAAGAAAACAAGTAGAAAAAGAATTGGAAGACGAACAAGCGGCATTCAGAGCGAACAAATAGACAAATGACAATATTAGCATAGTGCGAAACCTCGTAGAAAGAGCAATGGATAGTGGAGAACAACTGTATCTGCCTGTCATAGATTTAGGAGCCGTATTTGATATGATAGAAAGGGAAGTAATATGGAAAAGCCTAATAAACCTTAAAATTGACAGAAAATTAATACAAGTGATAAAAAGCGTATATCAAAATGTAATAGCAAAAGTACAAATAAATGGACGAAGATCAGAAGACTTTGAAAATAAAAAAGGGGTGAAGCAAGGGGATAGCTTAAGCCCACTACTATTCATTATAGTAATGGATAGGTTAATAAAAAATACAAGAAGGAAGTAGAACAAATGACAATAGGGTATAAAAACCTCATGCCCACAAAACTAGATAGCCTACTCTACGCGGATAATATTGCACTAATAGCCAAGACACGAAGAAAAATGCAATCTATTGTATATGTGTGGACATAAGAAATTGAAAACATAAAAATTGAAATTAATACAAATAAAAGAAAAGTAGTGATAATAAATGGCAAACATGGAACAGAAGAGGAAAGAGTAATATTATGTAAACAAAAAACACTGGAAGAAGTAACAGTCTACGAATACTTGGGAAGTGTAATAGCTAATGACGGCAATCTACAAACATATAGCCTAGGTACGATGCAGTAAATAAACTACTGAAAAACTAAATAGACATGAACACAAAAATGAGGGTGTACAATGTAGTTGCCGTACCAACAATATTATACGCTAGCGAATCATGGGTGCCACTGAAAAAACACGAATCCCAAATAAATGCTATGGAAATGAAATACCTGAGCAAAATAGCGGGAAAGACAAAATTTGATAGAATACGAACTCACAAATAAGGAATACGACGAAACAAGAACCTATGATCACAAAATCAGAAAAAAGACAATTGAACTGGTATTTATTTAATTAATTAATTTATTTATTTATTTAATTCGCACTCAGCCAACAGCCGTTAGGCCAATTATAGGCGTCGCTGTTCAGTTTTGAGGACTTGCAACCCCACTAACGACTGTCATGATGTTGTTATGACCGCCGGAACCAACTTTTGCAGCCGTAAAACTCCTACCCAAGATCTGACTAGAAAGAGCGTTGCTTAACTCTGCTGATCGAACATGGACGCTTGTTCAAGCTACACTACTCGGGTATGGTCACATAACAAGAATGACCCAGAAAGAATAGTCAAGAAATTGCTAGAGACAGGAAAAGGAAGAAAACGGAAAAGAGGCAGACCGAGGACAACTACGAAAACATGAAGACACGTCAATATTTAAATCTATAAAGCTAAAAATAAAAAGCCCTGAAAAAGTAGAACGCTATTAGAGTAGGGGCGAGAAGCGACTAGAAACTACTTACTTCTGACGTAAATTGGCTCAAAATTCTTTCCCCGGTACTACACAGCATAATCAGGAGGTGCAGACTTACCTAAAATCACCTCAAATGGAATTAAGCTGTGTAAAGCCACATTTCTAACACGTGTCTTTACTGTCTGGCGCACCAAGAACTACAGTTTAGATCTGCATCCAACAACACGATCTCTTTCCCAAATTTTACCGTTATCCAACTATTTTTGCGCAACTTCCAGAAGCAGGTTATATAATATGCCAGAACTCACAAGAAAGATCTGAAAAGCATACGATATATCACGCGCAGATTCTCTCAAATAAGCCACACAATATAATATCGGAAATTCACACAAATGGCACAATACACACTGCCTAAATCAACGACGTCATATTATCATATACGTAACCTTCAAAACGTCATATGTCGGCACTCAATCTGGCAGGTACATATCGATACATAGCGCTAATTAGTTTAGTTTTATTCTTTCAGAAAAGACCTGCTATAACCAAGATACGTCTCATAACTCAAGGATAAAACAAACCACAGTCTTTACAATTTTATCAAGTAACATTTGTATCGACTGACAGATATTCTCGTCATGTTACATCGGGCTTCATCGACTAACATTTATATTGACTGACATTTATCGACTAACATTTTTGTCATATGATATTTTATAGGTTTGTATTTTTATCCTTTTTATCTACCTTACACCTTAGGGTAGAAAGGTCTAATGATTATATATATCCTTTTTATCAATTAAAATTTGTATCAACTTCAACCGACATTTGTTGACTAACATTTTTCTTGACGAATATTTTTGTCATGTGATATATCTATAGGCTGCCACTTTGTGGTCTGACAGTTTTGTAGTTTGACATGTTTGTCGTCTGATATGTTTGCTGATTTACATTTTGGTGGTCTAATATTCTTGCTATATGAATTTTTTTTCGATTAGAATTGGTTGCATGATTTTTTTGTCATCTGACACTTTTATGAACTGGAATTTTTATGGGTGACATTTATGTCGTCTCAACAAACATTTGAATAGTCTGACATTTATAGTGATTCAGATTCTTGTCTGACAGTTTAGTCGACGAATAATTTCAACGATCAACCATGTTGTCGACTGACATTAATTTAACGATTGACATTTTGTGAACTGATATTTTTGTTAACTAAAACGTTCTCATCTTACAATTTTGCTACTAAGATATTTTTCGTTTGATATTTTTATCAACAAACATTTGTATAGACTGAATTTTGATGAAAAGTCCGAGTGTTTTATCGACTAATAGTTTCTTCTATCAAAAATATTGTCGACTTTAATTTATTTACTGACATTTTTTGTACTGACAGTTTGTTCTATAAAATTGTCAATAACACAAAAAGGAGCAAGCTTTTAAATTCTAACATTTTATTAGGTAAACTCTTGTTTTTTGCATTCTTGCTCGGTTGCAATAAACATTTTTTGGCGAATAGTTTTCTCATCTATTATTGCTCTAGACTAAAATTTTGTTAGTAACCTTGACGTAGTTTGCAATTTTTGTCGTCTGACATGTTTTTGCTCGCCTGACATTCGTGCTGTTTGATATTTTTCTCGATTTTGTGTTTGTTAACGACTTATATTTTTGTTGCCTGATTTTTGTCATCTGTCGGGTTTATCGACTGGCATTTTTGTGAGTGACATTTTTGTTGTCTGACATTTTTATCAACGAGCATTTGTATAGACTGTTTTTTTATAGACTGACATTTTAATGGTCTGTGTGTTTCACCTATCAAAAATAACGGTTGACTGACATTTATCGACTGCCATTTGTCGACTGCCATTTCGTGCACTGACAATTTGTCGTTCTACAAAATTGCAAATAATACAAAAAGAAGACAGCTCATAAATTTGAACATTTTGTTAGCTAAACTTGTGTCTTTTGCATTTTTGTCTTGTCTCAATACACATTTTTATCGACTAACATTTACTAACTAAACTTTTTCTTGACGAATGTTTTTGTCAATTATTATTTATATAGACTAACATTTTGTTGGTGATACGTAGTTCGACATTTTTGTCGTCTGACATATTTTCTGATTTACATTTTTGTAGTCTTTCTCGATTAACGTTTGCATCGATTCACATTTTTGTTGCCTGCTTTTTTGTCAACTGACGTTTTTATAGACTGACATTTTTGTAGGCAACTTTTGTCTATTGCATTATTTCCTTGTCTCAATAAACATTTGCATTGACTGATCTTTATTAACTAACATTTTTCTTGAAGAACATTTTTGATATCTATTACTGTCATATTGTTGGTGACATTTATGTAGTTCGACATTTTTGTTATCTGACACGTTTGCTGCCTAACATTTTTCTCGATTAAAGTTTGTGTTGACTCACACTTTTGTTGTCTGATTGTTTGACATCTGCCGTTTTTATAGCTGCCCTTTTTATGGGTGGCATTTTTGACTATTGGTGTTTTATAGACTAGTCCTTTCACCTATCAAAATTATTGTTGACTAACATTTATCGATTGGCATTTTGTGCTCTGTTCTACAAAATTGTTAACTACTTATACAAAAAGAAGCAGACTCATAAATTCTAACATTTTGTTAGCTAAACTTTTGTCTGTTGCATTATTGCCTCGTCTCAATAAACATTTGTATTGATTGACACTTATATTGACTGACCTTTGTAATAAATAACATTGTCTGACATTTTCACCCAATAACATTTGTGTAAACAGGCATTTTTAGCGACTGGAATTCTTCTTGTTTAGCATTTTTATCAGCTAACAGTTTTATTAGCTAAAAATGTTATTGACTGACATTGTTTTAACTGATTTTTGTCGATCGACATTTTGTAGTCTGACATTTTTGACGGCTGGAATTTTGTATCAACTAGAAGACATACAATATGGAAGAAATTTCAAGCAGAGAAGAAGTGGGTGATCTGAAAGAGAGCCATAAATTATATAGAGTGGATTACAGAAGACGGTCCGAAGGTATTGATTTCCACCAGAGCACACTTTAAGTGCAGGGCTGCGACCTAAATTCTTACAAAACGTAAAACTGCCTGTTGCTGATATTGACCACAGAGTCAAATGTTCTCCAAAGAAAATGTTTTGGGGTTGTTTATCGTAGAAGAAGCTCGAGCTACTAGTGTCAATTCATCGGATGATGAATAGCCAAAGGCGTGAATAGTGAACACTTGCTGTAGCAGTAATTCCGGTGCGATTTCAAGACTAGTAGATCTTAAAAGATTGTCAAGAGCTAACTGATTCCATTCCGCAACGAGTGGGTAAAATTATGGTTAAACAGAAATTTCTTTTACAAAATAAAGTTGGTTATTTGTATTTTCACTTAAAACTGATTTATGTCATATACAGTACTTTTTCGGTGATAGATATAATTTGGGTTCATATTCATTTCACACAATATTGTAGTTTTAATTGTGCCATGCCCAACTATGATTTTCATCTTCATTTTGTATTTAAATTAAATAGGTATTTAATAAAGGTATTAATCAAAGAAGGGTCATTACTTGAAAACATTTAGTAGGTACACCCTGCACTACATAATAATAATGTTAAAATAGCCTAATAGAACTACACTCCTTTCCCAATTTAACCGAATAGGGTTTTCATATTTTTGAAAAATAATTAACTTAACATAGCCGTTTCAGTTATGTTTGAAGTAATACAGATTAAGCAAACAAAAAGTAGCTATAACAATTCCCCTTCTAATCTGAACCAGGTTTGCTGTTCCCCAGGCACGAGGTAAATTAAAATTAAAAATACAGTAATGCACCTGGAAATTTTAATGGTTACTTAAAAATATTAATTATCTTTTTGTTGGTGCAAGACTAACCGTATTTGTATCTTATGAATTTTTAAAAATCTCATTCCGACCGGAAATTGTTCTGGGAAATATCGCGAAACAATAAAAATGGTTAAACACGTATAATGCCTACGTTTTATTAATAATGCCAAAAATGTACCACAGTCCCATCTACCTAATTCAAAATACACAAATAAAATTCACTTTCAGTACCTTGGGGCTCAAACATTTGTCTGACGATTATTCTGTTTCAAACTTTTACAGTTATGTACTCCAAATTATACTTTTCAAAAAAGGCACTTAGTTTTAAATCAATTTTAAACGTTTTCTTAATGCATGTTTGCCATTTAAACATTTTATAGTTACATATATTGTTAGTTTGCGCTTTTATGGAACTGTGTCATTTTTACGACGATTTACAATATGATTTTATCAGCTCTAATACGGCTATAATAGCAAGCGGAATAGGACCATTTAGAATTTATACTGTCATCACTTGAACAGTTTCAGTCGATGTCAAACAATTGCATCTGAATATAAATCTAATTTTGCCTTGAATGCATTTTTCTAGAAAATAGTTAAAGAGTGCTTAATATTATTATACCGGGTGGCCATAAATATCTGATATCACATCACCTTTGGAATCAACACCGCTTTATTAAAGTGATGAATCCAACTAAACTAAATGTCATTAATGTCATCACAACTAAAATTCCTATCTGTCAAAAACTATTTCAGATTGCAATAAGTAATGGAGTTAGAACAGGAGATTTTTATAATCGAGTCGTAGGCTAAACTGCAGAATCCAGGGCACATTCCCTTCCTCTTATTGCATTTTATTACATTACATAGGTACCAATACCTATCGTAATTGAAATATAATGCTAACCAACATTTATAAGTAGCTAATTCCATGGCTACCGGGATCTCAGATATTTATGGCCACCCGGTATTATTATAATGCTGTAATATTCGTGTGGATATAGAAGACCAGCTAGGCGTTATTTAAAACGAATTAAGAAATTCGAAACGAAACAATTGCTTTGGGTTTTAACGCTTTGAAGCCCTTATGTTATTTCTTATAATCTATTCCATCTTTAAAAAAACGATAGGTTGCCATGCTTTTCTTTTCCTAAATTGGCAGTACTAAGGAAAGCAGTAGTTATATTTCATTTCTTTGTGGTGGCAAACTTTTTCTAACTAAATTTGAAATGCCGTGTTGCCAATGCTACCAAACTAAAAGACAAGAAAATATGTCAATAAATGTCATTATGACACTTTCCTAATCTCTGAAAAATAAAGTGATAGTGGAAGTGATTATTGTGAAAAATTTTATAAACAGCATGCACAATGTTGTGTCTTCGGCGACAAAAGCAGTGTGTTAAAGTGCTACACACATTTCAGACGATATAAAACCGATCTAAGTAATGATCAAATTATTTGTAGATTGGTGAACATTTTCAACGTGAGTACACTTATTCCTATCCCATAAAAGAATTTTCTTAAAGAGTGCATCATTTATTTATAGGTAAGAAGATCTGTTATCTATTCTATAATTACTAAAAATAATGTAGCACATTATGGCAACATCAGGCATTCTGAACCTTCAAAATTCCTAACCTATCTTTACCGCAGTTTTTTCAGTTCATATACAGAGTGATATCTGTCAGATTGTCATGACCTACCATCGTTTTTTTTAAGATGGAACAGATTATACACGCAGTTGGATCAAAATTGATCGTAATTAGGCAATGCAGTAAAACGAGTATTAAATAAAAAATCTGGTGTGATACACCCACACAACTTCCTTTTACAGTGATCTTATAATTAGTCAAAAATTTCATTTTTAATTTTTAAGTAATTGTAAACATTTTTCAAAAATTACAAATTCTATAAAAATGTACAAAATAGAGCGTTAGTTGAAGAGACAAATTTCCTCTAAAATTTTAAGCTGAATTCAAAAATATAATAATATACCAGGTGTTCTATTTAAAATATGAGTTAATAAAAAAAATAGAAAAAAAAACAAGAGAAGCCCACTTTAGAAGTAATCAACTGGAAAGTCACCTAGCTCACATCAATACACATTAAAAATATAATAAAAATGTAAAGTTTGAAGAAAATCGTTAGAGCCGTTTTTGAAAAAATCGAAAAAAAAACTGTGATTTTCTTCAAAAGCTTGCTGTCTCATCTACATACTACAAACCTATATATAAAGTTTCAACGCCATACCTCTTTTCATTTTTGAGATATTCTGTTCACAGACAGACAGACAGACACACAGACAGACAGACAGACAGACAGACAGACCAATGAAAAAAAATGTTTTTTGGGATCAGAGGGCTCTAAAACGTGAAGATCTGTTGAAAACTCAATTTCGAATTTTTGGGGTAAATCCAATACTTCCTTTATCGTAAAAGGAAGTAAAAAAGTAAGAACAACCTCAATGAGCACAACACGTTGCGCAATTTGAAAGTACGAAGAAACTAATGAGAAATATTTGAAGCGACACTTAAGAAAAATGTGTTGATTATATCTGAATCACTCCATTAATAATGTATTACATGTAAGAAACCGTTACAACGCTTTTTGTACTTGATTATCCAGCGTGCTTTTACAGTTTTCAATGTTGTCACCGCTGAATGCTCTAATACGCAATAGAACTAAACATTAAACTGATAAAAACCAAATATAGGCGCCACCAACTCGATTCTTGAGCAACTAGCGAAAAATTGAAAAATTCCTCGGTGATACGGTGATAGCAACTTACATTGAAGGAATATATCTCAAAATTACATTTATCAGACGGAGGTTCTTTTATAAGCTATTAGTGAATCACCCGAGCTAGGTTTCGCTTCGCTATTACACGATTTAATTAAATTAAATACAATTTAATTTTACTTTACTTTTTCGTACTTTTTCTGAAAATAAAAACGGGCCTACGACCTAAGTCTAAAAATTATTAAAATTTTAAGCTATCATACACTGAAATAAAATATTGACTCTACGATAATTGAAACAAATCCACGTTGTGTACACCTACCGTTACCAGCGTAACAAATAAACAAAGCGCACGTCACGTGGAAAATACACATATAAATCAACAATACATTAATACTGGTAAATCCGGCATTCACAGGAAAATTTCAATATCCTCAATTCATACACTTATTAGCGCCGATACATTTTTGAATTGACGCAAAATATTTATTTACACTAAAGAACGGCTATGACTTATCTGTTGAATCCAGTGTTCTGGAAAAACGAAGTCAAGGGGCCAAAACCGCAACTGGCAGCTCCAATCTATCCAAATATCGAAAATCTATCAAATCAAATCAAGAAACCCAAATATAATAATTTAAAAGCCAAATCCACAAAGCCAAATATCAATAAATACCTACAAAATAGAGGCAAATACATATTTAAAAAAAATCTGAAGCAATAGAACACCATACAGAAGCTGAGCGCCTTTAGAAAACTCACTTCTAGTGTAAATCAGCTCAACGGTCTCTCTCCAGTTCTACGAAGCAAAATAAAGAGGTGCAGACCGCTATTTTAGCAAATCTACCCGCTGGTAGATTATCCGAAATTCCATTACACTAAATGCACATAAGGAAAGGGAAAACTAACGGAAAATCGTTATCCACAAAGTCAGAATTTTTTTTCATAACGAGTCAGACGAAAAGTTTGGATGATTTCCGTGAACTGTTTTTAGATAGCTCCGGTACCTATAATAGCGACCACTAAGATAATAGAAATTACAAATGTAGGGCGTTTAAATACAATTTCATATGAAATTGCTACTATACAAATGAAATAATGCAAGGCCAAAATTTAAACAAATGTATAAATGTTCGATCGATTTCGGTTACAAACAAAAGGAAATAATCTAGATGAGAAGACTGATAGCCAATTGAAAAATAGGTACATGTTGGGCTTTTATGCTTTACGCTGATGAAACTGTTTTATGTTGAGATCTGTTTTTAAAGCCGTATGTGATTTGGAATTGGAACTACGTTCTATATTTTAATTCATTATATAGTAGCATAATTCCAAAATTTTAACGTAGGTATATATTTAGCAAATACATACAATGTATACTTTCTGCACTTTTTATATAGGGCGCATTTTCATATCACGGACAAACGAGAGCTGCAGATTCTATGTTCAAAAATAAGTAAAAAATGCTTATAAATGCTTGATTAACGAAGTCTTTTATCATACCTTGTTAAAGATTGCCTTATGCAAATTTCAAATAGGCATAAATATTGCTATTAACACATTTTAAGCCTTTATGATTATAATAGCAATTAATAATATTTCAAAATATCAAATAATATTTTATAAAATGTTCCAGAAATGTGCTAGTGTAATTTTGTCAATAGTATAAAATTGCATGGGCCTTGATAATAATTTGTAAAAACGATATTACAAATAGTGTTAGCCTTGATTTGAACAAAATGTAATGAGAGTAGACTTGGAAATTATGTAAAACAATGTAAGATGGAAGACAAACAATTGGGGAAAGGAAGCCAAGTTGTGAAGTGTTATTGATTTTGGCTTTCACAACAAATAATTGTTAATACGTGAATAAATACACTTTTCCCAATTCAGTTTGTTTGAAAATTAATTCTATATCCTTTCGTTGTGCTGTAGTAGGTTGCATTGTTTTGTAGCGCCTCTGCAGAGGTATATAAAAGTGTTTAATTTGAGCATTGGCCGGTTTTTCCGAGATTGTGTACGAGGTTCGAGCAGTGCAATTGGAGCCCCGTGAGCTAGAGGTAGACAGCGACCTTCGTGGGAAGCAGTTGGAACCCCAGGTTAAGGAAACGGCTGAATTGAAGGGGTTTTTCGCAGCGGTCGAGCTACAGGACTCGTTCTGCAGGGCATTCAGCGGCTTGTATCGGCAGACCAACGGAGAAAGAGGGCCCAGACATCGTGGGACTTGCTGGGGGTCGAGTTCAGTCCTAGTTTCCATTGAAAAGGCAACACAAAGGTCAGGCAAGTTCATTCTAAAAGATTTCATTTAGTGAATTCCAAGCCGGTTTTATGCGCACTTATGACAGAAGCGTCCTCTGAGTGTTTTTTGTTTGTAACGTGTATTTATTTACTGCAATTGTTATCACGTACCCAACGCTTTAATTACGTAATCACAGATAATTGTCGAATAATAGCGAACCTGTTTTGCCAATTGTGAGGTTGGATCGCCATATTTGAATTAAGTTCTCATTAATTAAATAATATCCAATACTGTAGCGATCCCAGTTGTTAAATCAGTATTGTTCAAAGCGTTTACAATTTTAAATTATTAAAGATATAACACGATAATTAAGTTGATAGCAAATGTATTTCCAATAATGTATACAAATCAAAATAATACTGGTAGGATGAAGAACCCCGATTATATATTTTATTTATTTCAATAATAACAATATCAAGTATAACCCACTACACGTAATATAATCATAGTAATATATTTAGTTTGGTTTTGAACGAATATGGCCAAAGTATCACTGGCGTAGTTTCAAATAACATAGATTAATGTTAACATTCGTTGTTTATTAAGCTTACAGCTTATGCGCACAGAATTACTCATTCTAAAGATTTAAACTACTATCATATTTAAATACAAACTTGAGAAGACTCATTCTGTTTATAAAACTATTTGTTTTGCTACATTTACTACAACAAACTTAATATGTCATCAAAAATGGGCGTAAATATTGCTTCTTCGACTTATTTAGACATTATAATAAAATCTATATGATGTCCATACGTATTAACCTCTCAGCAGTGTCATATTGACAGCATTCGTAAATGATTATTATAAACGTTTGAGATAGCCGTCTGGAATTAGGTAATGGTGCGAGCTCACCACTTCTGGAGCTGGAATACAGTTTGAGGCTTTTGCAGTTACTCGTATTATCAATATTAAAGTTTAGGCTTAGATCGCGTTGGTTTCTATATAACCACTGAACATTTTATGACTATCTGCCCAAACCTTCTAATAGTAATTAACGTATTTAGAGGGGTTACCCAGTCTTAACATTCGAGCATATTTTTAAAACTCGAGCCAGCGTAGCGAAGCAAGAGTGGTAATTTATTGAGAAATGTTAAGACGGTTACCCCTCGAAATGCGTTCATTAGTTTATTGTTCATTGGGGCAATAATTTTGAATCAATAATAATTATTAAAAACGGCTAAATCGAAATGGGACTATCATGAATATGTGTGATGTTGCTATACTGCCTGTCGTAAACAAAATAAAAATCTTAAAATGGAAACGCAAAACGAGTTCCTTGTTATCCCGGATAAAATGAAAAGGATTGACGCCTCCGCCACGCAGGAAATTGTCCCTTCGAGTGAATGCATGCTAAATGTATCTTAACATTCGAGGACGCGATCATGTTTAACATGTCAATATATAATAATTATGTTCGTTGGTGGCTTTACTTTGTAAACAAGGATACCTAGGTTTTCTGTTTGGGCAACTGTACAGACCAACGTTTCGCAAAACATTGCAGTTGGCATAATCAGAGCTTTGGTTTCAAAAGCCTTTATGTAAATGTTGACGATTATAGGTGATAGCGGTAAACCCATAGCCAGTCCTTCCTCTTGTTTGTAAGTATATTTTGTGGTTCCACTTAGTTCCAAGGCTCTACGACAGTTGCAATTACAACCAAAATGCTGCTTAGGAAAACCATATCCGCGTCATACAGACACACGGGAGCCATACATTGGATTTATTTCTAAAACATCTGAATTATGTATATCACAACATACAACTTAAGCTGAAAGTAGAGGAAAATGGCAGTATTTTGCCCCATACGGTTTGGGGAAAAGCAAATGAGATGGTAGTATTATAGTACATGTGGTATTTAGAAGGAAAACGCACAGGGACACATATCTAAATACTAACTAACATCATCCGATTCTTCAAAAGGCAACAGTTCTTAGAACTAGAGAGGTTTCTATCTGGAGGCAGAAAAGCAACATACATTTGCATCATTACAAAAGAGCGGATACACAGCTACCGTTACATGCAAGGCGTTCGAGAAAACTATGCCACAAAAGGTTAAAGAGGAATCCGAACTTATGCACAGCTTAGCATTTATACTTTATAGTACAGCACAACTGATAAGCTAGAAGGGATTTAAAAAAATCAACATTAAAACTATGCTGGCCACCAAGGAATATTTTGGGTAGGAGTTTCAGATCAGTAAAAGACAAAATATTAAGTTTAAAGATAGCTGACGTATATAACGTTCCATGCTTTTGCGGTTCTAGCTACATTCAAAAATATAAATTCGATTGTTAACATAAACGCTGCCACCAACATCGAGTATAATTATTTTACTACAAACGGCAAACTCAAGCTTCAGACTAAACAGACTCAATGACTTGAACCAGCTTCAAATCCTACCAAACGAACGTTTAGGCCACACGAACAAGAGCATATCGGACCGTCGACCAGTTACAGTGAAGACGGAGCGCGATTATTTTCTATAAATAGTAACTGAAAATCAAAATTACTAGAAAGCGCCAAAGAGTCTTTTAGTGCAACCGATAAGTCCACGAGAACTCTACTGTTGCCACCAATTACAAGAGTTGTAATTCTTGAATAGCTAATAGGTGTCTGGACACATTAAATTGACATATACAAATTTATGATGATGTCGCAGGCCAGCATAGTATAGTATGGCACGACGTCGGTAGAAATTTAGAATGCGCCAGTAATTACTGACAAAATTGATGTAACACTAACCGGTGATTACAAGCTTTCAAGACAGAGCGAGAACAATATACCGATACGCGTTACCATACACAGCAAGTGTGGTAAAACGTAGAGGCGTTAGAACGGAGTCAGCTAAAAACCAAAAAACTAATAAGCCATAAGTGTAAAGTTATTAAAACGTAACAACATACCACAAAATTCGCCGTGGCCCAACACACATTTACATATGAAAACACCTAAACATTTAAGCGCGCACCTAGTACTTCACTACGCTACGTTTCAAGAATGATACATAAAGCTATACAAGCATCTTGTCGTATTTTCATATCTTCTGACCATTTTGTCATATTTGCTTAGAAGGAGATCACGTTGCAAGAGCATGCCCTAATAAGACGACAAATAGAGAGTTTTGTAAAAGAGGTTCAGAAAAAGGGAACCGAAAAAAATGTATCTGGAAATAAGAATCAGAATGGAAGTAGAAAGAGTAATCACTAATCACCAAGGCAATCGATCAAAAATAGTGGACATAGTACGGGCGCTAAGAAAGGGTGAATTGAAGCTATTAAAGCCACGGAAATGGATATCGTATAAAAAGACTTAGCAACAGAACCATTAAATGAAAAATGTATCACACCAAATTCACAGAGAGCGATTGTAAAATAGGTGTCAAATGGTGTGCAAGAGGTGGCGTATCCAGCTGTGGAAACTCACATATATTTCTTACAAAGAATTCTTTCTATGCACTGAGGTGCTTAAACTTAAGTTTCTCAAGAAGAATTTTTTAGCCAAGTTCGGAGACCGTAAATATGATAAAGTTGACAGAACTTAGTCATTTGGCATTATCCACCCTTCTTGTAAATACGGTATATAACATATCTTAACATATTATTGATGACATATTGATTACGTTCTGCACAGTGTAGGCAACCGCCGCAAATAAAGGTGAAAGTTGTACAAGCACGGTTGTACTTGTCACGTACCTGGGTTACGAGGAGTATTACGTTATTTTCCTAGGTCGACTATTATATTCGACGATTCACTCTACGACTAAACCTGTCCCTTATAGTACCTCCAACTTCAACAAACATTTTATTAACAGAATCAGAACACGAATGAAAAGAACGTACTGTACATTGTCTCTGATCACAAAAGTTTATAAAAAACAAAATAAATAATTTGCCATATGATTTAAACTCGCTCAAGGATGCTGCACAAATCTTGAACTTGAGACTGAAAGAAAATAATTTACTTGGTGTGGACACGACTTTTCCTTGGTACTGAAGTCGAGAATAAGAATTTGCCAAATATTTTTCAGAAGAAGCATTACATGGTTCTTGCTAAGAACTTGGTGAATGCGGATCTAGATCCGTCTAAAATTATCATTGATGTGAACTACTACAGCTAGCTGGAACTACCACCGATGTAAATTACGACCGCCTGGATTTACCACCGACTAAGAAATACCTCCAGCCACATCCGGCAGCAGTTGCTGCACTGCATCTTACATCAACGACCACGAACTTGCATTTATTCTGCTATTTATAATTAATTATCAACTACACCATCTTCAGTGATATAAATATGTAATTTTATTATAATAAATTTAAAGGAAAGCCCATTTAACACGTATGCAAAGAAAATACAGAAAGAGGTAAGGTGTAAAGACATTTTTAATTCTTAGGAACGTACGGCTATTTAGCATTATTTTCGCGGTTCCGAATTACGTTTCAGCATGTATTTAGGCGTCTCGAGTCGTCCGCTTGCAGCCAACGGTTTTAAACGCCCTCATTCTGTATTATCGCGGGTTTGGGCCCATTGGTGGCGCGCAGGTGGTTCTTCTCGGCCTGTCTGGCAACGTGAATTATTCTACATATTTGAGCCAGAATAGATATAGTTGCCATGCGTTCGAGAGAGCAAGTCGGAGGTTTTGCCCTCACCACTTTTCAATGCGGCTGGCTCTTTATGAACTACACATAGGAGCGTTGGTTGTTGGCGAACTTAACATCGTTGGCCGTCGTAAGCCTTTGAGTTTTTTGTTTACCGTGAGACGGCAACCCCGACAGTACGTCGTTTAGACGAATTCTTTGTAAAAACTCCTTAGCAGCTTATCATCTTTCGCGAAGCCATCGCTTTGTCGTTCTGCCGTTTCGTGCGGGCATCGAATTTCCTTGTGATGGGAATATCGCAGGTTTCGTTCCAGCAGCGAATTACCCGTCGTTTTGATGCAGGTTCTTGCGTGACTTCTGCAGTGTCTGGACCAGCGACCATTGCAGTAGCATAGGACAACACATTGCCGCTAGCCAAGCTTCTTAAGGTACAGTTATATTGTTAATTACTTTTACAGTGCGAATTTAAAGTGTACACGGTGTTTCGCCGAAGTATCGGACAGTTGACGTAACGTTGCGGTCGTGTAACTTTTATTGTGTGCATTTTTGCATTTGTCAAACCATTTTAGTTGTGGACCTGCCGATTTATTCCGTACCGTCAGATTACATGAGCCTGTTTAACTTTGCGTGGTGGCAGATTTAGTTGAATACCGTCTTTTTATTACTGTTAATTGAGTCAGTATTTTGATTATCCAGTATTCATACCGTTTACCAGTAATTTCAACAGTTGATGTCAAGTTCACCGACTATTTTAATAGATTAAGACGTTACGCAATTTACCTATCTAATGTTTACTAACCCATTTCATATTTTTTGTAACTTTTATGCATTTAACTATTTTTGCTAATACATTTCATGCTTGTTACGTGTGGTTTTCTTTTTTATTGTGCATGCGATATGCATGTGTATTTTTAGAGTTCAAGTGAGTTCTTCGAAAGGTAGGTCCGTGGTGTTGTAATTGGCTCGCTGACCAGAATACTGCCAAGGTTATAATCGAAAAGTGAACCTGTTATGCTTCCACTTTTCCTTGGTGGGTTCGCCTGTGAATTTTTCCTTAGTATGGAATTGTGGTGGCGCCTTATCATTTTAGATCTGTTTTTCGTTTCTTAGACCGCTGCCCTGTGTAATCTCGTGTCGGACTACCCCTCGCTCCACTGAAGTTTAGTCGGCAACTTTTTTGTAACGGGCTGGGGCAGCGGTCCTATGTATGTCATTCCCGATTGTGAGTTAGGTTACGCGCTAGCCGTGTAGATTTTTATTCTTTGTCTTAATACCGGTTTAGCCTGTAACAAAGGGAATGAGAAAAAACGAAAAACTTAAAGATATAGAAAAAAGGTTTCTATCAAGTTACTTAGCAAGAGTAAGCAATACATATGAGAAGGATGAGAGAAGATATTGAAAGTAAAACCAGTAAGTTTCCAGCGTAAAAGCGAAAATTGAGCTATGCAATTCAAAAGGATGAATTTACGTTGATGGAAAAAACAATGGCAAGACACAACGATGAAAAAAGAAAGAGAGGAAAATAAATTAATTCACAGAAAGAACATTACTAACATTATGCCCAAACATGTTAAAACATGGAATGTTAGAACACTACTGCATCTTGGAAAACTAAATGAACTTGCTCAAGAAATGAAAGCATACAATATAGCTATACTAGCATTGCAAGGAGTTTAACGGAGAATACAAGAAACTATTAAAAAAGGCAACGTCGGCATATTGTTCAGTTGGGAAGAAAAACAAGGGAATACGGAACAGAATTCGCAATCTCGGAGTTTGTAAGGAAATATACTTTGGGAATTCCAGCCAGTTAACGGGAAGATTTGCAGATTAAGAATCAAGTATTGTAACATTTGGTTGATTAATGCACATGCCCCAACAGAGTGGCGAGCGACGACATTAAGAATGAGTTTTTTGTACAATTAAACCGAATATGCGAAAAAGATAAAAAATGGAATGAAATAATCGTGTTAGCTGATTTGAACGACATTATTTAAAATGAAGAAAGTATCCTACTTTTGCAAGAAAATTCACCCTCCATGATACCACAAATGAGAACTGAGCCTTGCAGAATCTTCAAACTTTGTGAAACTAGTACTTATTTTCAAGATAAAAGAAGGTAACAAAAGCAATAGCAAATGCTCTTAAGAATGTGGTAGGGTACAAGAAATCAACGGGAAAATACTTGGAGTAGTTTCAAGAAGAATGTCAAGTAAGCATCGTAAAATCGAAAAAGGCGCAACGTAATCTGCTACAAAATGATAAAGAAGAGAACAAATGGGAATACAGGACATTAAGGCTAGAGGCCATGAAGTTATGCCGAATGAAAACAAAAAAGAAAATATACAACAGGAGATTTTGGAAAATGGAAGAGGATAATGGGCAAAATACTGCCAGAAGGTTTTTTTAAGTACTGAAGCACCTGTCAGTAGCATATCAGGCAAAACACAATTACTATTTAAAAAGCACAAATTTTAGACAGATGAGAAAAACATTTCCAAGATTTGCTGAATATAACAACGAACAGCCATAAGAGAATCAGAAAAATTAGTTACACGAACAAGAAACGAAGCAGTTAGAAGAGCAACCACCAACATATGCCGAAGTAACTAGTGTCATTAAAAAATAAAAAGCAACAAGGCAGCAGGCCAAGATGAAATAGTGAGAAAGTTTTTATTAGCGAAGGTTATAATTTATATAAGCAAATATATCACTTAATTGAATGAATCTGGCAAGTAGAAATTATGTCGGCAAACATGAAAATTTAAATAGTTCCAGTGTTTGAAAAAGATAACACGTGCATATGCGATAACTACCGTGGGATAACTTTGTTAAACATGGCATACGAAATATTCTCGTTTTACTTTGATGAACAAGTAGGCAGAAGAATAAACAGCCGACTACTGAAATGGATTAAAAAAAAAGATCAACGACGGATAGCATTATTACAATGAAGCAAATATTCAAAAAAACGTAGGAAAATAATTTTGAGGTACATCATTTATCTATGGGTGCCAAGGAAGCTTTTGATAAGGTGACAATATTTTATGTAATGAGGAATGCAAAAAAACCTAACTGCGCAGCGATAATAATCAATACGGATAGCACACAACAATTCAAAGTTAACATATGAGTACGGCAAGGGGACACATTGTCAATAATCATACATAATCTATTATTGGAGTCAATTATCAAACCCTTAAAAATGCAGGGTAGTGTCAGGACTAGGATGGTACAGATCACAGCGTACGGAGTTGATCTAGCCGTAGTAAGCGGAAATCAAGAGGTATTAGTATACACATTTATTACACTGAATACAGATGCAAAAGAAGTGGGGCTGATTATCAATGAAAAAAGACGAAGTACCTGCAATTATCAAAATGTAACCTGAAAATTCAAGACCTGCAAATAAACGAATATGCACGAACTGACAGAATTTGTCAGCGCTGAACGTTCTGCTACGCCATAGCAATAAAATAAATCAACGATAATTTTTCAACATTTCAATACAAGCGGGATAGCGAGCTCTGAATGTCCAAAATAGTCTTATAACCAATAGTGTTCAACGGGCCAGCTAAACTACTCCAGAGGAGGAACGGGTTAACATTAAAATGATTTAAAGCAAATACGGGCGTCAACAACTTGATTGTTCAACAACTCGCGAATTTAAGTTTCCCTGATGGTTACATTGAAGGAAAAATTCTCAAAAATACGTTTATCAGACACAGAATCTTTGACAAGCTGTAACCTATTATAGAAAGAACACGACACTAATGTGGTATCTATTGTCAATAAATTCAGACAAATATAATTATGATTTAGTACCGAAATAAATGATTGAATCTATTATATCTAATGACAAGGGCATTGTAGTGCATCCAACAACAAACACACGACGTGTATACGTAGCGTTCACAGCGTACCGTATGCAATTTATAATTTCAAATGCAAGTTGAACGTGCAAATAGATAAAGTGAAAGATACGTAGGAAATACACATATAAATCAACAATACATCAATAAAATTTAAATGTTATAAGCTCATAAACTTATTTACGTTATTATACTTTGAATTGCTGCAAAATATTTGATTAAAATAAATCAGGGTTGTGGCTTATCTGTTAAATCCCGCGTCCTATGAAAACTAAGTCTAGTAGCCAAAATCAAACTGGAATCTTTAATCTATCCAATTCATAAACCCAAATCTCGAAAATCCATATAACCAAATATACATAAATACAAACAATAACCCCCAAATTCACAGTCCAAAACGAAACAGCTTTCTGGTGTACTACATCGGCTTAACGTTCTCCCCCCAGCCCTACGCAGCATAATCAATAGGTGCAGACTTATCGAAAAACGTCCTAAAAAATCTGATATCATTAATAGATCCACCCGCTGGTATATTTTCCTATATTGAATTATATTGATCGATCATAAGGAAAGGGAAAAATCATGGAGAAGCATCATAACGGGCCAGAGGTAAAGATTGTGATGATTTATATTAACCGTTTCTAGCTTCTCTCGGTTCACTCGGTAACCAAAACAAAACCTATCAGTCGGGTGAAAGTTACTAAACGATCGTGCCAATATTCACGTCATCCCAACGCACAACTTCGTAAAGCACATTATGCAGTACGCCAAAACCCAACAGAAAACGTTTGAAAATTTATTCGATACGAGATACCACGCACAGATTCGGTCAAATAAGCCAAACAATGTAAGATAGAGAATAAACGATCAAATAAATTCACACAAGTGGTACAAGAGGCACTGCATATTGCACTCGAATGCCAGCTGTCAACCTTCAACTTAAAATAAACACTTAATTTCTCTTGTAATTCGAGTTCCTCGAGCTAATTAACCCACATAACTCTTTCAGAAGGGGATTAACAAAGCCAGGAAATATCACGTAACACGAGTAGGAAAAATGCAGCCCAACTGAAACGTTTACTTGCAATTGTTAATGTAACCAAGTGGCAGAAAAATCACCTTTATTCTTTAAATATGTATAGCAAATATTTAGTTTACGGGAAACTACAGTGAAGCAGACCATTAGGGCTAACGTTAAGAAATAAACCAAAAATAAATGTTAACGTCAAACTGACCGTGACAGGTTTAAAGTTTAAAATCTATAAAACAGTAATCCGGTCGATTATAATCTACGCATATGGAACTGGTCTTCAAATGTGCCAAAGACCAAAACAGGTTGAGAAATGCAAGAGATATTTTAAGAAAAAAATGCTGGCCAGTCCAAGTAGATGGAAATTTTAGTAAGAGAAAGACTGCTATGGTTCTGGCACGTTTCATGGATGGGACAGCAACAAACTACAGAATCTAATGAACTTGGCACCTATATACGGAAGAGCGAAAGGAAGATCACGAGGATGGAGTTCAGCGTGATCTCTGAACGCTTCAATAAGAAATTAAAGAGATTGTGCAGATGACAGATATATACAGTGGCGAAAAGTCACACAAGAAGCTAAAATCCACTAAAAATTGTAATGCCACATAAGTAAGTATTTCCACATTTACAGGAAGTTAAAACTTGGAGAAGATTTTTTAAAGTATTACATTTTTTTTCCAATAATGAACGGAAGCATGCCACCGACTAGCTACGGAGAATGAATCAAGGTTAATTTACTTTCGAAAATGTGAAAACTAAATTAAAGGGCGTCGAATGGTTTCAACTTTCCCTGCTCATTATTTGGGAAAAGAAAGTATAATACGAGTAAAACCCAAGTTTTAACAAAGATCGTATAATGATAATAATTCGTACCATGGAAGTAGTAACAAGTAAGATATAAATAACAATTCGCAATTTAATTATATAACCAAATATCACCAACCATGCAAGGAATGGCGTATATCTAACACATGGATTGGTATTTAAGCACCAAGGGTTTAAAATGTTTTATACCTTCCCAAATACAAATTATTTCTTTATAACGGATAATTATTTATTCAGGTACCTGCATATATCCCACTCGCTACTAAATTGTGTTAATTGCTGGAATAGCAAACCAGCATGCAAGGCTAATGGCGAGAGCACTGAGCTTTAACAACTTTGGAAAATGTGTAAAGGTTGATTTATGTTGTTTCAGCAGTTCAGTTATTCCATCTGACACAGCGGTTACCTTTAGCTTGAAAAACTAAAAAAATGTAAAGCGGTGAATCCTAGGTAGTTGTACTTGATGCAATAGCATCTAAGCGAATATGAATGGTACAATGCAAACTCAAATCTCTACACCACATTAGGCAAAGCCGCCAATAATTTCGCACTAAGATAATGTTTACAATTGTTTAACCAGCAGGCTACGCTGCTTGGTACTCATAATGAAGCTAATCGAATCATATCGCAGCGATAGTTCCGATACCTGAAGATCGCATGCAGGCTTAGATTTCCCCTGAATAAATGCGTGAGCCAAAATCCCGGTATCGAATAATTGTCCTAGACATGGAGTAATGTCTAAACGCACATATGGGCAACCCACGGCCCCCAGGCCGGATGCGGCCCTCCTACAGCTTCAATCCGGCCCGCGAGAGATTCAGTAATTTCAAATAACGCGCACAAAAATTAAAGATTTAGCACATATATTTTATTTGTAATTATTGTCAAACAACAGTAATAATAAAATAAATATCATATATCTAATACTTACTATATTGCTAGCGGCTATGAGTGGGAAACTTACCGATGAAGTGAGACTCACAACCAACTCCTTCATGTATACGGTGAGCTGTGCGCAAGCGCGGCGGCGTCGTTCGCCCAATGGGGAAGTGGTCAAGCTTAAAATTTGCTTTTAAAGGCGGAGTTCGAATTCTCACGCATGCGCACGAGACGCGTTATACTCTAAGTGAGACTATGTCGGCGCCGTAATGTTTTCTGAAGTTTCCAGGCCCTACCAGCAATATATGTGTATTATATATATGATAAATATAAAATAAAAAATATTATTAAGCGTACGCAGTGGGACGCCACAGATCAGGTAGCTAGAAAGAGACAAACAGATAAAGATAAACATTCGGGAAGCCGTCCGATGACCTTGAAGCGTTATTCATAACGTTAGTCATAACAGTCGGCCTGACTGCTCGCATCGCATATTTGCGTACGATCGAGAGTATTCTAGTTGCTTATTGCGGGTAATATATAAATTTTAGAAGTATTCAACTGGAAAATCACCTATCTCACATCAATACACATTAAAAATGTAATAAAAATGTAAAGTTTAAAAAAATCGTTAGAGCCGTTTTTGAAAAAATCGAAAAACACTGAAAAATCACAAGAGTAAACACCTACTTCCGGTTATGCGATTTTCTTCAAAAGCTTGCTGTCGCATCTACATAATACACAAAACATATATGAAGTTTCAACGCTATACCTCTTTCCGTTTTTGAGATATTCTGTTCACAGACAGACACACAGACACACAGACAGACAGATAGACGCACAGATAGACCAATGAAAAAAAATATTTAGGATCAGGGGACTCTAAAACGTGAAGATCTGTTGAAAACTCAATTCCGAATCTTTGGGGTGACGGAAAGTGGACACAGACTGTCTTCAATTTCAAAACAAATGGACTTATGAACACTTTTTTATCATGCAAAGTGGTAAACCTACGTGTTTGTTGTGCAATGAAACAATTTCTGTTTTAAAAGAATACAGTATGAAGCGGCATTATTCCAGCAAGCATTTCGCTCAATATAATTTACTTACGGGCCAGTTAAAAAAGGATAAAATTAGAAAACTCATTACCGATTTAGGGAAACAGCAACAAAAATGTTCCATCCACAAAGATCAATTCTAGACAGTGTTGTTAAAGCTAGTTTTATAGTTAGTTCCAAACTAGCGAAAACATCGAAGTCATTTTCTGAAGGACAGTTTGTTAAAGAGTGCCTAGTAGATGTGCAGAACTTTTGTGCCCAGGAAAGAATAAAGAGTTTGAGAAAGTGCGCTTATCGCGACGTACTGTTGTTCGACGTATAGATGTGATGGCTAGTGATATCAATAAAACATTGACTGAGAGATTAGCTGGTTTTCAAGCATTTTCGATTGCTTTGGATGAGAGTACAGATTTGTCCGACACAGCCCAGTTAGCTATTTTTATACGAGGTGTTGATGAAGAATTGGTAGTGACAGAGGAATTACTTGCTTTACTGCCGCTACAAGAGACCACTACTGGAAAAGATATTTTTGCCGAGGTGCAAAGTACTTTTGAGCAATATGGTTTGCAGTGGTGCAAATTAGTTGGAGTGTGCACAGATGGTGCACCTTCAATGGTCGGTTCACGAAAAGATTTTATCCGAATTTTGAAGGAAAGAGCAACCGCTATGAATGTGCAAGAATGTGATTTAATAATTCCGCATTGCATTATTCACCAACAAAACTAGTGCTCTAAGCCCATTCGATTGAAGAACGTTATGGATGTGGTAGTAAATACCATCAATTTCATTAGATCCCGCGGTCTTAATCATCGCCAGTTTAAAGCATTTTTGGATGAACTCTCTTCAGAACACGATGATGTGACATACTATTGCGAAGTAAGGTGGCTAAGCAAAGATAAAATGCTAAAAAGATTTTATGACCTTAGAAAAGAAATAGCTGATTTTATGGAAAAGAAAGAGAAAACGGTAGACATCACAGGACACTTAAACGACATGAACTTGAAGCTTCAAAAACAAGGGCAATTGGTAAATCAGCTGTACAGTCATCTTAAAGCTTTTCAAAACAAAATTTGCTTGTGGGAAACACAAATGAGAAGTAAAACTGTTTTCATTTTTTAAAATTATCCAGTCACGAAAACATTGAATACAGTCGCTATGCTGAAGAACTGAAACTACTGTCACAGCAATTCACTGATCGGTTTACCGATTTTTAGAATATGGATAGCACTTTCAATATTTTTCCAAATCCTTGTAAGTGTAATGTGGAAGATGCTCCGATTCACCTGCAAATGGAGTTGATCGAGCTTCAAGAAGACTCATATTTGAAGTCTAAATTTCATGATGTGGAACTAAGCGAATTTTACAGAACATACCTTTCCGAAGAAAAGTATCCACAGCTCAGAAAAATAATTTGCACATTCGGAAGCACGTATAAATGTGAGCAGCTTTTTTGAATCATAAACATTAATAAAAATAGGCATCGTACTCGGCTTACAGATGTGAATTTAGAAAACACTTTGCGCCTGTGTACTAGTGATATTGGCCCCAATATTAATTGATCATCTTGTTTCTCAGCTTCAAACTCAAGTTTCTCATTAATTTTCATTTGAATCTTTTTTTGTTAATTTGCTTTTTATATGTTTGATTATGCTAGTATAATTAATAAAATAAATGTGTGCATTTTTATCGCTTTTTTATTCACTACTACCTACTTATTTCTTACCTACGGCCCGCGACCTGATGAAATGCCGAAATTACGCCCTCAGCTAAACAAAGGTTGCCCATACCTGGTTTAAAGCTACAGAACTCGCACTGAAACTTTTGATTGCACCAAAACAGGCGCTGTACTCAAAATTTGCCACTTAGCTTCCGGCTAACGAAAACATAATTAGGGAATGAATCTCCAAAAGACAAGAACTGCACGAGAAGGTCAGAGCTCTGCCACCTGGATAACAAAGAAAACTTCAACTTCCCCATCCACCCAGCACGTGGTTTTAGGTCATGGAGTGTTCAGTGACCGAAAAACATGGGCAACGGATACCTTATCAGGGACTTGCCCCTTCAATATTGCACAGCGATACGAACCATTTAAGCTCGTAAACACTCTAAAAAAGCACAAGCTCCCCACACACAAGCCGATTTTTCGCCGTAAAACCGTAAGAATTTGCACACTCACACATGCAAACCTATAGGCGACAAATTCCTTAAAATGAATTAAAATGATCTCAAAGGAATGAGGAATCCTAATTGCAAAACCATCGTAGAAACTACACCCAAAAAATTAATGGCCAAAGGTGGCAGGATCAGCTTGAATATTTTTTTTAAATTCCAACCTTGACTATTGTTCGCAAATACTTGTGCTGTAAGTAAGGAATAAGAGGGGGGAACGGATTCCAGCAAGATTTAAAGATAAAAAAGACACCAAGGTTGCTGGAACGCCAACGTAATGGCGGAAAGAGACGGAGGCTCTGAAAGAAGCTCTTCCACGTTCGGGGGCGATGACCCCTTGCCTTAAAGTGTGTTACGATTTGCGTTGTTGCGTGAAAATGAATTATACGCGGTTGTACGAATAGACAGTGCTTTAATTAGCCATAAGCAAGTTGTAATGTAAATATTTTTAAGGTAGAATTTCGTAGGCAAATTTGTCATACAAAAGTTACAACAGAAGATTGAAAGCCGGTATTTAGAACGTACCTTTCTCTGGGAAGACGGAAGTATTTGAATCTCACGGAAGTGTGAGGATAAATTTATGCAGGGTTTATCTCGTAGGCCGAAAAATTGAGCGAAGCTTGATTATTAGTACGTGATCAGAAGCGCGACAATTGCCACTCGGCCATAAAAATTAGGCTGAAGATACGTGCCGGTTAGAGCAAATTTTTTTAATACAGTTGTAAACTTTATTAGACATCATTTGCGAGGTGTCAATCGCGTGACAAATGTTGGCGTGTGAATCTTACAGTTTTTAAGAATATATAGCAGTATGGAACAATTATGCATTGTTACGTTCATGTATGTGACTTAGAAATCCGAAAGTAAGAGTTGCTCTGATAAACTTATTAGAAATTTTGAGAACGCCTACCGAGTTTTCTTGGTCAAACTGAATTGAGAATTTAATAGTTCCGAAGTAACCTTACAAAACTTAAGCTGTTCTGTAAACGGCAGAAAATAAATACAATTATTTGTACTTAAGTATCTTATTAATCTCGCAATAGTAGCTTTAGTCTTCGTGTGCAAGTGTATTTTGATTAAAAGGATTGTCAGTCACCTCGACTTTAGACGAATTCGCCACAATGGTCTTATTTGCTTTCCAGTTCTAACACAACAATATCCGTTATCAAAGTATACATTCAGTAATTCTGTAATCTTAGAATTATAGAGCGACATTAACTTTACCTTAATTCCTCTTTAATTTATACTTATAGAAAGGTCTAATTAGTTTGCTTGTCACATGCTAGATGGCGTAAATATCTTCAACTATTTTCGGAGCGTTTCGGATACACAGATAGATAGAAACATATTTAGACAGGTAATTACATAATTATTTTATTTTCTTAATTAAGAAAAATGAAATGACAGAGAAGAGAACATCGATTTAATTTTAAAATTAACTTAGGAAATTTAATTTATTTAAGGAAGAAGAAGAATCACGCAAACACGAACTAAAAGAGTCAACTGTGTAGGCCTGTGGTAATAGATAGAGGCACATAAAAACCAAACAAGAACCTAATATTATCCGATACCAGAAACTATCTTTAAATGGTGCGAGTAAATTTACATACACAAATTGGAGCTCTCGAGGGCGCTCTAGCTAGTTAGACAGCCCAAGTTTTTAAGCGTATGTTAAAGTTTGTGGGGGTAGCACCAGCTTAGTTATTTATATGGGGATGCTCGTAAAACACAACAGCCAACGGCTCGGCTGCCCAAATCGGTTAGAAGTCGGGACTCGCACTGAGATTTGTGCCCAGCTTCCGTGCTCATTGTTGAGCCGTATTGCATAATTCATAACCTACGGGCGAAGTTCTCACCTGGCAAGTGGCCAGAGCGCACAGCCCCGCCAACACGGCCCACGCCCACCTGACCACCCGCACTCTCGCCATGCTCTCAGCAACCTGGCGGCTGGGGCGGCTATGCCATCATCCGCCGGCGTCGCATACAATCTGGAAAAAATCAATCGCTATAGTAACATAAATTAAAGTTAACATTAAAAAAAAAAACAAGATTGGGCTCGTGTATGGTATGAGATTCTCGCGATTTACGTATACTAAAACAACACACTACGCCAGAAAATACACTTTTTCGGAACGAAAATTGAAAAAATAGTCTGGTTGCAATGTCGGATATGTGTTGGGGTCGGAAAATCTGCAAGCTTCGTAACTGAAAACATTTTAAGGCTTTAAGCTCGCCGGCAATGTACATAATAAAAATAAACAACTCAAACATAAGAGTAGTTCATTTACAAATAGCTATCTTCAAGTCATTGATATTGTCTAAACCACAGCATCAGTAACCTGACAAGAACGATTGTTTCACGCTGATAAGATTTGCAGGTCTCTATGTAATGCATCACCAGCCAAATGCGCAAGCAATTTCTACCCATTTCCAAACCTTTTCTTTTATATAACCCAACAGCAAAAAATCTGAATCTGATTATTCGTAAGACCGATTGATATTTATGAGCGATTTTAATGCTAAAGCAGAAGTTGCTAAAATTACGCTAGTGCTGAATGAGATTCTGATCACTATCTCCTTGTGATAGAAGTGATACTAAAGCTTACGGTACCTCGAGAACGTATCAAAAGTGTATAAATAAATGGCATTTCTGTACCAACAACAATTATAAAATCAAAATCATACAACTTCAGAATATATTAAGAAAGTAGCAGCAGAACTTCTTCTGAATTTAAGTAGTTGACTTGTAATTTTCAGTTTTCCGTTTTATGTAATATTGCGATACTAAAACTCAGCTATTGCTCTATCTTTTCGATTGACATTCTGGTTCACTTCTTCCATCTGGCATTTGGCTTGATCAGTTTTTGCTATTCTGTTATAGTCCTTTCTAGAAGAACTAGACATAATAAACAAGCTCTGAGGAAAAATAATTACAAATCAGACAACAAGCGTAGACTATAGATTTCTGAATTGTTAAAAAAAAGATAAAGCAACAACGACTGTACTCGTTAGATAAACACCATGCCTGACTAAGTAAACAAACAACGAGCAAAGAAATATAAAAACAAGCAATCTATGCAAATAAACAGATCATCACAGCTAAAGAAAATAAACAAGGGACCTAACTAGAAAAATAAAACACAAGCTAACGCCTAACGTAAATGCATTTAAAAATGAACAAGGGCAAATCGTCCCACAAAAAAACAGAAACACTTAATGATGTTGAAGGTGCTGCCAATCTTTAATCGAAGATCATCACACTCAAGATCTACCAAGTTCCAGTAAGTTCAAAAGTACAATGCGACCTGATTTAGTAATTTCGCCAGTTGCAACTGTAGTAAAAGCATAGAAAATCCAACAAATTAGCAGGCAGAAATGGTTAATGCTACGAGAAATTGTGGTTATTCTATTTTAGTCGCTATGTAAAAAGGTCTGAAAATCCACTGTAAGGCCCAAATTATCGACAATACAACCTTAAGGAAGAGACAGTGGAGCACATTCTATGCACCTACTTCGGCAAAAGGGGTCATTGTTAGGATATCTAAAATTTTACCGTCAGAAATTTTCGAGCGTAAGCCTATGATCTCGCCCCGTAAGCGAGGATGTTCGCGCTAAATGTCAAGCGGCTACGGGCCACTGGGTTTCTTTGCAATTCAATTCCTCACTTGACTGGAAGCAGGAAGGCTACTCAGGGGCCTATGGTGTGGACACACTCGCCTATAGGCGTCGAGTCATGACTGTTTACCTCCTTACAGGAAGCTGTTGGTATGTAATTTTTCTTGATATTTTGACTGAAGACGCAGAAAGGCGGAAAACAAGCTACAAAGCCAGACGTACGAATGGCGGCGATTTTTATTACGTATTACATGTAGTGAGACCACAATGAAGTTAATCGCTTTTTCTGCAAGTGCATAGTCGGTATTTAACCGGATTTGTATTGAAGTAAATCCCGTATATACAATCCATACAGTATGCCTATATTGTAATAGGAAACTCGCTTAATAACTGGGGTTTTAAATAAAATATAAAATTTATAATTATGGCAAGGGATACTACACTCTATGAATTGTAAGTTTCAATTAAGAATTGCCTGTCAAACTCAGAGCAAATTAAAAGAATGTAATATTTATTACCACAATTAAATGGTTTATTGCTCCTTCCTTATTTTATTTATTTGCAATAAATTAGGGCTTTGCTCCGGTGAACATGAGACAATTCTTAACTCAGAGCTCGATTCATAAAATAAAGTCGAAAACTTTGTCATGACAAATAATTTGTTGTATGACAATTACTTTCTGATATTAGTACAAATGCACTGACACACTTGAGTTCCCCTAGCGTCTCACTAATTGTCTTTCGATCGGTTGCCTTACATTTTTCCATTGCTCTATTGAAATTATTATTTTGCTAGGATTGTTTCGTTTACCTTCCAGCTAATTTGCCGTTTGCTGGCTTATAAATTTTTAATACATAAGTAACGCTCATATAATTTCTGTACTTAACAAATCATTCCGTATCATTTTATTCACATTATATTAAATGTTACTAAGCTCAAATCTGTCAGTTAAAAAATAAAATTGCATTGGCCCTTCCGTACATTTATCATATCTGAAACTCTGAACGTAATCCTTCTGAAACTTGCCTTATCTCATGCTAACTTTTATCCCTCAAATGATTAGTTACTGCCGCTCACATCAAGTGCACTTATTAATGTAAAGTACTGATTATCTTGCAATAAATACAATATTTAAATCTGTGCTCATTTTGACCTTATTCATTTAGTTACTTAGGCAATCAGAACTGCTGTGGGCAGTAAACCATTACAATATTAACCTACGCTGCTGAACCGAGACCGGAAATGGACAAGACGAAAAAGCTATTGCGAACCACAGAACTAAGAACACTAAGTTGCATACTTGGTGTGACACTACGAGATCGAACCAGAAGCTCCGAAGTACGAAACACATGCCAAATACAAGATGTCGTGCGATGGCCTAGGGCCAGACGGCGAGAATGGAACGCGTACGTGAATCAAATGGACACTGTATAAATGACAAGAATGGTGTGCACACCACATGGAAGAATACCACTTGGTCGTACCAAATAGATAGAAGGAGAGTTGAGCTTCTACCTCACAAGACAATTTATAGTATGTTAAAGAAAAACAATGGTTTTCCCTATATAAGGCAAGAACATGAAGAAGTGTTAAACTTCGAACTTCTTAAATATGTTGGAATATTCTCAACAATCGACTGTTATCGAATTTTAACATACGCTAAAATTTACACACGTGACCTATGATTCTCGACTCCGCTGTGTGAAAATCTCAGTGGGTCAACTTTTATCGTCAAATTCCAGGATATCTGTCGTCTCGTCGACCATTTTCGTGGGTCAGTGGTGCTCCAGGTCTGGAGGAAGCTTTCCCATCACGCCAAATAAATCTTCAGGAAGCTGAAACCTCTCTGGACTTCACCACTTTAACGCTGTAGATTAGCTTTGTCTTCATTTTCTGGAGAGTTTTCAATTCCTGCACATTAAATCTTTCTTTTCTAGTAGCTAGAGCTTATCTATCTGCTATTACATGTGTTTTCTTTGTGTGTACGCTTTACGGGTGCCAGTTTTGAGCTCCTTCCCGTCAGGAAGGGCCTTGCGTATTGTTAATAGACAGGTTGGACTATGACGAGCTTAATAGGTCTGATAAATTACTGACAGAACCGTAGACTATTTTTTTCAAATAATAATGAATTGAATAGCGGACAGCTCCAGCTGCGGCTGAATATTTTCTCCTATAGTCAGGTGTGTTCGATACACATTATTATTTGTACCATCACCACAGGTAATTTTATATTGGAATTATATGCTAATAGTTGGAAGCAAGGTAAGTACTCAGCTGCACCGATTTCAAAAACACCCCTACCCCGAGGACGTTCCCGTCTGAATTAGGGGACGCCTGGCGCGAGTGAAATTATAATTACCGACTTTCTACGCCCCTCCCGAATTTATTTATACAGAAACACCCACGCTTACAGAACTGAACCGCGCCTGGGTTCCATTGTAGCTAGCTGGATGTACTTGTGCTTGATTACTTGTCGTAAGTATATTTTAGTGCGTAACACCATGTTGGCGGATTTCCGGTCTGATATGACCAGGATTAGCAGAACCCCTTTGCTTAGTATCTTCAAGTTCCCAGAAAACGGTAGTACAATGGGCTCACCTTAAGGTGTAATAGTGTGTGAATGCAGGTTCAACTTCCTCTTGTAATTAAAAATTCGGAATCTCCCATATTGCCTGCACAAGTGCACATTAGAAAGAATGTGAACCCGCCTGCACTAATAAGTTTAGAACCATCACGTTGATAACCCTTACGCTATGTTAGGATTTCTACCTAACCGTGGTACAGGAAACCAAATACTAAATTTAAGGCAAATAGACCCAACACCAGAAACTTGACATGGAGAAAATACACTTTCTATTCAGTTTTTAAAGGATTTTTCGGATACTTAATTCCTACTATCAATGTAAGCTTTAAAACGGCAGAAGAAGCGGAAAAGGTAACAAATCACTTCATAACGTTAATTTAGAATACCATGTAGAGACATACAAAATATACCTGTAGAAGTTATGACTTCATTTGCTGAAAGCGACGACCAGGGAATAAACGGCAACGAAGTTGAAATTCTAATGATAGAACTACGACAATCTGCAAAATAAACTTTAAGCCAAATTAATAAAAATAAAAATCTGACCATTAATAAAGTGCTGTCTAAATTACCAGAGGAAGGAATAATCTACTTGACAATAGTTCTACTGTTTGCTTTTTTCGTTTTTGCTGTTCCTTTGTAGGAAAGATTGTTCTCAAAGTTGAGGTAAATAGAAGGTACAAGCTCAGCAAGTCTCATAAATTTGGTGAGCTGTCATACTGAGATTTTAATAGATTCTAGGGACGCTCTACCTTCTGCCTTTTAGAACAATTTACTTCACACAGTTGAAATTCCTATTAAAACTGCTTTTACATTTCATTTTAAATGAATGGTTTTTAATTCTAATACGTTTACAGTATTTATAACTAATATGTGATCTAGACATTTTTAATTCAATACCAGCCAACATATAGGGTGTCTCTAAAAGGTCCGTACAAAACGCTAGAACAAATTCCTGAAGCCAAATTATGACGATCTAGCCAAACTTACCTTAGACCAATAGTTGATTTTCGAAAGTTATTATATATACAAAAGAGTATTGGCAAACAATTCAATTTGACAAACTAAGTAAATGTTCAAAATTACCTCCATTTTCAATTACACAACGATTAATTCGACGGAGAATGTTGAAGTGCACTCTCTCCGTCATCTCTGCATCTAACCGTAAAAGGTTTACTGAATTTTGTATTCGTGCCCACAATTCTTCTTCGGTGTTTACAGGTCTAGAGTATATCATCTCTTTAAGAGTTCCCCATTAAGAGTAATCTAACGGCGTTAAATCCGGTGAGCGGGGTGGTCAATTTGCAGAAGTCTCATTTTTTCTGCCGATCCATCGATTTGTAAAATTCTCATCTAAATGATTTCTAACTTTTAAAGTGAAGTGTAGGGGTGCACCGTCTTGCATGAACCACATACGTATTTTGTCTAGTAGGCAGTGGAAGATCATCCAATAAATTTGGCAAATTTACGTGGAGGTGTTCCAGGTAATGTAAACCATTTAAACGAAGTGGTAAGATGACAGGACCAATTATAAATCCATCAATGATTTGTGCCCATACGTTGATTTAAAATTCATGTTGATAATGCAAAACCTTTATTGCATGCGGGTTTTCATCTCCATAAACAATAAATATGTTCGTTATGTACATTTATCACACCTCTTCTTGTAAAACAACACACATCGGTGTAGTATATTACATAACAAGCTGCGAAAGTGACGTATATCGTGCGAGTATATGTGAGAAACGAGACGAGGCGTAGCGGAGCCGAGTGACTTAAAATACAAGCGTACGCTACACTTGCCAGCGAGTTATGTACGATATTTTTCCCACAACCACAAAACATGCACATTTTTGCAATTTAATGAATGACGGGTTTATTGTGAGAACTAATATTATCAGTAGAGTGTCCGTAATTTTTAGGTCAAATTGACATATTTTCAGTATTTTTTAAATTAAAATGATATATTTTGCCCACTGTATAACTATGAATAACGAACACGTTCGTTATGATAACGACGGACAGAATGATATTGTCATATGTCGTGACCACTTGACTGTATGGAAACTTCGTACGACACTCATTAATGACCAATAGAAAAATTAGTTCACGAGCCGTAACCAAGACAATAAAAAAATTTCTTGGAAATTTTTTGTAGGTAGACCAACCTAACTGTGAGGGTTTGTGGCGTTACGATTTTCTTACCGAATCTGCATTCGAGCATTAATTCATATCCGGAAATTATTTTCGTGCATTCCAACAACGTCCTAATTTGCCCTCGCGTCCCGCTCGTGCAAATTAATACGAATTTGTTGGACCGCACTCAAAAAAATTTCCGGAAAGAATTAATGCTCTTATGAGATTATATGTGAAAATTTTCAAGAAGTGTGCCTCGTTCATTAATGAATCGACAGAAGCTATTTTCTTAAAGTCCTATCCTATAACATAAAATCGGTGGCCTCTTTCTTTATATGTTTGTTCTCTCTCCTCCGAAGATACTGGACCGATTACATTGTATGATAGCTTAAAATTTTGCAAATTTTTAGATTTAGGTCGTAGGTCGGTTTTTATTTACAAAAAGTAAGTAAAATTAAATTATAAAACCCTTAATGTTCATATAGCATTATAGCAGCGTCTTATTCAACGAAGCATCGTTGGGTCAGTGGTAGAATTCTCGCCTGCCAGGCGCGCGGCCCGGGTTCGGTTCCCGGCCGATGCATCCTTTTTTTAAATTTATATTAATGAATCTCTATTAAATTAGCGAACCGAAGAGTAGATCGGGTGATTCACTAGTTTATTACTATATCATTAGAAACACCAACATCCAAATCTAGACATTTGGTGCTCAGCCTTAGATCTCCTTCAACTCGTTCTAAAATGTCTTCTTCAATGTCAGGTGTTCTAATCGTACGATCCCGTCCATAGTCAATGGTTGAAGGAGCAATACTACCGGTTTGTCGAAGACTTCTCTCAGCAAATGTTTGCTGATTTGGTACAAGGGCCTATTTGGAAATATTTCTCTGTATACTCTCACCGACTACTGGGCATCTCCTTGACAATAACCATAAACTAATACCATCTCTTCATTCAGTTGTCAGCATACAGATCAGTAACTAGGGGCGTTCCACAAGGGTCTATTCTAGGTCCACTTTTATTTACAATTTATACACTTGGTCTTTGTGATGTAATTAAAACTTGTTCACTGCATATGTATGCTGATGATACACAGCAGGCTGTACCACTCTTTTGAATACAACTATTGGCAGCAAGCCTTGAGCGAGGTCCAAGCCGATTTAAACGCCATTGCTACGACATCTTTAAATTACCATTTGATAATAAATAAAATCTGTGATAATGATGTTTGGCAATAAACAGAGGGTGGAAGAATTAAGGTCTCAAGTACATTTAAGCATCAATAACAAACTTATACCTATTCGGCCTGAAGCAAAAAATCTTGGTTTGATTCTAGATAATAGTTTTAGATATAATGCTCACATAACTCGATGTGTTAAACAAGCATACGCCTGTTTAAAATTACTTTATCCACATAGACAATACATTTCACCAAAAATTAAGGCATTGCTTTGCAACACTCTAGTTTTAAGCCATTTTAATTTTTGTTCTCAACTATATGGACCTTGCCTTACTAGGGAAGCTTCTGAGAAAATTCAACGAGTTCAAAATTCATGTATACGTCTTATCTACGGAATCCAGAAATTTGATCATGTTTCACACAAATTGTCAGATTTATCATGGTTAAATATGAAAAACAGAAGGTTGCTGAGTGCTGCTTGTCTTTATCATAGAATAATTACTGAAAAGTGCCCTCCTTATTTATATAATAAAATATCTTTTCGGGATGATGTACATACTTTAAATTTGCGATTCAAAGGTGGGATAACGCCGCCTCTTCATCGAACAGCTCTATATGTAGGATCATTTTCTTATAATATTTACAAAGTCTACACTCTCATCCCACATTTATTAAAAAATTATTCTATAAAACAATTCAAAAATAAATTTCGAGAATTTTTGCTGAATACGCAAACTGTATAGCTCCTCTTCTTCTTTTAATCGTTTAAATTTATAAAAATACATGAGATGGAAGAAAGCAATAAATTATCCTGTAGTTTTGCATGTGTTGTTTTTTATGTCTTAATGCGAAAAAATTTGTTTTTTCTAATATACAGGGGTCCAATGGAAGAACAGCTACTGCGCTGCAGTAACTGATTTGGGTCCCTGAGGTTTCCCAAAACAATTTTTCTTATATATATATATTTCTCATATTGTTATGTAATTGTGGAAACGAATAAAATTATTATTATTATTATTATTTATGAGTAGGGGTAAGGTACAGCCATAGCGACACATGTACAAATTCATATTCTTATTTGGGTATTTCGCCACTCTGCAAATTAAAATATTAAATAACGAAAATGTTAACAACGAACGTTTCGAGGGACAATCTGCCCTCGTTATCAACGAATAACAATTACAACGAACAAGAAACTTATCTTTTTTCACTGGAAGGAAAAACGACCAACCTCCAATGAATTTTTTGACATTGACGTTTCTTGATATCTATACCTACTTGATCTCATCTTTAAGAATCGATAGCCAACTATTGTCTAAAAATATTGAGAAAGACGACACGCATTTTTCTTCGTTAAGTAAAATATATGCCGTTTCCTTAATTTTTCGCCTAGTTGACATCGATTCTTTAGACAAGATCTTTGTGTCGTGCCATTGTATTTTATGGTTTTCATCCCAAGCATGTTCTGCCAGCTTAGACTTATTGAATTGATACGTTTTCATCATATTTTTATGTTCTTTAACTCTAACTGCTAAAGGTCTGGATGTTTCACCGATATAATATTTCCCGCATTCACAGGGAATACTATCTATACAATTCCTTGAATGTTGTTCTTCGTTGAACGGTTTAGTTTTTGTAAGAACTGACCGCAAAGTATTCATCGTTTTGAATACCGTCCTAACATTGAATCTATTTCCAATTCGTCTAATTTTGTCAGATACGCCTGGAATATATGGTATAGTTAGAGTATTATATTTTTGAGTGTCATTTCTTTGTATGTGTGTGGCATTGCTTCGTGTATTGAAAATGTTCCGAACAAGAGTCTCTGGATAGCCATTATCTTGTAAAACATTAATAATAAATTCTTTCTCTTTTTTGAAAATTTTATCATTAGAGCAAACAACTTTGGCTCTGTCGTAGAGACTTTTTACAACGCCTGTCTTTATGTTTTTGTGATGGTTAGAATTAAAATGTAAGTAGCTATTAGTATTGGTTTTCTTACGGTATACTGATGTTTCAAAAGTATTTATTGTGCGTGTGATTAGTGTATCAAGAAAGGGTAACTGATTGTTTTGCTCTGTTTCTAATGTGAATTTGATGGAGGTTTCTTTACTGTTAATATGTTCAAGAAATTTGTCCACCTCATCCATATCATGAGGCCAAATTGCAAAAACATCATCGACATATCTCCACCAAACTACTGGTTTGTTGGTGTACGTGTAGACATGTTGTTGTTCAAAGTCTTCCATAAAAATGTTACTAACAATGGGAGATAAAGGTGAACCCATTGCCATCCCGAAATCTTGTTGGTAAAATTCATTGTTTAGTTGAAAATAACTATACCATATATTCCAGGCATATCTGACAAAATTAGACGAATTGGAAATAGATTCAATGTTAGGACGGTATTCAAAAAGATGAATACTTTGCGGTCAGTTCTTACAAAAACTAAACCGTTCAACGAAGAACAACATTCAAGGAATTGTATATATAGTATTCCCTGTGAATGCGGGAAATATTATATCGGTGAAACATCCAGACCTTTAGCAGTTAGAGTTAAAGAACATAAAAATATGATGAAAACGTATCAATTCAATAAGTCTAAGCTGACAGAACATGCTTGGGATGAAAACCATAAAATACAATGGCACGACACAAAGATCTTGTCTAAAGAATCAATGTCAACAAGGCGAAAAATTAAGGAAACGGCATATATTTTACTTAACTCAATATTTTTAGACAATAGTTGGCTATCGATTCTTAAAGATGAGATCAAGTAGGTATAGATATCAACAAACGTCAATGTCAAAAAATTCATTGGAGGTTGGTCGTTTTTCCTTCCAGTGAAAAAAGATAAGTTTCTTGTTCGTTGTAATTGTTATTCGTTGATAACGAGGGCAGATTGTCCCTCGAAACGTTCGTTGTTAATATTTTCGTTATTTAATATTTTAATTTGCAGAGTGGCGAAATACCCAAATAAGAATATGAATTATGAATTCACGCCACAAAGAAGTTTCAGAGATTATCATGTACAAATTAAATGTTAAATTTTGAATGGAAACGATAAAGACTTTTCAAATTGAATTGTTTGACAATCCTCTTTTGTAATTAATGACGATACCTTTCATTGTTATGTCGTTGCTATGTAAATTTTGATTGCTGTTGGCCCGTTGGCCACTAAACACGCTCCACATTTTTTGGACCAGTTCAAGTCTGCATAAAGTGTGAAGTAAGGCAACGACAAGTTTCAGTGCGCAATAAAATATTTAGACTCCTATCAGGTATACCTTTTTTGGACAAAAAAATGTCAGGAACTAAGACTTCTTTGTTAGAAATTTAATACACATAGGCATGAAGCTTTTGATGTATGCTGGTGGCGCCCTCTTCAATGTACGTCACAACTGTGATCAGATCTGGTTTTTTCATACCAAAAAGAAAACCATTAATACCAAAATTCGTGGGGATTCTGATATTATTAATATACATATCTGAAAAAGGTAGAAAAAACGCAATAACTTTGCCGTGTATTTCGAAAATTATTAACTTTATATCGTCATAATTTAGCCTCAGGAATTTGTGCTAACGTTAGATAGATAGATATATGTTAGTTTATTCATCCTTAAGACGTATACACAAACAGATATTGTTATTAACAAACAGATTTAACATATCTTGAACAAAGCTTCTTAAACTGATATAAATTAGTAGCCTGTTTAGTGTTTAGTTTCATTCGGCATTTCATTATGTAATTTGAGTCCATTATAGAATAAGTTTTTCTGAGAACATGATTTTGCTGTTAAGGGCAATCTAAAGTCATTTACAAATCTAGTCTTATAATTATGAATATTCTTATTATATACTATAAATTCAGTCATATAACTAGGCAGTTTATTATTAATAATTTTAAAAATTAAAACTAGAGTATGAAAATAAATCCTTTGCTTAATGCTAAGCTACTGTAAGGTTTCCAACATTAAAGAAACAGATGTTCGTTTATTGCAAGATAAAAAAATGCGCATACATTTGTTTTGCAACTTTTGCAGTCTTTGTAAGTCTCCTTCAGTGGCATTAAATAATATTCTGGAGCAATATTCAAAATGTGGAGCTATAATTGTTTTGTAGACTAATATTTTTGACAAAATGTTCAATTTAAAACGTCGACCAAAGAAACCTATCTTTTTCGCAGCTTTGGCTACAATATAGTCAATATGTTGTTTAAATTTCAATCTATTGTCAATTATAACTCCTAGATATTTAATATTAGTAACACATTCTATATCTACATTATCTACCCTTACATTCGCTACCACATTATGCACTGGTGGTCCACGACTGATTATCATTGCTTTTGTTTTTGTTGTGTTTAATTTTAGTTTATTTATTTTCAACCAAGGCGACACATTTTGTATATCATTATACAGTTTAATTATAGCACACCCTAGATTGCTGTTGGCTACAGATATCAATGTATAGTCCGCAAAAAAAATTTACAATTATTTACAGATAAATTTACATCATTAATGTACAGTATAAGTAATAAAGGCCTCAAAACTGTTCCCTGGGGGACACCGAAAGCTACTTCTTTTGGCCCTGATTCTTCATTTTCAAATTTAGTAATTTGCTGCAGCTTAGACAAATAACTCTTGAACCACTGTAATGCTGTACCCCGAATTACGTATTTTCTCATTTTTTCCATTAATAAATGTCTATCGATAGATTCGAAAGCTCGTTTCGAATCGAGAAAAAGTGAACAACTTTTTTACCTAGTTCTATATCCTCTTTCCAGTTCGCTAACACTAAATTTAGGGCCGTTTCACATGAATGATTTTTGCGAAAACCAGACTGAGCGTTAATTAGTACATATTTCATTTCATTCTAGATAACTTTCTAGCTGTTCTTTGGCTATTTGTTCTAATATGTTTGCAAACGCAGGCAACATTAATCGGTCTAAACTATGAACACTTTTTTGTTCCAACTACTTTTGGAATTGGTCTTACTGTTGCTGTCTTCCAAATTCCAGGAAAAGTTCCGCTTTCAAAGGATTCATTGATGATTTTCAACATTAGGTTTCCTATTACTGGTAGAGCATCCAAAATTACTTTAGAATTAATACCTACCATCCGTACTGGATTTATTATTCATTTTCATTTTCATACGTTTTGTACACACTGTACGTATAATCGAATATTTTTATTCTCTAGAAGACTGTAGAATTGATATTAGTCACGTAATTTTAACGAATATAAGCAACTCAACAGCGCTCTAGAGCAGTGGCCTCCAAACCTTTGAAATCGCGTACCCCTTAAGATAGAAAAAAAATAGTAGTACCTACGCCAGAATATACAGTGTGTTTCACTTGAAATGAAGACGTATCTTTTTTATTTTGACGCATGAGGGTTTGAAATGATGGAGGCTTGCACACTGTACAACTTCAAAGTGGACTTCAGCTATCTCTTTGGATTATTTCCATTTTTTCAATGATCGCTTACTATGATCGACCAAAAATTCCAATTCGAACTTACAAGCCGTTAAGGAAGGCTATACTTCATCCCATTTTTTTGCATTTTGAGGAATCTCCAGATATTAATTTTTATTCCAAAAATATAAAGAGAAACATTTAGAAGTAATAATACAGGCAATATGGCCAAAATATAAAATCATGTGACACCAAAATTTCACAATTTTTGGGAAGTAAAAAGAAAAATGTTTATTTTTTTTTCTGCTGTTGAAAAATTTTGGTAGTTTCTTGAGTGATTTTGAGTTTTATTAAGCTGGTTTTTCTTTCAATAGATATTCAAAATTCTTATTTAAAAAGTCACGGTCGTTAGAAAGAAAAAAGTGAAGTACTTTAAACCAATATGTTTAAGTTCGATTCGCAACCTTAACGGACACATTAAAGAGTTGTTAAAATTAGGTTTCTGCCATTTTGCTGAAAACTGGTAAAAAATATTAAATATTTGGTACATTGGTAAAATGAAAAATAGCAAATATTGGCAGATATTTTCTACCAATGAAAAGGCTTATTTAAGAAATGTTTCAACTTTTCGGTATGGCGTATAAATGTTTTTATTATAACTTTTCGACGGACAAGAATTTGGTTACAGAAAAATATGTACTGGAAAGCCTCATGTACTTAAAAACTTTTCAGCTCTTTTAGTCTTTTCTGAAGTCAATACGTTTTGTGTAAAAAACAAAATACACTATGGGTTGCTAACTTAACTCCGTTAAAGCCTACAAGTTAAAATATTACGTTCATAGGATTATTTATTGGTAGAAAAAATCTGCTAATTTTAATTTTAATATCTTTCATCAGTAAAATGACAAAATCCTAATTTTACGCAGTCTAATATCTGCGTAAGGGTTGAAAAACAAACTTATTTTTCTTATTTCAGTCTTCTAAACACATCCTTAAAATATGTATATACCTCGCTCTCTCCATTAATGATTCTGAGCATGTGAATTCTTTTAACGGTGTAAGTCACAGGTGGCAACAAACAAAATACCGAAGTCAAAGCAAAATTTAACAGTTCATTATTCTTCATTCATCAAGTGAATTCAAGTTCTTAAATATAATACAACTGATCCTTCCCATCTAGCAATATGGCACAAATGGATTTTCTATAACAAAAGTACTTGTCACATGTCAATGTCATTTTGACATTAAGTACTTTTTACTAACTATATTTGGTACACTGGTAAAATTATTCATATTCAAGGTCTGCGTATGATCGCAAATGGAGTAAACGGGATATAGGTGTCTTAGTTTCAACGTGACTCAGAGCAGGCTGTGACTTCTAATATTGTAAAGTATACCTTCAAAATGCAAAAAAGCTAAAGTTAAGTTTATTTTGTAGAGGCATATTTTATAAAATCTTGTAATAATTTTTGCAGTGTTCAAACAGCTGTCAAAATAGTGTCAGTGACGTTTTTAAGGCTAGGTTAGTACACTGCAAGAAACATAAGAAGTCAAAGCCTTTCTGAATCGTGTTGAAAAAAGAAAAAAACTGTAGCTGTCTGTTCCTTCTAAGAGTATGTGATAGTGTCGCCGTTATAAATTCCTCGTCTAATTAGTGTTCATGATGGTGTAATTTAAAAATTCAAGTTTATATTTGTTAACCGTTAACTGATTTTTCTTATGTTATTCTGCCGCGTACCCCACTTTGGGGACCACTGCTCTAGAGGATGAAAGTATTCGATTGTGCTGTATTATTTCATATAATTTTCCATTTTCAGATAGTGAATTTTGTTCTATAGCTACATTACAGTTAGGAATAAAAGGGCAAGATACCTGATGATTATGTTACTCTGAAATAGTAACATGTTCATTACAGGTCGTAACACTGTGTTTTGATTGAAGATACGTACAATCAACTACTTCCACGTTCGTACTTTAGTACAGGTGCCTCAAGGAAAATTGAATTAAAAAACTGCGTTTAACAGCTAAATTCAGAAAAAGCAGCTGTGATCCATATGTTTGAAGCTTATATTCTTAAGGCTGATCCAGAGCTTATTGCAAAATTAGTGCGTCTCATCATTCAGTTGGGAAACCGGGTATACCTGTACATAGAAAGATGGCTTAATTATAAAAATAATCGACAAGTACATTGGGTGGAACTGTAGTTGTCGACTTCAAAGAAGCATTCGATAGCCTAAACCATCTATATGGAAAAAACTGAGAGACAGTAGCGAACGAGTGGTTGATAAACATGGTTAATCAATTGTTCTCGTTCTTCTGGGCAGCAATTCAAGAGGCAACAGTGTTAATTCCTTTATCAAGGCAACTACAAAAACGTTTTAAGTTATAATTAGTCATAAATGTATAAAACGTGAGCGAGCTTAGTAAGTCATAATTGGCCCAAAAAAACAAGGAGCAAGGCATATCTTGACTAGTACAACAGGTTAAAAATTAAATATAATCGTTTAGGTAGTCAATTTACATTATAGTTAATTGATTCATAAAATATAAACAATTAAAATTTCGTGTAATGATAAAAACATTTCATAACGTTTAAACACCTGCTGTGCAATTTGACTGGTAACAAAACAGTGAGTTGTCTTGATAAAGGAATAAAGATTTCAGAAATATTAGCATAGAAAAACAGAGTTCTTGCTGCCCTGGAGTACAAAACCCCAAACACTCTGTGAACAATGAATGAAGAGGTGTGTTAGACCTACAAAACCGTCTCGAAGGCCTGGACTACTCAGGCGATATTTACCTCTTATCACACCCGAATGCAGATATGGGGAAGATATTTCAACGACTAGAAGATGAAATATGTCTGGTGGGACAAATGAATATCCGACAACCGAGAAATATACTTAATTGTATTTGGTAAAATTTGGTTTGTTATCAAATAACCTTTCACATATCCGTACTCAAATCTTAAATGTCAAATTGATTTAAATTCAAATATAGATGGTTATTTATCGTTTGCTTCATTAAATTGCCAATTTTTTAAAATTATTTATATACTAGCTCTATTACTACTACGTTGGGACATGTCTTGGTATGACAGAAATACACTTATTATGACGTCTTCTGTTCTAATTCATATACCGGTAAAAAGTTTTTTTTAGTACGAATTGTAAGTTATATTAATTATGAGATTCTTTCAGATAATTAATTATTATAAATTATGGGACCTAATTTATTTCTCACTAATTTTTCAGATGATTTTTAATGCGATTTTCAATATATTATATTGTTCCGATCCTTTATATCTCGCTGCTTTGAAGAATTAGTAACAGGGAGTTTTACCAGTTATCTGCACCAAATCGAGGATGCTGACACTCCCAAACAGGTAAATGCCAAATTTCAACATATTAATTATTTAATTTCACTTTAATTGGAAAACATTTGACAATCTATGCTCTCATACAAATTATTTATAGGAGCATTGCAAAAAAGCGTGCATTTTGTCTTATTTTGAAAAATATGGTTTTTTATTGTTCTATAAAAGTTTATCTGTTACCTTTAATTTTAAGCGTAGCAGTTGTTAAAAAAATTCGAAAATTTACATATTTATGTTAATTTTTCCCGAATAGAACTCCAAATGCCAGAATCGTACTTACGTTTATGTTCATTTTTAAATTATTTATCTAACTTTGATATTTATATTATCTAAATTATAGTCTGAGCACCACAACTTAACATTTCTGTAACACGAAAGTTTTCTACTAACAGTCACACACGTTTTCATCTTCCCACATCGAGCTGCTAACTTGCATAATTGTGTATTTACATTTTTCTACATGTCACGTTTCTATTTACTTGAGTTGCAGTATCTCTTTCTTAAATGTAGTCTATTAATGTAGTATTTCTTCCAGGTCGTACAACTGCTTGTGCATGCCTTTGCTGTTTCGTCCTACAATGTTATGAGAACGAACAGAAAACAAAGTGGCTGCGTCGTCACTTTCGAATGATAAGAAAGTGTGTATATTTAGTCCTATTCTGGATTAAGGCTCCTGGTGTTAGCTCTATTTATTTATTACAAGCCAAATTGCATAACATTAATATAAATATAGTATTATTGACCTAGCAAATATTGATAAGGATGGCTATCCTAATTTTTTAATACAAATATCAAATCAATATTAGTTGCCGAAACACAGAGCCATCGCAATATTATACATACACAGTGCATGTCTTATTCTGCCCCAGACGGGGTTTACTAAATATTATTTTTCCCGCTGCTGATCATGTAAGTCAGTGATACAGCCTTAGTAACAAAACGTGTAAGTCGGTGTTTGCTGCTTTTTCTTGACAACGGAACTTAATATTATTATTAAGTTCCTAGGATAATAAAATTAGCAAAGCAAGATGCAGATTTAGACGTTTTGTTTATAAATTGCAAGGTTTATGTGACATGTGACACTCACAGGTAACACGATTCACAAAAACTAATCCTGGTGACAGGTGACAAACCAAACGATTTTTTCAAAAATCTAGGAAAATTTCGAGAAGCAACGGGGAAAATATAATAATATTTTCGGGAGACAACAAGCCGCGATTTCGTCTTGGCTTGTACTTGCCTACCTCAAATGTTAATAGGTCCTTACATTCCTTGTTACTTAAATAGCTATTATTAAGCTGTGGAATTTGTTTTACAGACCGTATGAATCGAGTGTTAGCCCATATTTTCCTGGATGTGTCTCGATTACTCGTGCCAATGGCCAATTGTTGGCAGAAATGTTATCGTCTTTTAGGAATACCAAATCTCCTACTGCTATATTCTGTTTCGGGGTCTTCCATTTCCCATTGTGTTGTAGCCTGGGTAGATACTCCGCTGACCATGTTTTCCAGAAATCTCTTTTCATATTTTGTAGTAACTTCCATCTATTTAGATGACTATCGGCGGTGATGTTTTCGTCCGGCTCTGCCGGCGTTATGACTGTTTGTCCGATCAGACAATGCCCTGGGGTGGTTGCTGCCACGTCGTAGTTTGGATCGTTGTTTAGCAGTGTCAACGGTCTTGAATTGAGACAAGCTTCGATTTGGTATAATAACGTTATTAGCTCTTCGAATGAGTGTGTTGCCCAATGATCCGTTTTATGTGGTACTTGATGGACTTCACCCCACTTCCCAGAATCCTCCCATGTGGGGGGCTTACCCATTTGTTGTTAGTTTCGGTACTAAAAATATTGTTTGCTCCCACAAAATTCGTACCATTATCACTGTAGATATGGGCGCACTTTCCTCTTCTTGCAGTGAACCGTCGAAATGCTGCTATAAAGGCATTAACAGTCATGTTGTTCACTGCTTCAATGTAAATTGCTTCTGGAGCCATACAAATGAATACGGATGTATCCTTTGAATGATTTGCTGCCTCTCCCATTGGAAATTCTTAAGTGGATCGGCCTTGCGTAATCCAACCCCGTATATAACTCAGAAATGCAGAGGCTATTTATAAGGAATCAGGTGTGTCCAAGGAATTCTTATTTGAGGAATAGTACTCTTTCTAGTTAAAGATGGTGTAGGTAATGCTTTCAATAAGTGGAAATGAAATACTTTTTGTTTTTTTCATTTGTCGGTTTCTTTGCCCGTATGTGGTCAAGTTCTCCTTAAAGGCTTAATTTTTGTGGTTGTTCTTCTTTTGCAGTTGCTTTTAAATCAGTTTAGAAATTCTACTTACTATAATTTTAAAGATTTGGATAAAATAGCTTTACATTTGAAATACGTGGCGAATATTTTGAAGTTTACATTTCTCTGTTTTGCTCAACAAGAAACCTTTTTGGATTGTAGATACGAATAGCACGAACGTTTCGTAAATAATGGTGTTTAAAAGAGCTTATTTAAAGTAACAATTATATAAATAATGATAGCATCTGGTTTTAATCTTGCATTCCATAAATGTCTGGATCGTTGCGTGTGATCCTAACCCTATATTATAAAAATCTTAATACAACATCTTGTAGGTTAATTTATAAAAATATATAAGTACACTGGAATTAAGCTGTATTTCTTGTTTGTAATATGATTCTAATCCTTGTCTCTAATATATAATATTTTAATAAGATATATCGTCAGTTTTGTGTGGTACCAGAGCTTACGAAACGAATTAGTTGATTTGTGGGACAAAAAATCGTTGACTAGTTTCCAAATAACCTTTTTGCAATTTCTTAATATTTTCAAGTACTGAGACCCAATGGTTGGGCAAATCTGAACATTTAGTAAATTTTCAGTAAAACGGTTTGAGAAAATTAGTAGCTATTATAAAATTATTAGTATTCAAATTTTAGCATTTTATTTTTCGTTACGGATCAAAGTATATGACTAGCTATTGAGCTATCTTTGACTGCACCGCAATTTTCGTCTCGACTATGAAGGCGCATCTGCCTGAGTTTGTTAACTTTCTGTCTTTCGCTTCCCGATTTTCGAATGGCCCCGCTGAGTCGTCGCTTTCATTTGCATGGTTTTTATGCGCTTTGTGGAAATTTGAGTTTGTAATTTCTTTGCATTAGTAATTATGTCAATTTGGGTTAAAGGCGACGTTGTTGAAACATTATTTCCACGTTATGATGACCGATTTGTATAGCTACGTATCTGGAAACCGATATCAGCCCTAGTTCTACCTATGCGGTACGCCACATGGCTAATCATATCAGCTCTTTCAATTTGGCGGCCATTTCAATAATCGTAGTATTTTTAGCTTTCTGTTGTCCGTGAGAACAACATCAAGCTTTGTTCTGTGATCATTCTAGGGAAACTTCGCTGAACCAAAGAGTATTGCTCTCGATAGGAAGTTCTCAAGCCCCCCTCGGGTTTTTAGCCTGTTTAGCGTTATTTGCCAATGTTTATTGCGTTTGCCTTTTTCGTTACGTGCTTTTGTCATTTACAATTAATTGCTACCTATTTTACCTATTATATTATTGCTGGTTTACAGTAATGTTGGAGTTAATATTTTTATACCAGGTTCCCTTTATTGTGTTAATATTTGTGACTTATAAGCTGTGTGCATTTGGCAATATACTACTGGTTACTATTATGTTATCATATGTTGGGTTTAGTTACTGCAAACGTTTTATGAGTTGGCCGTTTAGTAAAGTTATTTCAGAATATGTAGCTATCGACCATTTTTGAAATTATGAATTCTGGTCACTAGTGTGAGCATGTTTGTTGTACTAAAAATCCAGCTGTGTCATTTGTATTCGATTTAAGCTTTTGTCAGGCTTCAGCGAATAATTCGGCCCTTTTAAAATTAGTTGAAAACTCTTTTAAAAGTAAAATAAACGATTTTTCTTTTAAAATGAAAGTGTTTAAAGCTAAACTAATTACAGAACTAGATATGCGATTGTGCATAAGTGCTTTGTGTGCCACTGTATATCCATGCGACACAAATTTTTATTTGCTTGTAGAATTCAGTAATATTTTCAACCAGAATTGCGTCGTTTACAGTTCCATACAAAATTACGAAAATTGAAGATGTATTTCTATAGCTTGTTTGATTAGGTGCTTGTTATGGAGTTATAGCTACAATGTTCTTAATAAATCTTTAAATTTGTGGTGGAAATGATGGCCCTGTTAAAAAGCTTCACCTGTCAAAATACAGCAATGTATTTTATATCATTGTATTGTAAGAAAAACGTTATCGAGAGGGCTTTGAACTAGCTTTTGTCTTACGACTGGATGTCGGTGATTATTACATCGCTCTACCCAGAATTCATCGCGCTGAGTCACTTGAGTTGTCAGTTGTCAAATTGAGGTTATGTGTTTATAGGCAAATTACTATTACATCGCTCTACCCAGAATTCAACGCGCTCGGTCACGTGAGAGTTGAATTGTCAGTAGTCAAAGTGAGGTTGTGTGTATACGCAATCCATAATAGTAATTTACGATACAAGTGAGTAAAGCTACTCTTTAGGCACGAGTGGGGTAGAATTAAAACGGGAGTGAACGAGCGTTCTAAGCCCCGCGAGTGACTCAAGATGCTTTACGCATGTGTATCGTACAATATTTTATCTACGATAGAATCTAGAAAACACTGTAAACGTTAAAAAAAATTAAAGGTAAATTAGGATTACCAGCAACCTGTCGTAATTTTGCGTGTTTTAAAAATTTTAAAACACGTTGCTACTGACAACGTGCCTAATGAAATCTTTTAAATACGTTACTACTGACGACGTAAACTAATGAAAACATATTATTAAACAGTCGTTTTACAAACTTAAAACTGCCAACTAAAAGGCAATTTTACACACTGACGTAGATAATAGTATATTAAAGTGTGAGTGGATAACAAGGTCTTTAAAACACGCCTGAGTTTTCGAGCTCGACGGCGTAGCCGGAGTGTTCGAAATAGAGCAAGTGTTTTAAAGACCAGTTATCCACGAATACTTTACGCTATTTTTTATTATACCTCCAATACTGGAAATAAATTACGCACTAAAAACTTAGAAATAATTTTTGTCGTAATAAATCGAGAGGGCATAATAATATTGCTACTATAGTTACGAGAATTATTTACGTTTTTGTCGCGTCCATGTCCGTTGTTGCATTCAGTCGTTTCCTTGACAACCTTTAAAACTCGGCGAGCTTTAATCGCCTGCTTTCGCACGCTCAGGCGTGCTTTAAACGGCGATTCTGATGCAGGTATAATAAAAAATAAATTATGACATGACTTTCAAAAATTACTGTTTGACACAAGGCCACTTGATGACGGTTTTTAACGCACTTTAGTACGGCTAATGGAGCCACATTTGTAAATATATTGAATTTACATTAACAAAAGCCGAGCTCCATAGATCAGTGGTTAAGTATTCTGGCTACAACTGATCTAAAGGTCGAGAGTTCGATTCCCGATCCCGGTGAAGTTTTTAAACATACAAAAATACGGATGAAAACCTTTACATAATGCTCTCATTGGGAAGTGATGTAAAGAAATGGGTCCCAAGTTAGTTACTACGATGTATAACATCTAAAAAATCCCTTACTGGGTTAGGTACTCCTTAGTCTCGGCAATATTCTAAGTAGGACTTTGACCATATGACCAGAGTAGCTGGTGTCTAAGGTACCTGGTGATCTGGATGCCTAGACCTTCTTCATAACAAAGAACAAAAGTGTCAAATTAATCTGTTCACCCGTCGGGTTTAAGCCTGTTTTTGCACTTTGTCGTAAAAATGGATTACGAACAACGTGTGATCATTAAATTTTGTCAATCGAAATCCAAATGCAGACCGAACCTTCCATTAGATTCGCCTTAGTTACAACCCCATCGCGTGCGAATGGCTTTCTTCACTGTTCGCAAATTCCTTGATACGTTTGCCCTGCATTGCAGTACCAACACATGTATGTTTTATGCGAAACCGTTGTTTTGCGTTGCTTTCGTCGATAACCCCGACCATGTTTCTGTTTGGTGACTGCAAATAACCCGTCGTTATCGCCAATTTATTGCTTGGACACACAGCACGTCGCAATTAACGGACTGCTCGTTAATTAAAATAAATTTTTGTATCGACAAGCCTTTCCGTGTTACCGTTTGGGCACATAAATCTGCATGAATGTTGTGTTCCTGGCGACTCACTGTTTTAACATGCTCTTTTATAATTCCAGTCGACTGTGTGACAGTTTGGTGTTTCGAATTAAAACACTTTTAGCCAGCACACCGTCATTCCGTCGGCGTTTAATTTGATTACATTATCTCGCCTAGGGCCCCTGAAAAATGTTAAATTAACTCTTTAAAACGTTTATTGCAATCTGTGTTCATTAGGTTGCCTTTCTCGAGTGTTTTATTACTTTTCATATTTTTAATCTTTCAACCTCTTTAAAGTTGTTTACATTCTATAGGGTAAAATATCTAGACATGGCTTTTGTTCCGCCAGTACTCCGCTTGAAAGTTCTTTTAAAAGAATTGCTTAAGGGGATCGAACGCTGGCCAAGTTATATCGCGGGCAGTAACAGTTCGAAGTTCGTAAATTCTGTAATTATCGGCCAATTTTCAGCGTCCCAACTTAGTCGGATCGAGAAAACGAATCTAACAGGCACATCTTCGAAGTGCCTTGACGTACTGCTTCGTTGAGATAATATAAGGCACTTCTGCGATTTTCATTGAATTTATTGGCTCCACTTGCAAGATACCTCCTGTCTTCCCGTCGTTTGGGGCCAAAAGTAGTTTTACATCCTGCTACCACCACTGTAGTGCGTGGCGGTTCTTTCTCTTGCACTCGTACCACCGAATTTTTGGTTTAGTCGAGGCTGAAACACAAAAAAATACTTCGAAGCCCGAGTACATGCTTTCAGTTACGTTGATGTCATTATGTCGTTTTAAAATATGCATGTTTGAAGATTTATGTCGTGCTGAATTATAAATATTTACCCCTTTAAATTATAACGAAATTGAGTCGCACCACTACCAACAAAATTACATTTACCAAATACACATAGACGAATACTTCTTTGGACATACCATCCGGTGTGACAACATGAAAAAACTGGTCATTCAAAGACAAGTTGACGGAAAAAGAACATCTTGTATGAATTTAAACAGTTTGAATTCAATATAAATGTTCTTTTTCTAAAAACTTCCGTAAGGTGGATGCAACTTGTCTAGCGAAGAATCAGTTACATGAAAATGCAATTTAAGTCTGTTAAGAGCGGAATATATCCGTAACATTACGATTGGTTATATCCCATTGCAGATAAAAGGAATCTAGATGTAAAGTGCCATTCGAGCTGCGATTTCAATGCGAAACAAATAACTCCAAGCTCGAGAAAAGCTGTTCGAGGTTTAAGCACATACGAAGAAAATGCATTTATTTCTTGATTTACAACGAACTTGTCTCTGTCAAAGTTCCAAGCATTGAGATAAAGGAATTAAATAATTTAATTTTGAAGTGGCCAAAATGCTTTAACTGAAATTCGTAACTAACGTAATGTTGAGAAATGGTTTGCCTAAGCAAACGCAATAGAGCTATTATTCTAAATATCGTAAAAATGAATCAAAGTGCGAATAGTTATTCTAAAACAGGTAACAACATTCCTGAAACCAATTTCCAACCTCTGTCAAAACCTAAATTTACCTAACCGCACACCTATTTACACCAATTTAATAATTATTATGTATTTTCTCGCCTGTTTCTGTTTATGTAAATAAAAGGGTACTAAAAACAACGTAATTGAATGCGTGAATTTCGTGTCAATATGAAAAAGCGAACATTTTAGAAATATATTCTTGCAAAGGTATTATTTGCACTGCTAATTGTAAACTGAAAAGAGTATAAACTTGTATAAAACACGAAAGGCAGTTCGAGTTTCATTGGGGATATGAGTACAAAAGTCATTATCGTACATAATTTACAGTTATCATATACAAGAATAGAAATAGCAAAGTTGTCTATAGAAATAAATGGTTTGTTGCAACGCATTTACCCGACCTTTTATTATTCTCCGAGGGGAAATTCAGAACTTGTATTCGCTGTGCAATGGCTTCTCTCGGAGAATTGTGCAATGTGTTCTTTACATAACTTGAAAATATGCGGCTGCTAGAACAGGACTAATATAAAGTCGACCCTTTAAATATCTAATTAATTGCGAACCATGGCATTGAACATCGTAAAATGGACTGTTACATTTCTCAGATTAGATAGGATACGCAAACCGCAACTAAGAAGAGGTGTTGAGAAATTTACAAATGAAATAGAGTCTGTTACACGTAGTTTGGTAGTATGATGTCACGTAACAAAACGGCAGACGTGTTGGTTTGGTAATATGTACAGGATGTTCTTTCTAAGATAAAGTAGATATATTGATTATTATCGTTATCCTTACAACAAAAGAATGGAAATTTTGTAAATGGTGACAAATTAATATAATCTAGTCAACAGAAATAGTTTAAAACAACACAAGTCGTATTTGGCTTTAAAGCCTCCATATAGGAAATTTTTGATCTGTTCAAATATACAGTGACTCCAAAGTAATAATGCCCCGGATGGTGATTTTGTAAGTGGTAACAGATCAATAGAATGTAGCCAAGAGCCAAAATTTAATATACACAAGTTGCATTTGGCTTTAAAGCCTCCACGTAGCAAATTTTTGAACTTTTAAAATATACAGTGTGTTCAAAATAAGAATATACGGGATGGGAATTTTTTAGATGGCAAAAGATCAAAAGAAACTAGTCAAAAAACATAATTTAGAAAACACAAGTCGTATTTGATATTAAAGCATTCACATATACAATTTTTGAGATGTTCAAATGTGCAGTGTGTCCATAGTAAGACCACTCCAGATTTAGTAAATGGTAGGATTTAGTCGCGCGTAATAATTTAGGAGTGCACAAAATGGGAATTTTGTAAATGCAACATAGCAATAGAATTTAGTCAATTCGAGTATAACAAGATAACATAGACCACACATTAACGCTAAAGAAAACTTTGCAAGATATCCGAGGATTTGAATCCATATGCCGGAAACCTCTGGAAAACTCAGCACATACAGGCATAGTACCAGAAGCAATATATCTATCAATATCCCCAGAAAATCCCTCCCTTTCTATACAGGCAGTTTTTATAATAAATATCAACTTTCCCTAGATCACAGTTTTTTGAAAATCCATACAGAAATGGAACAGTAGGCTAGGTAGGCAACCGAATTCACACGAACGAAAAACTGGCGACCCAACGCACATCATAAATCGAATATAGCTCAACTTACGCTAATTCTTATATATTAAATGAATTTTTCCAACACAACTCGTTTATGACATAAAAACGAAGTTACTCACTAGTGTGTTGTTATTGGCGCTGTCAGTCTATGACAAATTCGAGGTTATCAGGTTAAGTTTCAAGCCAGTCTGTGTTAAATAACAAACAAAACGTAAACTGCTAATCTTGAATTTGACATGAATTACAGACGGCTCCAATTATCTATTTATTTGATCTCTCGGTACTTCAGCTCACTCTCAATTAATTTGTCGCTTTGACTTTTCACAGCATGTAAAATTTAAGTTTTTTGTTATTTATTTAATTCTTCGATAAACTTTTGTAAGACACGCGAGTGTCTTTACAAATAATTCACTGGAGAAAAGACCCTACTCGCCGACCACGAGAGCGCAACTTTTCTCTCGTGGATTATTTGTAATATAACACACTTGTACGATAAGTAATTATTTATTATTGCAACGTTTACACGTAGCATCGTAACAGAACAATAGAATCTAGACAACAGCCATAAATTAAAAGAAAACAGAAGTCGTATTTAGCTTGAAAGCCTCCACTTAGCATATTTTTGAGCTTTTCATGTATACAATTTGTTCATAGTAAGAATGCATGATTTAAAACAAGTTCAATTCGTATTTAGCTTTAAAACCTCCATATAGCAATTTTTCTTTAAATATTAGAAAATAGAGTATGTCCAAAGTAAGAAAACACAATGCGTATTTGGCTTTAAAGACTTCACATAGCAAGTTATTAAGCTTTTAAAATACAAACTGCGTCTAAAGTAAGAATGTTCCGGATCGGACAGATCAATAGCATCTACGGTTCGCACTAGAGACCCTACACTTAAGAGACTATTTAGCGGAGATAACTAGATTCCCCTAGCGAAATGTTGGCAAGGGTTTCCAGAAAATGGACGCATGGGTCAAATGTGTTTTGTGTTATCATTTAAGCATGATTTAAGAATTTGAGTCAATTTGATGATTTGATATAATAAACTGATAATTTGTATTTGTAACAACTGTAAGTGATGTACTATAGTAGTTAAAAATTATATAAAAATGACAGATTTAGTGTGAAAATCATAAAGTAAATTTCGTAATCTTACTTTATATACCAAACGATCATCTGTCAAGTTCACTTTCTCGTTTTATAATTGCGATATAAAAGCATAATAATTAGTAATAAACTGTTTTTACGAAAGTGATTTATTTCAAATGTATATAATTTATATTTGAGATTTACGCTATATTTGCGATCACAGCATTGGCGCGGTTATTTTTTGGACAACATTCGGCACAACCAATCAGGCCAGCGCCGGCAAATGGCCAATCTCTCAATTGTATGATATCTAGCTCGCACAAGCTTAGAACGCACTCAGCAAATTTTTGAACTAATAAGAGAAATTTGAAAGTAGGTATCCATAGAAATGGCATTTGTACATCCGAAGAAAAAAGTGTTATACTGTGTAACGGGCTAGTTCGTGTCACCTTGGTATTTAATAATCACCTTGCTACATTTAAGCCAAACTGTATTTACATTGTAATATTTAGTTTAAGACGAATTGTGCATTGAGAACATGCATCGAATGTTTCGCATGCCAGATCGTGCGATGTAAACCGGTTGATTGCAGTCGTTGCGGCTTTAAACAAAATCAAAGCAAATTGTGCGCGCACGGAGGCGCGGACAGCAGTCACTTGCCAGTAGGCGCCTGGTGCGTTTCGTACAAACAAAAGGGACGCCACGCCAATCATTATGGTGCGATTGAGAGTGTTGGCCTGTTTTAAGAACAGTCGACGCCTCGTTATTCTTAAACCGAAATACAGGCTCGAGAGCCTGGAACTACCTTGTAATCAATATCGAGGTACCGATAATTCTTCGTAGCCGGAAGCTGCTTCAAAGAACCAGTCGATGTTGTCAACGTACGAGACTATGTGGGCAACTATAACGTAAGGTTAGTTCCAATAAATAGTTTCCAAGATTGAATGCCCGGTCCAGGGAACTGGAAAACTAGAAGCGTAACTAGTAAATTACATTAAGTTACATCACCCTTGGTGCGCGTCAGTGCGAATCGATGGCGTCACTCTGTGGACACATCGCATTAGCCTGATTTCAAGCGACCGAACGCAGAACCGTACTAAGTGAATTTGTGCGCGAGAGTAAGCCTTGTTCGTACTACTTCTTTGAGTTAGCGTTGAGCATCGACAATTATACTCCTATTTAAGGTACATCTAAGCAGGGAGATTCAGCATTAAGCTCGTGGACAATTGGATTGTTGATAAAGTATAACATTTCTATATTACAATTGTGTATCCTTTTCATGTATTTTCATGCATGTATGTTCTTTTCTAGAGTATATGCATTTTCATGTAAACTGTTTGGTTTTCATTCTTAGCAGGATTTGCATGTATCATTACAGAATTAAAAGTGATAACAAGCAGGCCGGAACGAGCTATATTGACATTAACCTTAGCCATACTAAAGTAAGAGCGGGTGTTGTGCTGCTACGACTGGGTTAACTATCAAATAAAGGGCAATCTAAATTCGTAGTAAAGTAGAGTATAGGGCACGGGAAAATGCCGCCATACAGTTTATAGTGCCCAACGCTTGGGCTAAATAAAAGTACCATTACAACTGTCATTGTATAATTCAGTTTAATCAGTAAGTTTGAATTTTCCCAGCCCACCTTCCCATGATTATGTAACAACTATGTTCATTATACTCAACCATGGCCATTAATAACAATTTTTTTCAATTATTCCCACTTCGTATGTTGAATGACAGTCATGTCAATATAAATTCAATAACGACTTTACTCTGAATGCTCTTTGGCATTTCAAAGTATAAGCGGCGTCATTCCGCTTCCCTAAAAGTGCATTCTAAGCTTGTTCGAGCCGTACTTGGTTTTCAAGCGTTCATATAGCAAATTTTGGAGCTTTTAAAATTACAATGTCTCCAAGGCAAGAATGCCAGAATGGGGATTTTTTAAATGGTGACAAATAATTGGAATCTAATTACCAGAAATAGTTTAAAAAACAACACAAGTCGTGTTTGCATTTAAAGCATCCATATATAGCATATTTTAAGCTCTTCGAATATACAGTGAGTCCAAAGTAAGATTGCTCCGGATGGAGATTTTGTAAATGGTAACAGATCAATAGAATCTGGCCAAGCAACATAATTACAAAGCAACTCAAGTCGTATTTGGCTTTAAAGCTTCCATATAGTAAATTCTTAAGCTTTTCAAATGACAGTGTTTCGAAGTACGAATGATCTGGGTGAGGATTTCAACAGAAATAATAAAAACGAGATTTTAAAATATACGGTGTGTCGGAAGCAATAATGCACGTGAAGGGAATTTTGGAAATAGTAATGGATTCGTAAGATCTACTCAATAGATATAATTAAAAACACCAGTCGTATTTAGCTTGAAAGCCTCCAGCTAGTTTTGAGCTTTTCAAGTATACAATTTGTACAAAGTAAAAATGCACAGAATGGGAATTTTGCAAATGGTAACATATTAATGCAAACTAGTCAATAAAATATAAGTCGCATAATCCTTTACAGCCTTCATGTATTGCATTCTTCAAATATACGGAGTGTCAAAACTAAGAATGCACAGCAGAAGAAACTACAGGTGGTTTTTGGCTTTACAGCTTTCAAATAGCATATTTTTGAGCTTTTGAAATATACGGTGTATTCAAAGTAATAATGAGCAGGTTCGGGATTCTGTAAATGTTTGCTACACGAGAAATATCGGTACGTAAAATAATAATAGGAAATAATGTTTTACAAAAACAGAAAACGGTGTTTCAGGATTTGTCTTGTGGTGTAGTAAAGGTTTTCCAGCTAAAACCTGAACAAGTTAGGGTGGGTTGTTCGGAAGCGCCACTGGTTCAAGACAGTCCAAACCAGAAGACCTACCGCTGTTGGAGTAAATCCCTGAACCACATAGCATTTTCCAAAACGAAATAGATAAAAATCAGAAATTGATGTAAATCAATTGTTTATTTATAACGTAAATGTGGCACAAACAAAAATGTTCGCAATGCCAAAAGCGAGAAAAGAAAAATCTATAATTCATATATATCTAAATGTATTTATAGCGATATCATTTTAATCTAAGTTTTTATTCTGTTGAAGTTGTTCTGAGTGTTTATATTAATTTTGTCAGTTGCAAATGTGATGTTTATTTTTTTTTATTATTTATTTTTATTTTTTATAGTACTATTTCCTGACAATGCACTGCCATAGCACATTTTTCAATAGCTAGTGAATTTGAAAGCGATGCAAGGAAGTTAAAAATCTAGATCTATGAGGTTTCATTGCGTTATCAATCGAAATTCTTACGCTATAGGCCCATGCGTCCGATTTATTGTATACATCAATTCGTGTAATAGCCACGACAAGGGCTTCAGTGCTCCATCGCAAGATAATTGCAAAAATAGATTGCCAAACGCGTCCTGCGCGAAGCAATGAGTTGAATCCGACAGCCGCTACAAAAATACTAAGCTATATTTATAAGAGTACAAACCCGTAAACAAGCAATGCTGCTACAGACAGATTTCCAGTTTTTCTTAACAATCTGCAAGAAATGAAGACCGCGATCCGTGAGTAAACGCTATATATTAAGGTATAGCATTCACACGATGTATATTTTATATAGTTGAACGTTTTTACGGGGCACAGAACAGCTAGGCCACGTCGGGAATCACAAAGTACCTGGGGTCCACAGTCCTATAGGGCCGGCAAACATGAAGAAGTCACAGGAAGTTCTAGCCCTAAATTCTGTGGAGAAGCTATCTGAAACTGCAGGGTGAAATTCTAGGAGCTTCTCTCCAGGTCAAGCACAGTTGTGGGAGCAAGAGAACTGCTTGCGCAGCTTGACAAAACACTCAAAACCACGGTGGCAACAGAACCCAAAATACCAGTCACAGCGAAATGAGGCCGGAGTAGGAAGGCCGGCTACAGAAAAATTTTGTTTCTGAAATACCTTTGAACCCTATCGCAAATAGATGAATTTCAGCGACTGGATACACCACACATTAATGCTGAGTAAAACTTTACAAGATATCTAAGGATTCGAATCCACTTATTGTGAACCTTGGGAGAGCAACTGAAGCAATCTATCTATCAATCTCCCTAAGACGGATAGAGGAAATTTCTCCCTCTATACAGGTCATCTTTCCAAAGATCGTCAAAATTTTCCAAGGTCACAAATTTTCCGAAATCTACACAGAAATAGAACAGGAGGCTAGGCAACCGAATACACACCTACGAAAGCCCCATCCTTATAATCGAATATAGCTGACCTCCTAATTCCTATTTATTAAATAAATTTTAATTAATGTAAAATTTTCTGAATCTAATTTGTCCCTTTTTGTAAATGATTACAGATGAATAGAATCTAGTCGACAGCCATAATCTAAAAAAAGTATTTGGCTTAAGTCTCCACATAGCACATTCTTGAGCTTTTAAAATATGTGTCTAAAGTAAGAATGCACAGTATGGAAATTATATAAATGATAACAAATTAATAAAATCTAGTCAATAGGCATAAATTAAAAGAAGTTCAAGTCGTATCCGGCTCTAAAGCCGTGCACAGTATGAGTTTTTGTAAATGACAAACATAATTTAAAAAATGGAAGTCTTATTTAGCTGGAAGGTGATCCGTCATGCTATTAATACAGCCAGTCGAGCTAGTTCAAGAGGTCACAACTTAACATATGGGTTAACTCTTATTTAGCTGTAAACCCTCCACATAAGTTTTTAATATTTTCAAATTGTCCAAGTTAAGGATCCACATAATTAAAATTGTGTAAACGGTAATAGTTCGATAGAATGAGTTATATTTGGCCTCCAAGCACCCATATAGCATATTTGCTAGCTTTTAAAATATAGAGTGTACTTTTGTAAAAGTTAACAAATTAACGTAATGTACCTACTCTATAGATATTATTTTTGAAGATTTCAAGTCGCATTTGGCTATAAAACCTCCATATAGTATGCTTTTTAGCTTTTCAGCTACAGTGTAAAAAATTTCAGTATGGGCATTGTGTAACAGGAAAGAGAATAACATAATCTAGTCAACAGACAATTTAAAAAAAAATGTTAGTCTCATTTGAAGTTGAAGCGTCCATATAGCAACTTTGATCTTTTCGCATAGGTATACTGTGTGTCCAAAGTGAAAATATAATAGATATAACAGACATAATTTAAAAAAATACAAGTAATATAAGCTTGCATATAGTATATTCTTGTGCTTTTCAAATATAGTTGTTTCTAAAAACCGCGGACACAGAAATAAGGTAACACGACAGCTGTATATTTGATTGAAAATAGTACATTACGTACGGCGGAAAGTATTTCATTACTGTTGAGCGATTAAGTAGTTAACCGAGACGAATACAGGAATGAAACCGTGGTATGTACCTATACTATTTTTTGCACAACCACTTTATTCTAAACAATAATTGGAAAAATGTTGAAGCCGCGTGGCGCAGTTGGGTAAGCGCCAGGCTTGCATTAAGCAAGTCCCCCGTTCCAATCCCATGGGGGTCGGAATTTTTCCGCAGCCTTGGCGATTGGAATCGGGCTCGGGGAGACCATTCACAGTTGGGCACCAAGTTAACTATGCTCTACTCAGAACCACAGACCTAAGAGATAGAGTAACAAGATCAACACATCACCAAGACACACACCTCACACAATGGTTGCTGCGCAAGAACCAAAGGCGCGCTCCAACTCTGTATCCCTAATCCGGGGTTGAGCGTTGTACCGCCAGATGCTAGCTCATAAAGCACGAGCCTCTACACCGCAAGGTAAATGAGGTTACAGATAATACATACAATTGGAAAAATGTATTAGAACGTTCTTCAAAACTGACGTCAAGCAAATAATAATACAGTGCGGAAAAAATCTGTTGCCATGACAGCGGTCGGGAATGGTTTACTTCCCACCCGCTGTCATGGTAATCTACTTACCGGGCGCGGTGGGAAGTAAAAGTTGTAATGACTCATTTTCTAACTTTAAAAGTCAGTAATGTGTAATGACCTTACTACATATATGGTTGTGAATAAAATATATTAACACCTACATCATAGTTATCCATCTAAGAGGGTTATGTTATAGCTATTAACACATCTAGGAAGTTATGATTCATAACATCCGCGGTGTGTTCAATAGTTTATTGGCTGGAGTATGGTAATGGTTGCCACAGTAAAGGAATATTCACGTACAGATATAGTTATGACTTAGTTACCAGCCTACTTTTGTATATGTAAACAAAGGCTTAATATCCTAAAACTGGTAATAGCTATTAATATATCTAGGAATGTTATGAGTATCATAACTACCGCAGATGTTTTGAAATTCGAGATCGTAGAGCGAGGATTTTAAGACATCTAAGGCTGTTATGATTCATAACATCTGTGGTTTATTCAATAGTTTATCGGGTGCAGTATGGTAATGATTATCATGTACGGTAAAGGAGTATTACCGTACAGATACAGTTATGACTTAGTTACCAGCCCACTTTTGTATAGGTATGTAAAGAAAGGCTGAATATCCTAAAACTGGTGAAGAAAGTAATCCTTTAATTTTTTGAGTAGTTTATAATTTAGTTAACCGGCATACTTTTCAAAAACTACTACTAGTTGTATTTGTCGATAGAGCCCATATAGCAAGTTTTTGAGCTTTTCAATGTGTACAAAGTAATAATGCGTGCGAGGGGGATTTAGTAAATGGTAACAGATTCATAAAATTAGATATAAAAAAACGCAATTAGCTTTAAAACGTGTACCTAGTAATGTTTTAGCGTTTAAAATATATAGTGTGTAATAAGTTACAGCATCAACATTGTGAAAATGGCAACAGCTTGCTATTATTTAGTCAATAGAGTAATAGAGATACTTAAAAAAGTATAAGCTGTTTTTCGCATATAGGAAAATTTTGAGTTTTTAAAATATGCTGTGTCGAAAGTAACAATGCATATCATGGCAATTATGTAAATGTCAACAGATCCATGTAATCTGTTAAGTATCTTTTGTTAAACTTGTATAGGGCACATCAGCTTGTTATTGCCTGTCCTAATTTCAATAATAATAATAATCTAGTCAACAGACAGAATTTAAAAAAATATAAGTCGGTTTTAACTTTACAGCTTCCACATAGCAAATGTTTACGTTTTAAAAACATACAGAGTGTTCAAAATTAGAATCTACAGCATGGGTATTGTGTGAATGGACAAATTAATATAATCTACTCAACAGACATAATTTTAAAGAAATACAAGTCGTATTTGGCTTTAAAGGCTCGACATAAAATATTTTTGAGCGTTCCAAATATACAGGGTGTCGAAAGCAGTTATGCACTTGATGCAGATTTTGTAACTAGAATAACAGATTATTTTCTAGATAATAGATACTACACGGTTGCTAAATCCGAACTAGGAAATTGCAGGGAGGCCTTTTGACGTCGCTGGGGATCGTACCCAGGTTGTTTGCTATAGAGCCGAATGCTGTACCATTGAGCTACTTCAGTTTAATTTTATTGATTAAAGTTATTAATGTGAAATACTAATTATTATTAGGTGTACTCCTTGCATAAAACAAATAAATTGTAAAAACTACGTAGCTTTTTGACTTAATGACCTACTGAGCATGCCATGTTATGAAACAAATATGCTACCTAGCGGCACCAAAGCGAACTACGACTTTCAGCAAATATGGCAGTTTTAACTAGATTATATTAATCTACGTTAGGAATCCTTGTTTTGAAATTTTGAAAAACTAATCCTGCCATTTTATTTTATGTATTTAATTTGGTTTTTACCGAAATGCACTCTGGAACAGCTGTTGTCCTCATAATGTGCTGAGAATTTTCTTCTAGCTGCAATAATATGAGCGATTAGCATTTAATCTACAGGGAATAGAACACTAGCTACATAATTTGGAAATTTGTTCGATATTTCGGATCACTTTTGTTCCAGGTCAAACATTTTATTATACATATCACATCGCATATTTATAATTTTTATCATAATTTTTCTTTGTTAATACTAAAAAGTATTGTGTATTGCTGGAAATTCGTACCTCTATTGATTCTTCACGCTATACAGCTGTGATAAATCCTTCCGTCTAAATAAAGCAAATACCCAGCGTGTTTACCAACAAGCCCTGCTTTGGCTCAGCTTTGAAGCCGCCATTTAAAAGCAGTTTTCAAGGCAGATCTTGCCTAGTGCCGATGGCATACATAATTGCCTGTTTTCAGAAACTTTTCCAGGCAGACAGCCCTTCATTTATGCTAAATTGACGAGGTAAGCAGCTAAAAAAATCGCTGAAAAGGCATTTAGTAAGACCCTCTAATTAGCGTAAATTTCTCACTATTGAGACACAGTAAGTGACTAATGGTGCCTCCAGGAGTGGTTTTAACTTACAGATTTTCGCGTGGGTTGCTTCGAGAGCTAGCATCACGCGACGATCTTATTTAGCCTACTTAGCCGCATATGATTAAGCCAAAGCCGTACCTTCAACTGCGATTTCCTTGACTCGTCCCTGAAAAACGGTTTGCGAAACTTTCGGATTAAACCACTATTGAACGACTCATGGCGTTGCGTGGATGAGCGTCACCGGAGTTTGTCGACTAGCGAAAAAATCGACGCACTTCAGAACTTCGGCTGTCACGTTTTCATGGCTTAACCATACCCCAGTGCACTCAGGTTCACTTTCCGCCGAATTATACACGACCACTTGGATTCCGCCGCGCGAGACTTTGATACCGACGCACGTTTACACGGCAGCAGAGCTAAATGTGGATGAACACAAGAGTAACCTTGCACAGCGAGGCATTCATAGTTCATATATAAAATATTAGACGTATCAGTCGTGAATAGTGACCGTAATGGATAACTTCCTTTCTAGGGATGTCAAAAGTTGATTGTTATCTCCCTAATTTGATAATACCACTTCACTTTGGACAACTTGCTTGTGACTTTTATTTCGACCACAGTGCGCTGACAGGGAACACTCAGAAAAAATGTCGACACTGGTAGCCAATTAAGAACCTTATTAAAAAACACGACATGATAGTTTCGTACGCAGGGTATTTTAGTAAAATTTTTATTTTATACTTCTTTGAGAAGTTGCAAAACTAATGAGTTTAATATATCAAGGTCACTGTTTATACATAATATGACCTTTAAATATGTTTTGTTGCATATCACCAGATGGTTTATTTGCAAAGATATGAGTATCAATATGAGCATGTTTCGGTGCAAAGTGTTGTGGAAATATCAAATACCTGCTGCCACAACATCCAGGTATATTCTCGCCAACAAAAAAGCTGCTATTTTATCGCAAGATAAGACAGAGGCGTCAAGAACTTCCACAGGGCGTTTAAAAATTGCATGGGACTATTCTAGGTACCTGTTCTCTGGGGCAAAATAAAAATGAGGTGTGTGCATCAGACGACTTTTTTACTGCTTGTAAAAATTTTATTTTGCGAGTTTTTCAAAAACTACTAACACAAAACTCTTTGTCAAACGTTATAGATAATTACATTATATATATACATCAGTTTTTAAAAACCTTTATGGGAATTATTTGTGGACTTTTTTGTAAAAATCATTTTTTTGCAGACCATACAAAAAACAGTTTTGAAAAAATTTATAGAGCGTTTTACAAACAATTATTCTCATTAATAATTTTTGCACTTTTTTACTAAAAAACTAATTTTACAATTTTTTCCAGAAATAACTGTACTGTATATAATTTTGTTTAATAAAACTTAATTTTTATCACTTATTAAATGTTTACGCAAAACGAAAGAAAACATAATAGTAAAGTAACTCTTTCGGTTACGCAATTTTCACCAAAAATCACTGGATCTCCGAATGTATATTCGAAATGGAGATATATATTTTGAGGCATATCGATTAAAGCATCTGTGTTGTAGAGAGAACACAGACTCGCAGACCCAGGGTCACAGATTCATACACTCACAGACTTATAGATACACACTCACATACTGATAGACTCACAGAAAGACATCACTTCAAAAACAACTTTTTCTGAATCAGACGACACGAAAACGGACATTTCAGCAAAAATCTCGAATTCGAAAAAATCATGATTACTATGCTGTATTTTACGTTGTAAAGGAAAGTTAGAGCGTTTGGTGTAGTTGAATATGTATTTTTTTTCAAAATCTATAGGGTTCGCGTCGAATCACAGAACACAAGCTTCAAGTAAATCATTTTACGAAGTATCAGTTTGGACTGTAGATATCCACTGGAAGTGGAGGATATTCTTATGGATCCGCAGAACAAGTATAAAATAGAAGAAACAGCCATATATAGCGCTGCCTATTGTCTCTTCCACCAGACTGGTAAGATTTTAACTGGTTGGTTTCCCAGACTTCCCAGTCAATGAACAGTCAAGAATGTCGACGTTCTTCGAAGGATTGAGCTATTTGTAAAATCCGGTATATGTTCATTCCATTCTTTTCTCTTCGATATTGAACATTTTACCACATCGTTTCTTACTCTTTTATACAGTCACTTCGATGGCGGACCTTACTGTTTTATTTCTGTTAACTCTTATCATCTGTTCGCGTTTCTATGGCATGTTGCATTATCTAATACCACTATTTTATATATTTATTCATTTCTATTTTCATACGTCTATTATTTTCTTTAGCACATTGATATGTGATGGGCTTTTAAACACTTACTAGTTTTGTATTCTTTTTAACTTTGTTAAGTCATTTTGCGGTTGTAGATGCTTAATCGCATTTCACGCCTTTAGGGCAACTTGTTGCTATGTCAAAACCACTTTCAATCTTTCCGCACATTTGATTCAGGTCATTTTGGTATTTTAAATAGCCACCTAGGCTTTAGGGCAGCGTGCCCGTATGCTAGACCCTTTTAGTTCTTTATTTGGCTCCATCGCCTAATTCCAGAATCATGATTTCGCACATATTTGGCCCCAAACGCAGCATTTCTCGTCGGTTGGAGCTCCCCTCTGATGGCGCTTTGGCAGCCGAGCGTATCGCTCGCAAGAATTCCGAATCTTCTAGAAAACACGCCGTTGTGGCGTGATATCATGACGCCGGCATTAATTTGTTTCATTTTATCGCCTTGCGATTGGCTGCCGAGGTTTAATCACGTGGGGATGCGACCAAGGTGACCTGTGCCAGCGCTTCCCTCGGGGCATTCAGCCGAGAGCCGTCGAACAAGTGAGAGGTCGGATAGTGTGTGAGTTCGTGCGGCACTCCCGCCCTTGGCGGGGGCGTCAGCCTTTTTCCCGGCGAGTGCTGCTTCAGCATTTATGTGACAAACGTTTTCGCCCTAAGTGGCAGTTGACCGCAGCCCGTTGCAGAGAACGCTTGTGTGGTGGTTGTGAGTGTGAGTTTCGAATTGTCTTCGGCGTAGCGTGGGTGCTCTTTGAGCCCAGTTTCCTGCTTCCGTAAGACAGGGGTCGTGCCCCCTTCATCTCGACCTTCGAGGATCTGTCCCGCAGAACGAAAGGTGGCCCATTTTTCGTCGTCCCGTTGTACGCGTCCTGACGCGTCTCACGTCGCCATTGTGGCGGATGTGCACTCATCCCTATAGCCGTCGAACATCGAAGGTACCTGCCACCTAAGACTGCAGCCTGTCGCAACTCAACTGTACCAGGCTCCCTAACCGCCTACATATTAAGGTATGTGTCTTTGAACTGATTACCGCTGTGAACGCGAGCGAGCCGTCACATCTCTTGTGCCTACAGGCACTGTCGTCATATTTGTCCATGTTGCGAGTGCTAATTTGTTCTTTACTGTTTGCTGCATAAGGCGTCGCGCCAGCATATTATACATTCATTCAAGATTACAGACTGTCCATGTTGCGAGTGCTAATTTGTTCTTTACTGTTTGCTGCATAAGGCGTCGCGCCAGCATATTTATACATTCATTCAAAATTACATATTAAGACTGTCCATGTTGCGAGTGCTAATTTGTTCTTTACTGTTCGCTGCATAAGGCGTCGCGCCAGCATATTTGTACTCATTACTGCTCATTACTGTTCATTACTGTTCATTACTGTTCAACATCTGTCGCTAAGTTTAGAGCGCGGCGCCAGCTGGTGTCCTTAGTTATAATCCATTTATAGATATAGTGCGACGCACTCTGCTGCACCATTGTAACCCGTTAGTCAATACATGATTTGCTAGCTAAGGGAACTATTGTTTTGTTTCGACTTGTGCATGTTCTGTTACAGATAAGCGCCCCCTTCAGTGTACTGATTATTGTGCGACGGAACGAGGGAGCTTTGAGCGTACAGGTGGGTAAGACAGCTGCGTAGTCGCGGTCGGATTGACACCTAATTACAATCCTTGCATAAGGCAATCCCGAAATTGTTATTCGACCTTGCATTTCTTGAGTAATCCTATCGGCGGAGTATTTTGCGTGCTTCGCTCCCGTCTAACCGTCCAGGCCCGGTTAGCCGGGTTAAGACAAGGCTTGGTGGCGCCCTCACATTTTTGACATACCCTATATATATATTATGCCACAACACGCTTGCCCAGAACGTATCGTGTGACTCACGCCCGACTCCCTGAGCGTTCCAGCCGTGGCCTATTAGCCTATTTCGAACCGATTTCAGGGCAAGTGTGCCAGTTTTTCAGGACTGACTCCGTGGTGCGATGCTCACCTTGGGTGGGTGTCGTAAAGTTCTTTTAATACCGTAACAACTTGTTATAAAGATGGTACCTAGTTTATAATTTCTCTTAAAGCCTTGTGGTTCTTCATATATTCACGTTCTTTTTTTCAGATTCCTGTTGAGCTTAATAATGCAACTTTTCAATAATTAAAGGTATATACGTTGGACCACTATTAAAGGTTCTTAAACAGCAGATCTAAAAAAAAAAAAAATTCTAGTAGGTTGTTGCGAGGTAATGATTTATAATTATTAAAGTGATTTCAAAAATGAAAGGTGTCATTGCAGAAAATCGCAGAAATTGTATGTTCAACATGTACACAAGGTCAGGTCTTTTATTGTCAATCACTTCACATTGGTCGGTATTCTAAGCAGGACATTGTACAATGTAGTGTGATTTCGAAGCTTGAAGAAAGAAAATCTAGGAAAATTACTTATAATAAAAAAGAGCGTTTGGAAAATGAAGATGTTGGAAAAGTAGGACAAACAATAAGAAAATTTGGAACGCGAAATATACTGAAAGAAGAGAATATAACAAAGCAAGAGAAAATCTACGTCAAACTATACTACACAGTAACTTTTCAAGCAGTAGACGTTATAAAATATGTATATAACAACACCGATGAAGATAATATATATTAACGATACAAGTTTGATTATGAGCATCTTAACGACACGAGTTTGATTGTCAAAAACGAGGCGGTGAGCCGAGTTTTGCGGAAATCAGACGAGTGCCATAAGCAAAAGTGTATTGTTCAATATTTTATCTTCATCAATAAATTTTGGTTCAATGTGCACTGAGTGCGGTAATGAAGCTCTTAATGATACTAAAATTAATTTGGTTGATAGTCTATAACAACACCGATGAATATAAAGTAATTAATGCATCAAGTATTATGTATTATATAAAATATAAAAAACATATTTTGTATAACAGTTTTTATAAATTCTAGATTTTGCTTTCAAATTCCAAAACCACAGTTGCTATCAAACAAGTTGTCTTCAGTAAATTTTGTAGTCGAAACGTAAAACATCAAAGTTGGAAATAAATGTATTTCTTGTCAACTCAACTGAACGAGAAACTACTTTACTACTGTTTCTGCAAATACCCTTTATTACTACAAAGTAACTTTTTTCTTTGAGAGGTTCTGAAAGCTAAAAATTGTCCTAGTTACTTTATCGCACCGGGATGTGTAGATACACTGACTAACTCTAAAATCGTAGGTACGCTGAACAGCAACTGTGTATGAATGTGTTGTTTACATGCCAGGAGGCCAAAAATAATATTTACATTTTTCGGAAGCGATTGGTTGGTAGCAACACATTTTTGTTGAAAGCGATGGAGATGTTGATTCTGTACTAAAATATCAGAGACAGCTTAAATTTCAGTCAAAATTTATGGTTTTATTAGTCGCAAACTTAAAGGGCAAGTTCAGAGCATATACAGGGTGTTTCCTAAGTAAGTAATCGAACGTAAAGGTGGTATTTTACGAAGAAAAGATCATATAAACATGTTTTCTAAATTGCTTCGTTACAGGGTGTCAAAGAAGTGGAAACAAAATAAAAAATTCAGGACATTTTTAAAACGAATAGATATTTTATTCAAATTATGTATGCTTACCAGTACTAAGAACCACATTTCAGTATCATTTAAAGATTTTCAGTTGCATCAGGGCCATACTACATATTTTAATTAGAAAATGACACGCCACTGATCCTTTTTCAGCTTGAATAATTTGTTTAAGCTCTCAAACAAAAACTTTCCAAAAACTTCCTTTTCTGTTGCAGTACATTCAGTTGTTTCGGGCATGGATTGCGCTGAGCAATGTTATGCAACTGTGACTCAAAGCGTCGTACTGACTAGAAATGCCAACTTATTCACTGGACGAATTGCTTCAGACTTCTGAATTGAATTTTAACTAATAAATTTAGGAACATTAAACACTTATCACAGCTAACACGTTACTTATGAGAGATTTGACATTCAAAATTCAATTTTATTTCTTCTTCTGCATCTGGGCTCAACCACAACCATCTACGGTTATCTGGCCCTTTGACAAAGGTATTCATATGAGCTTTATTCTCGGATCTAATTACTTAATTAATCTATTTACGCTTTTGTTAGAATTTTCCACCAAAATTCTCCTGGTGGGAATACTCTTGATGTTATCACTTTCCACTTTAGCTTTAAAATCACCTATTAAATGAATTTTTTCCACTTTTACTCTTATATCTTATATCTTCGTACGTCCGCCTTACTTCTTCTTTTTTTGAGCTGCTACTAGGGATATATCTGAATAGCTTGCAGGTTATATCTGTTTTATATTTTAAATACGACATCTATGACTCTCACAGAAATTGTGACGGATTTTGTAGTCGGCTGTTTTATTCTCCTATTAAATAGAATTCCTATGTCTCCAACATGCGGATAGCTTTTTTGTTGTTCTGATAGATCATATGTCCCTATTTAAGAATTGAGTACCTCTCTTCTGGCAGTCTTGTTTTATTCAAGCCTAAGATATCCCATTTGCTTTGCATTAGATCTTTCTCCACTTCTTCTAAACGGTCCTGAGATTTCATAGTTCTAATATTAAAAGCGGCGAACACAAGTGTCACCTGGGGACGCGTCCTTTAGGGCTTTCAGGCTCCCCAGAGGACATGATGGCAATGTGATTCCAGTGGATGGCAAGGAAATATATACTAAGACCACACATACTAGACAAACATAACCAAACAGTAGAGATATCAAGAAGAATTCATATAATAACTTGTCAGTTGCCAGTTCTAAAAATAACCAATTACCCCGATATTTTATAAAAGAAAATCATGTAACAGTTATATTCTGCCTCTTGCGACTTACGGTATAGAAACAATGACGCTTACAGTCTAATTCGCGATTGAAAGAGCTATACGGTAGAGCTGGGCGCGTGAGTGAGTCCTCACTCACGTCACGCACGTTTCACGCTTGCTTTAAACACTCACGTTTACGCACGTTCACGCTAACGTTTGATCACGTTCACGGCGTGACACGCCACTCACGACGTGACACGCAGCTTTTATTTCAAAATTTAAATTCAGATAGAACAAAATGTTCAAATTTAAAACCAATGAAAAAACCCCTAAACCGAACTAAAAATATGTTTTGCACGTGACATAATTTACGTGATATGTTGCAATCAGAATATTTGACACAAAAAGAAATAAATTAAAATCTACTACAATAACTTACAAAACGTAATCAACATTTTCAGTGTTAAGTCGGGGCACCCTGCAGTTTTTTACTCGTTACTAAATATTTAACGTGAAATTAACGTGAAACGCCTTGGAAATTTTCACTCACGTTCACTCACGTTTACGTCACGATTTTCAAATATTAGTCACGTTCACGACGTGACGCGGTGTGACCCGATGTGACACGACTGTTTTCACGTCAGAAGATGTGATCGGTAGAATTGTAAGCTTAAAGTGGTGCTGGGCGGGACATGTAGTTGAACAAGGAAGCGAAAGGTAGATTAAAACGTCGTGCAGTGGCGAGCAAGAGAACAAAAGGGAAGAGTAGAAAGATCACAAAGACGTTGGTTGGAGGATGCGAAAGAAAACGTAGGAAGTTGGCTAAGATCAAATATATTCCAGAGCGGATGCGGACAGGCTGTTATAAAGGAAGAAAAAGAAAAATATTCCACTTTCCTTCTTCGAAATGGGAATATTGATACTTTCTTTCCATTCGTTAATAGAGATGCTCTTTGTCACTATTTTGTTAAAAAGTGCTTCTAATTCTTCGGCAAAATCTGTGCCACCACATTTAATGAGATCATTAGGAACTTCATAACTGGTGCAGGTGTCTTCATATTTTATTAAGTTTTTATTGTCCTTTCTATTACTTCTAATGTCATTGTTACAACTTTATTATTAATAATTAAGTTTTGGATCTCGTTTGCTAGTTTTCTTCATTTTGAAATCCATACTTCTCCATTTGGTTTTGTAAAATATTCTTTTTATTGTGCTTTAGTTGCTTAATTCATTTGTAAGTTTTCGTTTAAATGCTTTATATTATGCAAAATTTGCTATACCTTTTTATGGCTTTGATATATATATATATATATATATATATATATGACTCATTCTTTTGCAAATTATTTCTCTGGTGTTTGCGTTTATTACTTCATTTCGCACTTTCCTCTAACTCGAGTATTCATCTTCATTTGGTTTTGCTTTGTAAGCTAAGTATACAGTTTTCTTTATTTTCTGGTACATTTATTTCCATTGCGAGCCAAGGTGTCATATTAACTGAGTTTAAATATTGCTATGAACGTACGTATTTTAAGCTTTATGATTATAATAGCAATTAATAGCATTTCAAGCATATCAAGTATTATTTTATAAAATGTTCCAGAAATGTGCTATTTTAATTTTTGTCAACTGTATAAAATAGCATTAGCCTTGATAATAATTTGTAAAATAGTATTAAAAATAGTGTTAGCATTGATTTGAACAACAAAATGTAATCAGAGCAGGCTTGGAAATAATGTAAAACAATGTAAGATCGAAGACAGACAATTGGGGAAAGGAAGCCAAGCTGTGAAGTAGCGTTAATTTCGGCTTCTCCAGTAAATAATGATTAATGCCTCTTTTCCAATTTATTGTCTTTGAAATTAATTTTGTATTCTTTGGGTATACAGTAGTACGTTGCATTAATTCGTAGCACTTCCGCAGAGATTTATAAAAAGTGTTTAATTTGTGCATCTAGTGGTAGCTGGTTTTTCGGAGGTTGTCTACGAGGTTTGAGCTAGATGTAGGCAGTGACCTTCATGGGAAGCAGTTTTAGCCCTAGGTGTGGGAAACAGCTGAATTGTAGGTGTTTTCGGAGGGGTTGATCTAGGAGTCGTTCTGCAAGTCATCAGCGGCTTGTATCTGCACGCCAACAGAGAAAGAGGAGCCCAGGTATCGTGGGACTTGCTTGACGCTCAAGTTAAGCCCTAGTTTCCATAGCAAAAGTAAGTAGAAAGATCAGGAAAGCTTTTGTTTGCGACGTGTATTTATTTACTGCTATTGTTATCACCTAGGCAATCCTTATGTAATCACAGATAATTGTCGAATAATAGCTAATTTGTTTTACGAAATTGTGACGTTCGATCGCCATATTTGAATTTGGTTTCCATTAGTTAAAATATCCAGTGTTGTACCGACCCCAGTAGTTAAATCAGCATTGTTTAAAGCGTTTACAATTAATTTATGAAAAAGATACCACGATATTTAAGTGATAGGAAATGTATTTAAAATAAGTTATAGTACATTAAGATACTACTTGCTAGGATGTAGTAGATGAGAGTCATTTATTTTACACAAAATTAATAATAAATACAATCCACAACAAGTATAATAGTAATAACTACAATATACTTCCTATTTTTACCGATTTCCTTCGGCTGCATTGTAAATATTCTGCTTGAATTTTTCCCACATTACTTTTAGTGGATCACCTTCCTACATTTCATTTGGTGTTATTTTTCCCACTCCTAGCTAGGTGTTTCTACTACCATTTTCAGGGCTGTAGCTTCCTTAAGCTGCAATTTCGGATGAATGGTCAAAGGAACTTTTTTGTTTATTTTGAAATAGAGAATACGTTTCTAGTATAGTTCCTTGCAAATTTTATGGCTAGTGACATTGATTAATCCAATAGCTTCTTCCCGATCACGTATTATGTTGCTATTTATGAAAGTGACAACTATTTTCTTAAATGAAATTTGATATCCTCATTTACAAACTTAAACAAGCCCAAGTAGCTTATCTTATAATCTTTGAACATTTTCCGTTTTTACACATCTATTTTTTAAGTTTTAATCAACAATGTAACGGTGTAAAAATTATTAGAGGTATTATTTCTCTTTCTTAAAAATTTGACGTGCTTCCATATTCATTTAATATATGGACGTACATTTTTAAATTGTACTTGTATAGATCAGAGGATGAGACGAATAGGATCTCGTCTCGCCTCTACTTTTATACATTACCCATACTTGCGTTTTTATCCCACACTGATAGATCAACGTCAAGCGAACCACTTGCTCACATAATATTTTCAACAGCCCTCGCATAAAGCTGCGCGCCGGCATAACCATCAGCAGGTTTTCTGCAACAGCGTTCCATACTAGACCATTACTGTAAAGTCTTCAAAAGATTACAGGCTCACAAGCTTTAGAGGAGAGCATCTCCGTGAGATTCTTACTGCAAGGTTCAAATGTTTTAAATGATTTATACCAACTCGACTGTGTGTCTTATATATTTTGCTTTACCTTAATTGGACATTGTCTATGTTATGTTTGTTATTTGTTTGGCTATTTATTACTACTACTATTCTTTGTGTCAACGGCTCTACGATATTTAAACCTAGATCTTGCTCTCACCCTCCCGAAATCTTGGCGCACCACCTAAAAAGTCATTGTGTATTTGAGTTGTACTCATCAATTTTGTTTTTCAAACCGAGTTCCAATCTGAAAATTTTTGAATGAGTAAGACGTTTCAGTATAAGAATAAAGTCAGCTTTGAATGATTCCTGTAAATATGATAATAAATTTAACAATCATGGCTATTAAAAAATCTAATTGAACAGATAAGTCTTTGTGGTACCGCGTATACGACTTTTAATTATTTTGACATTATATTAATGTAAGTAGTTGGCGTTTTAAATTTGATACGATACGATCATGGTAGATTAGATACTACAAATTATGTAGTACTTAACATGTGGCGATTTCAACCGAAATGTTGCAAACTCTATAAGTTCAACTGCCACATTGATAACCTGATAAGTTATCAGCATATCGTGCAGATTCCACAATAATGGCCAAATAGAGCTACCTTGCATTGTTGCATATAATACAAATTAGTTTCTTACCAATAGGCCACCCACCATACAAACCTATTTGGCGGTCGTGAGACGATGCCCCTGAGATCCTTTTTTTTTCAGAATCGTTAGAATTGCACCCATTTAGAAAAGTAGAATTTTTAGAATCTCAAGTTAAAAATTATGCAGAAGTACCGATCAAGGAATTATTTATAATATAATGGAAGCTTCTTAATATTCATACATACTCAAAGAAACTGCTATGGTTGGTTTTACTGAAATTGGTTAATACTAAACACTTATTTTGTTTACACGCAAATGTATAAAATAAATAAGTTGTTATCAGTTAATTTTATATTATTTATTTAAGCTAATTGAAACATAAAAACGGGAACGATTACATGATGTATAAAACGAAGATACCATCAGTCATTTTACGAAAAATAGTGTTTTTTGAAATTGCGTACTTTCGTAAAAATTTTGATAAATAGTATTGTATATATAACTATGGCATATTCATCCCAAAAATTTTCACGAGTTTAACTAAAATAACGGTTGTTATTGGAAAATGTAGCAAAGCTTGCTTTATAGATTGTTTTACGCAAAGAACTTAAGGGCCCAGTAAAAGCATATGTAACATGCACAAAACTCGAGTTACAACATTAAAAGGAAGTTGAAGCAAAATAATGACTTAAAAAACCGCAATTGGATATGGCAGGCAGTGAGTCGTCTCATTTTTGGACCTAAAAATTTGGTGAAGCCATGTCAACATAATTATTTTAGAGACACACAGTGTATGTGGTCGTTGTTTTAGTACTATAAGTTCTAAATAATAAATCTAATTTAAAAATTATTCTTCTCTTTTGATATGCCGTGCTCAAGATAGGTTGTCACCGCCGCCCAATCCTGTCTACTGCTACATTTTCTCTTCATTTCGCAGTAGGACGCGGCTTTCCAGTGAGTTTTTCCACTTTACATGCTTTGTATAATGGTACATAGCATCCCACTTTGTCTTAACATATGTCCGATGAAGAACAATGCTTTTGAACTATTCTCTATAGTTACGATTTGGGTAAGGAGGACGGCAGAGCCGGCGCCGACTTTGTCGTCTGCAGCCGGAAGCGGGACCTACGAATCGGAGCAAACTGGTTGAGTGGAGCTCCATATTTCAAGGTGAGCTTCTAAGTATTCGGATGGCACTCGAATAGCCATTACGAGGAAGTCTAACCTCGCGATGGTCTCAGTGCTTGCGAGCATGGCGCAGACGAGTTTGATTCCATTGGGACGAAAGAGGCTGCAGCGACTGTGGCATTAGGTTCTATTTCGTACCCAAGGACTTCGTAAAACGCAGAGCGCGCAACGTGCCCTTGGCGCGAAGGGACACGAGGTGAAGTTTGGCGACAAGCGACTGATTGAGAGATTAATGCCAAATCTTCAACGCGTGACCGACCACGGTGCGGATTGGGAAGACCGATGACGACGCATGCGACTGCAGCGAGGGATAGGACAATGCAAAGTACATGTTGTTCGAGTGCTTTCTCAGTATGTGGCTTGCGTTCTTGAATCAGATCTCTTCATTTCTAAATGTTTTTATACCTCGTCACATTGTTATTTTGGCTATTTTAGTTTCTCTTATAGTTTGATTCTAAACTGTATATATCTTTCTATTCTCTCTGTAATCGATAGTTTCCGCGGTGGTTGATTTTATGGTTTCTACATATCTTTTGCAATTTGTATTGTTCTTCTTTTTATTATTTACCATCTATAATATACCTCACTAGTTTCTGTATATTGTGACGATATACACAGGGGTATTAAAATCAACTTCAGAAAATATTAAGGGAGTACAATGGTTGAAAATAATCGAGATCTATTTAAATATAAATTGGGAATGTGAATAATAATTATGCAAGTAGAAAGTAAAGGAGAATTTGTAATTGAGTGGAGTATGGCTGTTTGAAAGGCAGATGGATTCAAAAATAATATAATATCTTAAAGGTTTGAAGGGAATGACAAATACTTAATTGTAATAAATTATAAAAATAGTAGATATTACTAAAATATTAGGAGAGTGTAAAAAGTAGAAAAATGATATTGTTAACCACTTTGTTTCGATTATTAGAAATAACAAATTTTGCAAATGTATCCGAAATAATTTGGTGTAATTAAAATATTAAAATAAACCCCAATTTTATTGAGAAATGTTTGGATGATAAAAAGGGTAATATAATAAATTGCCGTGGTAAAGTTAAAAAGGAAATTTAAACCGAGAAGAATAATTAAGGACATAAAACTAAGGAATATTACAAGTATGTGGTAAAAACTAGTGGCAAGCAGAATTAATCTGCAAATGTGAATAACTGGAGTAAAATACTAAGTCAAGTTTATTGGAGAATTACATTTGACATTATATATTAATCGAATTGGATTGCGTCGGGCTGTTAGGTGCTTAGGGAGACTTCCAGAGGAGGACCATTAGTTAAGGAGGCACGTTCCAGGAAGTTGGCAGATGCAGTATTGGAAGTAGGTAGCTGCAGATTTGGTCTGTTTGGTTGCATACTGTGGGGAAGGTTTGAGTTGCTGATTTTGGGCAGTTGGGACTTCTTGTCTGTCAGTAGGCTCTTTCACTGCGGGAAGGTTCTTGAGAGGTTGGATCAGTAGGCGAAGAGAAGCAGGTTGGTTGACATCCAGAACATTGTTGAAACCAAGTGAAAGGTGGGCGATTTTGAGTAGTAATATAATTACTAGAAAAGGAAATAAAGACTAAAAAGATGAATTAGTTATTAAAGAATTACTTACTGTTTTTAATATTGTTGTGTACTAGTAAAACGATTTGGTATTTGTCATTTAAATTGCAAATCTATTTGACATATAATTGACATGCGTTATTTTGACTTATGGGAATGATATTTAAAATTAGAACATCAAATTTCAGAAATAACCAATCTAGATACAGGAATCCACCCCTGATTTTTAAGGAGCTAGCACAAATAATAATTATTTATATTCTAAACATGAATAGGGCAATTTTAATTTGATAACATAAAAATATAATTCATAGACAGATTAATATCATTATACCTGAGGGTATTTAACATTTTAAGGCTCATTGTGATGGTTATTAACAAACCAGTTCAATATGTATCTCTTAGCATTTGTGTATTCCATTCCTTTGTGTTATTTTTCAAAATTTTGTTTCATTGCTATCAGATTATATTTTGAGTCTCCATCTGCACCCGAGTAACTTTTCTTGGTTTAGAAATCTTTGCTTTCCCAAACTGTAATCAATTTGGTAATTCCCGTATCTCCTGGACTTTTCCACGTATACCTTTTTCTAGGGCGATATTGTAACATAGTGGTGGACATTATCAAACCACTACGATTGTAAAGCTCAATCAACCCTGTTCCTTTTCTATATTTCTTGCCTAGATTGTACTTTCCCACTAATTTTTCTTCTTGTTTATCAACAGCTGATAGTTATTAAATTCTTATTTCTCTCTATTCTCTCAATCAAACCATTTCGAATTTCATATGTCTCCTCCAGTCCTTCATCTGCATCTTCCATAGTAGACATATATATCTGTATCATTGTTGTATCATGTTATGATCGTTTGGAAAGTGTATACCTGATTATATTTGGCGCGCAGAGAAGAAGAAGAAGGAGTCAGTATCTTCGTTTGGTTGAGTCCGTGATGCTAAAGCCAGCACAAGACAATTCTGTTCGTTTTGGGTAGTTTACGAACAATCATCACTCTGGCACGGAACGCAGCCATTTATTTAGAGTTGACAAGGAACAGTAAAGTTAAGAGGTTTGGTGTTTGTGATGTATTCGTTCGTTCGTTGTCAGTCTTGTTAACATCCCCACTGCAGGATATTAATCTCGCCTCTTTATCAAATCAGGATTGGGGAATCCCATTGAATGCCGTTGAAGTTGCTGAGGTTTGATCCGCGGCTCGTACCTCTGAGTCACCTCCACTGCAAATGTATTGATTTTGTGAAGTCTTATCTACCGTGCTGTTTTTGTAAATTTATGTCGGATTTATTCAGTTTCCATAACATGCAAGCTACATAGTTTAAAAGTCCGAATTTTCATCTCGAAGAACCGTGGAAATTTCATATCGATCTTTGATCGAATTTAAAAGAATTAATATATTTTATCGAAGCCTTGTATCGCAGCCATCGCCACATATCGGGGCATCCCTGAAGAAGCCTCCGATCATCGCTTGTCGATTCACGCTCAACACTCGTAATCTTTGATTATCGTTGACCATTCTTCTACCACAGTTTTGGAGAAAATCATCAATCTAAAGAAGTTCCTCATTTACTGCATCTGCGCTTAACTTTTTCAGAGTTTTGCAATTTTAATTCCCATTGAGCTGCATTCAAGGTTAATATATAGTTGATTATCTAATATTCTATGTGTTATTTACCGTCAAATTTTATATGTGGTTATTTAACTGCTCGTAGAATAAGAATTGTTGTATGTACGTAATAAAGATCGGTTTCTCTTGTGCGAATTTGTTTTGCCGATATCTGCTAAATTTGAGATTCTCTGACGTCACAACGAGCAGGTAGAATTCTTAGAAGTTGTGTTTGGCAACCCTCTGCTGCGGTCATTTTAAGAATGTTTTTGTAATAATGTTCTTTGAAATTTACTGTGCGTTCTTCGTTTGTAAAGCGAAGTAAAGTTCCATGTATCTGTAGCCAAGTTAACATTTTAAAAGGTCTAGAAATAAGGAAAGGTCCAATCCGGAGCTGAAACACATTTTCCGAAGCCGTGGTGTCCCAAACAATAACAGAATATATTCCCCTACCTAGCGATTTGACTTTTACATGGGAAGGCCTTGTTATTTCAGTTAAATATCCAATAATTTTGTTAAATGTCGTAAATTGGGATTAGCCGGTAATAATCATTGGTATTAGTGTGCAACTTTAAGATTATGATTCATTCCTTGCATTGTACATATCTCTGTCAATAAATCTCCTAGTATTTGATTTCAACTGAATTAGCTTTTAAAGAGACTTAGCAGCTTTGCCAGATTTATGCTAATTTTTAACTAATGCTTGATCGCTAATTGTTAGTATATGAAATGAATTGGTGCTACCACCTGACAGCAAAAACAAAAATAGATCGACGAAACCCGGTATGATAGATTTCAGAAATTGCTACCCGCATGTGTTTTTGCCTTGTAAGATCTCACTCAGGAAAATCCAATTTCACAAAGATGACAAGCTAAATATAAAAATGTCATACTTGGCGTTCTTTCAATGAATCCATTATCCAGGTAATTCGAAAAATTCAAAGTGGTTTAGAAACGAACCGTAATTCTCGTTGTCAAGTTGAATTGTGGCTTTTTTTAAGGGCATAGTAACATTATTATTTTCAAATGAGCTCGAATCTTTCTATTTTAATAAATCCTTAGCAATGTGTTTGGACTGACTGATGAAGAGATAAAATTTTTTACGCGTCTGATGCCGCTTATTCTTTCAAAATCTGTTATTTTTAATACATCATCTGCTACTGCCCCTGAACCGCTTAGAGTTTTTCCCAGGCGTCACTTTTTGGATAGAAACAGCCCCCTTGCGCCAAACAACGAGCTTTTCACAAAACTTTCTCTAAGCGAAGGGGTTGCTCCATCGCAAAGGTTAAGTGAGAAAAATTCGATTGTGTCATCTGATGTGCTGACCTTTCAAAATCGATTTTTCTTTATTATTCCCTTTTGTATGCCCCAGCAAGAGTATAACAAACAAAGGCGAAGCTCTGTGGAATAATAAAGCGTATGTGCGGAATTAGACATGTGTAAAAAGGCGCGCTAATTTATAATTCAGCTTTTAGGCTGTCTTCGTATCGGCCCCATTGTCGAGCATTCATTGTTTAACAGCCTCTTTGTCAAACGTCAACCTGCCAGTTACTGTAATTAACCCTGCATTTCAAAGGCGCGCAGATTTTAACGCGGCCGGCGAAACTTGCCAATTTAGGGCATAAACTTTCACTACCTGGAGACAATAGAAGCGGGCTTTATAAATTTTACCTAATTAATCTTCGTCAAGAAAAGGGATTGGAAAACAAATCTTGACTCATTATTTTGCATTAGTTGTGTCTAGTTCTGCAGCAGTTATAGCAATACCCGAACATTAATTTCTGGATCACCCTCGAAGTGCGAGCTCAAAGCCGAAGAATAAATTCCTAATTCAAAGGTGTACGAATGCGAGATTACTTTCGAGATTTATGCAGCCACGATAGCACAAACTTAAATCAAACAACAAATAAGAAAGAAAATTTACTAACAGGGCAGGCCTTGATTCATGCGACTTCAGCTGAAAGTTTCATTCTTCCGAACTCGGAAAATAAACTCTAACCTTCCCATTTATCATGAGAGTGGGGCGCGGTATCTTCTACTCTATTTTCGTTAAAAATGCATTAGATCTAAGTAATCTGCATGGAGTCTACTTTACAAGATTGCATATTTGCCTCCAGCCCTTGTTCTCAAGTCAAGGAGAGAGTGAAGACGCGGTCACCCACTAGCGCAATTTCTGGCTCCACTTATTGCTTGGATTTTTTTTAGTTCACTGCTATTGAATTTAATAATGAATGAAATAACAAGGGAAGTTAAGACGGTTCAGGGTGGGATACAGGATGGGAAATCGTGAAATCGGTTTTAGGTTATGCTAATGACCACTCTTACCAGAGTAACAGTCGAGGAACGTGTTAGTTCGGTTTAAAAGATTAACGCCTTCATTGGTTTTATACGGAAGGAAGATGAATTGTTAATAGAAGCTAAAATTATAAATTCGAAGATAATCCATTACCTGGAAAACACGCAAACGTGTTTCATTATTTCTGTACATTTAAGAATAAAACTTGTGTTTGTAGAAATTCAGCTTTTGATATCTAAACGACGCTGCTGATTTTTCTTGTATAATTCAAACGAAGAAGGAATATTTCAATTATTAATTAACGAACCAGAACACAGAAATCAGAGCTGGGGAAACCATTCGAATTACTTGAAGAAATACGAAACTTGTTCGTTAATTTAAAAATAAATTCAACTGGAAATCTCAGAAAGTAAATTTCCTGCAAAAACAACTCTGAGACTAACAAGAAATCTCCGGCGATTTCGACGTCAGTTAGCTCTGCCTCACAATTGCACTTTAATGACCTACATAATTAATACTGGAAGCTCACATTTTTCTTCCCATTTAAAGTAGAATATTGCGAGCCCTTAAACTAATTTAAGCTAGAAGCCACCTGGAGTCATGCACGGACAAGATTGATGTGAACCTCCGCGCATTTTCAAGCAGAGAAATGAGGAACTATGTGGGCTTGATTAATTTATTATTCATAAGGTTTAATATATTCGCACAATGCGTGCTCGAAAATTCGTTGCAGCTTAGAACTTCGACTGCGTGAAATTTGCCAGCAGGCTCTAAGACCTCCCCCGTGTAGATGGTAATGGTTCATTAGCATTTTATCGGGAATATTTGAAGCGTTAGTTGAAAATTATGATTGATCACATTGCTGGTTAACTAGCAATTTATGTCAAATCATATTTCCGATTTAGCTTTGCAGTGCAGACTATGTACTTTAATGGAGATTGATTTATTTTCCAGCCTTCAAAAAACTATTTAAGTATTAAAACAGGTTCAAATTCTGCTTGAAAGGTACTCATGGGGTAGATAAATATTATAATATCTGAGAAAGCCATGTTTTTAGTGTATGCACATAAAAGGAGAACCTCTTCGCATTATTGAAGGTTAATTCCCCAGACATTCATTTTCTCTATAATAATGCTATCTCAGAAATGTTCACTTATATTTTGTTACATTTTCCACTGTTAATCATGCAGAAGACTAATACACACTTTGTTGCGTCCTATTTTATTCAAACATGTACGAATTAGTTGATTTTCACCTTTTCAAGTTCCATCTTGTGTGTACCAGTCCACTGATTTAAACTCGACGTAAAAAAATCGAATTCTTTCAACTTTCTCTCCAGACATGTAAGCCCAAATCATTATCGACATTTCCTCTATGATTATTAATATTAAGGCGATTAGCTTCATTCATTCATTCCAAGATTTTCTCTGTGTTTTACATTTAAAACTAAACAAACTTCTTCTAACTGTAATCCTTGCTGTTGTATTGTTAGCTCAGGTTAAAATTGACGACGCCACTGCATTTTTATGCAAGCAGAGATGGGTTAGCAATTTGTAGAACTTTTTACGGGGGCTCAAATTAGCGCAGCATACAGGGTGTGAGGTATGAATGTTTTGCCATTTTGAAAGCAATGATGGCCTTTCGATAATTCCCAGGACACATTCTACAAATTTTAAATTTCGTTCCTCGTCTCGTTGTGGTGCTGTGGAATTCTATTTTGACCCCGGTCGGATATGTAAGGAACTGTAAACGTCCTGCCGTCTACGCTTTCCGCTATCCATGCCCATTACCGAAGCTTTTAACTGAAGCTGTCTATTTTTGTTTCGTTAGGCAAAGACCAAGTCTGACGTTCCTGTTCTGTGTTTACAGCCGACGCCTAAAATGAATATGTTGTATTAGTAAGTAATGCATGTTGTGAATAATTGCCATTCCGCTTATATTTCATGAGTTAGGCGATGGATCTTTAGCAATGTTAAAGAATTGATGACAGTCGTACCTTCAGCGAACAGGCTATCAATGTTTTTCTCTGTAGAATTTTACCATATACAACCACTTGCTAGGGGATTTCTTATCTCGTGGCGGGGTGTTGGTATAGTTTGTTGCACTGTTGGTTTTCAGCTGGTGAGCGCTAAATGTATTTCATGTTATCTAAATATAGTGGTTCTCAAATTATATGCTGTGTGACTTAGTTGTAAAGCAAAGTAACTCGTATCTTGAAGCTGAACAGTCTCCTTGAAGCCGACGGGCATCATCCTGGTGGAAATCCCCTTGCATCCTCAGCAGATACATCAGTTGATATCTAATACAAGTTACATGGATTTGTTGCTGTGTCTTCAGAACACTATTTGTTTTGACTTTAGCGAGAAAGTTTTTTATTCTAGTCTAAACTGTCCTCTCCTTCCCTCTGCGCTAACTCAAGCACCTCTCTCGGCTGATGGTGGGTCTTAAACGAGTTTTCCTCCGTTGCAATAATTTAAGATTAGAATTAACGAATTTTGCAGCTTTCGTCAGACAAATTGCTTCTTCTCAATACTTTATCAGCTTGACTGAGGTTTTGTTGGCACCCAATTTTGTAGGTTATCTTGAACTTGATTTCGGAGGCTTTCACGACTTACGGGATTGGACCGTGTCATTATTGAGGTTGAAGAATTCAACGTTTCGCCCACTTTCGCAATGGGCTTCATCAGCAGATAAAAGCAAAAGAACACGGTAACTCAACGTGTTAACCATTCCAGAGGTGAAACTCTTTCTATGGAAAGGGATAGAAGAGCACGGCAACTCAACGTGTAAACCACGCCAGAGGCGAAACTAGACTAACGATCGGAAGGACAAAGGCGAAGAATTTATAGGTAAGCGCCGTCGCGGTTCAGCAAATGCCGTCGCGGTTCACTGGCGGTGGGCGGGGCTTAGAAATCAGCACTTTCCACATAGAAGGAAGGAGAAAGTCTTCGTCCCGATTGAGATTTTTACTTATGTTGAACTTTTATCAGATTCTGCATACTTTCTTAAAATATTAGCACCAGATTGTCTGGAATGTACTTTCGTAATTTGGCAAGTGGAATCTTCTTGTGTGTGATCTTTTTTATGGGATAATTTTAGTTTTTTTGTCTGTCTACTGTCTACTAATCTTACATCATTGGTAACTCAAAATCCTTATGTAAAAAGAAAACTCAGTTCAAATGCCTCAAACTTTTATGTAATTTACGCTATAAGAGTTCATATTTCAACACCGTTATTGGATTTCAAGAAACGAAGCCATTTAAAACTTCAAATATTTTGGAACTTGTTTTAGTTTCTCTTTTACCTTCGTATTTTCTAGTTCTTGCTTTGCCCCTAAATGTTTTTATATTTTCTCCTGTTTCTATAATTATATAGTTTCTCTTCTAGCGTTATATAATATTCGCAGACCCACAGAGCACAGAATTCGATTCTATTACGTGAATGTATCCTTCGGGTTCGAAGGCATCGAATCGGTTCCGATTTCATATACAAGGGCCTGGTGAAGCATAGAGCGTGCGTTGCGATTGTGGCGACTGTCTTTATCGGACACTGAGGCTTCGCTTCGTAAGGAGAAGGCCGCTGACGACGCCTGCGGCTACGGCGAGGGCTCGGGTACCACGGAACATGTTTGAGGTGCAGCATAAAAACGTAGCTAAGAAGCGTTTGGTGGCAGTAAGCTGAGGGGACCAAAAGATCTAAAAGACGTCGTCTTGCTCACAACGAACCAAAATGGGAGGGAGTGCTTAAAGGCTGAGCGCGACAGATCGAAATATTACGGATATGCCAATATTGAGTATTCTATTGAAAAATCATCCAAATCGACTCAAGCGTCCTATTGTTATAAACAAAATATTTCTAAAATCGCTTTGAACTTTGAAGCAGATTACTGGTTCAACGAAACGAATTTGTATAAAGGTAAGTTGGATTATATCGTCGTACTTTGATCCCACATATTTTAGGGACGCCCTGTATATTGGCCTCTAGAATAACGTTAATTATATAATAATAATGGTGAGGCACTAACACCCCATGAAGGAGCTTGGCCTGCAAGGCGGAAGGTCAGAGCTTCCGTAGCCTCGCTCTCACACCCGGCTGTCGCGTGTCAAATTCATGACACGTGGTGATGTGGTGAGCACCACGCATTAGACAACCGCATTATTACCCATTGTTCTTTCGAGGTACCCAATTATTTGAAGCGACTGGGTAGGCCGCTCGTCAGGCATCGATCTGGGATTTGAACTGCAGACTTCGGTGCCGCAGTCGGATGCTCTAACCACCGAGCCACGCTGGCGCAACGTTAATTATGGAAAAATGGTGAATAGTTATGAGGGAACAACTGAATAAAAGAGAAAGGACGAAATAAATTGTAACTTTACATATTTCATATTCGTCTTTAGAGTATAAGAGACTGTAAGGGGGTGGCCAGCATGAGTTATCATTATCATTAGGTACTATTAAAATAAGATTTTACATTAGCCCAGTATCACCTGGCTTACGATTTGCGAGAACGTCTAAAAAGGAAATGCTAGATTTGCTCCTTCCTTTAAGGTATATTGTATGTTAGGATATACCTATCTGAATCAGCATTAACCATATGCGTCATGGCTAACAAACAAAAGACAACCAAGAACTGTCATTTCAAGAAAAAGTATGTTTAAAAATGCATCTTCCACGTCGTCCATTGACATAACGGTGAAAGTGTAAATATTGCTCCCTAAAAGTTGGCAAAAATTTCACATGAATTCGAGATAATTGAAAATCAAAAGCTCCGGGGAGGCCCACATCACGAACCAAATTGCACATGTGTGGTACAAATCGAGCGGTAATTCGATTTCCTGCAGTTGGAGTCCGAAAAGCTTGAGCGCGTTCTGACCGCTTTATAAAAATTCAAGTCAACCGTTCACTAGACCGGCGACCCTTTCATACGTTTCAATTGGCATTCGCATCGTTAATGGAAAAATATGACTACAAAAGATGAGCTGGATTCTGTAATTTAGGGAACACGAGAGCAAAGTAAGCCCGGGAAACGTAATACACCTGCTTTAAACTTTATGAATAAAATACTTACAAAGGCCCGGCTTGATTAGAGAGCAAAGCCTCCTTGGAATATAAAAGAGTGGAAAACACATGTACGTGACTCCTTGGAACGCAAGTTACGTTCGAGCTCGAATACAAAGCTCAACAAATAAGCTCACGTTCCAAAGCCGCAGCTTCTCACCTCTCTATGTGCGCCATTTAGTGAAAGAGGGTGTTGGGCGCAGGGCGTAGGGTGCTGGTAAGTGTGTAAGATGAGCACACGTGCATGTAGCTCCTGAGGCTCGTTCGCTACCACGCTTGAATTCTCATTAGCCGAAATCTTCGTGTAATGTCAGCAATTCGCGCTCTCATGCGGTCTCCATGTCGCCCTTTGTTCGGTTCAAAATTTTGTATTCGGAGATATGCCGAAGGGAGTGCCACTACGGGAAAGTTCACTACGGGTTTCTTTCTAATTCAGAGCTTCGAACTCGCTACCGAGCCATAAAATTAGCCGCAGACCTTTGTGGATTTTGTGGGAGTCGTGTGCTCAGCTCTGCGCGAGGTTTTACGTAAATCGACATCGGCTCCAAATAAGACCCGTGCTTAATGGCCTTGCTTAATTAAATAATTTGGATCGCTTTAAAGCCAGTTCGTCTCATTACTTGCCGACTTTTCTACGCTATTTTTGTTACACCGTCTATACTTGCTGTTTAATTCACACAGATGCGTGGTAAAGTCAAATTTACATCTTGCCGTATTTGTTTGCCTCTGTTAATATTGGAAAGGAAAGCTTCCCTTAATGGCTTTTAAGCTGATGGATACACTTTCTAATAGGACTTAAGCCGAATTAGCGTATTTGGGACTCATGTGTTTATGGATTTCGTTCAATACCATGCCTCATTGAGAGGGCTTAGCATTAAGATTTCTTAAAATAAGCATTTATTCCTAAACAACGTGCGACGCTCCGATTGGCTACGCAGGATCGCCTCAGCCAATAGTGTTTGAGCTTTCCCCTCCTTGTTGAATTTGCGAGTTCAGCTGATTGTCAATTCAGCTTCAGTTAGATTCAGAATTTCGAGTAAGCAAGTTCAGCTATGCTTTGTGCTGGTTTGCGGTCGGTCTAGCTCCCTGGTAAAGACGTTTCCAGGTTGTTTTGTGTGACGGTTACGCGCAATTCGCTATTTTCGCGTGGCCAATCCAAGCGTGTCACAACAGTTGAAGCTATTGTAAAAAACCATCGGTCCATCAGTGACGTTTGTAATCGTTGTTACTCAATATACTCGTGTTTGTGAAGTCTTGTTTCACTCCAACAAATAAGTGTTAAGGGTTATTAAGTGGCAGTTCCCGGCAATCCCATTGAACCGGAATTCGCAGCGGATTAACTGGTGGCCCCATTCGTGGAAGCCTCTTTTCAAGTTAATCATACAAAAAACACTTGCTTCTCTCCCTGTTTTCTATTTGGAATCTAACTAACTAATTTTGTAAACGCATTTCATCCACTCCTCGTTTGGAACTTCAACAGATTGGATAACCCTTTCTAACGACATAATTAGCTAAAACCGAATTAGATTCCTCTGGTTTACTGTCTAAAGAGTTTATGGCTTCCTGGACCTATAATCGATTTAAAAACTTCCGTAACCGAGTTTTCCCGAAAACTTCTGGCCTAACGAAGTTTCCTTCGCGAACGTTGAGAAATTCCCGATATTACTAAACTGGAAGGATTATCATCCCCGTTTTGCAGCCGCCATGCAGGCTGTGTCACTCCCTTTTTATTCCAGCCTTCCTGCTGCACCCCGAGTGAGCGCGGTAATTACATTCCCAGGTGTGCTGGTAAACGCAATTTCATTTATTAAAAAAATTAGGCCGCGCGGACTGGAAACTCAGAGGCGGCCCATTCGGCCGGAGATGTTTATTTCGCACTACATCTGCTCCGGACAAATCAAGTTCGTAAAGAAACGGTTACAGCTGTTGCCTGTACGGAAACACTCTGAATTACTTAGCTGAGAGGAACCGAAAAAGGGGAGAAAGTGCAGGGCAGAATAAGTTCAGCACGGACATCGTTTGTAAACAAGCAGACATTCTTTCATTTTTTTTGTGGAACTATTTCTAGAGTAAAACTTCAGCCCAGAGGGATTTTTGTCAGAAATGCATATTTATCTGACTGTTGAACACCATAGCTGACATAAATTTCGTCTATGCAAGAATGTAAAGTATGATCAAAAATTAATCTCATCTAGTATGGCCTTTAAAACTGGCTCCAATATATTTAATTTTTAGGTTAGATTTAAGATGAAGTGTCTATTCAACCGGCGCAAGCTTATTTGTTGGACAATTACATTACTTTTACCTGAAAATTCATTTATTTTAATATAATATTGTAATAAGATGGATAAAAAGAATATTTAATAATAAAAGTTGACAGTTTGAATTAAATATAAGTATGTAAGCCAATTTAAAGGCGTTGGTTTGTACTTCCACAGCCATACTAGATGAGATTAATTTTTGGTCATACTATAGTAATAAATACTTTATTTAGCAAATAAAATTGTTGACTGCGACAAGTTTATAGCGTGATAAGTTTAAAAAAAATCAAGCAGAAGTAGTAGCGTACCATCATAAACTGTAAATGTAAGTATATTAATTAAGATATAGAAGAGCTAGAGGAAGACTGTTCACGTGTTCACCCTATTCTGTCATTGCTATCATATTGTGCACTCGTTCCCTGGAACAATTCATTGACGAGCAACTCTGGTTTGCTTTCCTGCAACTTTTGACAGCATTGGTTGCATAGATTGAAGCTCAATATTCGTCGATCATCTGTGGGGTTGGTTGTTTTTAAAAGCGTTCCATCTATGGATCTGCATCGGCTGTAATTGAGCGCTTCCGTTTTGTACGCACCTCGATCCGTTCCAGACGTAGCATATTTGCAGCCTAAGGGAAAGCTAGTGGTAGCTCATCAATTGCACATCTTCTAATTTTGCAAGGCTGTTTTCCAAGCGTTAAGGTCGTAATATACTGCTGCATAGGTTGATCTGCTCTAGGTTTGTTAGTTATCTAAAATATATATTTTCCTTCTTTAATAGACTAAACATTTAGCAATAAGCTATCGTAAAATATTCGTTGTGTCATTTGGAAACGACTTAAAGTCCAACCAATAGACACTTCTCAATTTGTCAATTTGTTGTGAGAAGAAAACACTAAATTTTAATTCCTGAAGCATAAATACAATTTTATTGAAGCTAAATCCTTCAGATTCCTTGGACGACAACTTTTCGAGATATTCCTCGAATTTTCGCCACGTAATTCCAGCCCTATGTTTGTAGCGGCAATGATCCATTTGTCCCTTGATTTCCTTCTGTCACTGAAACTTCCACACTCTTTCTGTCGGGCTAAGCTGCCATCAGGTATGAGCGATGGCTTGCATTAGTATTAATAAACCCCTTAATGTTTCATGCTTTACGAAGGCCGACTTAGCGTGTTGACATACAGTATAAAAAAGCTGCATATAAGCTGCTTGAAAAGTTACAAAAGTAATCGACCCTGTTACTGCATATATATTTAAGTTCCCTCATTCGAGCAGGGAATTATAATTTATGTAAATATCCGTTTTCCCGCAAATACAATTAGAAGAGTTTCGGGCTTCATATGCAAGACTTGACCATCAACAATTAAAATTAATTACACCTCTCTCCTTTAATAAATAATTTAACATAGTGCATTTTGTTCAGCGCAATTTACACAATTGCCTCTAAAACTAATAAAATTAATTATTTTATACGCTGTCCATTCGCATGGTCAAGCTAGGTGGTTATTTGCCTTCATTACAACGCGTTAGAGATGGATACGATAATGAACTCAGCAAACAATAGAGTTGTTTCAGAGTTTGAATGTGTGTTCGCTTGCAGAGCTTTGTTTTTATCAGCTAGCATGCGCTGATAGTATCAAGTATAAGTGTAATTTCGCAGATAAATAACCTGCTGGAAGACGCCATCTAGGGTTGAAAGTTTTGGCGTATTTATCATTAAAGTGGAATACGATTTCTGGAATGCAAATTTTCAAACTTAAATTAGTTGCACTCGGGGAGCGTTTTTATTTTTATTGGAGAATTATTTCGTTCTAGCTATGGTGCTTCTGTAAATCTGGTAACTTGACTGTTTTATAATGTTTTCGTAAAAATAGTAATTGCATTTGCTTTTTGACCTTCTTTCATTGCATTTAAATATTAACTTATTGGGATTAAATTAAAAAAAATAGTTGAACGACTTTTCATTATATGATACGGGTAAAATTAAGTAAACATCTAGAACAGTAAAAATAGGAACTCTAAGATTAATTTGTGGAGTGATAGTATAGGATAAAGAACTAACGTGCAGGATATAGTCAAGTGGATAAAGATTAGAGGAAGATAGTGGCACCATCACGTTCACCGTTTGAATGAAGATAGCTAAGCAAACGATTAAAAATAAACCCCCATGCAGAAAAAGATCAGTAGTACGATACCAAAGAACTCGAGATAGAGCTGATGTTCCTCTTCCAAAGAGTAGAGAAGGCTTGGCAAACAGGAATCAATCCTATTTAAAAGAATAATAAAAAGATTTTGAATATTTTTTATAGATGCACTATTATTTGCTATTGTTGTTATGCCTTATTAAACAAATTTCACAGAAACGTAACCATTTAAACCCCACGTCTTAATAATTCAGTGTATACCAAACAGAACTTTTTATGTCCATCGATTGTTGAAATTGCTATTTCCACATGCTGTTCTGCTATACGTATTTAGTACTACGACTATTTTCACTTGTCATACTTTGGTTAATGCTAAACCCTTGTCTATCTCCTCGTATTTTAGCACATGTCGCATGTTTAAAAAAAGGTTAATGTTACCAGCAAAGTTGTTAGGTCAGTTATCATAATCATATTGCAGGGTTCTGCAAACGCGACCCCTGTCTTACCGTCTTTCGTGCGCGGAAAGTGCTTAGTTAATCTGGCTGCTAAACAATAGAGGTAGTTTTAGATCACGTTTGAAATTTTTGCATCCAGTCATATTTTAGCCAATTCCGGGGCGACAGTGAGATCAGCTCGTCGGAGGCCTACATGCCTTTTGGGCGTATGTTTTCCTACCGAATATGGTGCAATATTAGGCGATGAGCGTAGCTCAGATGCATAGGAGAGAGAGCCGAGAGAAGCGCGGCATGAATTATTTTACCGGGTTTCTGGGTCAGTTACGAGAGCACACTTGAAGAGCTAACGCATGGAGCTGCGGGGCGGCCTTCAGCAGTTTTCGGGCTGTCCATGACCCGCTGATATTCTTTGTGCCGGAATCCCGGCTCAAATTTTCGTAGTAGCGAAGTCAGCTATAGTTACTTTTCGGCAGTTACTCAAAGCATATCGACGTGAACGATAGTTGACGCTTGTTAGGCCGAGTGATATTGTTTTTGGTATACGGTATCGTTCTTAAACGCCTTGTGTGGATTCAAATTCGAAGGCTAAATTGTGCCCAGTGCCAAGTCGTCTCCGTAATGCTTACCTCCTTCATTTATCATTTTTGAGAATCCGATGCTCGCAGACCTACACTCTAAGTCTAAGTCGTTTATTACAAACACGTATATAATAAACCACAGGTTATAACGAACTAAATGCTTAGGTCTCGTCAATTTCTCCATACGAACGCACCGCTTGTAACGAACTCATATGTTACGAACTTTCTGTTATAATGTTCAAATTCATCATCTTTTCATTACTTTAACAAAATTAATCCCTAGATTTTATTTCTCATTTAATGTATACATAAACTAAAACACTAGAAATGTTTCTATTTTGTATAATCCTAAGCCCGCCTGGGAGCCAAACTGTCTGTCATTGTTAAGCGAGAAAGGTTAAGCCCTTTTGTTAAAATGTTTACTTAGAATAGCATTGTAATCCTACCCAAGGAATGCCATTTACTGCTAGTGTTATCATAATCCAGAGCACCGTACCTGATACAAACCGTCAGTTGCATGTATAGAAATTGTACATAAAAGCGCATTTTATTTACATCTTTTGATCGGTAGATACGGAAAATTAAAAAAGCGTCTATTAGCATTTACCTTACAAGAACAGTTCGAAATAGTGAACGAAAGTGAGAGTGGATAGAATCAAAGGGAAATGTGCAGCGACCAAAATGTAAACACAAAGATGCTTTTGAAAATCAAAACGTGAGTGCAAAGAATGCAGAAAAATTGAGATAAATGTGAAAAAGTAGGGCATTTATTTAATATACAATTCAGAAATTTACAACCTAATGTTCTTGCTGATGGCAGTAAAGGTAAAACATATGATATTTGATGGTATCAAACCCAACTACAACTTGCATGTAGAAAAGCAAAGTTTTAGGTCGTACCTCAAAACTTATTGGCTAAACATTAATTCAGACTGTACTACGTTTAACGAAGAGATATAAAACTTAAATTACTGTGAGGAGCCAGATTGCAGAAACATGTTACGTTACGAATTAAAAACTTGGAAGAACCCAAAAATAGTTTAATTTTAACTAAATTGAACTGTGCCCAACTGGCTTACCAATAGCAATATTCTATTCAAATTTAGCGCCCATTCGTGGAAGGGTTTCTACTAAATCTGTTGGTTAAAAGTGTTATAATAGTTATTTATGTACCAAGGGCATTATGAAGATATTTATACCTGTTTACAAGCCCGAGGTTCGCTGACCCGGGGGTTTAAAAGTCGCCCCAGGGTATAAACGTCAAGCAATGCCCGTAGTGCATACAGCATTTCCTCTTTTACTAGTGTTTCTTAATAACATAAGTAATAGATTGGAAAGCTTATATTGGATGATCAACTATTGCTGTGAACGCATCGACGCATTTAGGTACGTGATTGGCCGGAAATATGACGTTTGTCATTTCTGACCACTGACGTACCATAGTATGGCCCTGACTGGTATTATGTATCACAGTTATTGTTTTGAAATTTTGACAAAGAACTGAACTGTGACGTCAAATAAAAATGTTGATTTTTAAAATTTTTTAACAGTAGCCCAGAAACCAAAAGAGGTATTCGAATTATGGTTTCATTATCGTGTTGCCCCAGAGATTTCTACTTAATTCCATTGAAAATGGGACACTCTGTACTCATAATATGGAGGAGGTTTGTATATGAAGGGGGTTTAAACTTGGGTGGGGGGTGTCCGGGGATTTTTTGTACGGAGGTTTTTTGTCCGATGGTTTTCTGGACCGGGGTTTAGAGTAGCAGGCCACTTATTACTGTATTACT